>CM042418.1:14042829-15242829 GCA_023634145.1 Thymallus thymallus
TACATTCATTTTTCTGGATTTTTAAATTAATGATAAATAGCTATTGATTTTTTAAGAAGATAGCTTATAGATGGCTCATGAGCTTTGTTTTTTTTTTTTTCAAATCTCAGATTGCCTCTTTAACATTGGCTGAGAGAAGTTATACCGACCAAGAAGAGCATAAGAGGGAAAAGGTCAAGGACTGAAACACTAAATATAAGACAGAGATTAGGAAAATAAAACTAAACCCTGCACTCAAATCCATGAAATGAAACCCTGCCCTCACAGTGGAAAGCAATACAGAATCCTAGGAGAAAATCCTAAAATCATTACTTTAGAACAGTGAAAAGTAAAGCTGGATGTCATTGGAGGTTGTGTAGTGTGGGGTACTAGCCAAAACCTTGGGCATCTGCTTTAGAGATCATCACCGACTAGAGCTGGATCTAGAACCATCTAACCCACAAGCCACAGGCAGAACCCCTACTGTAACTTTCCACTCCAACAACCTTTAAACACCACTCTGCAATAACAAAAAAAATGTCTACAGGTTTAGCCTTCATTTTTTCATCAAGTCTGTGAAACCAAAGAGCACCGTACCATATGAACTATTATTAATGTCAGAGAGAGCGCTGAATTCTTCTGCTTTACCACCCTGTTTTAAACTGCTACGCTCTTAGAAAAAAGGGTTCCAAAAGGATTACTCGGCTGCCCCCATAGGATTACCCTTTTAGGCTCCAGGTAGAACCCCTTTTGGTACATAGAACCCAAAAGGGCTCTACCTGCAACCAAAAATGGTTCTTCAAAGGGTTATCCTATGTTTTTTTTGTAGGAGTGTATATATGTATGTATAGGGTGCCGTATGTATAGGGTGTAATTCGGGACACATCCTACGTCAATTTAACCTTCCTCATTGTGGTTGCTTATTCCTACAATGGTGCATTCCTATAATACATCATCAGTCATCCGCACGCATAGACAATGCAAGCCGTTACATATTATAATGAATTCGACAGAATTAGCTGTCTATACCTCTTTCTCTTGAGCGTTAACAAGAGTGAATACTTGAGATGATAAGTTGGTCATTAGCACAATGTAGGCTTTGTGTATCTCCCAGGCATCCCAACCCATCATAACACATTAGTCAATTATCAAGCTCGGGATGTACCAGTTACCGGGCAGAAAATACACCCTGCATAGGCTTTTAGTCATGATTAAAGTGAATAATGTGATTGTACACATAGTGACAGGGACATTTAGTTGAACATATTCCTTTTCATGGGGAAGATGAATGGTACAGGTAAAGTGAATTAAAGACATCTAATATTCGAGTCAGTTCCCTTGACGTCAGGGAAATTAAGTGTAAATAGCTGTAATCAATTCAGTGTGCCCCCAAATAGCACTCTATTCCCAAATAGCACTCTATTCCTTGGTCAATAGTAGTGCACTATATAGGGAATAGGGTGCCATTTGGGATGCACATTCAGCTCTAAGTAGCTCCAGTTTCTCTGGGGGATGTAACACACACTTAGAAGGACAACTTTACTGTTTCTCCTGACATCAGCAGAAGGACCCAGGTTTTTTTTTTTGTCTGATATCTTTAAGATTATGTCAAAGTCATCTACTGCAGTGAGCTCACACACTTAGCCACTGGAACAAAGGCTGGGAAATCCTGTATAGAGTGACCTTCCAAAATACCCCAATTCCTATTGCTGCCACTGGCTGCAGGCAGCACATGCCTGATAACTGAACACGTGTTTCAACAACTAATCAATCATTAAAAAGTCAGTATGAAAAAAATAACTTAACCAGCCAAAAGGACTGAACGCGATTATGTTTCTGTGTGGATGCACCTCTAAGATTTTATCCTAATTCAATTTGCATTGTTTAGTTGGGTATAACACAGCTTGCATGCCTTGCATCATTTGTTGCCATCTAGAGTGCATTTGGTGCTAAAGGAAAACAATCTGGACAGTTCTATTACCGAAGAAATATCAAAAGAGGCGTAGAAGATATACATGATTTGTAATGAAGCACCTGTACCTTTACAGGAAATGTACTGGTACTTTGTTTTACTTAACGTCACGAGACTTCTTAGCCTATGTCACGTATGGGTGCATACATGGACCAAGACGCAGCGCAGGGATAGTAGTTTGACATCTTTATTTATTTGTACTATGTAATACATTTTATAAATTACTATGTATAAACAAAACACAAATGACGAACTACAGAACAAACAAACACACAATGTACAAAACGTCACGTTCCCAAAAACAAACACGACATGAACGGACGTAACATATAGCACACTTACTTTCACCGTGACTGCGACATTTAACGACAACGACCCACAACCCAGTGTGAAAATCTACCAACCTATGTAGGATCCCTAATTAGAGACGATGCGCTACAGCTGCCTCTAATTAGGGATCCCACACAAACCACCACCAGAAAGAGAAAGAAAAGACAACCGGGCCCGGACTGGGCACCGGTGTGGCAAACGGCTCCGGCCATGGAGCGGAGAAATTAACCGGGCCTGGACTGGGCCCCGGTGGGGTAAACGGCTCCGGCCATGGAGCGGAGAAATTAACCGGGCCCGGACTGGGCCCCGGTGGGGTAAACGGCTCCGGCTCAGGAGCGGGGAAAACAACCGGGCCCGGACTGGGCACCGGTGGGGCAAACGGCTCCGGCCTTGGAGCTGGGAAAACAACCGGGCCCGGACTGGGTACCGGTGGAGCGGACTGCTCTGGCACTGGAGCGGAGCAGACGGCTGGACCCGGAATGGGTACCGGTGGAGCGGACTGCTCTGGCACTGGGGCGGAGCAGACGGCTGAACCCGGAATGGGTACCGGTGGAGCGGACTGCTCTGGCCCTGGAGCGGAGCTGACGGCTGGACCCGGATTGGGCACCGGTGGAGAGGACGGCTCAGGCTCTGGAGCGGAGCAGACGGCTGAACCCGGATTGGGTACCGGTGGAGCGGACTGCTCAGGCTCTGGAGCGGAGCAGACGGCTGAACCCGGAATGGGTACCGGTGGAGCGGCCTGCCCTGGCCCTGCAGCGGAGCAGACGGCGGGAGGTTCCCGGCTGCGGACCTTTGCTGGGGGTTCCGGGCTGCGGACCTTTGCTGGGGGTTCCGGGCTGCGGACCTTTGCTGGGGGTTCCGGGCTGCGGACCTTTGCTGGGGGTTCCGGGCTGCGGACCTTTGCTGGGGGTTCCGGGCTGCGGACCTTCGCTGGGGGTTCCGGGCTGCGGACCTTCGCTGGGGGTTCCGGGCTGCGGACCTTCGCTGGGGGTTCCGGGCTGCGGACCTTCGCTGGGGGTTCCGGGCTGCGGACCTTCGCTGGGGGTTCCGGGCTGCGGACCTTCGCTGGAGGTTGCGGGCTGCGGACCTTCGCTGGAGGTTGCGGGCTGCGGACCTTCGCTGGAGGTTGCGGGCTGCGGACCTTCGCTGGGGGTTGCGGGCTGCGGACCTTCGCTGGGGGTTGCGGGCTGCGGACCTTCGCTGGGGGTTGCGGGCTGCGGACCTTCGCTGGGGGTTGCGGGCTGCGGACCTTCGCTGGGGGTTCCGGGCTGCGGACCTTCGCTGGGGGTTCCGGGCTGCGGACCTTCGCTGGGGGTTCCGGGCTGCGGACCTTCGCTGTAGGTTCAGGGCTCCGGACCTTCGCTATAGGCTTCGGGCTGCGGACCTTCGCTTGAGGTTGCGGGCTGCGGACCTTCGCTGGAGGTTCCGGGCTGCGGACCTTCGCTGGAGGTTCTGGGCTGCGGACCTTCACTATAGGCTCCGGGCTACGGACCTTCGCTGGAGGTTCCGTGCTGCGGACCTTCGCTGGAGGTTCCGGGCTTTGGACCTTCGCTGGAGGTTACGGGCTGCGGACCTTCGCTGGAGCACAGGAAGCACCTGGCTAGGCGCACGCACTGGAGGTCGGGTGCGGGGAGCCGGCACGGGTCGTACCGGACTGGGGAGGTGCACCGGAGTTCGGATGCGTGGAGCCGGCACTGGAAGCACCTGGCTGGGCGCACGCACTGGAGGTCGGGTGCGGGGAGTAGGGCAGAGGTCCGGACCCGGACTGGACATCGGTGAAGCGGATTGCTCTGGCATGGGAGTGGAGACGACGACCGGACCCGAACTGGGCACCGGTGGAGAGGACTGCTCTGGCATGGGGGTGGAGTAGACGACCGGACATAGACTGGACCACTCCGCCATCTCCCTCTCGACCTCTATCTCCCTCAATTCCTCCAGAACCTCTCCAAAATGCACCTCCTCCTCCACCTTGCTCTGAGCCCCCCATGTATACCTCGGCCTCTCCAAAATCCATGGGGGGGTGGTATTGGCTCTTCCTGCCTGTAGCCAGACCACCCCCATAGCCCCCCCAAAAAATTACCTTGGGGTTGTTAGCGGGCGTTTCCCCGTCTCGCGCGTCGCGCATAACGCGGCACTTCCTCTCTCTCCCCGTCTCTCCCCAGTTACGCTGCTTGGTCTCGTACTGGTGGGTCGTTCTGTCACGTGTGGGTGCAAGCATAGACCAAGATGCAGCGCAGGGATAGTAGTTCGACATATTCTTTAATTACTGAATATTCAATAAAGATGTCCGAACTACACACACAAAACAAACTCGATAGACAGACGTTCGTACCAAATAAACACAACAATATAAACGTAACGTTTCAAAATCAAACACGAGATATATACGTAAATAATGCACACTTACTTCTCTGTGACTTGCGAAATATACATAACGATAACGACCCACAACCCAGTGTGAAAATCTACCAACCTATGTAGGATCCCTAATTAGAGACGATGCGCTACAGCTACCTCTAATTAGGGATCCCACACAAACTACCACCAGAAAGAGAAAGAAAAGACCTGTCAGACTCTGACCATGGTTACATAGAGAAGCAAATAGGCTTCTCTATGGCCAGAGCCTGACAGCCTACCCTTCTGTTTGAAGATAGTGTCAGGGTTGTGTTCATTAGGAATCACTTTAGCAAAACATTTTGCAGCAGAAAACGAAAACAAGCATTTCTCAATTTCAGATAGTGTGACTCCATTTATGTTAGTTTTATACAACAGGTGGTTTGGAATTCCCATTGTTATAGTCTGTCCTGCCCAGCATATACTAGACACCATACACACATAACCTTTATTTAACTAGGCAAGTCAGCTAAGAACACATTCTTATTTACAATGACAGTCTACAGCAGGTTAACTGCCTTGTTCAGGGGCAGAACAACAGATTTGTACCTTGTCAGATTGGGGATTCAATCCACCAACCTTTCGGTTAATGGCACAATGCCCTAACCACTAGGCTATCTGCCACCCCAATCCCTCCCGCCTTAGTCCCTATGGGACTCCCAATCATGGCCAGTTGTGATACAGTCTGGATTCGAACCAGCTTGTCTGTAGTGACACCTCTAGCACTGAGATCCAGTGTCTTAGGCCACTGTGCCACTTTGGAGCCCATGGCCATAAAAAGTGCCATTGTTTATGTTGTTACCTAGCAACGCACTACTACCACTACTACTACTACTACTACTACTACTTTTACAGGTCCACTGTCTCATCTTGCCGAGCCATGAAACGTATAAACTTGATCTCCACTGTAAAAAGCATCTAGACATTATCTCTGACATTTGCAACATTGTCGCAACATTGAAATTCGATCGACACTGTATTCACACCCCTTGACTTACAAAAATAATAATTGTCTGTCCTCAGTTGCAACACTCACTATCGAGTTCCAAACATCCTCTGGAAGCAACATCAGCACAAGAACTGTCTGTCGGGAGCTTCATGAAATGGGTTTCCATGGCCGAGCAGCTTAAGATCACCATGCTCAATGCCAAGTCTTGGCTGGAGTGGTGTAACGCTTCACCATCTGGCAGTACAACAGACTAATCTGGATTTGGCGTATGCCAGGGGTACGCTACCTGCCCAATGCATAGTGCCAACTGTAAAGTTTGGTGGAGGAGGAATAATGGTTTGGAACTGTTTTTCATGTCTAGGCCCCTTTTTTTCAGGCTAGGCCCCTTAGGTCCAGTGAAGGGAAATCTTAACGCTACAGCATACAATGACATTCTGTGCTTCCAACTTTGTGGCAACAGTTTGGGGAAGGCACTTTCCTGTTTCAGCATGACAATGCCCCCGTGCACAAAGCAAGGTCCGTACAGAAAGGGTTTGTCGAGATCGGAACATGACTGTCCTGCAGAGAGCCCTGACCTCAACCTCATCGAACACCTTTTGGATGAATTGGAATGCAGACTGTGAGCCAGGCCTAATCACCCGACATCAGCGGCTGGCCTCACTAATACTCTTGTGGCTGAATGGAAGCAAGTCCCTGCAGCAATGTTCCAACATCTAGTGGAAAGACTTCCCAGAAGAGTGGAGGCTGTTATAGCAGCAAAGGGGGACCAACTCCATATTAATGCCCATGATTTTGGAATGAGATGTTCGACGAGCATGTGTCCACATACTTTTGGCCAAGTTGTGTATATACTGAACAAAACTATAACGCAACATGTAAAGTGTTGGTCCCATGTTTCATGAGCTGAAATAAAAGATCCCAGAAATGTTCCATACGCACAAAAAGCTTATTTCTCTCAAATGTTGTTTACATCCTTAGTGAGCATTTCTCCTTTGCCTAGATAATCCAGTCACTTGACAGGTGTGGCATATCAAGAAGCTGATTAAACAGCATGATCATTACACAGGTGCATCTTGTGCTAGGGACAATAAAAGGCAACTGTAAAATGTGAAGTTTTGTCACACAACACAATGGCACAATTGGCATTCTGACTGCAGGATGCCAGAGAATTAATGTTAATTTCTTTACCATAAGTCACCTCCAATGTTATTTTTTTGAATTTGGATGTACGTCCCACTGGCCTCACAACCGCAGACCACGTGTAAGCACGCCAGCCCAGGACCTCCACATCTGGCTTCTTCACCTGCGGGATTGCCTGAGACCAGCCACCTGGACAGCTGATGAAACTGTGGGTTTGCACAAACAAATAATTTCTGCCCAAACTGTCAGAAACCATCTCAGGGAAGCTCATCTGCATGCTCGTCGTCCTCAGCAGGGTCTTGACCTGACTGCAGTTTGGCATCGTAACCAATTTCAGTGGGCAAATGCTCACCTTCGATGGCCACTGGGAATGCTGGAGAAGTGTGCTCTTCACGGTTGAATCCTGGTTTCAACTGTACCGGGCAGATGGCGTTGTGTGAGCAATCGTTTTGCTGATGTCAACGTTGTGAACAGAGTGCCCCATGGTAGTGGTTGGGTTATGGTATGGGCAGGCATAAGCTACAGACAACAAACACAATTCTATTTTATCAATGGCAATTTGAACGCACAGAGATACCGTGGCGAGATCCTGAGGCCCATTCTCATGCCATTCATCCACCGCCATTACCTCATGTTTCAACATGATAATGCACAGCCACATGTCTTAAGGATCTATACACAATTCCTAGAAGATTACATTTCCCAGTCATTCCATGGCCTTTAAACTCACCAGACATTGAGCACGTTTGGGATGCTCTGGATCGACGTGTACGACAACTTGTTCCAGTTCCCGGCAATATCCTGGCAACTTTACACAGCCATTGAAGAGGAGTGGGAAAACATTCCACAGGCCACAATCAACAGCCTGATCAGCTCTATGCGAAGTAGATATGTTGTGTTTCATGAGGCAAATGGTGGTCACACCAGATACTGACTGGTTTTCTGATCCACTTATCTTTGACAAACAGATGCATATCTGTATTCCCAGTCATGTGAAATCCATAGATTAGGGCCTAATTTATTTATTTCAATTGACAATTGACAATAACTGTAACTCAGTAAAATCTTACTTACTTATAATAACGCACAAATCTTTGAAATTGTTGTGTTTATATTTTTGTTCAGTGTACAAAGAAATGTCAATAGAAAATTAGGTAAAACAAAACTAAATGCATCTAGTTTGCTGTCTTTCCAGCTTCAGTCTGAAGTGTTAGCTGTGTAGTTGGCTAGCTAACAAGGGGGGAAGAGCCACCATAGCAACAATTTCTTTGCCATAGTAACCTGCAAAGTTCTGGAACTATCAACCAGTGCTTGGGTAGTTTTGCTTTACATGGCAGTCAATACGGATAAAACTAATGACCAGAGAACACCTAAAATTGCACTTGACAACCAGTGCTGGTAACCTGTTGTATAAAAGCAATAATACACTTGAGTCTAGGGCTGGGCGAGATCACCAAAATCTCATCTTCCGATATAGGTCATTTCATATCCTGATAACGATACATGTCACGATATAGCACATTTTCTGTAAATTCAATGAATAAATAGTTTATATAAAATGACCACATTGTCACAGTGAGTATTGAGGGAACGAGGGGCAGAGCGAGAGGACGGTGCAAACATATTTTATTTAATAAGAACCTGACAAAAACAACAAATGTACTGACCCGTGACGCTGGCGTGACTGCAGACACACAAACAATGATCCACGGCGCAGTTGGACAAAACTCAAGACAGCTGCCTCTAATTGGGGATCATCAAACCCAACACCCACAGTGAATGTCAGGACCTGACTGTGGCCATCCCACTCCCTCTAGTGGGAGTCAGAGACCTTGCCTCAGTCAGGCACTTACAGTACCCCCCCCTCTAAGGCGCAGGCTCCCGACCGCGATACTTCCCCCCAACCAAAAGACACAAAGTCCAAACACAAATAAAAAAAGCATCTCCTGCTCCAAACTGGCTGGCTGCCGGCCCCAGACTGGGCACCGGCACGCTAAGGAGCTCCTGCTCCAAAGCGGGGCTGCACGCCATGCCCAGCCTGGGCACCGATGCAGAGGTGAGTTCCAGCCGTGTAGCTAGCCTGGATGCCGGCCTCGGACTGGGCACACCGACGCAGAGGAGGGTTCCAGCCACATAGCTGTGCTGGCCGCTGGAGGCTCCGGGCAGTGGGCCGTCGCTGGAGGCTCTGGGCTGCGGACCGTCACAGGAGGCTCCGGACAGTGAACCGTCGCTGGAGGCTCCAGACAGTGGGCCGTAGCTGGAGACTCCAGGCTCTGAACTGTCGCTGGAGGCTCCGGGCTATGAACCGTACATTTGCTGGAGGCTCCGGGCTATGAACCGTCGCTGGAGGCTCCGGACAGTGGGCTGTAGCTGGAGACTCCGGGCTATGAACCGTCGCTGGAGGCTCCGGACATTGGGCCGTAGCTGGAGGCTCCGGGCTCTAAACTGTCGCTGGAGGCTCCGGGCAGTGGGCCGTAGCTGGAGGCTCCGTGCTATGAACTGTCGCTGTAGGCTCCGGGCTGTGAACCGTCGCTGGAGGCTCAGGGCAGTGAGCCGTAGCTGGAGGCTCCGGACAGTGGGCCGTAGCTGGAGACTCCGGTCTATGGAGGCGCACCAGTGGTCTGGTGCGTGGAGCTGGCACTGGAGACGTCGGGCTAGTCACACGCACTGGAGCTCTGACTGTGGAGGTGCACCGGTGGTCTGGGGTGAGGAGCAGGCACGGGAGATGTCGGTCTGGACCCTCGACCGGGAGACGAATCGAGTTTAGAAACCAGATCGGCTGCCATGCCCAGCCCAGGCAGCAGTGTAGATGACAGCTCCAGCTGTTTAATCGACCTGTCTGCCTGTCCCGGACTGGACACCAGCCTGGCGAGGAGCTCCAGCTCTTCCTCCCTTTTCTCCTCGGGAAAGAGGTGAGCCAGATGCTTCTTCCAGATCGCCAATCTGGCCTAAAAAACTACCCGCCTCCTCGATCTCCCGAACGTGAGGGTTGGGCTCGGTCGCGGGAGGAAGTGCCACCCAGGCTCTCCACCACTTCGCCTGTTCTTCCTTCGACCGATCGAAAAACCCCTCCGGCGTCTTCCTGTTATCGGCCGTCGGAGGCGGAAGTGGTGGGCGCTGATCTTCCAACCTGGGGTGGCTGACCGACGGTTGGTCGCGTGGAGCTGGTACTGGGGTCCCTGGGTTGGGAACACGCACCGATGGTGAGGGCTCTGTCCCACGCTGGCGTGAGTGCAGACACACAAACACACAAACAATGATCCACGGCGCAGGTGGACAAAACGTGAACATAAATAGAATCCCCAATTAGAGACAACTCAAGACAGCTGCCTCTAATTGGGGATCATCAAACCCAACACCCACAGTGAATGTCAGGACCTGACTGTGGCCATCCCACTCCCTCTAGTGGGAGTCAGAGACCTGGCCTCAGTCAGGCCCTTACACACATGTAAAGGCCTGACTGTGGCCATCCCACTCCCTCTAGTGGGAGTCAGAGACCTGGCCTCAGTCAGGCCCTTACACACATGTAAAGGCCTGACTGTGGCCATCCCACTCCCTCTAGTGGGAGTCAGAGACCTGGCCTCAGTCAGGCCCTTACACACATGTAAAGGCCTATTTCTTATTACATTTTGAATGAAAGGTACTTAGTCATATTTGATTATTTCTCCTTTTATTTAGAACCTTTTCAATTAAGCATATAACAAAATATTAAATATTAATGTATAAAATCTAAAAACGTCAATAGAAAACCTTTCAACTATAGTTGCAAACAAAATAAATATAGGTATAAAATGTGAATATGGTCAAAAATACAAAAACCAAACATATAATACTCTAATAGTAGAACTGTTTGAATTGTAGCAGCAAACAAGTTAATACAGGCCTGACAAATATTGGTAAATAAAATACCAAATGTAAACATGGAAAAGTTTAAACTATAGCAGCAAATTGAGGCTCACAAATAAATGTATAAAATATAACAAGTAAACAAAACACTCCTTCAAGTTTGAATTTGAGCATTATATGACAACAACCAAAGTGCCGCAAACAAAATAGATATTTGGCAACAATGCCTCTTGCAACGTCTGATTTGGGGGTTTGTTTTGAGCACTCGACTGTACTTTTTTGGGTCTTATCCATAGACTCTGCGTACTGTTTCACATGATTCTTGCGTAGGTGGTAAAAGAGGTTAGTGGTGTTTGATCCTGTTGTCTGGACCGGCCTGTGGCATATTTTACAGAGGATGTGTCAGACTTTGTTTGTTTGTGTTACAAATTTCCTTCCACACGGCAATTGACGAAAGCGTCATCCAATTGATGAAATATATTGCCATAAAGAGTGTGATTTGCAATACAACGAAATAAACGATAGAGCATAATATGAAACGATAGACGTTTTTCTATCGTCACACGATATACAGCGGGTGAAATAAGTATTGAACACGTCACAATTTTTCTCAGTAAATATATTTCCAAAGGTGCTATTGACATGCAATTTTCACCAGATGTTGGTAACAACCCAAGTAATCCATACATACAAAGAAACCAAAACAAATAAGTTCAGAAAATAAGTTGTGTAATAATGTGAAATGACACAGGGAAAAAGTATTGAACACATGAAGAAAGGGAGGTGCAAAAAGGCATGGAAAGCCAAGACAACAGCTGAAAACTATCAGTAATTAAAAAGCAATCCAGCCGCCTGTCAGTGCAAATTAATATCAGCTGGTTCAGTCCCAACTGATGGCCTACAAAAAGGTCTCATTGCCAAGGTGTCACACAAGACACATCTCATGATGGGTAAAAGCAAAGAGCTGTCTCAAGACCTTCGCAACCTAATTGTTGCAAAACATAATGATGGCATTGGTTATAGGCGCATTTCTAAGCTTCTGAATGTTCCAGTGAGCACTGTTGGGGCCATAATACGGAAGTGGAAAGAATCATTTCACCATAAATTTGCCTCGACCAGGTGCTCCTCGCAAGATTTCTGACAGAGGAGTGAAAAGAATAATCAGAAGAGTTGTCCAAGAGCCAAGGACCACTTGTGGAGAGCTTCAAAAAGATCTGCAATTAGCAGGTACTGTTGTCTCAAAGAAAACAGTAAGTAATGCACTCCACCGCCATGGCCTGTATGCACGCTCACCACGCAAGACTCCATTGCTGAAAAAAAAGCATGTTGAAGCTCGTTTAAAGTTTGCTGCACAACATTTGGAAAAGCCAGTGAAATACTGGGAGAATAAGATGAGAGCAAAATTGAACTGTTTGGATGTCATAATACACACCATGTTTGGAGGAGAAATGTCACTGCACATCACCCTAAAAACACCATACCAACAGTGAAGTTTGGAGGTGGGAACATCATGGTGTGGGGCTGCTTTTCAGCAAATGGTACTGGCAAACTTCACATAATTGAAGGAAGGATGAATGGGCAAATTTACCGAGACATTCTTGACAAAAATCTGCTGCCATCTACCAGGATGATGAAGATGAACGAAGGTGGACATTTCAGCAAGACAATGATCCCAAACACACAGCCAAGGAAACTCTCAATTGGTTTCAAAGAAAGAAAATAAAGCTGCTAGAATGGTCCAGCCAATCACCTGACTTAAATCCCATTGAAAATCTATGGAAAAAACTGAAGATCAAGATTCATAGAAGAGGCCCACGGAACCTTCAAGATTTAAAGACTGTTTTTGTGGAAGAATGGGCCAAAATCACACCAGAGCAATGCATGCGACTAGTTTCTCCATACAGGAGGCGTCTTAAAGCTGTCATTATCAACAAAGGCTTTTGTACAAAGTATTAAATAAATATCAGTAAGTGTGTTCAATACTTTTTCCCTGTGTCATTTCACATTATTACATATAACTTAATTTCTGAACTTATTTGTTTTGGTTTCTTTGTATGTATGGATTACTTGGAAATATATTTACTGAGAAAAATGGTGACGTGTTCAATACTTATTTCAACCGCTGTATATCGTCATATCGCCCAGCCCTACTTGAGTCCATGTGTTATGAAATTTTTATCATGGCTGTGGTGTTCTACATGAGTCGGCTTCGCCAAAGTATCATATCACAATATTTGTCAAATCTTTGATGTTATTTGACGATATTTTATGTTTTTGAATAATATAAGTTATAAATATGCTTTATGAGTAATTCATGACCCTAGGGTGGCAACACTTAAAGTATAAGTGATTTCAATGGGTCTTTCTCCATCCTGATTGTTTTATACTGTTTCAATCCAGAATGATTATTCAAATTCTATAGTTGGAATATTGTGGGCAGTCCCTTGAATACATTGTTGTTTGACATGACAACGAATTAATAAGCCAGGGATTCATTATTGACAGGGTCAGAACCAAAATATTGGTTAGTGTTTCCAGGTGACCCTAATTAGATTGTACATTACATGTTTTCTTACCTCATGTAGCTAGCTAGCTAACATATTCATGCTTCGACCTATCCTCTCTGATTTAGAAGATACTGTTGCACATACAACATGCTTATCTAGGCCTACAACAGCACAGGAACCAGGCTGTAGTCTGCTCGCTCACATCTGACTCAGTACATTTAGCAAGCTAGCCAGCTAACTAGCGATTGATTAGCATTAGCGGCAAACACAATTGTTTTTTAGCATCAACTTGCTAAGAAAAGACAAACTAGCAGACAGTAGTTTGCAGACTGTAAGATAAACAAAATAATAGTGTAATTATAGAACCCTTGTGGAAAGCAGCATGTCACCAACATCTTGTTGCATCCATCTGACCATGCAGAGTGAACGGCAAGAAAGTGCTCTTGACTCCGTGGCTGAGCAACTGCTCTCTCCTTGAGTGACAGAGGGCAGGGCTTGGTGTAGTTAGCGGCATACAGAAGGAGGAGAGGGAGAAAGATGGCTCAAGTAGCAAACTATAAAAACAAACATTACACACACCAGAGTTGTGTATCACATTTAACAAACCAAACATTGAAATACCATTATAGAAGGTTGATTCAAAACCCAAACTGGTCTGTGCATTTTAGTTGTCTTACCTTCAGTGGGGACGCTGGTTGGTGGGTGGGATGTGGACGAGGAGGCTCCGGCTGTGGTGGTCTCTCCTCTGCTTCTGCTCCGGCCTGTTGTCTTGGCAACTAACGTGGTGGTGAATGGATAGAGTTGTGTGGTGTTGATGATATCACAGCTTTTGTCCTTGGTCTGCAAGACAGCACAAAGAGTCCTCTTTGTCATGTAATGTAGAATACTGGTACTTTTCAAATAAGAATGTGTGTGTGTGTGTGTGTGTGTGTGTGTGTGTGTGTGTGTGTGTGTGAGAGAGCGAGATAACAGAAGATGTGAGAGGAGTAACTGGGGCATCTCTTTCCCCCTGCATGTAGCAGACTAGAGGATCCATCATCATGGCAGCCACACAGAAAAACATTACAGCCGATACACTCGCATGCACACATGCACACACGCCACCATATTCCCACTCACTCTTCATATTAGAAATCTAGTAATTTCCATCAGCCAGGATGATATTCACCTCATCAGGACAGCTGTTATCCACCCAGTCCTGCCGATGGCGGTCAAACCCACTGGAACACCTGAAACCAGAGGAGCGGATATTCAGAAAGAGTTTAGGAACATGAACACTAAACATGCTTCACTGATTAGGATAAACCGCAATCAAAGATGGATTGGATAAATCACAAAAAGATCAATTATACTAACAGATGCATCCAGCTCTGTAGACCTGCAGATGTTACATGAAATCCACTCTGACCCCCCACCTCTCTCAGTCTGGGAGTCCAAAATACAATAAGTCCAAAGGGGGAATAGCCCATGATTATTAGAATATGGGGGGGATTTGTGAAGAGGAAGTTCACTGGGTCAAACTTCTCAGAGTACAGGGGTTGGTGGAGGGGGTGAAAGGAAATGGGAAGGGGGAGAGAGGGGTGAGGGGGAATGGGTAATGCCTGTGTCATGCCTCCCAACCCGAGGCGACTCATAAACTCTGTGACAACTGCTCATTCTTCCTCTTGTTCACAGATCATAATGACTAATATCTCCCCCTTCCCTATCACTCTCTCTTTTCTTCTCCTCTCTCTTCTGTAAGCCCTCTCCGACATTATTTAGATGTTTCATTCACTGGATTTTGAGGGACATATTTCCTGCTTTGGCACAGAGGGAAAGTTTGTCTGCTCGCTCTCTCTCTCTCTCTCGCTCTCTCGTCTCTCTTTCTTGTTGCAGTATGTTTTGTCCGTCTGCCTGATACTCTGAAGTCAGAGAAAGATGTCTTCTCGCTCATATCACCAATGGCGGAGGTGGTAAAATGGCAACCCATTCCCCTATGGGTCCTGGTCAAAAGTAGTCCACAATCCATGTCTCAATTGTCTCAAGGCATAAAAATCCTTCTTTAACCGGTCTCCTCCCCTTCATCTGAATTGATTGAAGTGGATTTAACAAGTGACATCAATTAGGGATTATAGATTTCACCTGGATTCACAGCCACCAAGTCAGGCAAAACAGCGAAAACAAAACTTTTGCGATAACAAGGTTGATCTGCTTATTTAACAGCAAATTTAAACATCATACAAGCCCGGAATTCCACACACACACATAAGAATGCCATCTGGACCGAAATCACAAAAGAAATCAATGCAATATCCTCGACCCGCAGACAGGTGGAAGAGGTAAAAAAGAGGTGGCAGGACCTCAAACGCCGTACCAAAGAAAAAGTTTCATTTAACAGGGCACAGGCCAGGAAAACTGGTTCAGGTCCCCCAGAAGTGCGCAAATTGATTACTGTTGAAGAGGTTATGCAGCAAACGCTGGTTGCTGAACAGGTGGAAGGCGTGGAAGGAATTGAAACTGCTGAGTCCACAATAGAAAATGAAGGTAAGTCTGATTTAAGATTAAATAGTCGTGATTGTAAATGGACTTTGTTGTCACATTTATATTTATTTGATTTATATCTAGCTATTGAAAAATAGAACATTCACCCACCCAATACCATTGCTGATAGTAAAAAAAACTGTCAGGGATTATTGCAGCACTAAAGTGTTCAATTTCTGTGATTTCCCTTCGGTATACATAACGGTTCGTTAGCCTATTACAAATGTATGGACGCTGGCAAAAAAAATGTGGAATAGCTGTATAAGTTGTTTTGTAGGTGTTAAGTGTGTTACATATCCTTTTTCCCCTTTAGAAAGCGCATTTTCAAATGTTGGTGCTACTGCACCGGCATCCTGTGCACCTTCCACCTCGTCTCTACCCTCTGCACCCGCACGTAGGATGAACGTGGATGAAATGCTCTTGACTGAGCAAAGGGGCCAAACGAGGGCGCTACAAAATATGTCTTCGGATGTGCAGCAGATGGCCCAGCCCTGTGCCATCCCGACCTGCACAACCCAGCCCTGGGCCATCCCGACCTGCGCAACCCAGCCCTGGGCCATCCCGACCTGCGCAACCCAGACCTGTGCCATCCCGACCTGCGCAACCCAGACCTGTGCCATCCCGACCTGCGCAACCCAGACCTGTGCCATCTCCAACTATACTGAGGCGAGGTCTCAGAAAGAGAAAAATTAAGTCTGAACAAACACAGTCACACTGACAAAAGTCCAACATTGCTGTTGTTCGTTTAATGTTTATTTCCTCTTTGTAATAGCGAAAATTATTAGTTTTTTTCACATTTAAAGTGAAAGTTCTAGTTTGTTTATGGTTGAATCCATTTATTTTATATGGATACAATATAAATTAGCAGCGGACATTTAAATATTTTTTTGAGCCAATGTCAAATATTTTGTGTGATTAATTCCTTGAATTGTGTTAAGTTGATCCAAGGTTTTCTTTTTTCAACCAGCTACCAGAGATAATAAATGTAAAACACTTAAACCAAATTGTTTCAGACTGGGATATTAGTGTAATATTTTTGTCCTCCATTTTTATTTTTACATGGTTCAGTGGGTTATACAAGTCATTTCAACAAGGCATTATTTCACATTAGGTAAAATATCTCTGCACGATATGTTCTCGCAGACGTCTGCCTTCAGCCATCTCATGTTGTGGGTGGGGTAATGCGTCAATGTCTTCTGCTGGCTCCATGTTCTCTGGCACGTCCAGGGGCATGCCGTGGCGAATGGCGATATTGTGCACAATACAACAAGCCACAACGATTTTGCACACCTTTTCTGGTGTGTACAGAAGCGCTCCACCTGTACGTTCCAGGCAGCGCATCCGGCTTTTTAAGACCCCAAATGTGCGCTCAATCAACCCCCTCGTCTGGATGTGTGCCCGGTTGTAATTTTGTTGAGCTGCTGTTCTTGGGTTGTGTAATGGTGTCATTAGCCATGATTGTTGGGCATACCCACCATCACCTGCAGCAAAATATAGAACATAATTAAAATATATTGAAGAGAAATTCACGTGTGGTATTAATGCATCGGATGTTTGATAATGTAGCAATGCAGGTAGATAGATGGCTAGATAAATAGATTAGATATCCAAGGGAAATGTTAGGTTTACTGTGAAACGTCCTCATACAAACAAAATAAACAATGCTTACCAAGTAGCCACGTCTCTCCAAAAGCCCGGTTGCCCAGTCTTTGGTAGATGGCACTATTGCGGAATATGAAGCTGTCATGGACAGACCCAGGGAATTTGGCCACGACGTCTGTGATCACCATTTTTGCGTCACATACAACTTGCACATTCATGGAATATGTATGTTTTCTGTTTCGGTAAATGTGTTCCCGGAGTGACGGGGGGACAGTTGGTATGTGGGTGCAATCAATTGTTCCTATGACGTTCGGAAAGTTGGCGATAAATCCTGCTTGATGCGTGTTATTTCAGCATTAGTGGTGGGGAAATGTATGTATTGACTAGTGCGCTGTAGCAAAGCGTCAAGTACTATGATACGGCTGAGTGCAGACTGCGATATTCCCACTGCTGATGCTATGACTGTTTGAAATGATCCTGATGCCAATAATTGTAATGTAGCGAGGAGTTTAACAACTGCTGGAATGGAATGTGAACGCTGAGTCGGAGATTCGATGTCATCTTTGATTTCTTCCAGTAACTGTAATATTGCGTAGCTGCTTAATCTGTAACGATTAATGATTTTGTTTTCACTCAACTGAAAGTGTGATTCTTGTGGCAAAAATCTTTTCAGCTTGTCTCCTTAGCCTATGTCTTCGTCTTGTTCGGATTACTGCTGCCATTTCACCAGGAAACCCGCTTTCTAAATTACACCTGCTTTTAAGAGGCGGAGAATTTTCAGCGCAAAATAGAGGCGGGCTTTCACCGGCTTTTTCTGTACATAACGCGGGAATACATAATTAGGCACAGTTTACGCTTCCCCTCCCATCTCTTTATGTGACACTCCCACTTTCCCCTTGACCATCCCATGAATGCATATGCATGACACGAAAAGCGCATTTTGCCATTTTCAGTTCCCGCGACAGGCAGTCTGCGCTTTCATCTCGGTGCGTCCCGTTCGTACATACCTCGCCATGGTTTTATGCGCACTTTGCGAAACAAATACGCCTGAAGTGGGCGCAAAAGCGTTAGTACATCTGGCCCTAAGTGTATGAGATTCAATTCAACTGTATTTGGGGAGTTTCTCCCAGTCTTCTCTCTAGGTCCTCTCAAGCTCTGTCGGTTGGATGGGGAGTGTTGCTGAACAGCTATTTTCAGGTCTCTCCAGAGATGTTAGATCGGGTTCAAGTCCAGGCTCTGGCTGGGCCACTCAAGGACATTCAGACATTTGTCCCGAAGCCACTCCTGCATTGTCTTGGCTGGGTGCTTAGGGTTGTTGTCCTGTTGGAAGTTTGCCCCAGAGCATCTCTTTATCACAGACAGATCTCTCAACAACTTGGTCAAACACACATTTTTCCAACAGTTTGCTAAGAGCTGACAGCAAGCTGATAGGTCAGCTGTTAGAACCAGCAAAGGCCACGTTACCATTCTTGGGTAGCAGAATGACTTTGGCTTCCCTCCAGGGCTGAGGACAAACACTTTCCTCTAGGCTCAGATTAAAGCTATGACATATACTGTAAGAGTGGCTATAGAGTCAGCTACCATCCTCAGCAGCCTTCCATCTTTCCATCTAAGTTTTCAATGCCAGGAGGTTTGTCATTATTGATAATAATTTTTCCACCACTCCCACACTAACTTTACAAAATTCAAACTTACAATGTTTTTCTTTCATTATTTGTTTTTTTAAGCATAAATACGATGGCTCACTGTTCGTTGTTGGCATTTCCTACATAAGTTTGCCGACTTTGCCAATTAAGTAATCATTAAAATAATTGACAACATCAAATGGTTTTGTGACAAATAAGCCATCTGATTTGATGAGTTGAATTTGTCTTTCTGCCTATAATTTCATATAAAGTACTCAAAAGATTTTTTTCCATCATTCTTTATATCATTGATATACAATTGCAGTAAGTCAGCCAGTCAGATGTGCAGCCAGACTTACTAGCCACTCCTTTTCTCCCATCTCCTTCATCCATTCAGTTTTTCAAATTGTTTACAAGCTGGGCGAGCTAGATCAAGCTGGGTGAGCTATGCAAGATAGAGCTCACAGGGTCAACATAGCTACTTATCAGAGCGTGTAGGAATGGCGGGACCATGATTACAATCAATCTCCCACAAATGATGCAATGTGATTGAATAAAATACCAAGAGTGGCCACAAGACTTTTCATCAAAGCCATGATGCACAACAGCTGGGTATTTGAAGTAAACAAATCCCCCACCGACAGCCTCTTCTTACCACACACTCTGCTTCACAGAAACATGGCTTTCTGGAAATTTTCTGTCTGACTCCGTAAAGCCAGTTGGGTTCTCAATACATCACGCCGACAGGAATAAACATCTCTCCGGGAAGCAGAAGAGTGGAGTTATATGTTTCATGATTAACGATTTATGGTGTAACTGTGAACTCAAGTCCTTCTGTTCACCCAACAATTAAATGCAGACCGTTTTACGTCGGCCCTCAAAGAACTTAATTGGACTGGAAACCACATATCCTGAGGCTGCATTTATTGTAGCTATGGATTTTAGCAAAGCAAATCTGAGGATAAGGCTCAACACATCGATATCAACACATCGACTGTTGTACTCGCGGGGCAAACACATTGGACCATTGTTACACTTCCTTCCAAAATGCATATAAGACCCTCCCCCGCCCACCATTCAGCAAATCAGACCACAATTCCATCTTGCTCCTCCCCTCCTATAGGCAGAAACTCAAACAGGATGTACCCGTGGTTAGGTCTATTCAACTCTGGACTGACTAATCGGAATCCATGCTTCAAGATTGTTTTGATCACATGGACTGGGACATGTTCAGGTTAGCTTCAGATAATAATATTGACATATATGCAGGCACGGTGAATGTGTTTATAAGGAAGTGCATAGGAGATGCATAGGAGACCCACTGTGGCTATTAAAACATACCCCAACCAGAAACCGTGGATAGATGGGAGCCTTCGCGCAAAACTGAAAGTAGCATGTCACCAACAGACTACGGTTTGCAACTGCACATGGGTACAAAGATCATACTTTTTGGAGAAATGTCCTCTGGTCTGATGAAACAAAAATAGAACTGTTTGGCCATAATGACCATTGTTATGTTTGGAGGAAAAAGGGGGAGGCTTGTAAGCCGAAGAACACCAACCCAACCGTGAAGCACGGGGGTGGCAGCATCATGTTATATCATAACCGCCATCGACAGAAGTACTGTGCAGCCGTCTTCATCGACCTGGCCAAGGCTTTTGACTCTGTCAATCACCGCATTCTTATTGGCAGACTCAACAGCCTTGGTTTCTCAAGTGACTGCCTCGCCTGGTTCTCCTACTACTTCTCAGACAGAGTTCAGTGCGTTAAATCGGAGGGCCTGCTGTCCGGTCCCCTGGCAGTCTCTATGGGGTTGCCACAGGGTTCAATTCTTGGGCCAACCCTATTCTCTATATACAGCGGGTGAAATAAGTATTGAACACGTCACCATTTTTCTCAGTAAATATATTTCCAAAGGTGCTATTGACATGAAATGTTCACCAGATGTTGGTAACAACCAAAGTAATCCATACATACAAAGAAACCAAAACAAATAAGTTCAGAAATTAAGTTATGTGTAATAATGTAAAATGACACAGGGAAAAAGTATTGAACACATGAAGAAAGGGAGGTTCAAAAAGGCATGGAAAGCCAAGACAACAGCTGGAAACTATCAGTAATTAAAAAGCAATCCAGCCCCCTGTCAGTGCAAATTAATATCAGCTGGTTCAGTCCCAACTGATGGCCTACAAAAAGGTCTCATTGTCAAGGTGTCACACAAGACACATCTCATGATGGGTAAAAGCAAAGAGCTGACATTCGCAACCTAATTGTTGCAAAACATAATGATGGCATTGGTTATAGGCGCATTTCTAAGCTTCTGAATGTTCCAGTGAGCACTGTTGGGGCCATAATACGGAAGTGGAAAGACAATCATTTCACCATAAATTTGCCTCGACCAGGTGCTCCTCGTAAATTTGCCCATTCATCATTCCTTCAATTATGTGAAGTTTGCCAGTACCATTTGCTTAAAAGCAGCCCCACGCCATGATGTTCCCACCTCCAAACTTCACTGTTGGTATGGTGTTTTTAGGGTGATGTGCAGTGCCATTTCTCCTCCAAACATGGTGTGTATTATGACATCCAAACAGATCAATTTTGCTCTCATCTGACCACACTATATTCTCCCAGTATTTCACTGGCTTTTCCAAATGTTGTGCAGCAAACTTAAACGAGCTTCAACATGCTTTTTTTTCAGCAATGGAGTCTTGCGTGGTGAGCGTGCATACAGGCCATGGCGGTGGAGTGCATTACTTAATGTTTTCTTTGAAACAACAGTACCTGCTAATTGCAGGTCTTTTTGAAGCTCTCCAGAAGTGGTCCTTGGCTCTTGGACAACTCTTCTGATTATTCTTTTCACTCCTCTGTCAGAAATCTTGCGAGGAGCACCTGGTCGAGGCAACTTTATGGTGAAATGATTGTCTTTCCATGTGGTCTATCACAGTGCCATCCGTTTTGTTACCAAAGCCCCATATACTACCCACCACTGCGACCTGTATTCTCTCGTTGGCTGGCCCTCACTACATATTCGTCGCCATATCCACTGGCTCCAGGTCATCTATAAGTCTTTATTAGGTAAATCCCCGCCTTATCTCAGCTCGCTGGTCACCATAGCAACACATACCCGTAGCATGCGCTCCAGCAGGTATATCTCACTGGCCACCCCCAAAGTCAACACCTCCTTTGGCCGCCATTCCTTCCAGTTCTCTGCTGCCAATGACTGGAACTAATTGCAAACATCCTTGAAGCTAGAGGTTCCTATCTCCCTCACAAACTTTAAGCATCAGCTGTCAAAGCTGCTTATCGATCACTGCACCTGTATATAGCCCTTCTGTAAATAGCCCATCCTACTACCTCATCCCCATATTTATTTTTTAACTTCCGCTCATTTTGCACTCCAGTATCTCTATTTGCACATCATCATTTGCACATTCCATCATTCCAGTGATAATGCTAATCTGTAATTTATTTCGCCACTGTGGCCTATTTGTTGTCTTCCTAACCTTACTGCATGTTGCACTACATTTGCACTCTGTATATAGATGTTCTATTGTGTTATTGACTGTACGTTTGTTTATTTCCCATGTGTAACTCTGTGTTGTTTTTTGTCGCACTGCCTTGCTTTGTCTTGGCCAGGTCGCAGTTGCAAATGAGAACTTGTTCTCAACTGACCTACCTGGTTAAATAAAGGTGAAATAAAAAAATATAAAAAAATGTTGTGGGGGTGCTTTTCTGCAGGAGGGACTGGTGCACTTCACAAAATAGATCATGAGGAGAGAAAATTATGTGGATATATTGAAGCAACATCTCAAGACATCAGTCAGGAAGTTAAAGCTTGGTCGTAAATGGGTCTTCCAAATGGACAATGACCCCAAGCATACTTCCAAAGTTGTGGC
This sequence comes from Thymallus thymallus, assembly GCA_023634145.1. NCBI lineage: Eukaryota > Metazoa > Chordata > Actinopteri > Salmoniformes > Salmonidae > Thymallus > Thymallus thymallus. Next base: position 14,065,590 of record CM042418.1, read on the forward strand.
AAAATGGCTTAAGGACAACAAAGTCAAGGTATTGGAGTGGCCATCACAAAGACCTGACCTCAATCCAAGGAGGTCTACAAACCTGACTCAGTTACCCCAATTCTGTCAGGAGGAATGGGCCAAAGATCACCCAACTTGTGGAAGGCTACCTGAAACGTTTGACCCAAGTTAAAGAGTTAAGGCAATGCTACCAAATACTAATTGAGTGTATGTAAACTTATGAACCACTGGGAATGTGATGAAAGAAATAAAAGTTGAAATAAATAATTCTCTCTACTATTATTCTGACATTTTACATTGAAATAAAGTGGTGATTCTAACTGACCTAAAACAGGGAATTTGTACTAGGATTAAATGTCAGGAATTGTGAAAAACTGAGTTTAAATGTATTTGGCTAAGGTTTATGTAAACTTCTGACTTCAACTGTATACTGCATACTATAAAGCTTACTATGCCTCTGTATCTTAGTCCAATGCCGCCCAGACATTTATGTATATATTCTCAATCCATTCCTTACTTAGATGTATGTGTATTTGGGTTTATGTTGCGAAACTGTTATATATTACTTGTTAGATATTACTGCACTGTCGGAGCTAGAAGCACAAGCATTTCGCTACACCCGCAATAACATCTGCTAACCACGTGTATGTGACCAATACATTTGATTTGATTTGAACCACAGCCAGTCGCTGGTCCATAGGTATGGCTTGCTTGCTTTATTAGCTCCAACATGCTTTTAATTGTCCAACCCAGACCAGCGCTCAGCTTGCATACATCAGAGGCAGCAACAAGCTGATTTAGCCAGAGAGTGTGGGAGAGAGAGAGCAAGAGACAGAGGGGGAGAAAAAGAGAATCAAAAAGGCAGAGAAAAAGAAAGAGAGTAAAGCGAAAGAGAGGGAGGTATAGTTCATTAAAGCCGTTCTCTAAAATCATAGGTGTCTTTCTTTCATTAACCCGTGGCCCAACAATGCTACAATGCATTTAAAGTGGCTTGTTTAAACTGTGCATTCATTTGCCTTTTCAATGGAAGTTTGTTGTTGAAGGATACAAAGTATGGAGCGAGCCCCAACCCTGTGATGCAGCACGCGCACATTTATATCTCATTAAAATGCTGCATAATTAGATCATTATAATTCAGGTGTATATTGTCGCCGCAGCTCTATGGGATACAGAATACAAATAGATTGGCAATAGTGGTCCTGTATGGCTCAGTTGGTAGAGCATTGCGCTCACATTGCTAGGATTATAGGTTTGATTCCCAGGGCCACTAGTAAGTAAAATGTATGCACACATGACTGTATTAGTAGTAGTAGTAGTATAGTTTGATGGAGGGAGAGGAAAAGGCTAAACCCTGACCTTTTGGCACCTCACAAATCCCAGAGGCCCTGGTGTGTGTACGGCACACCTCCTAAATTGTGCATCGTCACTCAGAATAAATGATGTCTAAAATAACTGTGGGGTCATTCAATAATGGATGAATAAGCCACTTAAAAGCTAACTCCAGCAGACATTTTCCAAGAACTGAGTCCCAAAACCTTTCAGTGCACTTGATAACTAATGGCTTGTAACTTGGATCCAACGCTTAAACAACGTCCCAACAACACTCCCACAACGTTATCCAAAGTTAGATTGTTCACATCTCACACAAGGCAGGAGATACCCCATCTGTGCAATAATATTCTACAATGTCTCCAATATGTAACTTTTTGTGCGAGGGTGTGAAAGAGAAAGACAAATGTTTGACGGGAAGGGGGAAGAGAAGGGAGAGAGAGAGGGGAGAAAGACAGAGTAGGTGTGAGAGAGTGGATGTCTAGGTTGCAAAAACAAGAATAACGGGTGGAATATCATGCTTTTCTCTCTCTCTGCTGATCATGTCATTCCTGCCTTTCTTTGCACACCATCATGAAGGGGAAAAAATACAGAGCATCACCCAAACTCACTGGCTTCGACCCAACTGGCACCTAATTCCCTTTATAGTGCACTATAATTTTGACCAGGAATTATTGTCAAATGTAGCACACTATATACGGAATAGGTTGCCATTCTGGATGCAGTAATTGAGCTCAGAGGGAAAAATCAACATGTCAGAGGTGCTCTGTGATAGCCAGATGCGATACATACACCTCACACTCAGTAGCTAGCTAACATGTCAGAGGTGCTCTGTGAGGCTCATGGGTAGGACATTGATAGACTTGCATAACGGACTATATACATTTTGTGTAGACAACTGTCCCCAGCAGGAAGGTACGCTGTTTTCCAAATAATAAACCCTAGGTCACCAGCGAACTGAAGGCCCTGCTGAATGAGAAGAGGGCCTTCAAGGAGGGGGTCAGGGACAAATTGAAATGCGTCCAGAGGGAGCTGAAGTTGCGGATTGCTGAGGGGAAGAGAGTGTATAAGGAGAAGATGGAGGACAAGCTGTGGCAGAGCCAGGTGAGAGAGGTGTGGAAGGGAAATGAGAAATATCATTGGTATATTTCTCAGTGGGCAGACGGAGGGGACCCAGGACAGAGCCAATGAGCTGAACCAATTTTTTAACAGGTTTGATACTGGCCCTGTCCTCCCCAGGCCACACACCCTCATGGCTGTCCCACCCCCACTTTGCTCACAACACCTCCGCTTAGACAATCAGCGAGCCCCTCCCCACCTCCGCCCCCGCTCCCTCTGGACTGATCTGCAACACATCCCTTCCCTCCACCTCTGGACTGATCCTCAACACCACCCTGCCCCCGACCCCCCCCCACCTGGGCTGGCTTTCACCACCAACCAAGTGAAGAGAGAGCTTAGCCTGAGCCTGGAAAGGGTCCCTGTGCTGTTGAAAACATCCTGCCTGGTCCTAGTGCCCAAGAAGGCGCACCCCACTGTCCTGAATGACTTCAGACCTGTAGCGCTAACATCCCACATCATGAAGCCCCAGTAAAGGTTAGTCTTCGCTCACCTCAGACCCCTTGTGTGTACAGTCGTGGTCAAAAGTTTTGAGAATGAGTATTGGTCTCCACAAAGTTTGCTGCCTCAGTGTTGATGATGGCAATTTGCATATACTCCAGAATGTCATGAAGAGTGAACAGATGAATCCCTCTTTGCCATATAAATGAACTTGATCCCCGAAAAACATTTCCACTGCATTTCAGCCCTGCCACAAAAGGACCAGCTGCCATCATATCAGTGATTGTCCCGTTAACACAGGTAAGAGTGTTGACGAGGACAAGGCTGGAGATCACTCTGTCATGCTGATTGAGTCTGAATAACAGACAGCTTTAAAAGGAGGGTGGTGCTTGAACTCATTGTTCTTCCTCTGTCAACCATGGTTACCTGCTAGGAAACACATGCCGTCATCATTGCTTTGCACAAAAAGGGCTTCACAGGCAAGGATATTGCTGCTAGTAAGATTGCACCTAAATCAACCATTTATCGGATCATGAAGAACTTCAAGGAGAGAGGTTCAATTGTTGTGAAGAAGGCGTCAGGGCGCCCAAGAAAGTCCAGCAAGCGCCAGGACCGTCTCCTAAAGTTGATTCAGCTGCGGGATCGGAGCACCACCAGTGCAGAGCTTGCTCAGGAATGGCAGCAGGCAGGTGTGAGTACATCTGCACGCACAGTGAGGCAAAGACTTTTTGAGGATGGCCTGGTGTCAAGAAGGGCAGCAAAGAAGCCACTTCTCTCCAGGAAAAACATCTGGGACAGACTGATATTCTGCAAAAGGTACAGGGATTGGACTGCTGAGGACTGGGGTAGAGTCATTTTCTCTGATGAATCCCCTTTCTGATTGTTTGGGCCATCCGGAAAACACCTTGTCCGGAGAAAACAAGGTGAGTGCTACCATCAGTCCTGTGCCATGCCAACAGTAAAGCATCCTGAGACCATTCATATGTGGGGTTGCTTCTCAGCCAAGGAAGTGGGCTCACTCACAATTTTGCCTAAGAACACAGTCATGAATAAAGAATGGTACCAACACATCCTCCGAGAGCAACTTCTCCCAACCATCCAAGAACAGTTTGGTGACGACCAATGCCTTTTCCAGCATGATGGAGCACCTTGCCATAAGGCAAAAGTAATAACTAAGTGGCTCGGGGAACAAAACATCCATATTTTGGGTCCATGGCCAGGAAACTCCCCAGACCTTAATCCCATTGAGAACTTGTAGTCGATCCTCAAGAGGCAGGTGGACAAATAAAAACCCACAACTTTTGACAAACTCCAAGCATTGATTATGCAAGAATGGCCTGCCATGAGTCAGGATGTGGCCCAGAAGTTAGTTGACAGCCTGCCAGGGCGGATTGCAGAGGTCTTGAAAAAGAAGGGCCAACACTACAAATATTGACTCTTTGCATAAACTGAATGTCATTGTCAATGAAAGCCTTTGACACTTATGGAATACTTGTAATTATACTTCAGTGTACCATAGTAACTACTGACATAAAGATCTAAGAACACTGAAGCAGCAAACTTTGTGGAGACCAATACTTGTGTCATTCTCAAAACTTTTGACCACGACTGTACATCACTGTACCCCCTGCAGTTCGCATACCAGCGCAACATCGGGGTGGATGATGCAATCATCTACCTTCTGCAGAGGGCCTACTCTCACTTGGACAACGCAGGTAGCACTGTGAGGGTTAGGTTTTTTTATTTCTCCAGTGCCTTCAACACCATGAGGAGATGAGGAGAATGAAAGTGAAAGCACCCTTAGTCTCCTGGGTTACAGACTACCTGACCGGTAGGCCACAATTTGTGCAGCTACAGAGCTGTGTGTCAGAACGGGCAGTGAGCAATACAGGGGCCCCCCAGGGAACGGTCCTGTCCGCCTTCCTGTTCACCCTCTACCCCTCGGACTTCAGATATAACTCTGAAACATGCCACCTGCAGATGTTCTCGGATGACTCCGCAAATGTAGGGAGCATTAGGGGTGGGCAGGAGGAGGAGTACAGGAGCACAATCAATGACTTTGTGGTGTGGTGTGAGCAGAACTACCTTCAGCTCAACATCAGCAAAACAAAGGAGATGGTGGTGGACTTCAGGAGAACCAAGGCCAAACCGACTGCAGTCTCTATACAGGGGATGGATGTGGAAATGGTTGGTTCATACAAGTTCCTGGGAGTCCATATGGAGAGCAGGCTGGAATGGGCTGGTAACACTGGGGCCATGTACAAAAAGGGCCAGAGCCGACTCTACTTTCTGAGGAGGCTTAGATCCTTAAACTACTGCATACTTTCTACCAGTCTGTCTTTTTTAAAGTGGTGTGCTGGGGCGCCAACATAAAGGCCAGTGATGCTTCTCTGGTTAATAAGCTGATCAGGAAGGCTAGCTCTGTTCTGGGGATTAGCCTTGGTGGTGGAGAGAAGGATCCTGGCCAAACTGCTGGCCATCATGGACAACGTCACCCACCCTCTGCATGCCATGGTTATGATGCAGAGGAGCACTTTCAGTCACAGACTGATCCCACTACGGTGTGCCAGAGAGCTCTACAGGAGGTCCTTCCTTCCAATACGTGCATTTATCTGTAATTAAACCCTGTACTAAGGACTGTATTTTAAGGGAATTATTGTTATTATTACCCTAAATAATATCATACGCACATTCAGCTATTTAAGTACCTCTTCCTGTCATTTACCTGTACAGTTAATGTAACCATGTAAATATTCACTTACCTGTACATTTAACTGTACATTTACCTGTACAGTTAGTTTAACCATGCAAATATTCACTTACCTGTTCATTTCACCAGAATGTATATTAAGTAAACTATTATTACCCTCACTTATATAATACTCACATTTAGCTATTTAAGTATTTCTCTGCCATCGACCTGTATAGTATAGTTGACCTTATTTATCTATATGAACTTGCAATATTTTAATACATTTTTTCACCTAACGCTCTGTAACAATGTATAGTGTACATATTCAGCCATTCACCAATACTATGCTATGCCTTTTTGCACTGACCTTTTGTATTTTTATACTTTTTCATACTGCCGCACTATGTATCATGTATCGTGTATCTGTCTTTTGTGTATTTCGTTCTGGCATTTTGCACCTGCCCTGTGTTTTTTCATAGCTGCTTGACGAAGAACTTTCCCCTCGGGGATCAATAAAGTATCTATCTATCTATCTATCTATCTATCTATCTATCTATCTATCTATCTATCTATCTATCTATCTATCTATCTATCTATCTATCTATCTATCTACTGAGTGACTGGAGGTAATAGCAACATTGGAAGGAGGGAGAGGGAGGACAGAGGGGCTGAGCGAGCAATGGAGATTGAGGTGATGATAAACAGAAAGATATAGTGTTGAATGCAAGAGAGAAAAAAGACTTGGTGTGTGTCCCAAATGGCACTATATTCCCTTATAGGTAGTAGGGTGCCATTTGAGATGGAGACAAAGACAAGAGGGTTATAGAGGGGTATCTGACCTGCGAAGGAGGTGGCACCAGCTGCAGTTGAAGTTGATCTGGGAGGAGATGCAGCGGTTACAGCTGGTGAACTGGAGGCACGCTAGGGAGGGAACACGATACACACGTTACAACACACACACACACGTCACAACACACACGTCACAACACACACACACATCACAACAAACAGTTAATCAAATGGCTACCCCCAAATTTGCATTGGCCCCCTTTTTTACACTGTTGCTGCTCACTGTTTATTATCTATGCATAGATATTTTATCCCTACCTACATGTACACATTATCTCAATTACCTCGACTAACCTGTACCCCTGCACATTGACTCGGTACCGGTTCCCCCTGTATGTACCCTTGTTATTGTTATTTAATTATGTAAAAAAATATATATATATATATTTTCCTTCTTACTTAAAAAACTCTTGTTGGTTAAGGGCTTTTAACGGTATACACATGTTGTATTCTGCGCATGTTACAACACACATGTTGTATTCCGTGCACGTTACAACACACATGTTATAACAAACATTTTACAACACATACTGTATGTGTTACAACACACACATCACAACACACCATGTCTACTGACTCACAACACTGGTCCAGAGCTCTCAAAAAGTAACAATTAAACTTAGAAGGTTGTAGTTGATAATGCAAAACAGGGGCCATATGTATCAAGCATCTCAGAATAGAAGTGCTGATCTAGGATCAGGTCTCCCCTGTCCATGTTATATTATTAATTGTGATCTAAATGGCTAAGCAACTGATGCAAAATGAGCAAACCAAATCTGAGACGCTTGATACATATGGGCCCAGAACACAAGTCAAAACACCAACATATAAATCCATATGTGGATAGCTAGAATGTTGTAGTTTGCTAATGCAAACAGATCCTTCTAAAATAGATTTTGACAGACAGATGTCCCTAAAATGATGGGATATAGTCTGAGGAAAAGTCTATTAGGCAGACATTGAACAGATTCCTCTATATTTCACCTATGACTAGGTCTATAATGTAGACTAGTTCATGGGAGCCTACTTGTGTTGTCATTATCATACACCCCCGGTCAAAAGTTTGGAATAATACTCATTCAAGGTTTTTTTTTATTTGCACATTTTTTTACACTGTAGAATAAAATGAAGACATCAAAACTATGACATAACACATATGGAATTATGTAGTAACCAAAAAAGTGTTAAACTAAATATATTTTATATATGAGATTCTTCAAATAGCCACCTTTGCCTTGATGACAGCTGGTTGGGAGAATGACATGAGTGTGCAATGCTGTCATCAAGGCAAAGGGTGGCTACTTTGAAGAATCTCAAATACAAAATATATTTTGATTTGTTTAACACTTTATTGGTTACTACATGATTCCATATGTGTTATGTCATAGTTTTGATGTCTTCACTTTTATTCTACAATGTAAAAAATATTGCAAATAAAGAAAAACCCTTGAATGAGTAATATTCAAAACTTTTGGCCCCCAGTGTATATCATATCATGAGCCAAGTCTATTAAGGAGGAATACATCTTACTTGGTAGAGGCGTCATCTCCACTGCTGTGGAGTTGGTGATTTTGGTCTTTGTCAGCTCCACACGATGGTACTCATAAATCGTTCTCCGACGAACATCTGGATGTGATGAGGGAGAGAGGGAGGGAAGGAAGGAGAGAGAAACACCCGTCACAAATCTTCCTCAGAGAGCTGAAACTAGGACAAATGGTCCCCAAAGAAGGGAGCGAGAGTGAGAGAAATAACGAGAGAATGGAGGCAGAATCAGGCCATAAGGGAAGACACAGCATTTCTTTATTTTTATTTCTTTATTTCTCTCTCTGTTTGTGTCCAACAGAAAGCCTGCCACTTGGCAATGGGGTGGGCAGCAATGCCCCACTACAGCTAATATAAATCCCTGTTGAAAGCACCTAGTTCCTCCAATGTACGTCCCAAATGGCACTCTATTCCCTATATAGTGCACTACTTTTGACCATGGCCCACTTTGGTCAAAATTAGTGCACTATGTAGAGAATAGGGTGGCATTTGGGATGCAGACCCAGTGACTAGAGTCATCTGCTGCAGCAGTCACCAGGCAAGGTAAGATGGAGAGATTGATTAGATCCATCATTGACTCTCAGCAGTCCCTCCCTGGACCCTATAACTCAAATTCTTTTTCAATCACACTGTAAAATGGTCCACTTGGTTTTGCAGTCCATGCAACTCCCCCTGGCACTGCACTACACTATGCAAGGGGAGAAGGGATAGAAATATGATACATTTATATAAAGGCATAGCTCTACCATTGTAATCTCATAAATGTAACAGATTTGCTAGTTTATTACTTAATTCTAGGAATGTATCTGGTGTGGTTAAATCAATGTTAAGTGATGGAAATTTCTGGAATACAATGGGATGTTTATACAGTAAATGTACATCAGTGAGAATAACTATTTAATAAAGCCATATGACATTGTTCGATATAATACATTTTCTATAATACACGCATTTTCTTGAGCAACGAGCTAGAAAATTTAAATTCAATACACAGCACTGTGGCTGTGGAACATATACAGCAATGAGTTTGACTGCTTGCAACCCCCATTCATCTTACTGTATACACTAAGATGAATGGGGGTCGCCAGCAGTCTTACATCATTGACCAATAGGAAATGGATACATTTGCCTGCTTGGATGAGTTTTGATCTAAGAGGAAAGCCATTTATCCTTTTGTGTGCATTCAGATACTGCCAATGTAATGTTAAAACCACTATATCCCTATTCTATTCTGTCTGTCTTACGACGCTATCCATCTGTAGATTCAGAGAAACCTGTAGGAAACGTTATGCTGAAATACTTATTTCTTAAAGTTCACTGAACAATTTGAGAACATTCCCAATGTCAAACCATTTGGAAAACATTACCAAAAATGTAATTAAATGTAACCATGTTTGAACTTTTAGGAAACGTTCTGTTATAGTAATGAAATCCCAAGAAAATTATGTTATTTTTGTGCTGAGAATGTTACAAAGCCATACAACTATCCTGCACCATTCCCAGAAGGTTGTATGCAAAATAACCATAGAACAACCACCCTCTCACCAAGATGTGCTACCTGGACTACTTTTGACCAGGGCCCTTAAGGCTGAGGTCAAAAGCAGTGCACTATATAGGGAATAAGGTGCCATTTGAGACACAGCCCATGAGTATTCATACTTCTAATACAGATAAAAATACAGAACTATAAAGACATTATGCCCTATTAGAATCTGTGAAAAACAGTCACTGTGTGTATTTCTTGCTTTGTTTCGACCAAAAACATCTGACTACGGCAAGGTACCAGACAGACAGACAGACAGACAGACAGACAGACAGACAGACAGACAGACAGACAGACAGACAGACAGACAGACAGACAGACAGACAGACAGACAGACAGACAGACAGACAGACAGAGATTATAAAGTGTGTAATGATAGCATGGATGGTCCAGAGGTGCAGGGAGGTCTCTCTCTGTCTGCCTGCCTGGGGATGTTGCTCTGTGGGCAGGCTGTCCAGACTCTCTGGCCTGGCTCGGTTTTCCTCAGGCGGTGGGAGGAGCCCCTAGACGCTGATCTTAGATCTTCTCTCAAACAGTTAAGCATTAGGATTGGGGAGGGAAAACTGATCCTAGATCTGCACCTAGGGAAAACTTCACCCCTTAGCCTGGGAGAGAGGAAGCTTTAACTCACAGCAATGACAGGCTATCTCAGCCTGAGCATCAACAAGCGGTAATTAGGATTTAGCTGCCCTGCTCCGATATATCAAACAAAAGGAGCTTTGCAGAAGTGTGATATCAATTATGCACACAAGAGTCAATTAGGCCATAATCTAAGTAAAAGCCCAAAATAATGCACTGGCCCAGTCAATATCTCACCAAATAGAAAATACACACCTAGCACACACCTACACTCTTAGAAAAAGGGCTCGAAAAGGGTTCAGCTGTCCCTATAGGAGAACACTTTTTGGTTCCAGGTAGAACTCTTTGGAGTTCCATGTAGAACCCTCTGTGGAAAGGGTTCTCCTATCGGGACAGCCAAAGAACCCTTTGGGTTCTAGATAGCAGTCTTTTTTAAAGAGTGTACAATACATGTGGCTCCTTTATAACAATGATCTATTTTAATAATCTATTTTAATAAAATTATTTCTTATTCATTCATTCTTGCAAGTTGGATGAGAATCAATGGAAATGTGATGTGGAGACCTTGTGCAATGAGTTAAAAATCAATGAGGGGAGGAGGTAATCTAAATTCGGATTAGTGCTTATTGCCAGTAGCCTGTGTGCCTGTAGCACAGTGGAGTCCAGATCTCCCGGGAAGAAGAAAATAATAGATGCGCAGGCAGAGTTTCATTACACGGGTTCTAACAGCACTGTGATAATAATTACTGGCTAGAACAGAATATCACATAGGACCCTGACAGTGAGGTTAGCGCCCTATTCTTTTCCTATTCACTCAGCCGATGGGGTATAAAAGCTATAACTTTTTGTGTATTTCCTGCCATCAAGATAACAGTCACGCAGCTTTCATACCACCATCTCATTAATTCAGAATCCTCACTACCACACATCGAGACCTTTAGCTTTGAATTAATTACTTCCAATATCTCTTCCCTAAAATCACCCCAAAATACAATACAAATACAGACATTGGACATGGAAATTCAGCAATATCATAAAATAAATGGACATGATGAAAACGCAAGGACCTCAAGCTGAGCTCTGCCTGCATAATAATGAGGTGAGCTAATTGTGGCCCAGCCATTGTACCGCAGCTACTGCGGTGAATTAGCAAAAGAAAACACAGTCTGATAAGACTTAAGAGGGCACGTCAGCAGGCAGACAGGTAATAAAACGACTGAGGCACTTCTGTTTTTGATAACCTCAACAGAATGAGGGTGACTGGGAGTCTAGCTGTCTGTGTGTCTGGTTGCCCAGCCCTAAGGTGGCTAAATAAAAGTCTAGCACCTGACTGTCCGTGCGCCTAGCTGCCCAGCCCCAAAGGTGGCTAAATAAAAGTCTAGCACCTGACCTGCTAAATATCTTGCCTGTACAAGCAAATCTTCCTCTTGCTGCCGCCAGTGCAGCACAGGCCAGACCCAAACACCATGGCCTGAACATAGCTAGCTAACAGCGTAAAATATTTAATTTCACAACTTGAGCGTGGCTAAAGGAGAGGGTTAGAGGGATCCTCTCCGGCTGCGCTAGCAGCGTGTGCTCAGGACAGTATGCGGTAATTGGCAGCAGAAACACTTATTGACTCACATGAGTTCCCTACTCAACACTGATTACTCAGCCCTCCAGCTGCCTGGGCTCTTAAAGTAGTGCACTCTTTAAGAGAATAGGGTGCCATTTGGAACGCTCTGAGACCTGGAGCTTAAAGCCACCAAGCAATCACTCTAGTCTAAATATATAACTTAATTAAAATACAATTTCCATGTACAATCATTAATACTACAAGTATCAGCAGTGACGATTTTAGACATGCTCAATACTACCTGTGTTTAAAAGAACAACCAGTCCTTAAAAAGTTGATCTACATTTCAAATTAAATATTTTTTTGACGAGAATGACAAATGAGTTCCATGCAGTGGTGGGGTTTGGTATATCACAGCAGGAATTCAGATCAGTGAGAAGACTCTGTCTGTGTCGCAAATGGCACCTTATTCCCTATATAGTGCACTATTTTTAACCAAAGCCCTGGTCAAAAGTAGTGCACTATAAAAAATAATAGGGTGCCATTTGGGAGACATCCTGACTAGAGTTTAGTTTAGTTTAGTTTATTAATTTGACCATTTAAAAAAAACAAGCACATAAAAAATCTGGGACATATTTCCATTGTGGTCCTCTTGAGACGAGATGGCTAGGGAAGATCGAACACGGTTGAACACAGTATGACAGCGAGATAATAAAGTCAAAGCAGAACAGTTACAGTTACATCGTAGGGTACATTCATACCGTTTTTTACTTTATTTTTTAAGCTTCCCAGACAGGATGTTTTTTTATGGGTAGAGGCAACACATTCCACTCTGAGGCTCCAGTATACAAGAAAGTAAATGTCCCAGCATTACTCCTGAACCTGTATAAGCACACATCAGCAACACCTGACCTGGTGCTATGATTGTGTGCATCCCTAACATGGGGAAATGAATCACTTAGATATCTGGGTGCAGAACCATAAATACTCCTGTAAACCAAACCCAGTCTAATCTGGGACAACCTAGCCTCAACCGGCAGCCCGTTAAGTTCCTGAAGGCAGCTCCTGCCTATGTGAGTACATGGACTCACCTTCAATACTACCCTGATCAGCTTATTCTGAGCTACGGGAAGCTCCCCCTTCATAAGCTTAGATAAACCCCCAAACCAGGAAGTAGTAGCGTAGTCAAAATGGCATTGAATGAGGGCAGTGGCTAGCAGTGGCTTACCCAGCAGCTTGGACTTTCTAGCCAAAAACGTAGTCCTGGCATTAACCTTCCCTAGCTCACAAGGATGCATCCCAGGTAGCTAACAGAGGTTTTAGTAGTCAGCAGCTCACCACCTAACTCCACTCGGATTTCAGAGGACCTACACAATTTAGGTCTGGAACCAAAAATAATTGCCACAGTTTTACTTAAGTGCAGAGATCTCCAAGCCATTTGCTAATGTTAGTAAGTGCTAAGTATGCTCTCCAACATAGTTTTACTTTTATGATACACCCGAAGTGTAGTCATCCACATAATGGAAAACATGGCAAGAACAAGCATCTTCATATTGTTTATATACAGTAAAAACAGTAGATGCCCAAGCACCTGAGACAGTGAACTATTAACCTCTACCACTTGCTCTCTACCTGACAAATAGGACTTTACCCAGCCTAGAGGGATACTGCTTAACCCCAGTACATCCAGATTGGAGATTATGAGACAGTGGTTAACTGTATCAAAGGCCTTCTGTAGGTCAAGCAGTACCATGCCACAGAGATTTCCCTCATCTCTTTCCTGATGAAGTCAGTCAAATAAAGTAGACATGAATCAGTGGAGTATTTTTTTCTAAATCCAACAGAAAATCATACATTAGACTTTCTTTGTTGACATATTCATACATTTGCTAATGTACAACTCTCTCCAGGATCTTTGATGTTATAATGAGGATAGATAAAGGCCTATAATTCCCAGGGTCAGACTCTGTCCCCTTATTATACAGAGGTAGAACTTTAGCTTGTTTCATGTCCCTGGGAACGATGCATTGTCCAAGAGAGATATATGCGTAATACAAGGGACAATTTGCTCAGGAGAATATCTAAGAAACCTTGCAGGAATATGATCCAGGCCTGTGGCTTTGGAGCATTTAAGCTCTGATAGCATACTGGCTATTTTGGCTGTTGCTACCTTTGCAAAAGAAAAAGAGTTATGCTGAACCCCTAACTCTGCATAATATTTCTTGACTTGGTAGTTTCCACACAAACCAGAACTGGTGGGCAGCTTGCTAACCAGCTTGCTGGCAAAATAATAAAAAAAAGGGTTGAATTCATTGGCAACCTCTGCTTTTATCATATACCCTGATGTTCATTCTAATACTGTTTAAGTTTGTTTTTGGTAGTACCACAGTGGTTGCTCATTAAAAAGTTGCAGCATACTTGCAAGATGGTAGTACTACAGTGGTTGCTCGTTTAAAAGTTGCAGCATACTTGCAAGACGGCTTGCAAGATGCATAGTCGACGAGCATAGTATTTTACTGTCGGCCATTTTTGCCGTTAATGCTGTTAATGCTTGTTGAAACCACCAGAGGGCATCTTTGAGGGCGTCTTTATGAAGCTTGTTGGAGCTTGCTTTCTTTCCCAAATAATCCTACAGTACAGATGTCCATGCAGGCCAGACATTTTGATTGCTATACCCTATCTGAAAGAGCATAACAAGTTAATTTATTTTTTTGACATGAAGCAAATAAAGGTTCAATAAAACCATAGCCTCAGCTACTATAGTACAGAGAAATACATCTTAAAACATGCTTTTCTGTTATTTTGAAAGTTTGGACGTCTTTGCGATTGTATGTATTAAATTGATTTATTATACTGGCGGCTATTGGTAGGCTACTCGTTGAGTCCCAGATATTTTACTGTTAATATGCTTAGCGCACATCAGACCTTCATGGCACAGTCGAGAGTTCGAAACCTATTCCCTGCCTGTTTCTTTACAATATGTATCTTAATGTTTGAAAATGTATATGTTTATTAAGCTTATGGTCACGGCATTTTCAATTATATAATTTAATTAGATTCACATAATGCTTGATGCATTTTTCGTTAGGGCAAATCTGGTCTGTGATATTTAATTAGAAATGTTGTTCATTGTAACCACAATGTCAAAAATAATTGAACACACACAACATGAGCAGATTAACTTGGTCAAAACAATGTCAGCCTTTTAATGCTTTATGATCCAAATGTTTGAAGTACGTGTCGGCGACGGAGAGAAACAAAACACATACATTTTCCGTTAGGGCAAATCCATTGTCCTGCAAATAGCCTGTTAGGTTGTGTGTCAAGAATCCGCCACCTCACCCGCTCTTAAGATAACCTTCGGGCCAACTGGGGGCCCAAGGCTGGTTAGGAGACACCGCTAGAGACACTATGTAATTGTGATGAACTGAGAGAATATTAGGGTAGCACTAATTCATTAATCATATGCTGTCTTCCCTGCTCCTCTGTTCTTACCTCTTTCCCTTTCTGTCTTCTGTTTTTTTTCTGTATATATGAATTACAAATCAGCCTTTACTTAGATCATGTTTCTAGCCTATTGCATAGTTACAATGTGTATTAAACCTGCTAATCGATTGTCCTGCAAACAGTGTGTCAAGAATTCAGCATTGCAATGAAGAGCAGCGGTTCTCAGTCCTGGTTCTGGGGACTCAAAGGGTGCACATTTTTGTTTTTGCCTTAGCACTACACAGCTGATTCAAATGATCAAGTCATCATCAAGCTTCAAGTGGTATTTATGTATTAATTTGTGATGCTATTTATGTATTAATTTGTGATGCTATCCTTCATATGATGTGTAAATAAGAATTTGTTCGTATTTACATTCCTGGTTCTGACTTGCCTAGTTAAATAAAGGTTAAATAAAACGATGGCCTCAGCTACTACAGCACAGAGAAAAACAAGCTTTTCTGTTATTTTGAAAGAAAATTGACTTAGTGGGAGGATTAAATCTGCATATGTAACAGCTTTTATTCCATCCCTCTCCTCGCCCCTACCTGGGCTCGCACCAGGAACCCTCTGCACACATCGTCAACAGTCACCCTCTAAGCATCATCACCTATCGCTCCACAAAAGCCGACCTTGAACAACTACTTCAAGGTCTCAGAGAGAGTGACGTTGCCGATTGAAACGCCACTAGCGTGCACCACGAACTAGCTAGCCGTTTCACACCGGTTACACGTAACCGAGTCCAAGTTCGTGGGCTAGAAGAACCATCCTCCCATTTTTATCAAATCCCCTGGAGCACTCCTCCTCCTGCTTCCACCTTAATGTTTTTGTCAGCCATCTTTGCTTTACAAAGTCACCAGCTATGTGTCCCATAGCGTCAAATTCGTCATTGGAACCACTCGATATGATTGGTCATATATAAACCTTGGGACCCAAATGCATAAAGTGTCCTCTAACTCCCCCCTGCGGTGGACTGGAGCAATGAAGCCATGACGCTGGGTACCTCTAAATACTGCGGCAAAAGTTCACAACTTTCAAAGGAGGAACCACTGTACTACAGCGTAGTTCTTTAAATGATTTCCAAATCTTTTTAGGGTCATTTTTGTTTTCAATGATTTTATCAGCAATGTGACCCCACTTAGCTCCATCCATCCTGCTCTGTGCTTAATTTCTGTGAAGTTTATATAGGAGAAAATGAGGCTGCTCTTGAGAGTTCTTACATTTCTTAATGTCCTTGCTTGGATAGATTCTAGAATCTCATGATTAAACCAAGGGCTAGATCTCTGCTTTACTCTGACCAGTCTAATGGGAGCCATCACATTCACCACATCAAGGAATCTAAATTTAAAGGCTTCCGAGGCACAAATAGGAAAACTGTGGTACTGTACTAGTCCACTTGAAAGAGTCCTAAATATAAGAATCAACCAGTTATAGTGAAAATCACGAGACATAAACATTCCTATATTTACTATATTTCCCTTTTAAAGTGATAATAGAAAGGTTTTGTACAATTTCAGCCATTAGTTTTGAAAGAAGCAGCCACAAGTCAAAACAGGTCTCCAAAAATTGTCCACAATTGTGTACAACGTCATCCATTTCCTATGATATGTTACACCCATGTTATGTTTCCTGAAATTCGTATGATATGTTAAGAATTCCAATTCGTACAATATGTTACGAATTTATAGGTGCTTAAGATCTCTTTAAGAATCTATCAGTTACAACAATCAAATTCAGTACAGCTGTGATTCTTCCTCAAAACACTACACAAACACACCTGTAGCTACTGATGCAGTCAAATATATGGGCCCCCTTTACAATGGAGTACAATGGAGCAGAATGTTACGGGGGTGTTTTTCAAAACTGGTTGAAGGGATATTTTTACCCTGTAGGCACCTGCAGCTTACCACAGGTGAGATAAAAAAAAAAATTTTACTTTAAAGTGTAAAATCTCAATTTTAGTTTAGATTATTTTTCTTGGTCCTGTGCAGTTGTAAATCAAACAAATACACATGTAAATACACCACAGCCCTTTTGACCGACGGAAGCCCCAAGATGCTAATCCTGACCTTTTTCTCCATACACAGACAGACATATCACAAATATCACCTTTTCCGACTGTCAACCTGCTTTCTCCTCTCCTCTCTAGACCTATCACATTCGCCACCATTCACTAGGTATGTATATTAAATATATGACAAAAATATGTTCCACGGGTATATAAAACAATGTTTTTTTCTATGCATGCAGACATGGATACTGTCAAACAGGGACAGTCACAATCTTCACAACCGATAATCTGTCTCTAGGCCATTTCCTGGTCCTTCATCTTCTCATTAACTAGTATGTTATTATTATATTACAGCATATTATTATCACTTCCAAAGGAGTGGCCTCTCATAAAGGAAATTAGATCTTAAACTAATAGTTTACTTCAGAGGGAGCACAGTACTACTGTTTGTGCTGTTTAGTATGTCCCTTAAACCAAAAGAAGTAAAGAAATTATCCCAGTAAAAGTTTGTGAGGAAGCTGACTCAGCATGTTAGTGTTTCAGGCAGGCAGTCTTTTAGTTTACAACAGTCCGGCTTCCTGAGGTAGTTCTGAACACACGCCGCCCTGGGTGTCATCTTTCATGTTTAACACTCATCCCTGCATTCCTCTCTCTTCTCTCTTCCCTGCCCCAGACAGGCCTTTGTGTCTCCCTCCCTACCTGCAGTAAGAGAGCTGAGAGGCTACATCCCAAATGGGGCCCTATTCCCTACATAGTGCACAGGGCTCTGGTCAAAAGTAGTGCACTATATAGGTTATAAGGTGTCATTTGGGATGCAGATGAGGTGTCTGTTTTCATCCAGCTGAGCTGAATGTTAAAGAGGCTGCATCAAAGAGGGTAGATAAGTCCTTTGGAGGCCTAAGAACCCTCATTAGTGTCAACAAGAGTGTTATGGGAGAGCTACTGTAGCTACTGTAACAAGAGCACCCCTATTCCCACAGTCTTCAGAGAAGTAGAGAGAATCAACAACCACGGAAGCGCAACACTCACAGTGCAGCTGAGCAGCAGGTTTGAATTCCCCCTTATAACAACACCTAAACCCTTTCTTCCTGACCAAAGAGGCTATGTCCCAAATGGCACCCTATTCCCTATGTAGTGCCCATAGGACTCTGGTAAGTAGTGCACTATATAGGAAATAGGGTGACCCTTACGAAAAACGACATGATTTCACATGAGAAATGTACACTATTTTAGCTGAACAGCATACCACTGACAGTACCTTAAAACCATACCATTTAATTACTTCCCTTAAAAAAAAGTGAAATAGCTGTTTTCACAAAATAAGAAACGGGAAGTCAGTTGTTCATACAGTATGTGAAACCATAAGTTCACATGATAACACCACCTTTTCACTTGTGAGGAGAATAACATGTTTTCACCTCATGTGAATTTCAGATTTGCAGTGAAAAACGTTAACATGTGAAAATTTAACTCTCACAGGTGGAATTGCATTTTCACATGTGAAAACGTTCATGGTATCACATGTTGAAATTGTCAGATATCTTTCACATGAGATCATGTTTTCACATAAGACCACGTGAAATTCATGTGGTTTTTCCGAAAGGGGAGTCTTAAAGGTTTTCGAGTAGAGGTAATTATTACCCACAACTCAGACAAAGTCGAATTTAAAAAAATGAAATTGTTGGATAAATAACTAGCTATAAAACGTTAAGTGGAACAAATATATTATTCAAATGCCAAGTCCTATGAACATATCATCAACACAGGCAATTCAACTAAAGAATACAGTTTTTGACAACTCATTATTTTCGCAGACTTTAAATTAAAGCACCTAGCAGTGGATGAAAATACTTGGATTTTCTTGTCTTTGCTCTACGTTCTATTAACTTTAATTGCCCTAAATTGTAATGAACTACATGCAAAGTGACACATCTGGACCTTTGCCCACTCTCATACCCCTTCAATTTGTTGAAGAGGCAGCAGGGAAAGCTTGAACTAAAGCCCAAAAGGGAGAAGCATTGAGAAGAGAAAAATACCATAAGTTGAACTTGCTTGTGATAGTGTATGACAGGATGGTGAGGGGAGGACGGCTCATAGTACTCACTGGAATGGAATGAATGTGTTTGGTACCGTTCCATTCATTCTATTCCAGTCATTAAAATGACCCTGTCCTCTAATCCAAAGTGGCAGCAGCCACAACTGGTGTGTTGTGACGCAGTGAGTCATGGTGTGTGTGTGCATGTGTGTGTGTGTGTGTGTGTGTGTGTGTGTGTGTGTGTGTGTGTGTCTGTCTGTTTGTAGTGACGCAGTGCACTCTCTGCATCATAGTGACTTACTGGGAATCTGCTGGATCCTGTGGACCACCACAAAGGCATCGGAGAGGCCCACCTTCACTGGGTGATTGATGGAGCTGATCTGGGCCACCTCGATTGGGATCTGGAGAGAGAGAGGAGGGAGATGGACATCCATCAGAGTGGAGTTAAAGAGAAGTACTCCCAGATTGAAATGGAAGAGAGAAAAAAACAAAAAAAATACCTATTTTGAAAAATAACTTTTATGGGGCTTGTGATTATGATAGATGTATGACAGATGTAATAATTAAATTTAATGGATTCCATAATTGCCTAACACATTTAGAAATGTATCTGACAGAGATGTCACTCTTGATTCCACTCTTTCTTTCATTCAGTTCATTTTTCCCCCTCTTCGCATCTTGACATTTTAAATCGGCACCATCACAGTATCTAGTGCACATAATCTCTCTCACATGCAGAAATGTTGCAGTGATCCAAAACTCGTGACACGAGTTAGACCGTTATTAACCATGTTAAACATATGGAAGCAGAATGGGGAGATTAAGTAACATTTTCAGAGGGAGCGTAAAATAATGACGGTCATTAAATTGTCAGTCACGGTAGCGTCACATCGTGCCCTGAGTGAAAACAGAGGTTGAGTAGTACAGAGCTTTATTTATCAACTAAATCAAGGAGAGACAGAGATCGTGAGAAACAGAGAGAGCGAGAGCGAGAGCGAGAGCGAGAGAGAGAGAGAGAGAGAGAGCGCAGGGTGAGTGTGAAGAATTCCCTGCTTCTCACAAGCTAGGTGTGACGCTATGTCACTCCTACACCCCTATGTGAGATAAACGGAGAGATAAGCAGTGAGAAAGAGAGCGAGAGAGGGAGAAAGAGAGAGGAGCAGAATTAGAGAAGGTGAGGGAGATATATAGCCTAGAGAGGAACAGAGAGAGAGAGACTGACCTCTTTGTAGGCAAATACGATCCTGCCGTCGCTGTGCAGAGTGGCCTGGAAGGTGAAGCTGCCCAGGTTGTAGTTGTCCTGCAGGTGGACATGATCCCACTGGACCACCAGAGCAGTGCCTGAAAAAGAGAGAGAGGGACACGGTCACAGCCATAGGCAACCACACAGGATCACATTGAACCATGTCGAACCTCCATACTCAACTGGCGGACCGCGGACCAGATCCAGACCCAGAACGGGAGTTAATACGGTCCAGCCCCCAAAAGAGTAAAAAAAACTTGGTCGGGCTTCGACCCCTGGTATCATATAAACACACATAAGACATGGAAGAATGCATAGAATTGCAGGAAATTAACTTTAAAGCAGCTAAATAAATCTCTGCCCCATGCAAAATGTGTAGAATTGTGGGAAATTAGATTTAAATCTGCAACATTTTATCTCCGCCAACAAGAGGGGTGTGAACAGTTTGGGGTCACATGGCTTGTGAGGTGGGGGTTTGTTACTACGCCGATAAATTACATTATCCATCCGGACCTGTGAACGGACCTTCTCAAATTGTACTTGAGTACCCATGATGTAGATCCACAGAGGACCATACCGAACTACACAGGGCTACACAGAGCCACACAGAACCACACAGCGCCACACAAAACCTCTTAGAACCACACAGGATCACAGAGAACCAGACTAAGAACATTTCCGGACCACATAGAACTACATAGAGAACATAGAGACCAAAGGGAGGGAAGGCTCCTTAAGTTTCAAACATTGCCTGAGGCACCGAGAGTAGCCAAAATGAGTTGCGACGTGTCTTCCCTGTTACCATAGACCAGGCCCGGGGTGGGTAATCGGGAGAATCGGGAGACTTCCCGGTGGGTTGCTTCACTTTTGGGCCGTTTTTTTTATTTTTTTTTTTTACATTTGTCACGTTAGTTACATTAGGCTACACACGTTCCACATTCTGACACCGCAGCGCGCAGCTTCTGCATGGGTTGTACCATATGAGGGAGTTCTCCCCTCCCCTCCCATAGAGTTGGTTGGGTCCATGGCCCGTCTTTTCCAAAACGTTTTCTCTGGGCCGGCCCTACGGTACGCGTCAGGGAGGATGGATGGGAGGAAGAGACCAGGAGGGGCTGAAAAAGCCAGGTTGAAAAAAAGAAAGGCATTGGAGGAGGATACTGCCAAATGTGCCAAGCTTACAGATTTATTTTCAAGAGGACAAACACAAGTGGCAACAGGTAAAGAGAGATAGACCTATTAATGATTAGCATTAGCAACGCTGCAACTTAATTATTCGGCTAATACCGTTGTCGCGTTGTCAACCTATTCACAAGCAAAATATAAAATTTAATTAAAATATTAGCCTTTTTATATCACCCAATGCATGGCGATTCATAGACTTTGCAAATATTATGCAATTTAATATTGATAACAAAACTCAAGCTTGATCTGTGTATGCAGTAAAATGACCTCTTAATTATTATTTTTTCGCTTCTGAGCAGCAGATAAGCCAGTCCCCCGCTGAAAATGAGGAGGCCATGATGACTACAGGGACAGGTAGAGAGGATACCAGAGTAAACAATATGAATTAAAGTTATTTAACCCTCAGGTTGTGTTCAAAACCCTAAAACACCTTGTGTTCCCAGTCAAAAATTACCGGCCTACAAAAAATAGCTTATAAATCACATGTTATGCTATAATCACCCAATATTGGATTCAATCTTCAAGAAATTTGTAAATATTACATAAAATATTAAACAAATTGGCACTGTTGATCACACTAGTCTACTTTAATTTTTCACAAGCAAATTTGTTTTGAAAAACGTTTATTTTGTACAAAATGGCACAGTCACACTTGTGGTGTTCCCGGTCAAAAATGACCGGCCTACAAAAAATAGTTTAGAAATCTCTCATTATACTATATTATCACCCAATATTGGATTCAATCTTTTTGTCAACTTGTTTTCTTTCAATTAGGACTGGTTTTATATTTCTATTTGCATCTGATTAATCATAGGCCTCATTTATCACGTTTTTTGATTAAATATTTCTGAATATTTTTTGAATACATTTGGAAATATTAAATAAAATATGAAAAAAATTGGCAATGACGGCCCCCATGAGGTCTCATTCCAACAAACCCGGCCTACTGCCTAATCTGAGTCTGACACCCCTGGTATATGCCCTTCTGGTTATGCAATACAGGTGAGTCAGATGCTGAAAGAGCAGATATAGAGACAGCATCCAGTGAGACAACAGCCCTGCAAGAGATCCCAGAGGCACAGGCAGATGCAAGTGTAGATGAGGAAGCCTATCATTTTGATTATTTTGCTCACCCTCAAGCACAGGATCTAGACACATTTTTCAATTACCATCCTCAGCAGCCCACAAAACATCACCTACTAGCTAAAGTTTTTCACAGCAAGCATGGCACCAACTGCAAGTGGTTGACATACAGTGAAAAAACACAGTCTCTGTATTGTTCTGTGTGTTTGACATTTGCACCTCCTGCAAGTGATAGTCCTTTCATAAAGGGAGGTATGAAAACATGGAAACATGTTCATCAGCGGATAGAAGAGCATGAGAAAAGTAAGATCCACAGAGATAGTGCTGATGCTTACTTTCTGTTGGCTAAAAGGGCAGATATAAAAAGCCTTCTGGCAGACAAACAAATGTCTTTACATCATGAGCAGGTGAAGAAGAAGCGTCAGGTGATGGAACGCATAATAGATGTGATAAAAGTAATTGGCAAATGTGGACTTAGTTACAGAGGGGATAAAGCAGAGGCTGCTTATACACTAGAAGATACTGCAGTCAATCATGGCAACTTTCTAGAGTTGATAATACTTTTGAGTCGTTATGATCTGTGCCTTCAACAGCACATTAGCAGTTGTATTGAGCAAAGCAAGAAGCATCATGACACTGGTGCAAAAGGTAGAGGATCTCTTGTGACTCTGCTATCAAAGGACATTGTTGGGAAAGTTGTGGATGCTCTCAGCCAGGTCATAAAGGGCACAATTTCAGATGAGGTTAGAGAGGCGGGACTGTTTTCGGTTCAGATTGATACAACTCAAGATGTCACATCAAAGGACCAGTGTGCTATCATTGTCAGATATGTCACAGATGTAGTTCATGAGCGGTTGGTTGCTGTGGTGAACTGTGAAAAATACACAGGTAAATATCTGACACAGCTACTAAAGAACACATTAGACAAACTGGGCATTGACATTGGCATGTGTGTGGGCAACTCCACTGATGGTGCAGCAAATATGCAGGGACCGTATAAAGGGTTCTCTGCATTCCTGTCTGAACAGTCTCCAACACAAATTCATGTCTGGTGTTATGCACATGTTTTAAATCTAGTACTGGCAGACACAACAGGCAGTGTCATAGAGAGTGCATCTCTCTTCTCACTACTTAATGTGGCAGTTTTCCTCAGGGAGTCTTATAAACGTATGCAGACTTGGGAAGAGACAAGTGAGGACAAACGTCACAGGAGACTGAGCCCAATAGGGGAAACCAGGTGGTGGGCTGAGGATCAAGCTCTCACTAAGGTCTTTGGGAGTTTTGGTAATCCCCAGGATGCATTGTTTGTTGACCTGCTGCTGACCCTAGCCTATGTTGAGGAAGATGGAAGTATGAAGTCAACAGTGAGGGTCAAAGCAAAAGGATTAATTGAAAATCTTCTGAAATATGAGATTATTCTCATTGCTCAAACTTTCCTTCGCATTTTCCAACATACATCCCCCCTCTCCAAGTACCTACAGACACACGGAATGGATATTTTGTCAGCTCAGCGTCTGGTTGAGGGGACAAAGGATAACCTCAAAAAATATGTCAGGGACTTTGAGGGAGTGAAAGTGGCAGCTGATAAATTTGTGAGTTGGGCCAATGAAAAGCTGGAAGAGATGGACAACTATGAACTAGTTGTGCAGACTGCACTTCCAGAGAAGCGTGTCCGAGCTTTTAGATGATGAACCAGTAGCCTTATCTGATGCTGCCTTTGAGGTGAATGTCCATAATGTTATTCTGGACACTGTGGCAAGTAGCATAGATAGGAGGTTTTCAGCAAATGCAAAACTTGCCTCAGATTTTGCTTGTCTTGACCCTAAAAACTTTCCTGAAATTAAGATAAATGGGCTCCCTAACTCAGCACTCCAGGAAATCAGCAAATGTCTGCTTAGGTTTGATGACAGAGCTACTGTTAGCACATTACAAACTGAGCTTTCTAGCCTGGCATACCAGTGGGACAGACTGAAACAGTCCTCTCTTGAAGGTCAGGACATGTAGTGAGGTGACACAGGAAGGTCAGGACGATAGTGGTGGAGTGCCATATATGGAAGAACCAGAGATGGAACTTGAAAGCAGGACCTGTTCCTCCTGCAAAAACTGTGTCATTTGTGTCCATTTAATACTCTCACAGTATAACCTCCTCACAGATGCTTATCATGTAATTGGGTTAGCATATAAGTTTCTGTTGACTTTGTCCATCACACAGGTTGCATGTGAGAGAAGCTTCTCAACTTTGTGAAGAATAGGCTACGAAGCTCATTGAGTCAGGACAACTTGGAGGCTTTCATGTTAATGTGCACAGAGAAGGAAATCCACATGTCTATAAGCAACGACACAGTTATCGATAAAGTGGCTGAAACTGATGCTGTAGATGCTGTTGGTGCTATTCGCAATGTAACTGTAAACTGTACTGTGACTTGAACTGTAAACATTAGTTCAATATGCCTCTTTGTGGAAGAGTGAGATACATTTCAAATGCTTAATTTCTTTCTTTCTTTCTGCTTTTGTTAATTTTTCAACCTATCCTTGTGGAATAGTGGAATATTTTTTGTTAACTTCTCAGCTTAAGTGAATTATTATTTAACCTTTACATTATTTGTTGCACCATGGTATTAATAAAAACTACACAATAGTAAGAGCTGAACTGTTGCTTCATTTATCCAATTTGGAAAAAATGCTAATTTGGAATTCCACCATGACAAAAAGTGGGCCGGTCTTGGGCCTGAAACTCCCGGGCTGAAAAGTGGCCCCACTCCGGCCCTGCCATAGACTCTACAGGGAGATTCGTTTTTTTTATTATAAAGATACATGTAGGCCTAATGTATTCCTTACGATATAACAGGCTGCTTTAAAGTATTTTTGAAGAATCAGGAAGAAGCTCACATGGAACTCATGGCACTGTACTGTACCCCCAGAGTGCAGGCCTCACATCCATCTCTATGCTGTTTTGATTTAGTGTGGACTTCGGAGAGCTTTTGGACGTGAAAATTATGCCTTCATTCTCCTGTGCAACCAGCCAGTGATCTGGCCGAGAGCCAGAACAATAAAGGTTTGTTAACACAAGTAATCAATTTTTCCTTCACACAGCCAGAGCCCCTCTCTCCATCCAAAATAAAGTGGAGATTTAGTTTATCTGCTGACAGCTAGGATGTAGTGGAGTCTAGTGCTACAGGAAACCCCATAATAATCCACATCTGGCCTCCAGAAGGCTTCTGCATGAGGCTGATCATACAGGATTCTCAATGGCCTAACCAGGGCATGGGGCTGTATGCTGAATGTAGAGAGGACAGGGGCAGGACATGTCTGTGATATCCCAAATGGTACCCTATTTCCTATATAGTGCATTATTTTAACTAAGGCACCTGAATGGCTCCTGGCTGTGTACAGGGGGCTGGGAATGCAACGATCCTCTCCTTGGACTATGTTTTCAATGGTGAAGTAGTCTGGGAGAGAACGAGCAATTGAGGGTAATGTGAAGCAGTATAGAGGTAGAGAGAGGTATACTGCCCTACCAAGCAAAAAGGCAGTAACTGCTCATAGCGTGGAACTGAGAAAAATTGCTTTTATTTACCTTGGTTTCACAGTAACTCTTTGCAGTTACTGCTAACATGAGCCCCATTTTCTCCAAAACACAATACAGTACAGGCAGGATACTTGTCCACACGATTAAGCATGCATTTAATGTAGCAAAAATTACATTAACTCATTTTTGACCAAATTAGCAGTTACTGCCTTTTTGCTTGGTAGGGCAGTGCAGGAATATGGGAGGATGGAAAGTAGAGGAGAGTTGGGTGGCTACTCTTTAGTTAACAACTGGCCATGCAAGTGCCAACACTTAGCGCTATAAGGTAAGCCTAATAGAAATCCTGAGCTTACTTAAAATGCATTTAATTTGGAGGGAAACCAGCCGCTGGGGCTCCCTCTGCTCCCTCTGCTAAAAATACACTGTGTGAGAACAAGTTAATTTTTTTATTTTATTTAACTAGGCAAGTCAGTTAAGAACAAATTCTTATTTACAATGATGGCCTACACCGGCCAAACTCGGACGACGCAGCACACACGAGTACACAGCACACGCTGGCCTTGTTTCTCCCACTTAACATGATGAGCAGGAATTACATTTATTATATCGGGTGGCCAAAAATAACTATCTGAAAGCCACACCTCCAATCTGATAGGCTGCCACCACTACAATATATTATTAAAAAGGTTAAAAATGTACCCTTCCCATCACAAACATTTTCAGGTTTGAACCTTTACAGGGGGCGGCAGTTAGCCGAGTGGTTAGAGTGTTGGGCCTGTAACCGAAAGGTTGCCGGATTGACAAGGTAAAAAAAATCAGTTCTGTCCCTGAACAAGGCAGTTAACCCGCTGTTCCTAGGCCGTCACTGTAAATAAGAATTTGTTCTTAACTGACTTGCCTAGTAAAATAAAGGTAAAAAAAGGGGTTCCTCTAGGAACCTTTTTGAACTTGAAAGTTTCAGCCGGTGTGGCAACCCAAAAGGTTCTTGCCGGCACCTTCTAAGAGTGTACAATAATGAATAGTTATTAGAGTGAAAGAGGCTGTCAGTGGCTGTGTGTCCCAAATGGTACCCTATTCCCTGTGTAGTGCACAGAAAAGCAGGTCAAAAGCAACGCACTATATAGGGAATAGGGTGTCATTTCAAATGCAACCAGGCGGTGAGTTTCTATGGAAGGCTAAATTTAACATAGATTAATAAGGTTTTAATTGGATGTACATGTCAGGGATGCCAACTGGTTAGGGCCCAAAAAGGTGACAAACATTTTTCGCACGGAAACATGTGTGAAGTGCAGGAAAAGTATCTTATTTTCAGAGAATAACAAGTACATATTACACATAATACACATTTAAAAACTGGGTTCTGAGGTAGGTGGGAGTTGGGCTCTTCGGTCTGTGTTAAAGGTTTATCATGACATTTTTTATGGTTCTTTATGTATCCTTTATAGAGATGGTTATATAAAGAAATCTGAAAGGTTCGTTGTACGATAGTCATATACTATATAATATGTAATGGCATAACACAACACATTAGATACATTGGAATGGCACATAAGGAGTTGTGCGCAAACCACGCCTCAAAAATATTCAACATTTTAATTATCACTAAAAGAGCAAACCCTTTTGTGAACTGTAAAGAACCATTGAAGAGCTCCAATGATGGTTCCACATAGAACCATCACCCTTATAAAAGAACCCTTGAGTAATCATAATTGTTTTGTGTGTACCTAAGTTAGGAGCACACAAATACATTTGGAAGCACAATGAAAGTAATTGAGGAGCGTGTTTGAACTATAAGAAATGACAAAACAATTATTAATAAAAGTGTTACATGCTTAATCAGGCAGAATATACCCTCAAATATGAATCTCTTAGGTGAAACAAACATTTCAGCTGCCTATTTAAGGGAGGGAGGTTACCGTGGTAACGGGGCACTCACGTCTGTGAAAAATCCATAGAATTACAATACTAGAATGGACATGAACCTTCTTATGATGGGTTAAAGGTCAGCCATTTTGGTCAGAAAGTTAGTTGGTCAATGGTTTGCCAGTACTGTGGTAAGATATTGTGAAAAACAATGAATTTGAATAATTGATCTGCACTGTATGTTTGTTAGCGAGCTAGCTAGCCGGACAGGTTTAGAGGAATGATTCCATACATTTTTCAAATTAACTGCAACATTATATTCAAATAATGCAGTCAATCCACAGGCTGAAAATGCAACAAGTACTGATAGTGTATCATATAATAGCATTCACAGGTTTCAATTATATATTTCCTGTATATATTTTCATTTATGGTCTGTTTATATTTTATATTTTCTTTTATAAAACCCGTATAAACTGTATTTATAATTAGATTACAATTTAAGTTGATTAATTCTATTACACAATAGAATTACACATGCCTATCTTTTATTTTCCTGCATAAGTAAAATCAGGATTATTAAGCCATGTTTGGGTAATGTGGATATTTTCAGGAGGCATGGCCTTTTGGGGGCATGGCTTTAAGATAGTTGTTTTTGGCCACTGTGAGAGTAAATGTCATTGTTGTTCATAATGTTAAGTTTGTACACTGCAAATTCCAATTTCCTTCTATATTTTTGCACATTACATATTTCAATATCAATATTATAATTTTTTTTAACAAAGTTGTGACTCTTACAACATTGGGATATGGCTTTTGAGTAACTCGTACTCTTGTGTAAGCGTCATAAAAGCTACAAAAGTGTCAGTGCTCAACCTTGACATGTGATAATAATACAACAGAACATGAAACGGAATGACATTTGCGCTTAGGAGTGGCCAAAAATAACAATTTAAAAGCCATGCCCCTACTAAGCCACGCCTCCAGTCTTCTGATCTTACCCGGTGGGTCATTGCTCAATAACCCAGCAACAGTACCCCAACAACCAAACTAAGTGACCCAACTGGCTGGGTTAAAATAACCCAACGTGTGTTCTGTCCAATATTTACTCAAATTGGGTTGTTTTTAACCCAGCATTTGTTGAGTGTAACGGCACCCTATTCCCTAAATAGTGCACTACCTTTGACCAAGCTTCAAAGGTCTCTGGTCAAAAGTAGTGCACGATATAGGGAATAGGCTGCCAATGAGACACAGACACTGATCTGGGTAGATTGGAAAACAACATTTTGCTCTATAGAGCCCCACATCACAGAGATGAGCTTCCAGCCAACATTGAACTGTTTTCTACATTTGTTGAAAAATAGAGCCAATGCGTTTTTTCACTAGTAGTCTGTGCTTTTGGTACAGTTCGTACTGTGCTAGCTTGTCTTTGAGAGCCGTCTGGTTTCAGGTTTACATCTGTCTACCTCCTGAATTTGTTCCAATGGTGTTAGAAGTGGGATCTGGTGCCTGTGGTTGCTACAATATGAAGAAAGACATAGAGAAAAGACATTGAATGCCATGTACCATTGTCAAAGTAGATGACGGTTGAGTTCCTCGAGACACTAGGGTCAAAGTTGGCCATGAGGGGGGCGATGTACTGGGTGGCCGTCAGCATTCTGTGGACAACGTCCCCTGTGTAGATGAACCCTGAGAGAGGGAGAAACATACAGCAGATATTACTCATTAAATACAGTAGTCGCCACAACACAACAATCAGCATGTCAATGTCATGTCATGTCCCCAGGCGAAGCTTCCTTCTCTGCCTGACACTCAAACCGGACACACACACGCACATACACACACCAGCAGTTAGTCTCGCGGTTAGAGCGTTGGTCCATTAACCAAAAGCTGGTTGGTTTTCCCTTTGCCTTAATCTCGCCAGGACTCCCCGTCTCCTGCCTCTTTCGGCTGTGTTTTCTCTTGGGTAGTCCTAAGATTGGGTCGGAGGTACAGAGAGTCCAGGATAGATGAGTTGAAGTCGAAGTCGGAAACGAGTTTAGTAACTGCCGATTTGATGTTCAAAATTTCTAAAATAAGAAATGATAGCAGATACATTTTGTGAAATTTTTTACAAATATAAACGACAAAATTATCACAAAAAAGCAAAGATGGATCGGAGCTCGCAAGACGGCAGCCATACAGTACGGCACCATCTAGTGTGTGTGTGTGTGTGTGTGTGTGTGTGTGTGTGTGTGTGTGTGTGTGTATTCCCTCTGCATCATCTAAATACAGCTCCACCAGAGAGGGCATCACTGGAAAAAACATGCAATTTATGTGTCCTTACAAACAGCATTAAGAATAAAAATATACTGTATATCTGCTGAGCACACCATACTCAATCAACACAAATGAGACCTGCATCATTTACTGCTTATCAGCCAGTTGCCAATAATGTACCCCTGTTAAAAAAAAAAAAGTACTGGCTATTCGTCTTAAGGAAATATTCTTTATATAGAGGGGTACATTAACATTGATGATGCCAGAAACAAACAATCTTTATGTATTCTGTGACAGAGAAGTACAGGAAAGTCAGTGGCTGTGAAAATGCATTAAATTAAATCAAATGGCTGTAAAACTTCATAGAACACTTATGCCATCAATCACTACATTATAAGGAAATCAGTCCTGAATGCTTAGGTGTTGGTGCTGACAGATATTTGAGACTGAAACTTGGACAGTAAATTCCACAGAGAAAAACTGCAAAAAAAATGAGCAGAAAAGCATTCTTAAAAGGTCACACGTAGCTGCAGTCAATTCGCTGCCATTTTGTGTAATCATGTGTCTTCACCAACAGTAGATGGGCTGTAAAAAAAAAACACATCACAACAGAGGCCAAGAGCACAGTCCCTCCCAGTGAAGAATCAATCCTGTCCTTAAGGACCCCACAGTCAAGTGTAGCCTCCACCCAGCGCAGTGGGTGTGTGTATGTGTATGTGTATGTGTATGTTCCCCCACCCAGTGTAGTCAGCAGAGCTCAGCTCAGTGGAGATACAGGAGGATAGAAGTAGGAGGGGGAGTTGAGTCTACCTGGCCATGGAGGAGGGGATGATAGGAGGAGGAAGGGAGGAGGGGAAGAGGAGGATACGGTTAGGAGGAGTTCAGTCTACCTGGCCATCCCCCCATTCTCCCCAGAATGAGAAGGGAGGATGGGAAGTTGAGTCTACTTGGCCAGTGTTTGTTTCCAGTTGGCATACCTGTGGGTCTACTAGGTAAACATGGGTGAGGGTGGGGTGAGAGAGAGAGAGAGAAAGAGAGACAGACATTCAAGGAAAGGGGAGGGGGGTCTATGGTGCCTTATCCTTCCATCTAACTGCTCTTGAATGATTGCTTTCTCGCTCTTTCTCTCCCTCTCTCTGTCACAACACACTGGGGAGTTAAATAATTTAACTCTGACTCAATCATTGCATTCCATCAGCTCTAGTGTTCACTCAACAGAGGCCCAAATATGTACCTTATCTAACTTTCCTTTTCTCCGCCACACCTTGTTTCCCCCACCTTTCTTTGTTTTATTTTTTTCTTTCTATCTTGAAACAGCACAGAGGGGCCCAGACTAAGAAGTACAGTGCAGGCCTGCATCATAACCACACAAAGACCATCAGTTACACACAAACACACACACACACACCTCTATGTTAAATGCAAGCTGTTGGGAGACTTTTGGCTCTGTGCCTGCCTCTTTGGGTAAATAAGAGTGACTTTTCGAACAATCTATTGCGAACACAAAAACAGCCATCGGACAACAGTCAGTCTCTCTATACACTTAAGAGCAGACAACCAGAGAGAGATCCATTCAATAGGGAATGCATTCATCTAAAATATGTCTTCCACATTTAACACAACCCCTCTGAATCAGAGAGGTGCAGGGGGGCTGCTTTGATCAACATCATTGGCACCCAGGGAGCAGTTGTTGGGGGGGGTTAACTGCCTTGCTCAAGGGCAGAATGACAGAACTGGCTCAGGGATTTGAACAATCAACCTTCTGGTTACTGTCCCAATCTCTCCCAAATACGTACGGCCATCACTTTAAGGAGGGGTACGGGACAGCAGAAGACCATTGGTAGCGTATGAAAAAGAGAAAGTGTGAGAGATGGAGAGGAGGAAGACAGAGAGAGAGGGGGGTAGAGGGAGAGAGAGAGATGGAGAAGACAGAGAGAGATTTTTATTTATATATAGTTTTTTACCTTTTAACTAGGCAAGTCAGTTAAGAACAAATTGTTATTTACAATGACGGCCTACCTACAGGGTTAGGCCCTGGAGCAAATTAGGGTTAAGTGCCTTGCTCAAGGACACATTGACAGGTTTTTCACCTTGTCGGATTGGGTATTCGAAACAGTGACCTTTCGGTTACTGGCCCAACACTCTAACTGCTAGGCTACCTGCCAAGATGGGGAGAGAGCGGGGAGAGAGAGCGGGATAGAGGGAGAGAGAGAAAGAACAAGAGAGAGAGAGAGAGAGAGAGAGAGAGAGAGAGAGATGGAGAGACACAGAAACAATGCCAGATAGAGAGAAGGGGTAAGAGAGGGGGAGAGGTAAAACAATGAGAGTTTGTTCCATTTTCAGACCTGTTTATATGTTCTGGTATCAGGGAGTACTGTTCTGTATATATACCGGAGGAAAACATGAATCATTACCAGAATGTCTTGACCAGCCACTCTACTTTATTGGACATTCTGTCCAAACAACCCAGCTGTTTCTTCATACTGAGCCTATGTTTTGTACTTGAGAGATTTCAGAGTTTAAAACAGCTGACTGGAGCAGCGAGCAGCCAGGATAGAAGGAACACATGCACACACGTACAAACACACACACATATATGTCCGCCTCAAGCATCTGCAGTGTATCTGGCCATTACCTTATCTTATCTCCAAAAAGCGGCAGAGAAAACCACCTCTT
Source organism: Thymallus thymallus (assembly GCA_023634145.1). Classification (NCBI taxonomy): domain Eukaryota; kingdom Metazoa; phylum Chordata; class Actinopteri; order Salmoniformes; family Salmonidae; genus Thymallus; species Thymallus thymallus. Next base: position 14,098,603 of record CM042418.1, read on the forward strand.
AAATTAAGAGAGAGGCTGCCCTCATTGTGCCTGTGTAATCATAATGACAGGGGCTTATCAGAGACTAGAGACACGCATTGAGAGGTCTGTGGTAGCATAAACAGGAAGAGAGGTCTCACTACTGTCTCCCCACTGGGCACATACTGGTTGAATCAACATTGTTTCCACATTGTTTTAATGAAATTGCGTTGAACCAACATGGAATAGATGTTTTGATGTCTGTGCCCAGTGGGTCCATACTGAGTGACCACCTTGTGTCTCTCTGCTTCCTCTGTGTCTCTCTCGCCTTCCTCTGTTTGCCTGTTAGTGTGCAAGTGTGTGTGAGTGGAAGAGGATTTAAATGTGTGTGTGTGTTTACTGTTTGAGTGTGTGTGTTTACTAGCTGCCTTTTTATTCCACTGCATCCCACACACTCCTCTGGGGCTTCTGTGGCGAGCTTCTACATCAGCCCTGTGGCATTACCCTGAAACAAAGTCCTTAACCAAAGTGTGCCTGGAGAATAACAGAGACGACAAACCCGATACGTGTGTACAGAGGAATCCGGCGCTGAGAGTGAAGTGTGTGTGTCCCCGTATGTGGTGGTTTTTCAGGGATGCTGGCCTAGTAAAGACATCATACAGCTGCATTTCTACCCTGTCACTCTCTGACAGATGGGGTTACAGAGGGATCAGATCACGTATCACCACTGTCTGCGTCTCAAATGACACCCTATTCCCTATATAGTGCGCTTCCTTTGACCAGGGCCCATAGAGCTCTGGTCAAAAGTAGTGTAGTATATAGGAAATAGGGTACCATTTGGAACACATATTCTGACAGACAGTGCCTGTCTTTACCGTTACAACCTCCAACCGCCAGACACTGCTCAATGCTTGGCCCTGAAAGCATTAGCAACACTTTGTCACACCACCACCTTTGTTACTTCTCTTATTAGGTGATTCATATCTAAGTGTTAAAGCAACACATCATGTCACGACACCACTTCTTCTGTCACTTTGTTTTGTGTTGTCATGTGATTTGTTTCAATGTGTCAGGTTTCTATCCTCAGTGTGTTTGTCTATCTGATGACAGCTATACTCTAAAACCCCCTGTACTGACCATCTCCTCTCCACTATCTGGCTGCAGGTAGGACCATATGTCTCCACCCATATGTCTGCTTCAGTTGAATGCATTCAGTTGTACAACTGACTAGTATCCCCCCTTTCCCTTACACCATGACACACTGACGAAAAAAAGGTTAACACTCACAGGAGGATAACACGATTACAATGGAGGGATGTATACGGTTGGAGAAGGGTAGGGCCGCAAGGGGGAAAAGGCTAGATAAATGGATTGATATTTTGGGAGATGAAGGAGGAGAGGGGAGCAGTAGTGGATGGAGAGGGGGATGAAGGGAAGGGTAGACGCTGAAACAGAGGTGTTTGAGCTGGGATTTACAGAGGCAGAGCTCTGGGGCCTGCAGTGGGCTGATAGCCTCCTCTCCTCCATCACGACGTCTCTGTTTGAAGGAATGCAGGGACTCTTTATCTCCTCTGGGATAGCTGCTAGCTGCTAACAGCCTCTGGCTGTGTCCTATATGGCACCCTTTTCCCTTTTATAGTGCACTACTTTTGACCAGAGACCTATGGGCTCTGGTCAAAAGTAGTGCACTGTATAGGGAATAGGGTTTCATTTGGAACCCCATTTGGAACCCACCCCCATCTCTCATCACTACAACACTGTTCTGGCAGTTCCATGCATTACAGGCTAGCTCTGAGGTAGTTCTGGCAGTTCCATGCATTACAGGCTAGCTCTGAGGTAGTTATGGCAGTTCCATGCATTACAGGCTAGCTCTGAGGTAGTTCTGGCAGTTCCATGTATTACAGGCTAGCTAATTTTTTCCTATAATAGTAATTAATAAATCAGGAAAATTAGATATTCGGATAATACGCATAATGATGATGATGCTGACTTATATTTCTACCATTATTCTAACAGTCTAATGTGAGCAGACATTGTTGGAATAGTTGGGTATGGTTTAAGCATGACTCTTTGATGTGATAATAGCCACTAAAGACATTGTGGTTTCAGCCTCATTCTAAGTGGAAAACCCTCCTCCCTCCTCCCTCATGCTGTTGGAACATTTACTAACACACTCGCCTCTTTTCTAACGTGTATGACTCACTCTGGTCTGTTACACACACACTTGTTCATACTGTCATATTACTCCAAATTCACATGTATATCAATAGGTTATTATTACAGCACTTGGCAGTACAGGTAATTTTCCAAGTCCAAACCCTGGTCTGGTTTTTCCCTCCAACGGACCCTGGTAAAAGTAGTGCACTATGTAGGGAATATGGCGCCATTTCTGATGCATCCCAAGATTGGTTTTTATTGCTGAGTGTTGGGGACTGGGAGTGGTGGTGGTTTTCCCTACCAGGCAGGCTGGCCACTGATGCTGAGTGTTGTAGGTGGTTTGGTACCAACTGCCTGGAGGACTTGTGCTGAGGGCTGTTGGTGGTTTTGTACTGCGTTCTGTGTCAGATGAGGGTTTTCAAACCTCCCTCAGTTCAATTGGCTGGGCTGGCAGTAACTTCCCAGTTGACAGACCGAGAAGAGGCAAGATAAATAACCTTCTATTTGACCCATTTTACTTCTCAGCATTCTGATCTTAATCACATACACACAGCATCTCAGACACACACACATACACACACAAACACAGCAGTGACAAACAGTTAACACAAATACAGAATCGAAGACGCACGCACGCATAAACACCATTCTCCACAGTCTCGCCGGAATAAATGCTTCTGTCCACCAGAGAATGATTTCTCTAACCTCATTACATACTCTTCTCAGCCCTGGAACAATAAAGGAATGGCTGTTCAGAGGGTTGGTTAACTCTTGAGACTACTTTGGTGTCTACTGAGTTAGGAGGTAAATCAGCCTATAACTTCCTTGCACCCTATGTTTGGAATAATCTCCAAAAAGCGTTTTTATAATGAAGAATGTTTGTTTTATTTGACTGTGTTTTGTATCTTAATGTGCATTTAATGTGTATACTGTGTATATTTATGTTTATCTATACCTACCATGTGTTCGTTTTTTGTATTGTACTAAAGAGACTCTAGTCTCAATATGACTTCCCTGTTGAAATAAAGGTGAATAATAATATGCTATAATTCCAATGACAAGCCAGACTGCAAACAAATAAAAGTCAAGCACACACACACCATTTCACCTCTGCTCGCATCGATTCTATCTCCCTCAATCACGTCAACACTGTAGCTCAGGAAGAGGTTGTTCACTTACCACCAGTTGCCACGGTGAGATCACGCAGGAAATGTCCATAGAAGGGGAAGTCGAAGGATAGATTTACTCTCTGCATGAAAAAAAAACACAGATGACTCAGGTGAGAAAGAGAGCTCCAAAAAGATATGTACAATAAGACAGAAAAATACTCACTATGATTCAACTTCAGTCTTAAACAGAGAAAGAATGTGGAAACAAATAGGAACTCAGGAGAGAGAATTCCTAAGTTCCACCTTTTTCAGTCCTAGCTGACTATACATTTGACCACAAGCCAAGATGTGAATTGTTTTTAAACAAATATAAATCTCCCAGGATAAAATACACCATTGTGGTTATGAAAAGAAAGCATTTATGAGTTTCATAGACTTTCATGAAGTTTGATGAAACGTTTCCCCAATGGAAAACCTTTTTTTTTTCTAAGAACACACTAAAAAATATGTATTTTTCTGTAATTTCACAGATTGAAATGAATTGTGCACAAACATTTTCTGTTCAAAACAAGATTAGTACTAAAATGTTCCCGACCAATTACCGAAAAATGTGTTGATAACAACAAGCAAAAATACCTGAATGAGCTGACAACAGTATATTCCTATTAAGGTATAACGTATTGAGTTCTAAATTCATATGCTATTTGGATTTTACACTCAACCACACTGTTCGCTTATAGTGACAAGGTGAATGCTTACAGCACTGCTTTGAGGCACCACTCTGGTCAAAAGTACTGCACTATATAGGAAATAGGGTGTCATTTGGGACGTATGCATGTTTTTTCTATAGCATATGCTGTGTATGATAGAGAATAGAGAGCATAACTAAATGATAAACACAGCTACATGATCCATGATTAAACCAGGGGGAGTAATGCTGCGGCCCACCACAGTCAATTACCATGACTAAACACAGCCTAGAGAAGGGTAGGGCCGGAAGGGAGAATAAATGGATTGATATTTTGGGAGATGGAGGAGGAGGGGAGCAGTATTGGATGGAGAGGGGGATGAAGGGAGGGGTAATTTTTTAAATAATAATAGTCTTGTCCCATCACTGCAACTCCCCTACAGACTCGGGAGAGGCAATGGTTGAAAACCATGCTTCCCCCGGAAACACGACCCTGCCAAGCCACACTGCTTCTTGACACACTGCTCGCTTAACCTGGAAGCCAGCCACACCAATGTGTCGGAGGAAACACCATCCAGCTGACGACTGAAGTCAGCTTGCAGGCACACAGAACACCATAAGAAATCGCTAGAGCGCGATGGTACAAGGAAATCACGGCTGACCAAACCCTCCCCTAACACGGACGATGCTGGGCCAATTGTGCGCTGCCTCACGTGTCTCTTGGTCACAGCCGGCTGTGACACAGCCTGGGATCAAACCCGGGTCTGAAGTGACGCCTCAAGCACTGCGATGCGCCACTCAGGACGCTTCTCTGCTTTGTTTTGATGAAGTTGATCTCTGTGGGTTTGCTTGTTTTATGAGCCTATTGGCTGATTATGCTGTGTGGGTATTCCAACTGGGACTGGCACAACACAGTGCCAGAAATCAACACTACTAACACCAAGACAAATTTCTGCCACCCCTAGTCCCCTCATGGTGACCTCTGTGGCCGTGTCCCAAATGGCACCCTATTTCCTATATAGTGCACTATGTTTGACCCATGGGCTCTGGACAAAAGCAGTGGGATGCAACCCTCTGTGTGTCCCCTCCTCTGTGAAGGTCCTTGTTTGGCTGAATAGGGTTTGGTACAGCCGGCTGGTCTGGCTGGCACTACTATCTGCCTGATGTGATGTAGCACTCATTTTGGCCTGTTTCTCTCCCTCTCCTCTTCTCTCCTGCCTCAATGACCATTCACTTTCGAATGACAGAGGGGAGGAAAGTGGGGAGCATTTATATCCAGCATCAACATATTGATTCTCTGGAGACAGCCAAAGTCTAAGCATACTGTTTTGCCTATGTAGTGCACTACTTTTAACCAGGGCCCATAGTTCAAAGGTAGTGCACTATGTAGGGAAGAGGATGCCATTTGGGACACAGCTTGAGAAAACTTCCCAATCCCACTTCCTCTCTTTTTTCACTTTGGAAGAAGAAGAAAAGCTGCACTCTCCATAGCCCTCTTCAGTTAAAAGGGAAACCGTGGCCCAGTTTGTATGGTTCAATCCATCATCTAGTGATTGAAGGTGGTTGGGGAATATACACAATGTTTAACTCCATTTTGTGTCTTCACTCGTTGTGGCTGTGCCATTGCTCGATTGTTTACCTCGGGTACACTTTCTTAAGTGACTTCATCCACCCTCCTCCCTCCTTCCCTCCTCCCTCTTGTCATGCTACCATTTTCACTGCCTCCTGACTGTACAAGGCCCTGTGATGTAAAACCCAAAGCGGCTGGGAGACTTCAGCAGTATGCGCCTCACACAGTGCACCTGTTCGTGCAGAGGTAGTGTGCTCCGGAGTGAAGTTTTCCCTAGGTACAGATATAGGATCTGCCCCCAATCCTAACCTTAACCATTAGTGGGGGAATGCGAAACTGACCCAAGATTAGCGTCTAGGCAGGTAGCTGGCGTTGGGCCAGTAACCGAAAGGTTGCTGGATTGAATCCCTGAGCTGACAAGGTAAAAATCTGTTGTTCTGCCACTGAACAAGGCAGTTAACCCACTGATTACCGATAGGCTGTCATTGTAAATAAGCATTTGTTCTTAACTTACTTGTCTAGTTAAAAAAAAAAAATTTACCCTACTGCTGCAGGTGTGCATTTCCCACTGCAGTCTGACCAATGCCCCAAAACATGTTCAAATGAAGGCAGTTTATATCATACAACTTTCAGGTGCCTATACTTTTAATCAGAATCTGAGAGAAAGGTTATCTTACCGCAGCTTGCCTGTGAGTGTTGGACAGGATGCCATGGATCTTCACCTTCTCCTTGTCCATCTGGTCAACATTTACCCACAAGTCCTTGCTCATGGGGTCCGTGGGGCCGTAGGTCTTTGATGTGTAGTAGTTGTGATCTGTGTCCTCCTGTTGGACACAAAACAAAAGCACTGATTGGTCACACTTTATTTGGAGTGTCCCTTTACTGACGGTCTATAGAAGTTCTATTGGATCAAAACAAAAGCATTGATTCAAAAAGTGACCATTTGTTGATAGCAAGATAGTAAGACACGAGTTGTTGCTCATAGTGTGGGATTTATGAAAGGCAGAGTTCTAAAACGTAATTAGGTAGGGAGTGATAGTAGTGAATGAGAGTGAATATAAGTGACTTCAAAAAGAGCCTCTGCTCCTCTCTTTCTTTCGCTCTCTCGCTATTTTACCCCTTTTTCTCCCCAATTGGTAGTTACCGTCTTGCCCCATCACTGCAACTCCCCTATGGACTCGGGAGAGGTTGAAAGCCACGCTTCCGCTCAAACACGACCCTGCCAAGCTGCACTGCTTCTTGACAAACTGCTCGCTTAACCCCGAAGCCAGCCGCACCAATGTGTCGGAGGAAACACCATCCAGCTGGTGACTGAAGTCAGCTTGCAGGCACACAGACCACCATAAGGAGTCACTAGAGCGTGATGGGACAAGAAAATCCCGGCCGGCCAAAACCTCCCCTAACCAGGAAGACGCTGGGAAAATTGTGCGCTGCCTCATGAGTCTCCCGGTCACAGCCGGCTGTGACACAGCCTGGGATCGAACCTGGGGCTGTAGTGACGCAGACCGCTGCATCACTAGGGAGGCCCAGAATTCAGCTTTTCAATGAACATTACTGTAGAACTGTATTGTTATCCTTTATACCTTGGTACAATTATATTGTATAGGCCTGTGTGTGTGTGTGAATATGTCTTTGTTCTGTAGGCCAGTGGTCGTAATGTCTGATAATCAAATTAGGACAGCCAGAAAGCATGACTTCCTGCACTCGAAAAAGCCTGGCCCATAGGCTAATGGACTACAAAAGGCCCGTTCACGTTTTTTAACGGACACATTCACGAGAGCTTTTACGAGCGATGTGAAGATGTGGACGCTGCACTACTCCTTTTACTGTTTCCTGTACGGAGTAAGCTGAATTCCCTGCACTGGACCACTATCTCTGCCTGCGCCCCAAATGGCAACCTATTACCTATATAGTGTACTACTTTTGACCAGGGACCATATGGGGATAGGGTGTCATTTGGGACGGAACCACTAACAGCTGGTAGAACGTTTTTTAATGGGACATCTTGTCTGGACCTCTCGTAACCCCCTAATACAAAATATCCCCTATCGGCCCTGGCCAAAGGTAGTGAAATATAAATGGAATAGGGTACCATTTGGGATGTAACTTTCGACTATAGACAGGTGAAATGTTGTTTACAAAGACACTGTAACCGCACTCTCCAAATGACAAGTCAGCAGTCATCATGCCAAACAACGACAACATCTTAGCAATTGTGCTGAATCTCTATTTTGTACTTTGTTATTGTGGGTTGAACAACGATAATATTCAGCAGCTTGTGCTGCTTGGAGAGCGAGAGGAGGTTTTTCAACTGACCTCTATCAGACTGATAAGTAGGGCCCGCTGAGCTTTGTGCTTCCCCTGATAATATACACATTTTGGTGTGTGTGTGTGTGTGTGTGTATATGAGTTTCACTGAGGGGGGCTAGTCAAAGAGCTGTGAGACAAACACTACATTAACTAAACCAACGTAAATAACTCAACTCTTCGATTGAAAATAAACACTTCATATTATTTTCATTGGAGAGCAGTAATCTGAAAGATGTGTGGGCCTCAATAAAACCCATGCTGTAATACTAGAGTGTAGAATAGAATACAATTGAATAGAATACAATTGAGTGAGAGTATTCTGGCTTTACACAGCCCTGGTGGGATTAATGCATATTAAACCTCTTAATTCTAGCTAGGCATCGCAGATGGGATATTGCTTTTGATTAACTGGTCAAATCAAATCAAAGTTTATTCGTCGCGTGCATCGAATACAACAGGTGTAGACCTTACAGTGAAATGCTTACATACAAGCCCTAACTAACAGTGCAGTTTTTAAATAAAAAAATAGGAATTAGGTAAACAATATATATATAAAAAAAAAAAAAGACAGTAAAAATAACAGTAGCTAGGCTATATACAGGTGGTACCAGTACAGAGTCAATGTGCGGGGGCACAGGTTAGTCGGGCTAATTGAGGTCATATGTACATGTAGGTATAGTTAAAGTGACTATGCATAGATGATAAACAGAGTGTAGCTGCAGCTTAAAAAAGGTGTTGAAGGGTGGGGGGAGGGGGGGGAGGGACACAATGCAAATAGTCCGGGTAGCCATTTGATTACCTGTTCAGGAGTCTTATGGCTTGGGTGTAAAAGCTGTTGAGAAGCCTTTTGGTCCAAGACTTGGCTCTCCGGTACGGCTAGGGTCTTTGACCATTTTTAGGGCCTTCCTCTGACACCGCCTGGTATAGAGGTATAGAGGCCCCACTACTGGTGCCTTGGTATAGAGGCCCCACTATAGTGCCTTGCGGTCGGAGGCCGATCAGTTGCCATACCAGGCAGTGATGGAACCAGTCAGGAGGCTCTCGATGGTGCAGCTGTAGAACTTTTTGAGGATCTGAGGACCCATGCCAAATAGGCTTTGTCGTGCCCTCTTCACAACTGTCTTGGTGTATTTGGACCATGATAGTTTGTTGGTGATGTGGACACCAAGGAACTTGAAGGTCTCAACCTGCTCCACTACAGGAGAATGGGGGCGTGCTCGGTCCTCCATTTCCTGTAGTCCACAATCATCATCTTGATTACGTTCGAGGGAGAGGTTGTTATTCTGGCACCACCCGGCCAGGTCTCTGACCTCCTCCCCATAGGTTGTCTCGTCGTTGACGGTGATCAGGCCTATCACTGTTGTGTGTCTGCAAACTTAATGATGGTGTTGGAGTCGTGCCTGGCCATGTAGTCATGGGTGAACAGGGAGTACAGGAGGGTACTGAGCAAGCACCCCTGAGGGGCTCCAGTGGTCAGCGTGGCAGATGTGTTGTTACCTACCCTTACCACCTGGGGGCGGCCCGTCAGGAAGTCCAGGATCCAGTTCCAGAGGGAGGTGTTTAGTCCCAGGATCCTTAGCTTAGTGATGAGCTCTGAGGGCACTATGGTGTTGAACGCTGAGCTGTAGTCAATGAATAGCATTCTCACGTAGGTGTTCCTTTTGTCCAGGTGGTCAAGGGCAGTGTGGAGTGCAATAGAGATTGCATCATCTGTGGATCTGTTTGAGCGGTATGCAAATTGGAGTGGGTCTAGGGTTTCTGGGATAATGGTGTTAACGTGAGCCATGACCAGCCTTTCAAAGCACTTCATGGCTACGGACGTGAGTGCTACAGGTCTGTAGTCATTTAGGCAGGTCACCTTAGACTATAGTGGTCTGCTTGAAACATGTTGGTATTACAGACTCAATCAGGGACATGTTGAAAATGTCAGTGAAGACACCTGCCAGTTGGTCAGCGCATGCTCGGAGCACACGTCCTGGTAATTCGTCTGGCCCAGCGGCCTTGTAAATGTTGACCTGTTTAAAGGTCTTACTCACGTCGGCTATGGAGAGCGTGATCACACAGTTGTCCAGAACAGCTGATGCTTTCATGCATGCCTCAGTGTTGCTTGCCTCAAAGCGAGCATAGAAGTGATTTAGCTCGTCTGGTAGGCTCGTGTCACTGGGCAGCTCGTGGCTGTGCTTCCCTCTGTAATAGTTTGCAGGCCCTGTGTAGCCGGTGTAGTACGATTCAATCTTAGTCCTGTATAGGCACTTTGCCTGTTTGATGGTTTGTCTAAGGGCGTAGCGGGATTTCTTATAATCGTCCGGGTTAGAGTCCCGCTCCTTCAAGGCAGCAGCTCTACCCTTTAGCTCAGTGCGGATGTTGCCTGTAATCCATGGTATGTACGTACAGTCACTGTGGGGACGAAGTCATTGATGCACTTATTGATTAAGCCAGTGACTGATGTGGTGTACTCCTCAATGCCATCGGAAGAATCCCGGAACATTCTCCAGTCTGTGCTAGCAAAACAGTCCTGTAGCTTAGCATCTGCGACATCTGACCACTTCTTTATTGACCGCGTCACTGGTGCTTCCTGCTTTAGTTTTTGTTTGTAAGCAGGAATCAGGAGGATGGAATTATGGTCAGATTTGCCTAATGGAGGGCGAGGGAGAGCTTTGTATGTGTCTCTGTGTGTGGTATAAAGGTGGTCTAGAGGTTTTTTCCTCTGGTTGCACATTTAACATGCCGTTAGAAATGAGGTAAGACTGATTTCAGTTTTCCTGCATTAAAATCCCCGGCCACTAGGAGCGCCACCTTTGGATGGACGTTTTCCTCTTTGCTTATTTCCTTATACTGCTGACTGAGTGCAGTCTTAGTGCCAGCATCCATCTGTGGTGGTAAATAAACAGCCACGAAAAATATAGATGAAAACTCTTGGCAAATAGTGTGGTCTACAGCTTATCATGAGATCAAAAAATCTAGAGTCTTCCTTAGATTTCGTGCACCAGCTGTTTACAAATATACCGGGGTCTGCTGTTCTATCTAGCCGGTGCAGTGTATATTTCGTCAGCTGAATGTTATCCATGTCGTCGACAACAAACAACCTGTAGCGGCAAGTCAGGCTTACTGAGCAGATTCGTTTTGGGGGTTCGGAAGCAAGGACACTTGTAAAACAAAAGAAAACGAGTACTGCTAGACACAGAGCCTTGATACGTTTCCGACTAATCAGAACAATATGTTTTGGCTATTTCAGGCCATCTTTGGAGAGGAGGAGAGGACGGAAGGAGGGAGGAACTCCTTGGAGGTGAGAGGGGGCCAGCTGGCTGTTCTCGTCCCGGTTTCCCCTCCCCTTCCCTGGGGTAGAGGGATCAGAGGGTTGGGAAGGCAGCCATCCTCCAGCTGGGCGTCACGGGGAGGCAAAGAGGGACACTGGGTGCCAAGGTCAGAGAGCAGAGTCACCAGGGGGGTACATAGAGGGGTGAAGAGGGGGTGGATGGGAATAGGTTCAGAAGGTCATAGGAAAGATGGCGGAGCATTTAAACCCATTGATTTTAACCAGAATTCCTATGCACTGTTTGTTCTAGACTGAGAAAAATATATCCTGACAGATAGAAGAGGAAGGAAGGGTGGGTTGGAAGGGATGGTTGAGTTGAGGTGACTGGAAGATGGATGGATGGATAATTTCCACATACAGTGCTGTATGATTTGCATTTGTGAACCAAACAATCTCTAATTCACAATTTAATGTTTGAGACATTTATTCAAGTTCAATATTGCATTACGGCGAAGCCTGAATATCTTTATACCAATGTTTTTAATTTCAGAATGTCTCTGTCATCTCTCAGAGATTCTGCCAAAGAGATGTATTGCCGTGCTGGGAGATTGCTCCAAGCATTTCAGCAAAGTAATAGGATCTGAGACGTTAGAGAGATATTTCCCAGGCATATTTACCTGTGGGTATAATCACTTAGCTCAGACTACGGACATCTTTTTCATGGTGCAAGATCTGTGCAAAATATACAGTAAAACTCATTAGAAGCTAAATTATTTTTTAAGTGCCAACTGTATTTTAGGCAAATTCCAATCTGGGTTTCATGCCCACCACAGCACAGAGACAGCCTTAGTTCAAGTGATAATTGATCTTAGAGCCAACAGACGCCAAACAGCTCTCTGTCCTTGTACTCTTGGATTTAATTGCTGCATTTGACACTGCTGACCATGACATCCTTCTGGACAAACTGGAGAGGTGGGTTGACCTCTCCGGTTCTAAATTGGTTTAGGACCTATTTAACCAGTCCCTTGGTGAAAATAATTCAGAGAAAATACAGTACATATCACATGTGGCATTCCACAAGGTTCGATTTTGGGTCCGGTACTGTTCAGTTTATATATGTTACCCCTTGGCAACATTATCAGAAAACACAGCATTGATTTTCACTGCTACGCAGATGATACACAACTTTACATTTCTATGTCACCAGAGGATTTGAGCTCTACTGATAAATTATTAGACTTTATTTGTGATTTAAATGCTTGAAGGCTCCAACAATAAGTATCTCGGTCTTGTCTTGGTTTAGCTGGAAGAAGTTGTAAGCCACCAAGTATTTAAATCACTAATAAAGTCATAATAATTTATTCGTGGAGAATCTGGCCGCACATTTTAATTCAAACCTAGGTGTAATTTTAGATTCTGAACTCAATTTCGAATCACACATTAGGAATGTGACCAAAATTGCTTTTTACCACCTGAGGAACATTGCCAAGCTTTTACTAATGCTCTCCTGTATGGTCTACTCAAGAAAGCCATTGATCAACTGCAAAATATACAGAATGCTGCAGCACGGGCACTGAACAAGACCAGACGGAGAGCACACATTACACCAGCTTTAAGGTCTCTGTACTGGCTCCCTGTGTTTTAGAATACATTTTAAGATTATTCTATTGGTTTTTATATCAATCCACGATTGTGCAACCCAATACATGTCAGACATGCTTTTAAGTTATGTACCCAGTTGGTCCCTCAGGTCTTAGCCTTTTAACTATTCCAAAGCCAAGAGACATGGACAGACAGACTTTAGTTATTACAGTATGCACCCAGTCTCTGGAATAGCATCCCAAAGAACCTGAGGGGGGCCAAAACTGTGGACATATTTAAAAGACAAAACACAACCCCACCAAGCCACACTGCTTCTTGACTAAATGCACGCTTAACCCGGAAGCCAGCCGCACCAATGTGTCAGAGGAAACACTGTACACCTGCTGACCGTGTCAGTGTGCATGCACCTGGCCCGCCACAGGAGTCGCTACAGCGCAATGGGACAAGGACATCCCGGCCGGCCAAACCCTCCCCTAACCTGGGCGACGCTGGGTCAATTGTGCATTGCCTCATGGGTCTCCTGGTCACTGCCGGCTGCGACACAGACAGGTATCAAACTATAATTTTTTCTTCATTGTTTTTAATTTGTTTTGTCATGTGAAGCACATTGCGTTGCCTTCCATGTATTAATTTGGAAAAGAGCAAGGCAGTACAGCTGAAATACATCCTTTTAATGACTTTATCATGTCACAATGAAGAATCTCACATCAGTGTGGCATTACTAAATAAGAAAAATACAGGAAATGTCTTTCAATGAGCGAATGGAATTTAAAAAAATCACAAGATCTTTCCCTACTCTACAGTATGTACGAGTCCCTCTATCTCTTCTATAACCCACTTGCACACACACACACAAATCAGGGGCCCTGGTAACCCTCGCTCTCACATTGGCTGATAATGTCAACGATCCATTATATCTATTATTCATCACTCTGCATCATCCCCTCCCCATTAGAGCAGCATTAGTGGCGTGTGGAGAAGTCCAACAGCATTGCATGGAGCTGAGGTGTGTTGCACTACTTACTAACGAAGCCGGTAGGGCTCGCTGAACACATCCAGGTAAAAAAGAAAACAGGAGTCAACAAAATATAGTTAGCACAACGGTAAACATGAAATCATGAAACACATGGATAGAAAGTCACGCCTTGTGTTTGGTGACTCTTGTTTCCTTGTTTTTAAAAATGAACTCAGGCTGACTTGTTAGCCTGTAAAATATGTATAAAATGAATCAAAAGGAAACCAGAGAATGTCATAAGGAGAAGAAAGAGAGAGGTGTTCTTTCTCAGCAACACCAGAGTAGTCTTTACGTCTACGGCGTACACCCACCCTCATACAGAGTGTTGTTATTGAACAGCTCTAGTGTTCCGAGGTTTAGGGTTTCTCTGTGCTGCAGATAAACATGTGGTTTGGAGCCTCCTCGCTTAGCAGCTTCTAGGTCAGGGATGCGTCCCAAATGGCATCCTATTCCGTATATAGTGCACTACTTCAGACCAGAGCCCCAGTCAAAAGTAGTGCACTGAAAAGGGAATAGGGTGCCAATTGGAATGCTGCCTTGAGTTTACTTAAAGGACACATAGATGAGGATACTAGGTTGGTAGGTAGGTAGGTAGGTAGATTGCTAGGTAGATAGCTAGGTAGGCAGACAGACAGATTTCTTTGTCAAGCAGCTATGAAAAACACCGGTGCAAAATGCCAAAACGAAATACACAAAAGACAGATACACGATACATAATACAGGAAGTCTGGAGTGCAAAAAGCTATAGAAAGGCATTGCATAGTATGAGTGAATGACTGAATATGTACACTATACATTGTTATAGATTGTTAGGTGAAAAACAAAATAAACAATTATTGCAAGTTGATATAAATAAAAGCGCATGTTAGCTTAACCGTCCCGAGGGCGGGACATCGATCCTCTAGTGGATCTGACATGCCTAGTTACATAAAAGTTAAATAAAAAAATGTATAAATAAAAAAATGGCCAGACCAGAGCCTTAAATATGCAGTTTTACAAACTGTTCTTTGTTCTGTAAGCATTACTAGGCAACACAGGAATTTTGATAGAGCACAGGGCTGCAGGCCAGAAGGTTGTGGGTTCTCAGAAGACCGTTGACAAGAGTGTGGGTGGAAAGTTATCCTTTATAGTAAATGCATTGCGTGAATCTATCATCATATTTGCAGGTCCAAGAAAAAAATGTAATGTAATTCTACGTCATTATATATTAGCAGAATCCTTTTGAATATCACACTAATTATCAAAATGCCAGGTTAAGAATGGACAGAGAGATAAGCCTGTGTTCATCTTATAGTATATCTCGTTTGCAACGAAACTGTCCTTGTTTGCAAATAATTAAGTCGTCATTAGGAATCTGAGCATGGTACTTTCAAAAGATAGGCCTAACTTCTTTCCACCCCAGACAGAGTAGAACTACCGAAATCTAAGCTTTAACTGCTGGCTACTCTTCTTCTGTGGCTTAACCCAACGAGAGAGGGTCACAAGTGTTTCCCTTAAAGCTGTCTGGGTTTAAACATCTTCTATTGTACAGAAAGGGAATAGCTTAATCAATTGATAGTGACAGAATTAGATTACTTACTGTGAGGGTTTGGCTGTGGTTAGACCTTACTCCCAATAAGGGGAGTGGTAGAACCACAGTCGAGCCCTCACACCCTAACTAGGGGAAGTAATAATCCTCAATCAGAGACAGCTGTACAGGGTTGTCTCTGATTGGGGATTGTATTTAGGCACCCTACACATCCACCTGTGTGTGGGTCATTATTTTCAAGTCACAGTACAGTAAGTGTGTTTCCATTTGTTATGATTGCTTCGTTGTTTTGTATAGTTCGTGACATTTAAGTTTAGAGTTCAAATAAACATGTCGAACTATCGCTGCGCTTCGCCTTGGTCTCTCTCTACACCCACTCGTGACACTTCCCAAGCAAAGTACATTTTTTGTCTCCTCGGCTATAAAAGGTTGTTGTTCAGCCTCTGAATGTCAAAGTAGCTAAACAATGATATTTTGCATATTGTTTCTAGCATAAAGCATTGCGGACCAAAGTGCTGTTATAGCTCACCGTTTTATTTTATTTTCAAAATCTTGAACTAACTAGGGGTAGGCCTGTGCTTTTTGACATTTTCTTTTAATAAAAGGTAGGTCTATGGCCAATGTTCCCTCTAAGCTGTGCGTGCGAAGCCTTCAGGACTGCTGCGCAGAAGAAATGTCATGCTGCTCAGAGACGCAAGAGATTGAACCTCACTGAGTTCACCCTTTTAGGTTGCACTATATACACTATCGTTCAAAAGTTTGGGGTCACTTAGAATGTCCTTGTTTTTGAAAGAAAAGCATTTTTTTTTGTCCATTAAAAGAACATAATATTGATCAGAAATACAGTGTAGACATTTATGTTGTAAATGACTAGTGTAGCTGGAAACAGCAGATTTTTTATGGAATATCTACAGAGGCTCATTATCAGCAACCATCAATCCTGTGTTCCAATGGCAGTTGTGTAAGCTAATCCAAGTTTATCATTTTAAAAGGTTCATTAGAAAACCCTTTTCCAATTATGTTAGCACAGCTGAAAACTGTTGTGCTGATTAAAGAAGCAAAACTGCCCTTCTTTAGACTAGTTGAGTATGTGGAGCATCAGCCTTTGTGGGTTCGATTACAGGCTCAAAATGTCTTGACACTGATCAGTCTATTCTTGTTCTGAGAAATGAAGGCTATTCCATTCGAGAAATTGCCAAGAAACTGAAGATCTCGTACAACGCTGTGTACTACTCCCTTCACAAAACAGCGCAAACTGGCTCTTACTAGAATAGATAGATAGATACTTTAATGATACCCAAGGGGAAATTTCTTTGTCAAGCAGCTACAACAAAAACACAGGGCAGGTACAAAATGCCAGAATGAAAGCACACAAAAGACAGATACACGATACATGATACATAGAGCCCCAGTATGAAAAGGTATAGAAATACAAGAAGTCTGGAGTGCAATATGGCTGAATATGTACACTATACATTGGTGGATGGTGCATGGTTAACTATTGTCACGAGAGGGTGCATACCTCTACCAAGACGCAGCGCAGGGATTATAGTTCGACAGTTTTTTAAAAATTATTTACTATGTATATAAATTATACAAATGAACTACACAATACATACAAACACAAATGAACAAACGTCAAAACGTACAAAATCAAACACGATAATGAAACGTAACGTTCACGAACACAAACATGAATGAACGGATGGACGTAACAAAGTTGCACACTTACTGCCACCGTGACTGCGGAATAATCGATAACGACCCACAACCCAGTGTGAAACCTAGGCAACCTATGTAGGATCCCTAATTAGAGACGATGCGCTACAGCTGCCTCTAATTAGGGATCCCACACAAACCACCACCAGAAAACCGAAAGAATAGAACTGTCAGACTCTGACCATGGCTATATAGAGAAGCAAATGGGCTTCTCTATGGCCAGAGCCTGACAGTACCCCCCCCCCCCGCCCCCAAGGCGCGGACTCCCGGACGCCAAACAAAAAAAACACAAATACAAGGGGGGGAGGGGTTAATAGGGAGGGAAAACTAGTCCATCGGGGGCGGCTCTGGCTCCAGCGAAGTGGACAGTTTTCTCCCATGCCCCTTGTTTATAACCGGGCCCGGACTGGGTACCAGTGGGGCCAACGGCTCCGGCCATGGAGCGGGACCATTAACCGGGCCCAGACTGGGCACCGGTGCGGTAAACGGCTCCGACCATGGAGCGGGGAAAACAACCGGGCCCGGACTGGGCACCGGTGGGGCAAACGGCTCCGGCCATGGAGCTGGACAAACCGGGCCCGGACTGGGCACCGGTGGGGTAGACTCCTCCGGCCATGGAGCTGGGAAAACAACCGGGCTTGGACTGGACACCGGTGGGGCAAACGATTCCGGCCATGGAGCTGGGAAAACAACCGGGCCTGGACTGGGCACCGGTGGGGCGGACTGCTCTGGCTCAGGAGCGGAACAGACGGCTGAACCCGGACTGGGTACCGGTGGAGCGGACTGCTCTGGCCCTGAGGCGGAGCAGACGGCTGGACCCGGATTGGGTACCGGTGGAGCGGACTGCTCTGGCACTGAGGCGGAGCAGACGGCTGGACCCGGCTTGGGTACCGGTGGAGCGGACTGCTCTGGCACTGAGGCGGAGCAGACGGCTGGACCCGGCTTGGGTACCGGTGGAGCGGACTGCTCTGGCACTGAGGCGGAGCAGACGGCTGGACCCGGATTGTGGACCTTCGCTGGAGGTTCCGGGCTACGGACCGTGGATGACGGCTCAGGGCTGCTGACCTTCGCTGGAGGTTGCGGGCTGCGGACCGTCGCTGGAGGTTGCGGGCTGCGGACCGTCGCTGGAGGTTGCGGGCTGCGGACCGTCGCTGGAGGTCGGATGCGTGGAGCTGGCACGGGACGCACCTGGCTAGACGCACGTACTAGAGGCCGGGTGCGGGGAGTAGGGCAGAGGTCCGGACCGGACATCGGTGACCTCTTCCTCTATCTCCACCAATTCCCTCAGAACCTCCCCAAAATGCTCCTCCAGCTCCTTGCTCTGAGCCCCCCATTGGTACCTGGGCCTCCCCATGGTCCACATGGGGAGTGGTGTTGGCTCCTCCAGGAGCCCCCACGGGTGAGGGAACCGAAGCACGTCCTCGTCGTCGTCCTCCTCCGACGAGTCCGACTCGAACCCTCCGAGGAGTTTGGTGTTGGTGAAACGACGCGGGGCTCTCGCTCTCCGTCTCTCCCCATTTGCGCTGCTTGGTCTCATACTGGTGGGTCGTTCTGTCACGAGATGGGATGTGGAGAGACCAAGACGCAGCGCAGGGATAGTAGTTCGACATTCTTTATACTATGTATATTAAAATATATATACTATGTATAATCAACTCCAAAAATGACAAACTAAAATAACACAAAACCAACAGACTAACGAACGTCACGTTCAAAAAAACACACCAAATGAACGGACGTAAAGAATAGCACTTACTTCACCGTGACATACATCGATAACGACCCACACCAGAGTGAAGGACAGACTCAACATATATGGGATCCCTAATTAGAGACAATGCGGTGCAGCTGCCTCTAATTAGGGATCCAACCCAACCCCACACAGAAACAGAAAAGAACGACACTGTCAGACTCTGACCATAACTACATAGAGAAGCCTATTTGCTTTTTTTTTTTAAGTGCTTACGATTGCTGCTGACAGACATGATAGGATACATTGATTAATGGACCACGTCAATATGGCTAGTTAACCATCTAACTTTCAGGGAATAAATTTGATGGATATATCCAAATATTGTTTGATTTGCTTGCCATCTATAGTGATGATGAGAGTAGTCTGACTGACAACTTTACCAGGACGAAGACTTGGCGATGTCAAGCTCTTTCCAAAAGCCTAATCTCTGATGAAGCAAGCTAAATGACACATGTTGTTTGCTTAGCTAGCTAGCTACATGCGAAATGGAAGGCCTACATGATAAATTGATGTTGACTGTGTCAGAACCAGGACTTGAACTCGGGTCTCTGGTGTGAAAGTCAGACCCTCTATCCTTGAGCCACAGGAGGATGGTGAACCCAATAGTAAGACGCACTTTAGGAGAACTTGAGATGCAAAAAATGGTTTAATAAAAGTTCAGGCAATAGTCCATAGCTGGAGCAAAAAAAGCAAAAGGTAGTACTCAAAAAACAAAACCAGCCCTAAAGGGGATTCCAAACATTATTCCAAAAATACAAAATTTCTTAAAGCAAAAAAACTCCAGAGGAAAAGTCCACAAAAATAAGTTGAGAAGGGAATAATCCACAGGCAAAAGAAAATACAATATCTCAAGAGTTAGAGAGCACTTACTCAGGCAACTGGCTTCAGGACAACTAAACACCAAGCAAAGAATCTATGAGACAGAGTCACTTAAATATACACAGCAGAACGAGACACATGTGAACCTAATAACACTGATTACCAGCTGAGTAAGTAGGGCCTGAGGGTAACATGAGGACCTCTAGAGGTCAAAACACAACATGACAAGCAAAATACTGACAGACTGATCATGAAAAGCATGCAGTTACTTGCTGTATAACTCCGATGATAATTGGGAATGTGTAGTTCTGACTATGCTCTTCAAGAGGTGATTATACTAAAACCAAATAGTTAAAACATTTATTTAACAATCGCTTGAAAAAAACAGCACATTTGGCGGTTTTGGCAGAGCTGGGGGTCTCCTTGCCCCCCAAATAGAATACCGTATTGTGAGGTTTTATTGATAACGACCTATCGAAAACCTGGATTACCAGGTTAATTCCAATTGTTTTAATGTTAGCTCGTTCCAACACTTTGTAGCAGGCCTGAACGTCATTGGGTTTACCTGAGGACACATTTTATACACACGCAGGCTCCAAGGAGAATGTTTCTGTCATCTGTAAGAGATGCTGACAAACAGATTTATTACCGTGCTGGGAGATTGTTCCAAGCATTTCAGCAAAGTAAAAGAAACTCAGATGTTAGAGAACTTTTTCAGGCAGACATTTACCTGTGCTTAGCTCAGTGAACGAATGTGCTAGACAGCGAGATGTTTGAGTGTTAAAGAGTGAAAGGCTGATATATGGTTAAGTTCATACAGGTGTTAAGACAGAATGGCTCTAGTGTAGTGTAGGCTAGTGTAGCCAAGCTATGAATATATTTCCATCTATCATGATGAATGCTCACTCCATGCTCACTTTCTTCCCTTCCTCCTCCTGGTCATATCTCAGCTGAAATGAGACAGTTACTTCCCCACTGTGCACAGATGTCAGTTCAACATCTAGTTTTGATTTACACTTGGTACATAAAATGAATTTAACAGGAAATCAACCAAAAATGTCACCATGTCATTAGATTAGGTTAAAAAAAGACGAAATTCCCTTATGTTGATGACTTATTGCAAATCCAATCAGTTGATTCAACGTCATCACAGATTTTTTGGCTTGAAATTACGTGGAAACAACATTGATTCAACCAGTTTTTGCAGAGTGGATATTGTTAGTCAGACCAGCGCTGGGCCAGATGGAAGGAACGAGTCAGCAGTCTCTTATTAATCTGGGGATCTGAATATAAAATACTTTAGCCTTCCTCTTGAAGACAGGGAGACATAATGGAAGGCGGAGGTAGAGCGAAGGGGGAGGGAGATTACGATGGTGGGGAAATTATGGTGTATTTGTGCTAAAAGCCGCCGCTGTCCCAGACAAACAACGCAACAACAAATGAGCCCAGGGAGGGTGAAAAAACAGGGAGGGAGTGTGTGTGTGCATGCGTGCGTTTGTGTGTGCACGCATGTATGTGTATGTGTGGTTGCATTTGTGTGTGTGTGTCTGTATGCATGTGTGTGTGATCAAAGTGTAGTCTGTTATCACACGAAGCGACGCTGGGGCTGTAGAGCTGAGATGATTAGAAGGCACGGGGAGACTTAATGATCTGTCTGGACCAGATGCGCCGTCACCATCGTTATGACTAAACGAATGAGCGCTAGGCTGCAGCGCTGAGCTGGGCTAGTAGGCACAATAACAAGGGACCCAGGTCCTTGCCTTTCATTTAGTTTCATGGGGGCACAGTGACACAGACCAAGAGCCAGCAATTAATCTCCATATTTTGTGACTGTGACTGTCGAGAAGGTCAATGAGGTCTAAGTTAATCTGTTGTTCTGGGCTTCATCCCAAAAGGCACCTAATTCCCTATATAGTGTACTAGTTTGGGCCAGGCCCAATAGGGCTCTGGTCAAAAGTAGTGCACTTTGTAGGGTATAGGATGCCATTTGGGAAGTTAACTGGTCTCTTTCTGAGGTGCTTTAAGGTGACTCACCCACAGTCCGCACACAGAAGTTTATGATGAATATCTACCTGGGGGATGTTCTGGGCATTAATTAGATATTAAGTATTCATCTGCCAAAAGCTCCCCTAGTCCTGTTTTTCCATCACCATCATCTAATCACTCTGTTCTAGGGAGGTCTATTTTCTCTCCTTGGGCAGTTGCCAGGGAATATGTTTAGGAATAGTTTTAGATTGAAAGGTATTGCGGAACTAAGGCAGTTTAGCCTGTGTTAATATTCTAATAGAGACCTCAAAGAAATTCAGACATTCTTTCTTCCTGTCTCAGAGGGTTATCAGGGGTGTTCACTCTGTTGGCCCAAGTGTTTCCCCTAAATATTTTTTTCTTGGCGGGACACCAGGCCACATGAAGTAACATTCAGTGCTACTAACACCAAACGTTCAATTGAAATCAATACTAAAGATATTACTTGTTAGATATTACTGCACTGTCGGAGCTAGAAGCACAAGCGTTTTGCTACACATGCAATAACATCTGCTAAACACGTGTATGTGAACAATAAAATTTGATATGATTTTAAACAATTGTCAGTCTATTCTGTTTGTTGATGTTCATGTTTGTGTTGTATGGGGAAAATATTTAACAACACAAAACTATTTAACCACTTTTTTGACAGGGGGAAACAGAGGTACAGTGCCTTCGGAAAGAATTCAGACCCCTTGATTAATTAAATAGTTGTTTTTCCCTCATCAGACCCTTTACTCAGTACTTTGTTGAAGCACCTTTGGCAGCGATTATAGCCACAAGTCTTATTGTGTATGACGCTACAATCTTGGCACACCTGTATTTGGGGAGTTTCTCCCATTCTTCTCTGCAGATCCTCTCAAATTCTGTCAGGTTGGATGGGGAGCGTTACTGCACAGTTATTTTCAGGTCTCTCCAGAGATGTTCGATCCAGGCTCTGGCTGGGCCAATCAAGGACATTCAGAGACTAGTCCCGAAGCCACTCCTGCGTTGTCTTGGCTGTGTGCTTGGAGTTGTTGCCCTGTTGGAAGGTGAACCTTCGCCCCAGTCTGAGGTCCAGAGCACTCTGGAGCAGGTTTTCATCAAGAATCTCTGTACTTTGCTCCGTCTAGTCATTCTACCATAAAGGCCTGATTGGTGGAGTGCTGCAGAGATGGTTGTCCTTCTGGAAGGTTCTCCCATCTACACAGAGGAACTCTAAAGCTCGGGTTCTTGGTCACCTCCCCGAGCAAGACCCTTCTCCGCCGATTGCTCAGTTTGGTCGGGCGGCCAGCTCTAGGAAGGGTCTTGGTAGTTCCAAACTTCTATTTAAGAACGATTGAGGCCACTGTGTTCTTGGGAGCTTCAATGTTGCAGATATTTTTTGGTACCCTTCCCCAGATCTGTGCCTCGACAAAATCCTGTTTCGGAGCTCTACTGACAATTCCTTCGACCTCATGGCTTAGTTTTTGCTCTGACATGCGCTGTTATATAGACAGGTGTGTGTCTTTCCAAATCGTGTCCAATCAATTTAATTTACCACAGGTGGACTCCAATCAAGTTGGAGAAACATCTCAACGATGATCAATGGAAACAGGATGCACCTGAGCTCAATTTCGAGTCTCATAGCAAAATGTCTGAATACTTACGTAAATATGGTATTTTAAAAAAAAACTGTTTTTGCTTTGTCATTATGGGGTATTGTGTTGGATATATATATATATATTTTTAATCCATTTTAGAATAAGGCTGTAACGTAACAAAATCTGGACAAAGTCAAGGGGCCTGAATACTTTCCGAAGGCACTGTATGTATGGGGGCCCTCCTTTCCTCTTTGCCTGAGTAATGGTGGGGGGAAACACTGTTGATGTACTATACCTCTATCTGGGAGCTGTTGTCAGTGTCCTGGCTGTCCTCTGTTGAGAGCAGGCCTGGGAAACCCGCATCAGGTTGGGTTTGACCCTGGTCCTGACCCTGCTCTTGCTGATCCTGGTCCTGGCTGGCCCTGTTGCTGTCCATGTTACGTGGCTGTTCTGGGGACAGCCACCTCCTCCACCGGTGACTGTACAGCTTCACGTCCACCCCCACGTCCTCCTTAGCCAGAGGCTGCCCTTGCACATAGGAGTAGGAGACCCCTGGGGCACACAGAGAAAGAGGAAGAGGGCAGATGAGTACAAGCGGTACAGTAGGAGGAACAGGCTTGCTGCAGTGACATAGTTATATTTATATATTGTGGCGAGCTCGGCCAGAAGAAGATGGCAAGAGACAGAGACTAATTTACCAGAGAGTTCCTGTGCCCCATACACCGCACGACTCCAGGAACGTCACACTTTATTCACCCTCCTTCAACTATTAACAATGAAAACAACCTCCGGCCATGCAAGGCTCGGTCGCGGTATGCATTTTAACATTCCCCCCTACCCCCATAACCTGAACTAAGACAACTTAAGGAAACATAAACGCATAACATTAGCTTATCTACTAAAACATAAACACATAACACAACCATTTTAAAACCAAAACATGAGCTACCCACAATCCCTAGCGCTCTTCAGCTATTATGCTGGCCAGATCGCTACAATATTTATTTGTTTGTTTGGATCCCCATTAGCTTTTGCAGAAGCAGTAGATAAAAACATTAAAAATAAATTAAAAGAACATAGATTTAAAGCCATGAGACATTTTTGATCATATCCAATATTTTCCTTTCCTCTGAAATGGAAAAGGTGATTACAATGTAACTCCTTTAATAGCGCAATAATTCTGCTCTCTTCTCAATATAATTTGCAAGCCAAGACATTCTCAACTATTGACCTTTTTTTAAGTAGTCAGACTGGAACGAGAAAGAGGCTATATTTTACACCAGTGATCGTAGCAGCATAATTACATACAACAATAATATTTGTATGGTCAATAAGGCAGTGGTCCAGTGGTGGAGCCAAAACTCTGGTCTGGTCATTAATCGTTTGCCACTCTCATATCTCACTATCTCAACTGACTATTCCTCATTGCTTTGGGGAGAAAGTATACTACTTTGGATGAAACAGAGGCATATTAGCAATAAAACAGTGACTCAGCATATTATAGACACACTAGAGGTCCATAGTCACACCTAGGACCTGGAGCTGTTCCTGACTATGTGATTTGGCCAGAACCACGACAAAAGGAAAAACTGAGTTATTGATGGCGAGTTTTTGCTGGTTAGGTAATGTGCTGAGAAAAATCCCAGGGACGAATGTCATACCCCGTCATCCCTAATGCACTGAGGTGGTAACCTGATGAGAGAAGGAACAGTGTTTTTAGACACAGACACTTGATTACAGTTCCAGACTGCCGTGCTGACTGACTGCTTTCTCTCTGTAGATGGCAGTCAGTTTCCTGTGTTCAAATGGGTCACAGTGAGGACAGGACACACACGCGCACACACATACACACACACACACACACACACACACACACACACACACACACACACACACACACACACACACACACAGGCACGCACACACACAACCTAAGGCAGATTATCACTTCAGACAGTGTGTCCTAGAGCTTAGTCCAGGTTTGTCCTATTAATCACTTTCCCAACTAAAATGTAAGTTCCCAGAACTGGTTCGAAGCCTGCCTGCCTGACTGTTAATGTAATTCCAGCTATGCTAATGAGGTTAGCTGTATAAACACACAACAAACCTATCTCTCTCTCTCTCTCGTGACAGAGGTGCATGGGTATAATTTAAAGTGGGTGTTTGCCTCTCTCTCTCTCTTTCCCCTTCTCTCTGTCTTCCCTCCATCCTCCTCTCTCTCTGGGCCCAAGATAGATTTTTTTAATTTTTAATTTAACCTTTATTTAACTAGGCAAGTCAGTTAAGAACAAATTCTTATTTACAATGACAGCCTACCTACAGGGAAAGCCATAGTAGTACAGCGTCCCTGGAGCAAATTAGCATTAAGTGCCAATGCACAAACAGGCACACAAACAGGCACACACTTGCAGGAAGAACTGCAAGAATTCCAAAGTTAGTGCTGAGAACACTACACAGAGCATAAGTCCAATGCACTGTACTATACTTAATTTAACCGTATATTGACCCCTGTAACCATAATCATTTCAAACCACAGGTCACACTATCAATAAAGTTCTACAAATCTTTAATCTTTAATTAATGGAATTTGGATTCTGATCACATGGCTAGTCTAGGCAGCGATGTCTGTTTGGAGCACGTAGCATGCTGCTAATTGCTATGCAGATGTCAATGATGTTGTTCTTAGGTGTCTAACATTTGGCCAAGCATTCACTCACTCTCCCTCTCTCGCTCTCAAGCCCCCACTCTCCATCTCTCTCTCCCTGTCGCCTCCAACCAACTCAAGTTCATTAGTTATGTCTACCGAGACAATGTATGCCTGCGAGATTCCCTGTCAACGGGCGCTGTATATTCCGATTCAAGGGGAACCTATACATTCCAGGAACACATACATTGTATCTTACCCACCAAAGGATCTTTGTTAGACACTTCAATGTATATGGTGGAAAGTTGGCAAAAGACGATACTTCAGAACACACCATGACTGGAAAATGGATACTCTGAACAAATGCGTTGTACTTTTCCCAGAATCTTGAAGATGAAACACCTGCGCTGTGGTCTGTTCATCACTCTCTCTGTAATGGCTCTATACTTCTCCCAACTGATTTAGGGTGAGAGAACTCTCATTGTCAAGGAGAGACTCCATACTCTGTGTTAGTGATTTCAGAGGGGAAAGTATAGATCCCTGAGGAACACCCCAAATAAGTTTACAGCAGGACGAGGCTTCACCCTTATTTGAGTGTGTTCCTTTAGCTTTTGTGTGAGAGGAAATTTTTCCCCTCCGTTCCTCTTTCACTCCCACTGAATGGCCCGCATACCTTTGCTGTGAGTCTCAAGAGCGGCTCTGCTAGCCCAAATCACGCCTGTCAACACAACTAATCCACAAACACCAGGAGAGCTTTCAAGGAAATTTAGGAGATCATAAAATAACAGTGTAAAAGTGTTGTCTGCACCCCCTGTTTGGGTATTTAGGTCCTTCTGGTTGACCCCTTTCTCTGGGTGCCTATCTGACTCAATGGCACTGACAGGACACTTCCATTCAAGACTGGCCGATACTGGAGAGAAGAATGCTGTGTGTGTGTGTGTGTGTGTGTGTGTGTGTGTGTGTGTGTGTGTGTGTGTGTGTGTGTGTGTGATGGAGTAGTGCATGTTGGAGGGAAGCCTTTTGGCATAAAAGCTCCATTGGTTTCCTAAGCTGTGTCTAACTATCTTTTTCAGGAGTGTCTTTTCCAACCTTCTCCCACTGAAAGCTGCTCCATCAAAGTAGCAGGAGCCCTTGCCAAGCACCCTGGAGAGTCCGCCCTGGGGCCCTTGGGTATTCACAGAAACCCTGGACATATAAGCATCTATCAAAGGTGGGGCTGAGAGGCCATAGAGATCATTTAAGACACTATAAACAGCCTTCTGGGTACAAGGTCTGCTGCGTCCCTGGAATCTCCCACAGTTTAGTTTGTGCTTTCTCTGAAAACTATTTTGAGAAAAACAGCAAAAGGTGAACACCTAGTCAGAGAAATCACACGTAATTGTCCTAAAATATTATGATTCCAATTTAATGGTATTAAATTACAATTATTTATGTGAACGCTGGATCACATGCTTGAGTTTTCAAGGCCTACTTGATTTATTAATCTGAATTAATTAATCTCCTGAAGAAGAACACAAACAGTGAGCTTGGCCCTTATGGCCGGGTCATGGAGTGAGAGACATAGGGAAAAAAAGACAGAGCCTTTCTGTCTAACTGACAGGGGAGAAGTGACGAGGGAGAAGAGAGTGACAGAAAGGTTCAAAGAATTCTATGAGTATAGGTTCTGAAGTCTAACTCTCCTCATGGGTCTGTATGGCATCGCTCATCCAGGATATCGATTCACAGGATCAACACTATACTACAGGCCACAAATCCATAAAACACATCAGAAAAACCTGCGTTGCACAGTGCAGACACTGCCGTTGCATGGTAGGAATAAAACGAATACTAGATAAAGGTAAATAATTGCATAGAAGATAAAAGCAGTGGGTGACTGCTTGGATGTTTATATCCAAAGAGTGAGATGGGGAGGGAGGAAAGGAAAGATGTACACTACTTTTATTTTCTGTCAGTCAATGACAGCAGCAAACAGCAAAGATGGCCTGTGCTCTGTGTCAAGAGAACTTCAACCCTATCTCAGATATGCCCACAGGGCCAGATGGGCTGCCAGACAGACAGGTTTGAGCTGATGCTCTTACACAAATCAGATCAGAACTTCTCACCTGTTGAGAACATACAGGGTCACCCAAGTACAGTGCTGAGCAATTAACCAATATTTCCGTAATTTATCGGTTTTTAAACAACTAATTGGCCAATGTGTCAGTTATTTCAATTACATTTAGTCCGAAAAGCACTAATCGCTACCCGATTGCAAGGGGCATGGACATACTGACACAGAGTAAGGGAA
Organism: Thymallus thymallus; assembly: GCA_023634145.1. NCBI lineage: Eukaryota > Metazoa > Chordata > Actinopteri > Salmoniformes > Salmonidae > Thymallus > Thymallus thymallus. Next base: position 14,126,605 of record CM042418.1, read on the forward strand.
ACAATGAGAGAAAAAAACAGAGGGGGAACATAGAGTGCGTAAAGAATTGCACGCTATTCCCTATATACAGTGGGGCAAAAAAGTATTTAGTCAGCCACCAATTGTGCAAGTTCTCCCACTTAAAAAGATGAGAGAGGCCTGTAATTTTCATCATAGGTACACTTCAACTATGAGAGACAAAATGAGAAAAGAAAATCCAGAAAATCACATTGTAGGATTTTTTATGAATTTATTTGCAAATGATGGTGGAAAATAAGTATTTGGTCAATAACAAAAGTTTATCTCAATACTTTGTTATATACCCTTTGTTGGCAATGACAGAGGAGGTCAAACGTTTTCTGTAAGTCTTCACAAGGTTTTCACACACTGTTGCTGGTATTTTGGCCCATTCCTCCATGCAGATCTCCTCTAGAGCAGTGATGTTTCGGGGCTGTCGCTGGGCAACACGGACTTTCAACTCCCTCCAAAGATTTTCTATAGGGTTGAGATCTGGAGACTGGCTAGGCCACTCCAGGACCTTGAAATGCTTCTTACGAAGCCACTCCTTCGTTGCCCGGGTGGTGTGTTTGGGATCATTGTCATGCTGAAAGACCCAGCCACGTTTCATCTTCAATGCCCTTGCTGATGGAAGGAGGTTTTCACTCAAAATCTCACGATACATGGCCCCATTCATTCTTTCCTTTACACGGATCAGTCGTCCTGGTCCCTTTGCAGAAAAACAGCCCCAAAGCATGATGTTTCCACCCCCATGCTTCACAGTAGGTATGGTGTTCTTTGAATGCAACTCAGCATTCTTTCTCCTCCAAACACGACGAGTTGAGTTTTTACCAAAAAGTTATATTTTGGTTTCATCTGACCATATGACATTCTCCCAATCCTCTTCTGGATCATCCAAATGCTCTCTAGCAAACTTCAGACGGGCCTGGACATGTACTGGCTTAAGCAGGGGGACACGTCTGGCACTGCAGGATTTGAGTCCCTGGTGGCGTAGTGTGTTACTGATGGTAGCCTTTGTTACTTTGGTCCCAGCTCTCTGCAGGTCATTCACTAGGTCCCCCCGTGTGGTTCTGGGATTTTTGCTCCGTCCCGTTCTTGTGATCATTTTGACCCCACGGGGTGAGATATTGTGTGGAGCCCCAGATCGAGAAAGATTATCAGTGGTCTTGTATGTCTTCCATTTCCTAATAATTGCTCCCACAGTTGATTTCTTCACACCAAGCTGCTTACCTATTGCAGATTCAGTCTTCCCAGCCTGGTGCAGGTCTACAATTTTGTTTCTGGTGTCCTTTGACAGCTCTTTGATCTTGGCCATAGTGGAGTTTGGAGTGTGACTGTTTGAGGTTGTGGACAGGTGTCTTTTATACTGATAACAAGTTCAAACAGGTGCCATTAATACAGGTAACGAGTGGAGGACAGAGGAGCCTCTTAAAGAAGAAGTTACAGGTCTGTGAGAGCCAGAAATCTTGCTTGTTTGTAGGTGACCAAATACTTATTTTCCACCATAATTTGCAAATAAATTCATAAAAAATCCTACAATTTGATTTTCTGGATTTTTTTTCTCATTTTGTCTCTCATAGTTGGTGTACCTATGATGAAAATTACAGGCCTCTCTCATCTTTTTAAGTGGGAGAACTTGCACAATTGGAGGCTGACTAAATACTTTGTTGCCCCACTGTATGTAATGCACTACTTTGGGCCCTGGTCAAAAGTAGTGCACCCTAAGTAATAGCGTGCCATTTGGGATGAATTCATAGATATAAAAAACATCCAGGAGAATACTTAGCAGCCATGGTCAATCTAAACAGAGTCAGTGGAAAGGTATGCCAAAGCAGAGAGAGGATTTGACTGATGTGTTCATAAAGAGAGTTTTTGTGAAAATGGCTGACCTGATCTCACATCAAATAATGAGATGACAGCCAACTCTCAGTTAATTTAATCAGTTAGAGCTGATATTGTGCAGAAAGGGTAATGCAGTTTTCACCGTTGATTATAATTATACTACTGGCTTGATTATAATGTCTACGAATCTTACAATAGTTCAGATTAGCCATCATTTATGTTCTCTGAAAGAATAATTGTTTTATGATGTAGATGCGTACAATTTGTCTGTTCCACAAGGTGTGGAGACAAAAACAGGAACAATAAGAATAACACAGACATGTACACAGGGAGACATGCACACTCCTTCCAGCCTATGTAATTATACAGAAGAAAGTGCTAGCTTACCTGTTCCAACATGTCCTTTGACTTGTTTCTATTTCTTGACTGTTTCTAGACTCGTTATTACCCAAGTTAGAAGATATGGACAAATTAGTAGTCCTCCTGGGGCAAACAGCACCTGTAAATGGTGCCCTATTCCTTATGTAGTGCACTACTTTTGACCAGGTCCCATATGGAATAGGAAAAAGTAGTGCATACACAGTCAGGTCCATAGTTATTGGATCCCTTGATAAAGATGAGCAAAAAATACTATAAAATATAATTATATACAATATAGCTTTATCAAGGGTGCCAATAAGTATGGACCTGACTGGATATATCAAGAGGGACATCCAATTATGCAGTCCATATAAAATATTTAAAGTGGAACAAAGTCTTTTAACATGTTTGGGGCTGTCGTAAAAAAAAACTAGTGTGTCGCACGCATGCCGAGCGGAAGAAAGAGGCGAGAAAAACGGGCCATAAATAAAAATATCTCCTCCCGTCCAAAGTGTTAATTACATCCATGCAAGAGCTGGGAGAAGATTCACACTCTGGTCCGCTATGTCCGGGGAAACTCTGATCCAATGCCAATGAAGAGGTCTGTCACAGTGTGTTTGGGTTAGTGGATGTGAGGGTGTGGGGAGCTGGTGTTTGTGGCGGGTGTGTGTATGCGTGTGTACACGGCCGTGTGCGTGTGTGTGTGTGTGTGTGTGTGTGTGTGTGTGTGTGTGTGTGTGTGTGTGTGTGTGTGTGTGTGTGTGTGTGTGTGTGTGTGTGTGTACATGCGTGTTTGTGTGTGGCAGAGTGTTGGTTCTCATTCCACATTTCAACTGTACAGGTCTGCTCCACGGCATTGGGGCACTTGATTAATTGTACCATGAGAAAACAGGCCTGACAGGCAATGTATAAGTAAGAATTACTCACCAACTGTAAAACATTACACCACATCGCTATTCGCTACAGTATAATGACATAGCAAGACAAACATGGTCACGGAATCTTTTCACACAAAATATAGATAGATAGATAGATAGATAGATAGATAGATAGATAGATAGATAGATAGATAGATAGATAGATAGATAGATAGATAGATAGATAGATAGATAGATAGATAGATAGATAGATAGATAGATAGATACTTTATTGATCCCCAAGGGGAAATTTCTTAAAAGCACTACATCTCTCATCTGAGTGACCTAACTCTCCTCTTCTCAAATATTGCTTAGCAGAGCCCAAAATTGAAAGTGGTCAGAGCGGGTTAGGACTTACAAAAAGCCCTGAACTCCATTCAGACATGCCACCTCACAGACAATTCCAGTCTCTTCATCCCCTAAGCTTTTACCTATGTGTGTGTGTGTGTGTGTGTGTGTGTGTGTGTGTGTGTGTGTGTTTGTGTGTGTGTGTGTGTGTGTGTGTGTGTGCTTGTGTACGTGTGTGTGCAAGGATGTGTGTGCTAGTGTGTATGTTGGTGTGTTTATTAATGTGTGTTTGTGTACGCATGTATATTTCTTCTGCTTCTTACACAATATTTATTCTTCTTTGTTTGCTTTTCCCATCACTGTGAAATGTTGTGGGAACTAAGATCACACTTTCCCATCACTGATGGAAGTTATATTAACTAAAATAAGGATCATTAGAGTGAGAGAGCAGGTAGGGACAGATTCTATCTACCTGAGAACCAGAGATGGACTCTGTTCCCACGTCTCTACAGCACATGAGTTGGAACAGGACCATGAGCCCAACCTTTTCATTACCATCCATTGTTAGAGTGTGAGAGAACCGTTGAGCAGTCGAGTTTGACATGTTATCATAGTGGTATATCTAATTATTAAATTAAAATCTGTTGGCCTATTGATGTTTGGTCATGTGTGTGTGTGTGTGCGTGTCTGTGTCTGTGTGTATCTGGTGATTGATTGTCTGTATTGTGTGTAGTGCCAGTGGTGGTTCTTTCTGTGAGAGGATATAAAGGCCCAATGAGGACCTTCAAGAAGCAAATGGTAATTTGCCACATCATCATATGATGCAAAACACATCGTCAAGAAAATCCTATACTTGACTGCTGACATGCACAATCTTTTGGGACTGTATCAACATTGTTATTTTGTGGTATTTTCGTTTAATTAGACATCTTCCATCTTTCAGCAAGCCATGGAGCTCCCAGTTGCTAACCCAGAGTGACAGGCAGACACACAGAAAGCCTGCTTATACCAAGCCTAAAGCTAGGGGAATATCCTGGATCAAGCAAGGCTTCTACCTCCTAAATCCCACAGCGTTTATTCAGGGTTGTCTCTTCCCTTTTCACAGTCAATACTAACATACTAAACCATACTGACACACATATCACCATGCTTCCCTTCACTGAGAGACAGCAGGAAATGGGCCCTGTCCATATCTGATTGCCATTGAATAATGCATTCATTTTCTCATGACTACTTTCAGGTTAATTAAACTGAAATACAAAGCTCTCCTGTTTCCACAATCTCTAATTAATCTTCCGAACACAGAGAAAAAAATAGATTTTCAGTTTCACGTCACGAAAAAAAAACTAGCCCTTGAGCTTCAAACCAACATCAGCCTCATTCAGTCAGTGAATTATGCAAATCCCAATTTTCACTTAGTTTGCACACTTTCCTGTAATTGGAATGCCAACGTTAAAGGGCAACTCCACCACTTTTCAACAGCAGCCGCAAAGACGACAGCTGTAAAGAGGGGACAGTGGTGGCCAGTGGAATAGGTATAAGGGCAAAGGGGGACATGCCACACATGTCAGTGATGTTAGTGATGTGCTGACACGGCCTTATCTGCCTTGTCGAAGCCTGAGTAATGAAGGCAGGTTGACGTGTTTGTTTACTTTCTCCACATAATGAAGTTGTGTCAACACCATGATGGAGTAGTTCAAATTAGCCAGCCCAACACGTGTTGCTGCTTGAGTCAGGTCTCCCACAGGAACGTTACATGTGATCTAATGTTAAGTTAATGTGATAACATGTGACAACATGTAAAAGCAACATCTGATAAGTATGAAACTACACGTGTACACATTTGAGCATATGTGAAAACCAGGGTTGGAAATTAAGACCAGCCAACAGACAAATGCGGGTAGCTTTTGTCATTGGCGGGTAAGAATGTCAATTTCACCAAACACTCAAATACTTTAATTGTTCTCCTAGATTTATTTGTGTGCCTCTACATTTCTACTACATACTCTATAATAATAAATAAGCCATATTACTCAACATTTTGTGGCAGGGTAGGAACTTTGTTGATTCTTGATGTTCAATTGTAGAACTAAAGGTTCTATTTTAACATGCATTATGAATGTAAGCAATATACCCCATTACTTCTTACGAGTAACGGTGACTAACCCCGTTCTGTACACATTTGCGCAACCGCAGCATTCAAACGAGGCTGCAATGGGACTGTAGTGACTGTGTTGGCATCAACATCCGGTGTGTGAACTACATTTCTATTCAAGTATTGATTGACATGGTAATGGACCAATAGTATTGGAGAAAAGTTGAAAAAACAGACCCCTCTGACGCTGTACGTTAAATTGTGATGTGTCACGATGTAACGTACAGCAAGCATTATGCAACTCATTCTGTGCATTACAGCCTCTTTCCACCAGGTGTAGCGCTTCTCTTGTAGATGAAAAACATAATCACTGCGAAAAAAAAACGTGACAGCCGCAGTTTAATTGTGAAGATAAATTTAGCACCGCCCTAAAAATCCTATTCAAATTTGACACAAACCTTCAAAAAGGTTCACTACCATTCCATTTCCCTGTTTTTGAAAGAAAAGCTAATGTTTTAGGCGTACAGAGGCCCATTATCAGCAACCATCACTCCTGTGTTCCAATGGCACGTTGTGTTAGCTAATCCAAGTTTATCATTTTTAAAGGCTAATTGAACATTTGAAAACCCTTTTGGAATTATGTAAGCACAGCTGAAAACTGTTGTACTGATTAAAGAAGCAATAAAACTGGCCTTCTTTAGACTAGTTGAGTATCTGAAGCATCAGTATTTGTGGGTTCGATTACAGGCTCAAAATGGCCAGAAACAAAGAACTTTCTTCTGAAAATCATCAAATTATTCTTGTTCTGAAAAATGAAGGCTATTCCATGCGAGAAATTGCCAAGAAACTGAAGATCTCGTACAACGTTGTGTACTATTCCCTTCACAGAACAGCGCAAACTGGCTCTAACCAGATTAGAAAGAGGAGTGGGAAGCCCCGGTGCACAACTGAGCAAGAGGACAAGTACATTAGAGTGTCTAGTTTGAGAAACAGACGCCTCACAAGTCCTCAACTGGCAGCTTCATTAAATAGTACCCGCAAAACACCAGTCTCAACGTCAACAGTAAAGAGGCGACTCCGGGATGCTGGCCTTCTAGGCAGAGATGGAAAGAAAAAGCCCTATTTCAGATTATGGACAAAAGAGCACAGACACTGGACAGAGGAAGATATGGCTTTTTCTTTGCAAGTAAAGAGGCGACTCCGGGATGCTGGCCTTCTAGGCAGAGATGGAAAGAAAAAGCCCTATTTCAGATTATGGACAAAAGAACACAGACACTGGACAGAGGAAGATATGGCTTTTTCTTTGCAACTCTGCCTAGAAGGCCAGCATCCCGGAGTCGCCTCTTTACTGTTGACATTGAGACAACGCGCCATTGGAACACAGGAGTGATGGTTGCAGATAATGGGCCGCTGTACGCCTTTGTAGATATTCTATAAAAATTAGCCGTTTCCAGCTATTTCTGTATTTCTGATCAATTTGATGTTGTTTTAATGGACAAAATGTTTTGCTTTTCTTTCAAAAACAAGGACATTTCTAAGTGACCCCAAACTTTTGAACGGTAGTGTATGTAATGAGACATTATATAAACTCTTTATAGTGTTTTATTTTTATTTTAGAGGTGAAACGTTGGACAAATCGGGTGAAGAAATCTGTTTCCTCTCACGACATATCTCTCCCTTTCACTATCACTCAGTAGCTTTCGCTTCCCTACCCGCCATTTTTAAGAAGACCAGGCGTAGCTCCATTGCCTTCTTCAATCATGCAAAGACGGGCAGCATGAAGGTCTTGCCATTGATTTTGCTGGAAAAGGGAGAAATTGTCCTTTACAATGGTATTTATATATACAGTTGACCTGGAAGTATACGTTTTTTGGGCGCTAAAAGTTTGTTAGTGGCTGGTAGATGTTTTATTATCTACCTGCCACAGTAGCTGGAGGAACAAAAAGTAAACTTCCCACCCTGGTGAAAACATGATCTTGTGAAATAAATGTGGGAACATGGGGAAGCAAAATTTGAACATGTGGTACCATGAAACTACACGTTACAACAATTTTTCACATGTAAAACTGCAAATTCGATTTTCATTTGTAAAAATGCAATTCTACATGTGACAGTTGCAATTCAAATTTCAGCTCAACATGTGAAAACAGCTATTACACATGTTGAAATGCAATTAAAAAAAAAATTGTAAGGGAAGTAATGAAATGGTATGGGGGTTTTAAGGTAAGCTGTTCAGCTAAAATAGTGTAAACAGATATTTCTGCTGCGCCACAAAGTCTGTAGCATTCTCAGAAGTCCCATCATTACCAATAATACATCTCTACACTCAGCAAAAGAGTGTTATGTGCACTATTTGAGTTGTTTTAGTTATTTACTTATTTCAGCAATTTTACTGTATAATAGTTTTTCTTGACTGTATTTTTAACATTTTTGAAGTCCAAATTGTAGTAATATTGTACTGTACACACAGACATGGTGGACGCCGGGAGAGGACTTGCTGGAGGCAATCCCACACTTCAGGACCGATGGCACCATCAATCTTACGGCGGAGAACAGCCTACTGCGCTGATGGAATCTTTAATAGAAATAGACAGTCAGGCAAACAAACACAGTTGGGGTAGGCTAGATTCCGTGATGCTAGAATGCAAAACGGGTTGTATTCCTCCTCTCCAAAACTACGAGCTCGGCTTCTCGTCTATCTTTCATTCAGAGTTTCAAGAAAAGGTAGAGGTAGAAGTGCTGGAGGGGGGTTGACCCTTCTAGCACTTCTAGAGAGATGGATGTTCCTTGGCACCCACACACCCCATCCCCCCATCAATCACACCTCAAGGCCCCAGACCTGATGGGGATAATGTGTGTGTCACATCGGTGCCATGCCGCCAGGCTCTCTGCCATCAGCTCCTTGGCCTTGGCTTTGCCGCTCTGGGCTCCATTCAAGGCCGGCTCTAGCCATTTGGGGGCCCTAAGCTAGATTTGGTTGGGGGGGGGCCCACCTAGCAGCAAAACATGTTAGTAGCCCTCCTCTTGATGGTGGAGAGACAAATGTAAGTTTTTTTTTAAATTTCCTGCAATTCTACACATTTTGGCCATGGGGTGGAGAGAATTTTTTTGCAATTTTAGAGTTAATTCCCTGCAGTTCTATACATTTTGCAATGACTTATGCCATGATAATAGTATATCTGAGTGAGAATAACTAATACAATCAATGTGGGCCCCATAGAGGTCAGGCCCCATGGGCATTAATAGAAGGAAAGGTAGTGGTACCACTCAAAAGAATAATCCCTCTCCTCTCTTTCACTTTGGAGTTGCCAAATACAGTATGGGCATATAGACAGACCAGAGGAAGACTGGAGTATATAAATAAAACATTACAAAATGGAGTAATGTACTAGCAACAGCAGTGCTGTTTGCTGTAAAAAAAAAAAAAAAGAACTCTGACATTCTCCCCTTTCAACTCAACCTCCCTCTGACCTCATTGTGGATCATCTGTCACAGATATAGCTGGAGTGTATCACAAATAAGGTACCAAATCCAGTCTAAAATGTCACTGCTCTGACACAGGCTTTCAAACGGCATTGTGCCTCTGCCACCAGTAGGTTATGATGAATGAGAGAGAGAGAGAGGGAAGAAATCAGTTAGAGATATGGAGGGATGAGGGAAGAAAATCCTCAGGGGGATAAGACTGCGGCCGAGGCTGTATGTGAATAGCTAGCAGAGGGAGAGGGAGAGAGAGACCTGAAGCTACCTGAAGCTGCAGGGGATATTACAGGCTTCTCCTCTATCCTGCTTGTCTCTGGGGAGAAGACAAAAAGGAGAGACAGAGAGACAGCCGTGGACACAAGTCAACAACAGAAGAAACACAGAGGAAAGCTAGAGATATGAGCTTTGCTCCCTCTACACCTTCTGTGAGGCAGCCAGGTCTGAGAGAGTGGTCTGATATGTAGGCTGTCCCAAATGGCACCCTATTCCCTATGTAGTGCACTCATTTTGACCAGAGTTTATATGTGAAAAGTACCATTTGGGACTCACACGTAGAGTCCTACAGTACAGTAGCCAATTAAATGATAGCCATTCTTCTGTGTTGATATAGCAACTCACATGCTTCCCTAGATTAATAACTATTCCAAAGTAAGTTCACAAAAGGAAATTGTCCTTCCAAACAGGAAGACAAATGAAAAGTATTTGATGATATATCAAGTGATTATAGCATTAGCATACCATTATAGGCTGGCAAGGAAAGCAACTAGAGACTCTATCTTGGATTTATTTCAAATGGAAAAAGAGTATAATGAGCATAGTTAATTTACACAGATTTTCTATCAAGTCGAACAAATACTTATTTATATTTTAAGTTAGGCCCATTTAAAATGTTTGTTCTTCCTGGTTATTGCCTTGGATTTTATCCCATCAGCATGAAGGAAAATCAATGCGGAAAGCAGTTCAGGGTAAAAATATCTGAGTTCTTTGCAGCGTGAATGTGAGAGAATGAAACCACATGATGCACCACTTGAGAAAGAGCCAACATAACAGTACTGAGTATTCAAATGATACTTGTTATCCTCAACAGCAAGAATAGACACATAGATGCATCTACAGACATTTTAATTGCGTCAAAGACAAAGTTGACATTGTTTAATTTAATGTCACACATCCTGCAGCAAACTCTGGTAATTGGTGTTTCTCTAAGAAGACAAGGAACAGGTTTTTTTAGGGGTTCACAGGAAACACCTATTGTTACTGTCTAAATTATTATTTTTTTCTTAACATGGTCAAATAAATCAAACATAGATGGGTAACTTTTGTCTAATTTGGCACAGAAATTACAGGCCATGATTAACTTGGTGTCAGGCTCTGGCCATAGAGAAGCAAGAGGCTTCTCTATGTAGCTATGGTCAGAGTCTGACAGTGTCGTTATTTTCTGTTTCTTTGTGGGTTTTGGGTGGATCTCTAATTAGAGGCAGCTGCTACCCGTTGTCTCTAATTAGGGATCCAATATATGTTGAGTCTGTCCCTCACGCGGGTGTGGGTTGTGATCGATGTATGTCGCAGTCACGGGTGAAGTAAGTGTTTTTTTTGGTTACGTCCGTTCAGTCGTGTTTGCTTTCGTGAACGTGACGTTATTGTTTTTCGTGTTTGTTTAAGTGTAGTAGTTCGTTTGTGGTGTGAATTTATTTACAGAGTACAATTCTAAAATAAATCATGTCGAACTACTATCCCTGCGCTGCGTCTTGGTCTCTCCAAACCCCATTTCGTGACACTTGGTCAGAATTAATGCCACGATTGGCCTATAGGGGCGCTGTTATAAACAGTATCACTTAAACCCTCATATCCATTGTCCCGTTTGAATGTATGTATGTACTGTAGGTGTCTTTCCTCATGCTGAACACGTGCCTCAAAGATCCATATGGTCAGTCAGGATAGATTGTCCTCCATCTTGGACATTTTAGAAAACCTTTACGGGATCGGTGTCCCGCCCTCTGGACGCTAACGTGCACTAATGTGATTAGCATAATGTTGTAAGTAACAAGAACATTTCCCAGGACATAGACATATCTTATATGGGCAGAAAGCTTCAATTCTTGTTAATCTAACTGCACTGTCCAATTTACAGTAGCTATTACAGTGAAATAATACCATGCTATTGTTTGAGGAGTGCGCACAGTTTTGTACTTGAAAATGTATCAATAAACCAATAGGCAGATTTGGGCAGACTTGATACATTTTGAACAGTAATTAAATTGTTCATTGTATATGTCTAAAACTTTTCACTTACATGGCTGACATCTAGTGGGCAAAATCTAAATTGCTTCTGGACTCCTAAGTAATATTATGTAAATGTTTCGCATTTCAAAGATGATGTGACAAAAGAAAACATGTTTTTGTATTTGTATTTTCTTTCACCAGATCTAATGTGTTATATTCTCCTACATTTATTTCACATTTCCACAAACCTCAAAGTGTTTCCTTCCAAATGGTATCAATAATATGCATATCCTTGCTTCAGGTACTGAGCTACAGGCAGTTAGATTTGGGCATGTAATTTTAGGCGTAAATTGAAAAAAAGGGTCCGATCCTGTCAGGCTCTGGCCATAGAGAAGCAAATAGGCTTCTCTATGTAGTTATGGTCAGTGTCGTTCTTTTCTGTTTCTGTGTGGGGTTTGGGTTGGATCCCTAATTAGAGGCAGCTGCACCGCATTGTCTCTAATTAGGGATCCCATATATGTTGAGTCTGTCCTTCACTCTGGTGTGGGTCGTTGTCGTTATATGTCGCAGTCACGGTGAGAAGTAAGTGTGCCTTTTTTTACGTCCGTTCATTTTGTGTGTTTTGTTGAACGTGACGTTAGTTTATAGTGTGTTTGTGTCCTGTAGTTCGCCATTTGCTCTGATATTACATAGTAAGAAAATAAAATGTTGAACTACTGTCCCTGCGCTGCGTCTTGGTCTCTCTCTGCACCCTTCCGTGACAGAACGACCCACCACTACCAGACCAAGCAGCGTAACTGGGGAGAGACGGAGAGAGAGGAAGTGCCGCCGCATTATGCGCGATGCGCGAGACGGGGAAACGCCCGCAAACAACCCCAAGGTAATTTCTTGGGGGGGCTATGGGGGTGGTCTGGCTATAGGCAGAAGGTGCCAATACCACCCCCCATGTGGAGCATGGAGAGGCCGAGGTACCAATGGGGGGCTCAGAGCAAGGAGCAGGAGGATTATTTGGAGGAGTATTATGGAGGAGTTCTGGAGGAATTGAGGGAGATAGAGATAGAGGTCGAGAGGGAGATGGCGGAGTGGTCCAATCTGGGTCCGGTCGTCTACTCCACTCCCATGCCGGAGCAGTCCGCTTCACCGGTGCCCAGTCCGGGTCCGGTCGTCTACTCCACCCCCATGCCAGAGCAGTCCGCTCCACCGGTACCCATTCCGGGTCCGGTCGTCTACTCCACCCCCATGCCAGAGCAGTCCGCTCCACCGGTACCCATTCCGGGTCCAGCCGTCTGCTCCGCTCCAGTGCCAGAGCAGACCGCTCCACTGGTGCCCATTCCGGGTTCAGCCGTCTGCTCCGCCCCAGTGCCAGAGCATTCCGCTCCACCGGTGCCCATTCCGGGTCCAGCCGTCTGCTCCGCCTCAGTGCCAGAGCAGTCCGCTCCACCGGTACCCAATCCGGGTCCAGCCGTCTGCTCCGCTCCAGTGCCAGAGCAGTCCGCTCCACCGGTACCCATTCCGGGTCCAGCTGTCTGCTCCGCTCCAGTGCCAGAGCAGTCCGCTCCACCGGTACCCATTCCGGGTCCAGCCGTCTGCTCCGCCCCAGTGCCATAGCAGTCCGCTCCACCGGTACCAATTCCGGGTTCAGCCGTCTGCTCCGCTCCAGTGCCAGAGCAGTCCGCTCCACCGGTGCCCATTCCGGGTTCAGCCGTCTGCTTCGCCCCAGTGCCAGAGCATTCCGCTCCACCGGTGCCCATTCCGGGTCCAGCCATCTGCTCCGCCCCAGTGCCAGAGCAGTCCGCTCCACCGGTACCCATTCCGGGTTCAGCCGTCTGCTCCGCTCCAGAGTCAGAGCAGTTTGCCCCACCGGTGCCCAGTCCAGGCCCGGTTGTTTGCCCCGCTCCATGGCCGGAGCCGTTTGCCCCACCGGTGCCCAGTCCAGGCCCGGTTGTTTTCCCCGCTCCATGGCCAGAGCCGGTTGCCCCACCGGTGCCCAGTCCAGGCCCGGTTGTTTGCCCCGCTCCATGGCCGGAGCCGTTTGCCCCACCGGTGCCCAGTCCTGGCCCGGTTGTTTTCCCCGCTCCAAGGCCGGAGCCGTTTACCCCACCGGTGCCCAGTCCGGGCCCGGTTATAAAGAAGGGGCATGGGAGAAAACTGTCCACTTCGCCGGAGCCAGAGCCGCCCCCAATGGACTAGTCTTCCCTCCCATGAACCCCCCCTTGTTTTGTGTGGGTTTTTTTGGCGTCCGGGAGTCCGCGCCTTGGGGGGGGGGTACTGTCAGGCTCTGGCCATAGAGAAGCAAATAGGCTTCTCTATGTAGTTATGGTCAGAGTCTGACAGTGTCGTTCTTTTCTGTTTCTGTGTGGGGTTTGGGTTGGATCCCTAATTAGAGGCAGCTGCACCGCATTGTCTCTAATTAGGGATCCCATACATGTTGAGTCTGTCCTTCACTCTGGTGTGGGTCGTTGTCGTTATATGTCGCAGTCACGGTGAGAAGTAAGTGTGCCTTTTTTTACGTCCGTTCATTTCGTGTGTTTTGGTGAACGTGACATTTGTTCTGATATTACATAGTAAGAAAATAAAATGTCGAACTACTATCCCTGCGCTGCGTCTTGGTCTCTCTCTGCACCCTTCCGTGACAGATCCTTAAGAGGTTAAATACCAATTTGGCATGTAGGCAAATCCTTTGTAAATCCACTCCACAATGGCCTATCAACATTACCATGATGAACCATGTTCAGTTTGGAATTGACATCTTAGCATGCACGAACACCCACACATACAAAGAAAGAGAGACATGTCAGTGAGTCTTCAGCACTTGTTTACCATCTGTCTATGTGGTAATTAACAGACACACTAATGTGCTGTTGGCAGTCTCACACATCTAAACGCAGTCTGGAGAGGGAGAGGCTACAATTACCACATTACTTTTTTTTTTTGGTACCTTTATCATGTCCATCTATTGTTATCCAGTCCATAAATCCATGTGTCATTAAAAAGCCTATCACTGTGTAATTATTGAGTTTCTTGGTGGTCTTAAACAAATCTACTTTGAAACAAAAGTATACACCTCACACACATGGTTATGGGCTTAAAAAAAGAAGACACCTGTAGATATAGAGTTGAAATGTATTACATATTTGCATCCCAATATTACACTTTATATACATCACAGACTGAAATTTAACAAAACCATTTGACATAGAAACAGCAGATGTTTATTGATTATGAAAAATATGAATAACGTTCCCACCGTGAGTGCGATTTGGACACTTGACTGCAGGAAAATGCTACACTTTAGGGTGCGAGACAACCAAAGGGAGAGTGTGTGGTGACAACGAGAGAAAGAAAGAGAGAGAGAGAGAACAAGAGCGAGAGAGTGCAAGCAAGGGATTGAGAGAGAGAGAGAGAGAGAGAGAGAGAGACAGAGAGAGAGACAGAGAGAGAGACAGAGAGAGAGAGAGACGTGTAAAACAGGAACGCAGGGAGAACATCTTGCAGAACAGTAGTTTAAGTGCCTTGTTTTTTTTTTACCTTGTTAGCTCAACGATTAGATCCAGCAACCTTTCGGTTTCTCACCCAACGCTCCTACCCTCAAGGCCACCTGCCGCCCTAAAGCATCCATTTGGGTGAATAAATCTGGTTTGTGCTTTTATCGGTGTCCGTCTGGGTCTGTACCTGAGAACCTAACACAGGGAAGTGAAGGGGGTGGAGTGGTGTGGATTCATTTTACATTTACATTTTAGTAATTTAGCAGACGCTCTTATCCAGGGCAATTTACAGTTAGTGCATGCATCTTAAGATAGCTAGGTGGGACAACCACATATCAAAGTCGTAGTAAGTACATTCTTCCTCAATAAAGTAGCTATCAGCAAGGTCAGAGCTAGAAAGGGTGTTAAGTGTGCGTGTTTTTTTATTTTTTTAAATTAATGGTTATGAGTCTGACCTTGGGCAAGGGTGGTCAGAAAGATGTGGGTGGAGTCGGGAGGAGGGGTGCGGGAGTAGGGGTGTATGGTCCAGCTGTTTGGCCTGAGGGTCGACTGCATCAAACCTTCTGGTTATTCCTCACCAGCCCTGTCCTTATGGCCCTCTCACTCTCCCCTCCCTACCACCCACCCTCCATTCCTCCCTCCCTCCCTCCCTCCCTCCCTCCCTGTCTCTTTTCGTTTATTGTCCTCTTTTACTAGGCTGGACCTGTTTTCCTTAACACAGCTGTGTAGTCCTGACCGGAATCAACATCCCTCCATTTCGCCATCCCGTTTCCCAATAACACTGGAGACACCTGACTATTGGGAACCACCAGGTGTAAACAAAACAAAACAGAACTCTAATAATTGCCTGACACATGACTTTGCACCTGCCTATTCCAATAATTACATTGAGCAACAGCACTGCAGCCAGTAGGGTTACATAATTTCGGTAACTTTCCCCAAATTCCCAGGTTTTCCAGATATCCCAGTTGAAAGATTCCAGAAACAAACTCAATCTCAAGGAGTTGGTCTGAAATATTATGACAACATTGTGTTTCCATAACTTGCATACATACAGCAATCTAATCAACTATGAATCTTGTGTACCGTATCATATATTGATTTTCTCACCCAAGACCTTAAATCATAGGTCTTTATGACATATGAAGTCTATGGTTAATGCTATCTAATAACCTGTGACCAGGAAAAAGCAATCTGAAATCCAATGTCTAAGGTAGATGTGTCACTGCAGAGAGAAAGAGGTCTGTGACAGACAGGGTCAAATTATCACAGTCAATCACCCTGCAATCCATTTTAGCGCTGGCACCTAGCAGGACAGCCGCGGTGTCAGGGGAGCAGAGGCTCCCTTCATTACCTGCCTGTCAGCGGAATTGTGCCTTCATATCAGGCTTCATGTGTCGCCTGTCATGTCTAGGCAGGTGCCTGTCACTGTGAATCTGCCACAGGACACAAACACACACACACACACCATGGGTCTGGAAAGATGAGATGGTGAAAGGGGCTGTGTCATTGGGCCTGTTTCCTCATCCTCGCCCCCCATCGGCTCCAATGATTTAGCACCCCTTGGTACATTACAATAAAATAAAGCTAGTCATAGCAAACACATCAGAGACAGGGGTCACAGACCCTTGGCACGGCTCTGAAACCACCAGATCTGGTCATGACTGGAACAGACAGGAAATAACAGATGGAATGGCTGACCCTTAGCCTACTAGCCTGCTATCCACTTTCAGCCATCACATGTTGCTTTACGGCTGCACAGACAGAGGCTGCATAGACAGAGGCTGTATCCCAAATGGCACCCTATTCCCAATATAGTGCATTACTTTTGACCAGAATGCATAGTGCTCAGGTCAAAAGTAGTGCACTATAGAGGGCAGAAGACAGTCATCCGAACCGCAAGGAAATTACCTCAAAGTGTCCTGTGCCAACAACAGTAATAATATTTTGACCTTATAAGCTTTTAAAGCGTTTTAATGTCCCACTTCAAATACAGAACAGTGTATTTAACATGAGTTTATATGTCTCTTTGAAAAAAGCAAGAACGTAAACATGCAAGGCGAGGGTATTCCAGGTTACCTCATAGACAAAGCAGCAACATAAACTGAAGTCTCTGGGATTAAATCATCAAAACAAATGCAAACATATGCCGAGTGAGTGCGCCATGCCTGCATCCTAAATTTACTTTTGATGAAAAGTAGTGTACTTTATAGGAAATAGGGTGCCATTTGGGATGCAGTTTACCCTTTATGGTTTGACTGACCCTAAACCCTAAACCCTATGCTCTGTGGTTACAGAAGGCACTAACACTGTGTGGAAAAACAATAACTGAGAGTGGGACTGCGCCATTGACCTCATGCCTTGTGGCACGCCTCCCCGTAAACGCATCTATCCGCTCTCTATGGCCGAAACGGATTATATGGAGACGTATGTCCGAGAGGCGCTGGAGCAAGGGCATATTCGCCATTCCACATCCCCTGCTTCGGCCAGTTTCTTCTTTGTGAAGAAGAGGGATGGGCTTTGAGGCCGTGCATTGATTATCGAGGTTTGAATGAGGTGACGACGAAGTATCGATATCCAATGCCCCTCGTTCCTGCGGCCATAGAGCAGCTACGGGTAGCGCGATTCTTCACAAAGCTAGACCTCCGGAGCGCTTATAATCTCATACGAATCAAGGAGGGAGACGAGTGGAAGACCGCATTTAGCACGGCGTCAGGTCACTATGAATACCTCGTGATGCCATACGGACTCGCTAATGCCCCAGCGGTATTCCAGTCGTTTCTGAATTAGGTATTTCGAGAGATGTCGGGGTGGTATGTGGTCGTATATATTGATGACATACTAGTGTACTCCTCGACATTCTCAGAACACGTGACCCACGTTCGTGCTGTCCTCCAACGACTGTTACAGAATAAACTGTATGTCAAGGAGGAAAAATGCGCCTTTCACCAGACGGCCGTCTCTTTCCTCGGGTATCGTATAGCTCCGGAGGGGGTGAAGATGGAGGAGCTAAAGGTGGAGGCAGTAAGGTCATGGCCAGTCCCCAAAAACATCAAGGAACTACAGAGCTTCCTCGGTTTCGCCAACTTCTACCGCCGGTTCATCAAGGGCTATAGTTCCATCGCCGCGCCACTCACGTCGTTGTTGAAAGGAAACCCTCAACGCCTCACCTCGACCCCGACGGCAGAGAAGGCATTCATCGACCTGAAGGGCCGATTCACCACCGCGCCACTACTACGCCACCCGCACCCGCTCAAGCCCTTCGCGGTCGAGGTCGACGCGTCGGAGGTTGGGGTAGGGGCGGTCCTCTCCCAGCTGCAGTGGAACCCTCCCCTGCTATACCCCTGTGCTTATTACTCCAGGAAGTTAAGCGCTGCAGAGAGGAACTACGACGTGGGTGACCGAGAACTACTGGCGGTGAAGTTGGCGTTGGAGGAGTGGAGACATTGGCTAGAGGGGGCTCTTGAGCCGTTCACTGTCCTGACGGATCATCGGAACCTGGAGTACATCAGGGCAGCCCGGCGCCTTAACCCCAGACTTTGTTTTTTGAGCGCTTTCAGTTCACCCTGACCTATCGCCCAGGAACTAAGAATGGCAGGGCGGACGCACTCTCCCGCATCCACGACCGGGGGGCAGAAACGAGGCAGGAGGTGCCCATCCTGCCTCCAGCATGCATCGTAGGACCCGTCTCCTGGGACATGGATGCTGAGATTCTGCGGGCAGGGAGGCGGGATCCTACCCCTATAACATGCCCCTCGGGTAAGACATACGTACCTCGGAGAGTGCGGGGAAGACTGGTAACCTGGGTGCACACCACACCAGCCACCGGACACCCAGGTATCAGTCGGACCCTGGAAGCGCTCCGGGAGAAATATTGGTGGCCTGGCATGGGGAGGACTGTGCGACACTATGTACTGTCATGTGTCGTGTGCGCACAGTCAAAGGCGCCGAGAACGGCTCCCACAGGAAAACTCCTGCCCCTACCAGTACCTCAGCGGCCATGGACACACATAGCGGTAGATTTCGTTACAGATCTGCCGCCAGCAGAGGGGAAAACCACCATCGCCGTGGTAGTGGATAGATTTTCCAAGATGGTCAGATTCATCCCACTACCCGGCCTCCCCTCTGCCCTCCAGTTCGCTGAGGTACTGTTTCAACAGGTCTTCCGATTGTATGGACTTCCGGAGGACATCGTGTCTGGCCGAGGTCCCCAGTTCATTTCCCGGGTGTGGAAAGCGTTCATGTCCAAGCTGGGGGTCGCGGTCAGTCTCACATCCGGGTACCACCCTCAGGCTAATGGGCAGGTGGAGTGCACCAACCAAGAACTGGGGAGGTTCCTTCGATCTTATTGTATGGAACAGCCAGGTGAGTGGACCCGTTTCCTCCCCTGGGCGGAATACGCTCAGAATTCCCTGTGCCATTCCTCCACAGGTCTAACCCCTTTCCAGGTGGTGCTAGGCTATCAGCCCAGACTGTGCCCCTGGGCAAGGGGTTCTAATGAGGTCCAGACGGTGGAGGAGTGGTTTGGGAAGGCTGAGGGAGCCTGGTCCGCCGTCAACGACAGACGGCGGAGTGAGGCTCCAGTGTTCCAACCAGGGGATAAAGCCTGGCTGTCCACAAGGAACCTCCAGCTCAGCTTGCCATGCCACAAGCTAGAGCCCCGGTATGTGGGACCTTTCACGCTCCTTCGGAGAGTGAATGAGGTCACCTATAGATTGAGACTTACACCACCTTATACTAACATGTCTCCCTCTTTCCATGTCTCTCTCCTCAGACCGGTGGTTCCTGGTCCACTAGGGGGATCCGGACCTGCAGTGGCGCCTCCACCCCAACGGAGGTGGCCGGGGGTCTGGCATATCGAGTGGAGAAGGTGCTGGACTCTCGGCTACGGCAGGGTCGGGTCCAGTACCTAGCGGACTGGGCAGGTTACGGCCCTGAGGAGCGCAGCTGGGTCCGGGCGGTAGACATCTGCGATCCGTCGCTCACAACGGAGTTCCATGCACGCCGTCCGGACAGGCCAGCTCCCCGCCCTCGGGGTCGCCCAGGGCGCCGGCGAGTGGCGATGTCAGGAGCCGCGCCTAGGGAGGGGGGTACTGTAACGAATGCCCCGCGCAGGACGACGGGCCCTCCTCCTCTCCAGCGATCATCCTCGCTGGCGTTCTAAACCGGCGGTCGGGGGAAGATGGTAGCAACACCCTGATGACCCACACCTGTTCCATATTGGTAATCAGGGTCACTATTTAACCCTGTGTTTTTTGTTTCAACCCTCGCGGGTTATTGTCTTTGTGTGTTGCTGTCTTTCATATTAAATGTCATTCGTTCTTTCGCTCAAACTTCATCTCCTTTTTATTTTTGCCTCATCACTCACTTCTCACCCCTCGCAATATCACACTAATTTCCTGAAACGAGTCACATATGTTTGTCTATTGGTCAATGGGGTATTTGACCAATGCCTTGTGTCCATGCTGTAATGTGTTGTTTCTCCGTGTAGCTGGGAGATGAATGTGCCCTGGGGGCTGTGGTCAGGGAGCTGGGTTGGGGTATTTTATTGTCTAGGGAGAGTGGTGAAAGAGCATATTGGGGACATGAACACTCTTTCTACATTAAAACCAATAAGAAATGCTTTTGTCCTACACGGAATACAGACACCAGGGGCGGAATGGTACCAGAAATAGGCCCTGGCATTTCTAACAACGATTTTTTTTCCCTCAAGACCTTCATTATTATCCAAATAATTCTCATTTTGCGCGAACTGCCCCATGGCTAGTCCGTTTCTGCCCGACACTGAGGGAGCAGGAGAGCAGTGTTTTGCTGCACGTTAATCTTCAGAACACATGCAGAGTCACGCACACCACTGTGTCCAACACAGTGAATAATATCCCATAAAAGCCCTATAGCCAGCTTAGGTGACGCAGCCACACACTATCACACCTGCATGCTCTAAATACTGATCCATTGTCCATTTAGGGCTGACTGACTGAACATTGGTGATTTAGACCTTGGTTGACTCAAGGTCTGGGGTGCTTCAGATATGGCACACTATTCCATTTATAGTTCACTACTTTTGACCAGGGCCCATAGGGAATAGTGTGCCATTTGGGATGCACACCTGGCTTTTTTACTCTTCGCTCGTCTGGAAGGCTAAATATAGCGTTGTGATATGATGATGTTAGAAAGTTCAGTCCAACAACTAATCAGTGATGGTATCAATTTCTGTATGCCTCCAAAAAAGTGGGGGTGTGATATTGGTGGCGGAGCAGTGGTGATTTCATGTTGTTGATGTTTAGTGTGGCTATTGATTGGTTTACTCTTTCTTCCAGAACTTGATGTTATCAGCGAGGTATTGATTTCTGGGCTCTTCATCACGTCTGGGAGCCACAGTGAGTCAGAAGGTGAAGGACAGACAGGTAAAGTGTCAACTGTACTCAGAACAGTTTAGGAAGAGTAGAGCACCAGTGACAGGCACACACGCGCACACACACACACACACACACCGTCCCCACTCTCTCCAAAGACTAACCTGTCATTGAGAGAGAGAGATCAACAAAAATAGGGAATGTGACTGATCATCTGGCACTAGATCCTGTATTTCTCCTGTATTTCCCCATGCTGTTCACATTCGAGGAAAGCCAGTTGTGGCTAGGTGTAAGGCATCTGCACTGAGGACTCTGTCTACCATATGATACAGCCCCTGTTCTCAACAGTAGATGACTCCTCCAACATCCAGCTCATTAAAAACACATCCCCAGCCATCCATGCATCCACAGACACACGCAGACACACACACACACACAGACACACACACACAGACACACACACACACACACACATACACTGGCCCGGTCGGTCCAGAGAGAACAGCAGGAGTGGCCAACCTCTGACACGGGAACGTTAAGGCAGAAACAGAACGTGGGCTAACTAATCACATTCAGACAGTGGAGAGCCAAGGAATGGAACTACGTACGCTCTGGTCTGTGGAGGAATGAGGAATGATTCTAGGGCTGGCCGGGCACCCCTGAAGTAAGTTGATTAATATCCATGGTTGAACCTGGTCGTATTCACTACAAATGAAACTGAAGCAGATAGGCCGAAATAGGATGGGACTACCTGACTGTATCCAATAAGAAATACTTGTTTTCGGTTTCAGTTTTGCTGCCTTTGCTACGGAGGGAACTTATAAATACGACCCATGGCTCTATATGGAAATACTGACCTAAGGATATTGAATGACTGTTGCGGAATGGGTGTGTATATAGCGGGACTGTGAATGTGACTGTGACACCATGACCCTCTTATTTAAGATCATACAGATGGAATCAGACTTGTGACAAGGTCAAATCATTGAGGTTCCATCCCAAATGGCACCCTATTCCCTACAAAGTGGTCAAAATTAGTGCACCATATCATATAGAGAATATGTTTCCGTTTGGGACACAGACAAGGACTCAGATAGGAGAAAACATTGGGAGATAACATCCCTATCACAGTGGTTTCTCTTCCATGAGTCTCCTTTTCTCTCTCTCTCAGTGTCTCTCTCTCTCATTCCTTTCTAATCTCTTTCTCTCACCATCTGTCTTCTCCCTCTCATCTTTATCCATCTCTCTTTCTTGGTCTCTAAAGAATTATACCAAAATAACTCATCTGTCCCATCAGTTTACCAGTTAGGAGAAACACTGTCAATACTTAGCAGGTGTGGTTGTCTTAGTGTAGAGTGACTGCTCATTATTCTCTGTCGCTCTCTCTCTCACACAAGCAAGCACAAACACAAATGCATGTATGCACACACACACACACAGACATGAGCATGCACACAAATGTCACTTGTTTCAGGAAACTAGGCATATGTCGCACGTCACTACTTCACAGGAGAGGCATTTCAACATAAACATTTAATTTATTATCAAAATTTGTTTTTGGGCAGAAATGCCTTCTGGAACATGTGAACTTTATGTGCCTTAATAACAAACTTTTATTCCATCCCAAAATACAAATAGAACATTTTAAATTACGAGCCTAGTTGCCACAGGAACCTTCCCTCTAGCCATGGTTAGCTGAGCTAATGGATGGGGTAGATGTCGGAGATGGGTTTGGAGTGGTGTAAAGTACTTAAGTAAAAATACTTTAAAGTACCACTTAAGTAGGTTTTTGGGGTATCTGTACTTTACTTTACTATTTAATTTTGACAACTTTTATTTTTACTTCACTACATTCCAAAATAAAATGATGTACTTTTAACTCCATCCATTTTCCCTGACACAAAAAAGTACTTGTTACATGTTGAATGCTTAGCAGGACAGGAAAATTGTCCAATTCACGCACTCATAAAGAGAACACATGGTGGAGGCCTCCTGAGTGGCACAGCAGTCTGGTTCGATCCCAGGCAGTGTCGCAACCGGGAGACCCATGTGGCACACAATTGGACCAGTTTCGTCTGGGTTAGCGGGAGTGTTTGGCCGGCCGGGATGTCCTTGTCCCATCGCGCTCTAGCGACTCCTGTTGCAGGCCAGGCGCATGCACGCTTACACGGTCGCCAGGTTTACAGTGTTTCCTCCGACACATTGGTGCGGCTGGCTTCCGGGTTAAGCGAGCATTGTGTCAAGAAGCAGTGTGGCTTGGTGGGGTTGTGTTCCAGAGGATGCACGGGACAAGACTGTAATTACTACCAACAGGCTCTAGTTTGGGCTCATCTACCAAACATCATCTTTGGGTACAGAAAAGTGGGTATTTTGCTGTCGATATCAAAGTGAATTGCTCATTTGCTTAGAAAGCATACACTTTTATATGCAAAACACTTCACTGACTGGGGAAAGGCAAAAAATTATGCCAAATAATGCATTTTTGTTCCTTCTCCTCTTCTCACCCTGTCGGTTTGTCGATAGGCCTATCGGCAGCTCTCCAAAGATCGGGCCAAAAAAACTAAACAGAGGAGAAATTGATAGACTGACAGATCTCGGATTAAATACCCCCACTAGCTTTTATTTATTGCATTTATTTTTTAAGTAGCTGAGATGGAGTTTGGTTGACAGCTCACAATGCCAGAGCCATGATAATGCACATTCCTTTGGCACCTTGCCTACTTTACCTGTCTGTGCTATCAGAAGGGAGAGAAGGGGCGGCAGGTAGCCTAGTGGTTAGTGTTGGGCCTGTAACTGAAAGGTTGCCAGATCAAATCCCAGAGCTGACAAGGTAAAGATCTGTCGTTCTGCCCCTGGACAAGGCAGTTAACCCACTGTTCCTAGGCCGTCATTGTAAATAAGAATTTGTTCTTAGCTGACTTGCCTAGTAAAATGAAGGTTAAAAAATAAATAGAAGAGAGAGAGAATCAGGCTGACACTTCATTGATATCTGGATCCTCTACCCCAGACACCCATAACCCCCTAGGCTCAGCAGGGAGTTGATGATTTGAGAGACAAGTCATCCTCTGTCCCCATAGGAACCAATAACAGGAAGTAGCCAGGTCAGCTCATCTGATGGGTGACATTTAGGGCTGACTTACCTAGAGGGACAGATCAGAAGAGGCTGGTGGGGATGAGGGAGGGAGGATGGCTAATAATAGGATTGGATTGAAGATGTAATGGAACGCTATCAAAAACAAGGAAACCACGTCTGATGTTTTTAATGCCGTTCCATTTCAGCCATTACAATGAGCCTGTCCTCCGATATCTCCACCCACCAGCCACCACTTAGATGCTTCCTTCCCCTCACCGCCCACAGACCAGTCAGTTCTGATGGTTGAGTGACGTCACATCTGCAACCTGTCGTGATCCCTTCATTGGAGGAGGGAGCATCAATTACTAGTGTGTAATGGCATGAATAATGAATTCCTAATTCATCTGCCAGGATTAATTTACTTCCATCACAATTAGTGTCATCCGGGGTCCAGTAGACAAAAGACAGCTAATGAGAAGCAATTAGGAGTATTGTTGGCTCACCACCACCTGAGAACACACTTAAAAACAACTTGAAATTGACACAAGACCAGAGGGGCATTACAACAACAGAACTGACACATACTGTGTGTGCCAAATGGCACGCAATCCCGACATTATGCACTATAGGTCTCGGGTCAAAAGTAGTGCACTTTTCGAGACGAAGACACAATGAATGGACTCAGAATGTACATAATGCACCAACATTCTATTCATATGAAAGCCTAACACACAGGACTAATCCTATGACATCCTCATCCTTTATAATGCTTAGAAAATACACTGCACTTGAACAGCTCCTCTAATATGTGGCCTGTTTCAGGAAGCTAGTTCACAGGAGAGGCATTTGAACATATTTTAATCAAAATGCAGTTTTGGCAGAAATGCCTTCTGGAACATATTAACTTTCATGTACCTTAATAACAAATGTGTATGCCATCTGTAAATACGAATAAAATGGTTAAAATTATGAGCCTAGTTGGTTTAGCCACGGAAAAAGATAGGAACGTTCCCGCAAGCCATGATTGGCTGAGATAATGGATGGGCCGGACATGCCAAGAGATGAGTTCGGATTGGTCTGCCATGTAGAATGCTTCTGTCTATAACGTGAGCTGCTCAGTATGTGTAGATAATCCTTGCTACCACAGCTTTTTTAAAGATATAGTAGCCATGGAGAACTGCAAAAGTTATGCTAATACTCTCATCAACATTGCTGCCCTTAATTTAGCAGGCGCTATCGACAAAGACTACTTTCTAGAGGACGATCGTGCCATGCTTACTCTCTCTGTCTCTGAAAATGAATCAGACGATGAGGAAATCCCTGATGTAAAAATATTTTCATTGACCAGAGATTGTAGAGTCTTCTGATGACAGTGATGGGAAGAAACAATGAACAACAGTGTTTGTTGTCACGGAAGATATTGACCGAGTTTTGAAATCAGTGGAAGGCCCGGTGGAAGCAGAGTATGAGATGGAGATGGAGAAAATTCTGACATTTGATTGTATCTGTGACAGAGAGGGAGAAAGATCTGATGATTCTTATGGTATTGTCCATGACCAGTGTGAACTGGAGTGACTTGACACAAAGTGCCAAGCAAGCTGTACAAACAACGGAAACGACACAGGACGTCTTAATTAGTTAAAGGGGATCCAGTCTGCACTGAAGCGTTCATTCATGTATATACGGGACCTACCATTTGGTTTTGAAGTATTGAAACCAAACCATAGGATTTGAAAGAAAAGTATTTGAATAAACGTTAGGGAAAGGTGACTGCAAGATGCACACGTAATTTCAAATAGGCTGCATGTCGTATAAAGCATTATTATTATTAGGCTATATAAACTAGAATGATATATATTATTTCAATGATTTCAATAGCCTACAAATAAATCAATTGTGAAGCATTTGTGGGTGTGACACCCACAACACTTTGTTGTATTAAATCATTATAGTTTGTAAATTACACATATAGGCTGTGAATTACTTAGAATTAAATACAAATTCAATGAAAATTGCCTTATTAGGCTCCATCTACAGTTACTTTGAATTACTTTTTAGAAACATGAGTATGGCCATGGTCTGTGGCAAAAGACTCGGCATAAGGTGTCACGAGTGGGTGTAGAGAGAGACCAAGGAGCAGTGCAGCGATAGTTCGACATCGTTTATTATACAAACTCAGATGTCACGAACTATGTAAACAAAAAACACGAAGCACTGACAACAAATGGAAACATACTTACGGTACTGTGACTGTTGAAATAATGACCCACACACAGGTGGATGTGTGGGGTGCCTAAATACAATCCCCAATCAGAGACAACCCTGTACAGCTGTCTCTGATTGAGGATCATTGCTTCCCCTAGTTAGGGTGTGAAGGCTCGGCTGTGGTCCTACCACTCGCTGCGGGCCTTCGCTGGAGGCTCCGGGCTGCGGGCCTTCGCTGGAGGCTCCAGGCTGCGGACCTTCGCTGGAGGCTCCGGGCTGCGGACCTTCACTGGAGGTTCCGGCTGCTGACCTTCGCTGGATTTTCCGGGCTGCGGGCCTTCGCTGTAGGCTTAGGGCTGCTGACCTTTGCTGTAGGGTCAGGGCTGCGGACCTTCGCTGGAGGCTCTGGGTTGCTGACCCTCGCTGGAGGTTCCGGGTTGCTGACCTTCGCTGTAGGCTCCGGGCTGCTGACCATTGCTGGAGGCTCAGGGCTGCGGACCTTTGCTGGAGGTTCTGGGCTGCTGACCTTCACTGGAGGCTCAGGGCTGCAGACCTTCGATGGAGGATCCGGGTTGCTGACCTTCGCTGGAGGCTCCGAGCTGCGAGCCTTCGTGATATTATAATCCCGCTCCCGTCTATCCATCAGCCTATTCACGATTGCCAGCCGGCGTTCGAAGTCCTCCTCCTCCTCTATCTCTTGTAGAAACGGGTCCCGATGCGTTTCAAGAGGAAGAGCAACCCAGGCTCTCCACCACCTCCTCTGTTCCTCCTTAGATTGATCGTAGAACCCCTTGGGTTTCTCTCGATCATAGATCGTGGGTAGACGAAGTGGTGTGCGATGCTCTTCCTTCCGCCTCTCTGGGCTCTGGCTGCACACCGATAGTGTGGTGCGCGAAGTCGGCACGGACCGTGCCGGGCTGTGAGTGCGCCCCGATGGTGTGGTGAGCGGAGCAGGCACGGACCGTACCTGACTCTGGGCCGACGCCGGGTTGGGAATTGGCGTTGGAGGGCTGCGACTGCCCCGATCTTCCTCTCTCCATCGCCAATCCCCTTCCTGTGAGGACTCCATCGGGAGCCCCCACGAGTGAGGGAACAAAGGCACATAGTCGTCCACTTCCTCCGACTCCTCTCCGTACCTTTGATCCCATGGCTGTAGGGTTTCCTCCTGGATCCCCCACGAGTGCAGTGGCCAGGGCTCTTCCCCGTCTACCCCCGACCACCCCCATAGCCCCCCCCCCAAAAAACTGTTTGGGGTTTCTGGGCTCCATGTTGTTTCCTTGCCCGTCGCTTACTTTTTCCACTGCGCCTCTTGGTCTCGTTGTGGTGGGTCATTCTGTCACGAGTGGGTGTAGAGAGAGACCAAGGAGCAGCGCAGCGATAGTTCGACAACGTTTATTTTAAATACAAACTCAGATGTCACAAACTATGTAAACAAAAAACACGAAGCAATGACAACAAATGGAAAGACACTTACGGTACTGTGACTGTTGAAATAATGACCCACACACAGGTGGATGTGTGGGGTGCCTAAATACAATCCCCAATCAGAGGCAACCCTGTACAGCTATCTCTGATTGAGGATCATTGCTTCCCCTAGTTAGGGTGTGAGGGCTCGGCTGTGGTCCTACCACTCCCCTTATTGGGAATAAGGTCTAACCACAGCCAAACCCTCACATAAGGCTTGTTTTTCTCTGGAGGCCAGGCAGGAATGAGTTGGTACGATGTATATTACTGCCGGTTTTAGATTTGTTTGATGATATATATATGCAGGCCTCAACCACTATGCTGAGAGCAGTATATCAGTTAAACACATCATTGTGATCTCTACAGTGATGTTGGCTGGTCGCCATTGACCTTACGAAGGCTTAAACACTGGTATACAATTATTTATAAGGCCATACTGGGTAAAATGGCACTTTATCTCTGTTCTTTTTAAATCAGGTCAGTAAATAAATATAAATGATGGTCCCATTCTCACTTGATTTTAACAGTACCAAAAATTAGAACAGGTTATGGTAGAAATTGTTTTAGTTACTCAGCTCCGTGGTCCTGGAATTCTCTCATGAACATTTAAAAATGTGATGATCTAGTCACGTTGGTGAAGTTTAAACACTTGTGTAATTGTCTTTAGGACAGCTGTTTTTTTATGTGACATCTGTGTTTTTTTATGTAATATGTAATTGTTGTATTGTATTGTCACGAGAGACCAATGCGCAGCGCAGGGATAGTTGTTCGACATATTTATTATACTATGTAATATTTAGATACTATGTATAACAAAACACCAATGTCGAACTACTGAACAAACAAACACGAATGGACAAAAACGTAAATTAGCACACTTACTCATCACTGTGACTGCGAAATATACGATAACGACCCACATCCCCGGTGTGGAACATACAAACCTATGTAGGAACCCTAATTTTAGACGATGCACTACAGCTGCCTCTAATTAGGGATCCAACACAAACCACCACCAGAAACAGAAAGAACTGTCAGACTCTGACCATGGCTACATAGAGAAGCAAATAGGTTTCTCTATGGCCAGAACCTGACATGTATGTGTGTATAGTTTTGTTCAAAGTTGTGCTAGTGTATAATTAAGGTGTCAATGAGAAAAACCTGTATTTATAAAGGTAAAAAAATATATAGGGAATAGGGTGCCCATTGTAACAAAGGTTCTCTCAAAAGAACACAATTAACTCTCAGACATGCCACGGGGCATTCCAGCAGATTAACACAGGCCTCATAGAGAGACTGGCAGGCAGGCAAAGCTGCCTGCCAGTCGCTACCAGTCACACACACACGCACACACGCGCACACACACTGGGCACACACTCAAACATACTTACACTGACACCCCAACACACACATACACACCCCAACATACACTTTTTTGTACTAACTCTCCTGCACTGACTCTATGCACAAACTGGACTCTACCCACACACCAGAGTTTCCGTTAGTCGGTAAATTCCGGCTTTTGAACAAATAAATAAATCAAAAGCCGATAAAAAAAAAATTGTAAAAAAAAACATAGCAAAATAATGCTTTTTATTCATTGGTGGAAATACCAGTCTATGTGCTCCAACTTCATAGTCAAATATACTTCATATGTTAATAAATCCTCAAGCTGCATGGACATTAGTGTCAGGTGTGTGTGTTTCTATTTTTACTCACGCAGAAGACGTGAAGTCCTCATAAGGTACTTCAGCTAAGTGTACCCCGACTGGACAAAATTGCAGAAGATTGTGTTGATTCACCTCGTATCCAGTGTGCTCGCCGAGAGGGGATTCTTTCTCCAAAACAGAGTAACGGCGTCAAGATCGAGGCTTCTTGATGACAAACAAAATTGATGCATATCGCAAGCTGCTCCACTAAGTTGGACAGTTTTGACTTCCCAACTGCAGCGGCTCACTTTGAGCAGGCCAAGGTCCACCGCAAACGCAAGTAAATTAGAGGCAATAAGCCTCTAATTACACTGCCGATTTTGCAGGTTTTCCCACTTACAAAGCATGTAGAAGTCTGTAATTTTTATCATAGGTACTCTTCAACTGTGAGTGATGGAATCTAAAACAAAAATCCAGAAAATCACATTGTATGATTTTTAACTAATTCATTTGCATTTTATTGCATGACATAAGTATTTGATACATCAGAAAAGCAGAACTTTTCAAAAACCTTTGTTTGCAATTACAGAGATCATACGTTTCCTGTAGTTCTTGACCAGGTTTGCACACACTGCAGCAGGGATTTTGGCCCACTCCTCCATCCAGATCCTTCAGGTTTCGGGGGCTGTCGCTGGGCAATACGGACTTTCAGCTCCCTCCAAAGATTTTCTATTAGGTTCAGGTCTGGAGACTGGCTAGGCCACTCCAGGACCTTGAGATGCTTCTTACGTAGCCACTCCTTAGTTGCCCTGGCTGTGTGTTTCGGGTCGTTGTCATGCTGGAAGACCCAGCCACGACCCATCTTCAATGCTCTTACTGAGGGAAGGAGGTTGTTGGCCAAGATCTCGCGATACATGGCCCCATCCATCCTCCCCTCAATACGGTGCAGTCGTCCTGTCCCCTTTGCAGAAAAGCATCCCCAAAGAATGATGTTTCCAACTCCATGCTTCACGGTTGGGATGGTGTTCTTGGGGTTGTACTCATCCTTCTTCTTCCTCCAAACACGGCGAGTGGAGTTTAGACCAAAAAGCTCTATTTTTGTCTCATCAGACCACATGACCTTCTCCCATTCCTCCTCTGGATCATCCAGATGGTCATTGGCAAACTTCAGACGGGCCTGGACATGCGCTGGCTTGAGCAGGGGGACCTTGCGTGCGCTGCAGGATTTTAATCCATGACGGCGTAGTGTGTTACTAATGGTTTTCTTTGAGACTGTGGTCCCAGGTCCTGCCGTTTAGTTCTGGGCTGATCCCTCACCTTCCACATGATCATTGATGCCCCACGAGGTGAGATCTTGCATGGTGCCCCAGACCGAGGGAGATTGACCGTCATCTTGAACTTCTTCCATTTTCTAATAATTGCACCAACAGTTGTTGCCTTCTCACCAAGCTGCTTGCCTATTGTCCTGTAGCCCATCCCAGCCTTGTGCAGGTCTACAATTTTATCCCTGATGTCCTTACACAGCTCTCTGGTCATGGCAATTGTGGAGAGGTTGGAGTCTGTTTGATTGAGTGTGTGGACAGGTGTCTTTTATACAGGTAACGAGTTCAAACAGGTGCAGTTAATACAGGTAATGAGTGGAGAACAGGAGGGCTTCTTAAAGAAAAACTAACAGGTCTGTGAGAGCCAGAATTCTTACTGGTTGGTAGGTGATCAAATACTTATGTCATGCAATAAAATGCAAATAAATTATTTAAAAATCATACAATGTGATTTTCTGGATTTTTTTAGATTCCGTCTCTCACAGTTGAAGTGTACCTATGATAAAAATTACAGACCTCTACATGCTTTGTAAGTAGGAAAACCTGCAAAATCGGCAGTGTATCAAATACTTGTTCTCCCCACTGTATATCACACATGACACGAGTCACAATCCCACGATAGTTCAAATGACAATACACATAAGATTTACTAACATCATCCAGTAGAACTGTAAAAAGAGCAAGATATAATTTCAATTTTGGAAACAAAGTGCTTTCATAGATACATGGCACGGTGTAACGAATGCCCGTGCAGAGCGACGGGCCCTCCTCCTCTCCAGCGATCATCCTCGCCGGCGTTCTAACCGGCGGTCGGGGGAAGATGGTAGCAACACCCTGATGACCCACACCTGTTCCACATTGGTCATCAAGGTAACTATTTAACCTTGTGTATTTTGTTTCAACCCTCGCGGGTTATTGTCTTTGTGTGTTGCTGTCTATTAATTAAATGTTCATTGTTAAAACTAGTCATCGCTCTTTATCTTTCGCGTCTTCACTCACTTTCACCCCTCGCAATATCACACACGGGACTCGCTTCACAGGAGCTTTGTAAAATAAGCTTTCTTTCAATGAATCAGCCTTAACAAATTTTGTTTATTTACATATTGAATTTTATTGTCCAACATCAGTTTTATAATTTATACATTTTGTGTCCGCCTAGATTAGTATCGTCCTTTGTCAGGTCCTGACCGTAGGGAGGCCTCTACAGTAGGCTTCTCTATGTTTGTCCGGTCAGAACCTGACAAGAGAGTTCTAGGTAACTCTATGAGTATTGTGTTTGATCCCCAATTAGAGGCAGCTGCTATGCATTGTCTCTAATTGGGGATCCTATTTAAGGTGCTTGCTTTCCCACCTGTGTTGTGGGTTATTGTTTGTGCTGTTTGCACACCAGTTCATGGTTGCTATCTTTTGTTCTTCGTCGTTGTTGTTTATGACCGTAATAAAGATGTCTAATCTTTACCACCGCTCTGCGCCTTGTGTCCAGCCTCCCAACCGTGACATCCTTCCACTGCTGTGGTGCTGAATCACAGCGTGAATGGGGAGTGGGGCGGCCATCCGGGGCATGGCTAGAAGGGATCCAGTTTTTGTCAAATTATAGTCAAAAGTAAAAGAAAAATTGAATTTTAGCTAGCCCTAACCCTTTTCCTAATCTTAACATAATTATCCTAACCTGCTGCGCAAATTCTCCTGCTACGAAAAGTCAAATCTGATGTTAATGTGAAGAAAGCTGGATCCCTTCTAGTCATGACTGACTGGCCCTGGTGTTCGTAGATAGCCATGTTTTCTTATTTATTAGGCCTAATTAAAATGTTCATAGTTAGCAAATTGTATAAATATTATATTTTGAAGTTGTTGTTTTTTACTGTTTAGGCGACTTGCTCTTCTAAGCTAAATAAGACGAAAAGGGCAATGTTTTGCTTTTCAACAAAACGCACATTTCTATTCTGTTAAGGTGAATTACAATAATCTAAATGAGATTTTGAGCACCTTGAGCACCCAACGAATGTTAGGCAGATTTTTCAACTGTCTGATAAATTAAAATCTTGCCAGTCACGTTGTCTGGTGCCAAACACACACACTACATACGCCCACACACACATAACACATGCACACATGCATACTGACACCACACACACTCACACACACAGATACACTCACACACAAACACTTTCACACTCACCACATATGCTGCTGCTACTGTTTATTATCTATCCCGTTGTCACTTTACCCCTACTTATACCGTAGCTACCTCAATTACCTCGTACCCCTGCACATCAAATCTGTACTGGTACTCCCTGTATATATTATTTTTTACTCATTATTTTTATTCGTTATTCACTGTGCATTTATTCCTTGTGTCTTAATTTTAAAAAATGTATCTTTAACTCTGCATTTTTGTAAAATGATCTGTAATTAAGCCTTTCACTGTCAGTCTACACCTGTTGTTTACAAAGCATGTGACGATTACGATTTGATTTGAGCTATCATTTTTACATGAAATGCTAACTCACCGGGATGAAAATACATATGTACACACAATTTGAGAGAAATACGCTTTTTGTGCGTTTGGAACATTTTTGGGAACCTCAGCTTATGAAACATGGTACCAACACTTTACATGTTGCATTTACACTTTTGTCCAGTACTGAGTCGATGTGCAGGAGTACCAGATAGTTGAGGTAGATATGTACATAGAGGTAGGGATAAAGTGACTAGGTAACGGGATAGATAATAAACAGTAAGCAGTGCATGTGATGAGTCAAAAGAGATTAGTGATAAAAGGGTCAATGTAGATATTCCGGGTAGCTATTGGTTAACTATTTAGCAGCCTTATAGCTTGGGAGTACAAGCTGTTCAGGTTCCTATTGGTTCCAGACTTGGTGCATTTTGCCGTGCGGTAGCAGAGAGAACATTCTATGACTTGGGTGGCTGGAGTCTTTGACCATTTTTAAGGCCTTCCTCTGACACCGCCTGGTATAGCTCGGCCCCAGTGATGTACTAGACTGTACGCACTACCCTCTCTAGAGCATTGCATTCGGAGGCCAAACAGTTGCCATACCAAGCAGTGATGCAGCCAGTCAAGATGCTCTCAAATGTTCAGCTGTATAACTTTCTGACGATCTGAGGGCCCATGACGAATCTTTTCAGCCTACTGAGGCTGTCTGTTTAATGGTTCGTCGATCGGCTTAGCGGGATTTCTTATAAGCGTTCTTGATTAGTGTCCCACTCACTGAAAGCGGCAGCTCTAGCCTTTAGCTCAGTGCGGATGTTGCCTGTAATCCATAGCTTCTGGTTAGGATATGTACGTACGGTCAATGCGGGGACAACGTCGTCGATGCACTTATTAATTAAGCCAGTGACAGATATCATAAACTCCTCAATGCCATCAGATGAATCCCGGAAACAGATTGAGAGAGATTTATCATAAATATACAGTATATTGGAAGAGAAACCCAGTGTCGGCCATCTTGGCCTAATGGTCAAGACATTGGCTTCTCCCGTGGGTTCTAATTCCGTTGGTTACAAAAGCACACATATGAAATGTAGAATATCACGTGAAATGTTGGGAAACCACGTTTGAGTCATGTAAAAAATTCATGTAAAACTTCACACGTCTCATGTGAATTTGATGTTTTCACGTGACATTTTTTCATGTGGTTTGTTCACATATCAAAAATGTACATGTGATAAATCCATATGAAACTTCACAAATGTGTCCAAAAACCACGCCTGACTCATCCCATCATTCATCCAGCCTATTTGCAAAAACAAATGACCGAACAATGTTTTCCTCTTACTTTCCCACACACACACACGTTCTGCGACACTTTCTCTTTTCCTCCCCCTTAGGTAGCCTGCCAATAAATCAGAGCCTATTTATTTATGTGGCATTTAGTATTCCATAAAATCAATTCAACACAATTTTCATGAGGAGCACCCACCCCATCTCTGTGAATAGAGAACCTGCAACAAAACAACTAACAACCATATAGTAAACACCCATATGACAAATACCATCTCAAAGCTAATGGACCAATGGGAATTGTCCTTATTATCCTTAAAGAAAAGGTCTTAAAGTTATCGAGTGGGACGATATTTACGCATTAGCTGACAAAGGTGGTAGTTCACAAAAACATGACTTTGATTGCAACTTCAAAGTC
Organism: Thymallus thymallus; assembly: GCA_023634145.1. Taxonomy (NCBI): domain Eukaryota; kingdom Metazoa; phylum Chordata; class Actinopteri; order Salmoniformes; family Salmonidae; genus Thymallus; species Thymallus thymallus. The sequence goes on from CM042418.1 coordinate 14,161,521, forward strand.
ATGATCTGTCCTCTCCATTTCTGACCCCAAAATGTACTTGTGGTAATGTGAAGTATTTTCTCTTCACCCTTTATATAGCCTCGTTATTGTTGTTTTGTTGTGTTACTTTTTATTATTTAATTTGTTTACTCTTTCTTGAACTGCATTGTTGGTTAAGGGCTTGTAAGTAAGCATTTCACTGTAAGGTCTACACCTGTTGTATTCGGCGCATGTGACAAATGAAGTTTGATTTGATTTGATTTGAAGACACTTTATTGACTCTCGTTGCTGCAGGGCATGGTTGCTGGTTTTAAGGATGAGTTTGTTTGGGAGAGGGAGAGACATTTGTACAGCGACACAGCCTCTTTCCAGGCACAGAAACAAAGACTGTGTTGTTGCACTCAAGTGAGGGAATCCCATAATTCTGCTTAGACTTGTAGACTGTTCAAAACATCTTTACCAGACAACAATATCAATGAGTACATTGCAGAATCAACAGTAAAACAATTGTAAGTGAGAAGCTGGCAAGCTGCATGTCATCTCATGAGTCTTTTATTACAACTCAATAAACCAATCAGGATGTGGTTGACATTGGATCAGGAGAGAGGTTCCTGTTGAACTTTACAGAAAACTTTCTCAGTGAAAAAAAAAAGGAAAAAATAGGAAAAGGAAATATGAGAGAACGACACCAAACACACACCTAGAAAAACACTATGTCTCTTACACACAAACACTAACCGCTCACCCCCCTCTCCGAACACACACACATGCTACATCGGCATTTAGCAGCATGTTGAGTGACACAGTCTGGTCTGGTACAAAGGGGAGCCGCTGCTCCTGCTGGGCTGGGGACATGAAGCCTGCTGACAGGCCGGGGTGAGAGGGTCCTCCCCTGACTCTTTGTCTTCCGTTCAGCATGCCTGGACACACTGAAAGGCCCCTGAAGACCCGTGGCCCTCCTTCATGACACACCTAGAGGGGGGTCTTCAACACTCCACACTCACTGGTGTCTGTGAACACTCAACACACATACCAAACCCATAGAGAGAGAGACAAAGACAGAGAGAGAGAGATAGAGAGAAACACACAAACACACACATAACAAACATCGCAGCGACCCATCTGTGTTCCACCCCATTACCACGTTGAGGCAGAGCTATTGTTACCCAAAGTGGACCACTGATACAGAATAGACAGAGTAGACAACACAACACATAACTGACTGATGTATACAGTGCATTCGGCAAGTGTTCAGACCCCATGACTTTTTATTCTAAAATGGATCAAATTGTTTTTTTTCTCTCATCAATCTACACACAATACCCCATAATGACAAAGCAAAAACTGGTTTTTAGAATTTTTTTCAAATGTATTAAAAACAAAAAGCATAAAAATCACATTTACATAAGTATTCAGACCCTTTACTCAGTACTTTGTTGAAGCACCTTTGGAAGCGATTACAGCCTCAAGTCTTCTTAGGTATGACGCTACAAGCTTGGCACACCTGTTTTTGGGGAGTTTCTCCCATTCTTCTCTGCAGATCCTCTCAAGCTCTGTCAGGTTGGATGGAGAGCATTGCTGCACAGCTTTTTTCCGGCCTCTCCAGAGATGTTCGATCAGGTTCAAGTCCGGGCTCTGGCTGGGCCACTCAAGGACATTCAAAAACTTCCCGAAGCCACTCCTGCGTTGTCTTGGCTGTGTGCTTAGTGTTGTTGTCCTGTTGGAAGGTGAACCTTAGCCCCAGTCTAAGGTCCTGAGCGCTCTGGAGCAGGTTTTAATCAAGGGTCTCTCTGTACTTTGCTGTGTTCAATCTTGGTTACATCAGACCAGAGAATCTTGTTTCTTATGGTCTGAGAGTCATTTAGGTGCCTTTTGGACAACTCATGTGCCTTTACTGAGGAGTGGATTCCGTCTGGCCACTCTACCATAAAGGACTGATTGGTGGAGTGCTGCAGAGATGGTTGTCCTTCTGGAAGGTTCTCCCATCTCCACACAGGAACTCTGGGGCTCTGTCAGAGTGATCATCAGGTTCTTGGTCACATCCCTGACCAAGGCTCTTCTCCCCCGATTGCTCAGTTTGGCCGGGCGGCCAGCTCTAGGAAGAGTCTTGGTGGTTACAAACTTCTTCCATTTAAGAATGATGCAGGCCACTATGTTCTTGGGGACCTTCAATGCTGTGGAAATGTTTTGGTACCCTTCCCCAGATCTTTGCCTCAACACAATCTCTACGGACAATATAACGACCTCATGGCTTGGTTTTTGCTCTGACATGCACTGTCAACCTTATAAAGACAGGTGTGTGCCTTTCCAAATCATGTCCAATCAATTGAATTCACCACAGGTGGACTACAATCATCTCAATGATGGTCAATGGAAACAGGATGCACCTGAGCTCAATTTCGAGTCTCATAGCAAAGGGTCTGAATACTTATGTAAATAAGGTATTTCTGGTTTTTATTTTTAATAAATGTGCAAAGATTTCTAAAAACCTGTTTTCGCTTTGTCATTGTGGGGTATTGTGCGTAGATTGATGAGGACAAAAAAATAATTCAAGGGGCCTGAATACTTTCCGAATGCACTTTATACAGGCAGCCAGTTCCTCTGAGGCAGCGAGCAGCTCTCTCTGTTCTTGTAAAACCCAGCAGTCAGTGAAACTCGTTAGACTTGCTGAAGTGTATAATGTTTTAGGGCTTTACTCTTTAATCTCTCTGTGACTGGCTGCTTTAAGATGTTGTCGGCTTCTCCCTCCTCTCTTCTTGAACCTTGGCTTGTTTCAGCTGGTATCAAAGTTACAATGTGTCACTGTCGGAGGAAAGCCTTCTTTTTTTACATTAATTGAAAGCAGTAACTCCCCTTTATGTAGTCTGAAAACGTAATGACTGTAGGACCAAGAAAATGTATTCAAAATCGCTCCAGAAGTTTCATTATTGTATGTTCAAAATATGGCAAGTTACATTTTTGGAGATACAAAGTTTTCTTGCGACAAGGATGACTGGTGTGTTCAGGTGCTGTTTCTATCCTACCTGACATTTACAGCAGCTATCAGATATTTGAGTGCTCAGCTTCTTCCCATGGTTGTGTTGATAACCCAGAACGACAACATGCAACTTTACATGATGTAGTGTGAACCTGAACAGACTATGCAGGTGCAACATATATCCCCACATAGCTCATACTATTACCATGTGGTCTTGCATGCTACCATCCCTAACTCACTCCACACTATCACCTCTCTACGTTAGTACTCTTGCCAGCCCATGACAAAAAGCAGAAGATGGGGGGAGAAGGAAGGGAGTGCACTCTCCCCAAATCTCCTCTCCTCCTTAATCATCACACACTCACCCCTGCCCTGGTGAAAATCTCAGAAACACATTTATCTTTCTTGTTAAGACTATCCAGCTCAGCCAAAGGAAGCATTGTACAGCTGCTGGGACAGCCAGACAACAGATAAGGTTCTTCCTGTGGATCAATCTCTGCTTCAGACGCTGGTCTGAGATCAGTTGTCATAGACTATGATAAGCCTACCCTGCTGGGCTGTTTATTAAAGCGTTTATCATGCATGGTAAATTGAATTCTCCATATTCAGTTCTCTTAACAGAGCACTCAGTTAAGCCCATTCAGATGCATGTTTTTCAAAAGTCATGTATAGCCAACCAAACAACCTGCTTTCTCAGAGTTTTATAGGGTGCCTAATAAAGTGCTTATATTTAAGACCCAGCGCAGTCAAAAATTCCACACTATGAGGTTGGAATAATACTGTGAAATTTTTTAAATGATGAAGACTTTCTTTTTGTGTAAGAGCTGTTTGTGTAAGAGTGGAAATTCTGCCTATTTTGGTGGAATGGAGCTTTGGCCTTTCCATGGTGAAATGAGTTAATAGACACATAAGAAAGAGAATTCCAAACCTCTCTGACAATAACAGCTAGTTTTCAGTTTTCCCTCCCAACTCAAGCTATTTTTGTTTCTTTTTGACCATTTTAATTGGAAACTATCACAGTAAGGTACTTAATTGTTACCCAGAAATGATTTGATATTGAGATAAAATGGCTGTATTTGACCATTAATCTAATACACACAATACAAAAGCACAAAACATACCCCATTGAGAGTGATTACAATTCTAAGAAAAGGCTAAGAAAAGCTAAAAGCACCAATGAGTGTGCAAGACAAAGGGCAGAGATGGACAGCTTAACTGCACCAGGTTTCATTAACTATTGGCCTTCTTTGCTTTGTCTCAGTGCCTATTGAGCCCCTTTCACCCCTCTCTTTCTGGTACTACCCTCTCTCCTCTACCCCATTCCTCATACCCTCTACCCCCCTGTATAAGGGTCCTTCACAGAGCAAAGGGGTGGACCCGAGATGACAGGGTCTGAGGCGTGACTAACGCAAGAGCCTGGTGTTGCCGTGTTTTGGTATGGGACCATATCATCCCGGTCCTGTGTGGCATAGAGGACTTGTCACCACATGTAGAGCAAGACAATGACCAACACCAACCACCACCCCACCCCTGGCTCATACCACCCCACCCCCGGCATCCTCCGTCCATTCATGGAAGCTTCTTTCAGGAGGTCATTCAGAGAGCCACTAAAGAGACTTTCATTCTGACCAGTGTCACAGAGAGAGAGAGAGAGAGAGAGAGAGAGAGAGAGAGAGAGAGAGAGAGAGAGAGAGAGAGAGAGAGAGACATACACAGACAGGAGCAGACACAGACACACAGAGAGATAGAAATACACAAACACACACAACAAAGAAACAGAGAGAGAGAGAATGGAATTCCTTCCTAGAAGGCTTATAAACTTCCTGTACTTCTCCTCTTTGTGACTCAACACTCTCCTCTTTCAGAACAGACAGATAGAGCTCTTTTGTGGACTATTTTGCCAGTAAGACTTGTGTCACACAGCCCGGCACTTCACCAGACAAGTTGGATAGGCTGTATTAGCCTTGAAGGTCAAACTCAGCCTTTTGAAGGTTGAGTGTGGCGCAGTTAAGAAACCACTGCATCTACTCTATGTCTATGTGCGTACGTGCATGGCTTGTATTTGTGTGTGTCTGTGTGTGTCTGTGTGTCGGTGTGTGAGAGTGAAGGCAGCCTGTGGCATTATGATGGATGAGAAGCAGGGACCCCAGAGCTAGGGCTGTGGATAACTGCCTGGGTAAGTCACTCGCTACCTGAGAACCCATTCAACTGCACAGCACAGTGTAGAACAGTACAGCACAGCACTGTGCCTGAATCCCATACAACAGAGCTCTCCACTTTCACATGGCATTCCAACCACAACCACAATCATAGCACATTAACAGCCCTCAACGCAAGCATTAAATCAGACCGCATCGTTAGTGAACAGATCAAGACTGACTGGAGCAGCACACACTAAGTGGCCTATACAGTATCCCTTTATGAGAAAGAACCAGAGTGAGAATTAAACCCAAAATCACCCTGAAATCATACTTCCATACTCTGTTCTCATCAGTGGGTGAGCATGCTACTGGCATCACCCAGAGACGTCACATGTCGGGAATGTTGAAAAGCAATGTGTTTAGCCCATGAGGTCTTCTAATGCCGTCCAGATGTAAGACTGCGTACGTGCGTACGTGCATGCGTACGTGCGTGAGTGCGTGTTTGTGTTCTTGTGTGGGGACCCAGAATAGTAAACAAACTAAAATGTGAAGAAAAAAAAAATCTAGTGTTAAGGTTAGAATGAGTGTTAGGTTTAAAATTCGGTTTAGAGTTAGGAGCTAGGGTTAGGGTTAGGAGCTAGGGTTAGGTTTAGGGTTAGGTTTTGGGGTTAAGGATAGGTTTAAGGCTAAGGTTTAGGGAAAATTTGATTTTGAATGGGACTGAATGGTGTGTCCCCACAATGTTAGTTATACAAGACTGTGTGTGGGTGTGTGGCTATAGCCATCAAAAAGTGTATTGCTGTTGTTGTGGATGCTGGCCAATGAGAGAACCAGAGCGTGTGAGTCAGTTTCCACAGTGAGTTGTACACAACAAGGTCCCACATACCCAGTGAACTTCAGAGTGAACAGCCTTTGGGCTCACACACACCAACAGCACGGCTGACGTTCGTTAGGATGGACATCCATCTACTAAAGCCCCTGGTGGACAGTATGGACTCATCCATCTAATAGAGCCCCTGGTGGACAGTATGGACTCATCCATCTACTAGAGCCCTGGTGGACAGCATGGACTCATCCATCTACTAGAGCCCCTGGTGGACAGTATGGACTCATCCATCTACTAGAGCCCCTGGTGGACAGTATGGACTCAAGATCTACCTTTGGGCCCTGGTCAAAAATAGTGCACTATGTAGAGAATAGGGTGCCATTTGGGATGAAGGCATCAACTGTAGACCCCTTGCAGAAGAGTGTGGATCATCAATGTTCGTCACTCACTTTAAAGACTTGCACTTCCTTCAGAAATACTAACACTTGAGCAAGTAATATTTTCTAAAATTATGGGTAATTGATTGAAAGTGTTTGGTTTTTGAACTTTGAGGAAGTGGAGACTGCCAGACTGGTGCAGGTTGTCCTACACTGTAAAAAAAAAAAAAAGTGATGTGATTTTTACAGTAACTTACTGGCAGACAGTTACCTGTAAGTTACTGTAATAAAACTGGGTAATTGATTGAAAGTGTTTGGTTGTTGAACTTTGAGGAAGTGGAGACTGCCAGACTGGTGCAGGTTGTCCTACACTGTAAAAAAAAAAAAAAGTGATGTGTTTTTTACAGTAACTTACTGGCAGACAGTTACCTGTAAGTTACTGTAATAAAACTGTAGGTGTATGTCACAGTGTAGGTCAACACTGTGTAGGTCAACCTTGACAGGGGAGAGAGATACGAGCAACTTTCCCTTAAAGTTTAACTACCTGCACATTTTATCTTTATATACTCCACAATTCTACTAAAGACTGGTCCCAGATCAGATAAAACAAGGTCCTGGTAGACAGCACATGCACTGACAGAGGGACTAACTCAATCAGATGCTTGAAGCAGCGCACCACTGCCAAAATCTTTGTTCTTTCCTCTCATGGATAAAATCGTATTTCTTAAAGAATGTTAATAGTTGGGTCAAAAAATGCAGGCATTTTTGATTAATAGGATGGCACAGCTAAGTGATAACGCAAAACATGATCTTTTTCATTTGATATGGCCATGTTCATCACTAATATATGTAAAGCATTAAATGTGATAATAAAGATAAACGAGAAAAAACACATTCAACACCTCTTACAATATGCCCTTTTATTAATAAAAGTATGATAACACGTTTGGACACATTTTTATAGTAAGGATCATACCTTCTCGGACATAGCCTATCAAAAAGTATCCGACAAAGCCTGGATCAATCGCTGAAATAAATAAAATATAATAGCGGAGAACAATAGACGTGCACACATCCAAAACCAGCAGCCTTCAATATCCCCGTCATAAGCGCGGACGCGCGCAGTACACGCACGCACTCACACGCCATGAACATCAGCAACCCTCACTCACGAGCGCACAAACCGTTATAACCACAATATCAAAGCAATAATGAAGCCTATAGTTGTTTTTTAGTCACCATACATTATTTTTTGACAGTTATAAAGGCCGTAAAAGATTATTACAAACCTAGTTTCATTATTGTACACCATGAAAGTGAGTGCAGCATTGCACCGTATTACACCACACCGCACTTAATAATAAATAAAGCCTTGTAAACGTTTCTCTATACAAGACATCATGCATAGTGTTTTATTTTGTTATCATTAAATATCGAGATATCTTCATGGTGCAAATATAAGAGGTAGTGTGGAGTCTTACCGTTTGTCAGGTCCGTTCCGGGCACATGAAACGCATTTTCAAGACACAGAAAAACTAAAACAACTCCAACAACAAAGTCGAATGTCTTCACACCTGCCATATCCGAGATCCACGATTGATTGCACAGCCCCTCTTTTGTTATTTTTTTCATACACCAAAAATCGTAAGGGGATCCAACATAGACTCCACTCCGGAACTCTTCTCGAGTGTAGTCTGCAAGACAGCCTTTTGCGGAGCAAAACCTGTCTGTGCTGTTCTTTGGTTTGCAGACGCCGAATATGATGTGTGGTGTTTTGTGTGTGTGTGTGTGTGAGTGAGGGAAGGTATGCGTGAATGCGCGCATACGCTCGTCGGTCCAAGAAGATCCCGGGCCACCACCAAAAAAGCAACACGTTTACAGTATTGGGGTCATCCCATCTCCTTACACATAGGTCTCATTCCTACTTGGGAGATAAGAGGTGCAATGTCAGTTGGGTTCTCAGAGAGGACGGTGAGATGCCCCGGCTCCCTCGTCACCAATCCAACACCACCAATAGTATTTTGCTTTTTACTGTCAGTGTAAACCACCAGTCCCGCAACAATGCCGTGGCAGATGCAGCTGGAAAATGTTATCCACCCATAACTAACAGGATAATAATTTACTTTTCTGTGACATGACAGACAATAACCTATTACACTATGAGACAGTTGTTTTCGTTTTTTACAATCAACCAGTATATCAATCAACCTCATTCAGGGCAGATGGGGCTCTTTTTTTGGGCTTGCCTGTTTTGCATGTTATTTTGGCATTAATAGGTGTCACATGTCAGTTTGCAAACAATGTAAAAACATATATATATCATTAAGTTAATAAAGCCGCATATAAACATGGTATTTTTTTTATTTCTTGAGTAAGGCAGCCCAAAAATGCAGGTGTTTCAGTCCTGCTCAATGCTTTATGTGGTGGTGGGGGAAGCCAGCAGAAAATAGGAGTGTTGTGCCGTGATTGGCTCAGTGTTCTGTCACTCCAAGTCTAATTCCTTAGTAAAGGTAGACATGAAAATTCTAGCCCTTTGGGTCCTGCCATAGAGTTACATTATAATGTTTAGAAGTGCCCTTCCAAGAAGGGTCAAGGTCATTGGCCACAGATAAAATGATGTCAAATCACATTATACAGCATGTACAGTAGCTTTAATTGGACTGATAATGTCAACATCTTACTTTCAAAAACCTTTTTAATCCTTGTCATATGAAGAAAAATAATGAAGAGAAATTATAGATAAAATGTATCAGTGTTCATCGGCCATTGGACAAAAACATTACAGCTGGAAATTGCAAATTCAACAATGAGTGGTTTGGAAGGAATCAGTGACAGTGGCTAACTGTTCAGGATTGCAACTGGGAAGTTGGGAATAAATGAGCTCAGACTTGGAAAATGTGTTTTGAATGGTCAACCAACTCGGAATTGTAAATCCATCTTCTTACTCTTTCTTTGATGACAAAATTTGCCCACGAAGGACCGCCACGCCACCTTCCTGTTCAAGTGAGCACATCACAACAAGGTGAGTTCAAAAATGTGTTATATGCTGCTGCATAAATTATGTAATATGCCAGGGAGATATGTATACTGCAGTGGTGGAAAAAGTACCGAATTGTCATACTTGAGGAAAAGTAAAGATACAGTGGGGAGAACAAGTATTTGATACTTACAAAGCATGTAGAGGTCTGTAATTTTTATCATAGGTACACTTCAACTCTGAGAGACGGAATCTAAAACAAAAATCCAGAAAATCACATTGTATGATTTTTAAATAATAAATTTGCATTTTATTGCATGACATAAGTATTTGATCACCTACCAACCAGTAAGAATTCCGGCTCTCACAGACCTGTTAGTTTTTCTTTAAGAAGCCCTCCTGTTCTCCACTCATTACCTGTATTAACTGCACCTGTTTGAACTCGTTACCTGTATAAAAGACACCTGTCCACACACTCAATCAAACAGACTCCAACCTCTCCACAATGGCCAAGACCAGGGAGCTGTGTAAGGACATCAGGGATAAAATTGTAGACCTGCACAAGGCTGAGATGGGCTACAGGACAATAGGCAAGCAGCTTGGTGAGAAGGCAACAACTGTTGGTGCAATTATTAGAAAATGGAAGAAGTTCACGGTCAATCTCCCTCGGTCTGGGGCACCATGCAAGATCTCACCTCGTGGGGCATCAATGATCATGAGGAAGGTGAGGGATCAGCCCAGAACTACACTGCAGGACCTGGTCAATGACCTGAAGAGAGCTGGGACCACAGTCTCAAAGAAAACCATTAGTAACACACTACGCCGTCATGGATTAAAATCCTGCAGCGCACGCAAGGTCCCCCTGCTCAAGACAGTGCATGTCCAGGCCCGTCTGAAGTTTGCCAATGACCATCTGGATCATCCAGAGGAGGAATGGGAGAAGGTCATGTGGTCTGATGAGACAAAAATAGAGCTTTTTGGTCTAAACTCCACTCGCCGTGTTTGGAGGAAGAAGAAGGATGAGTACAACCCCAAGAACACCATCCCAACCGTGAAGCATGGAGGTGGAAACATCATTCTTCGGGGATGCTTTTCTGCAAAGGGGACAGGACGACTGCACCGTATTGAGGGGAGGATGGATGGGGCCAAGGGTAAGGAGTCTCCAGCTTTGTCTCACAGCCCCGAAGGTCCACCATATTAACGGTGTGGGGGGGTTGTGGGGTCCTTGGGACGCGAGGGATACGGAGGAGGAGTAGCGGCTGAGGAGGTATTTCGGGTGGGCCTAGGAGGACGACGACGAGAATATGCGTTCGGTCTCCGGCCCCAGTACCAGATCTCCATCGCGCTCCCGGCCTGCCCGACCAACGCGCCTCCTCAGCCCGGTACGTCCAGCGACAGCTTCCCGCACCGGAGGATCATCGCATGTTCCCAGCCCAGGGACCCCAGTACCAGCTCCACGAGTCCAACCGTCGGTCAGCCACCCCAGGATGGAAGATCAACTCCCACCACTTCCGCCTCCGACGGCCGAGAATCGGAAGACGCCGGAGGGTTTCTTCGATCGGTCGAAGGAGGAACAAGCAAAGTGGTGGAGAGCCTGGGTGGCCCTTCCTCCCGAGACTGAGCACAACCCTTACGTTCGGGAGATCGAGGAGGCGGGGAGTTTCGAGGCCAGATTGGAGATCTGGCGGAAGCGTCTGGCTCACCACTTTCCCAAGGAGAAGAGGGAGGAGGGGACAGAGCTCCTCGCCAGGCCGGTGTCCAGTCCGGGACCAGTAGTAAGGTCAACAGAACAGCTGGGCAAGGCAGCCGATCGGGCTTCGGAACTCTCTTCGTCTCCCGGTCGAGGGTCCACCTCCACAGTCAGGTACGGCCCGTGCCTGCTCCTCGCACCAGACCACTGGTGCGCCTCCATAGCTCGGAGCCTCCAGCAACTGTCCACAGCCCGGAGCCTACAGCTACGGCCCAATGCCCGGAGCCTCCAGCTACGGCCCAATGTCCGGAACCTCCAGCGACGGCCCACAGCCCGGAGCCTCCAGCGACGGCCCATTGCACGGAGCCTCCAGCTACGACCCACAGCCCGGAGCCTCTAGTGACAGCCCACAGCCCGGAGTCTCCATTGACGGCCCACAGCCCGGAGCCTCCAGCTACGGCCCAATGCCCGGAGCCTCCAGCTACGGCCCAATGTCCGGAACTTCCAGCGAGTGACAGCCCACAGCCCGGAGTCTCCATTGCACGGAGCCTCCAGCTACGACCCACAGCCCGGAGCCTCTAGTGACAGCCCACAGCCCAATGTCCGGAACCTCCAGCTAGTGACAGCCCACAGCCCGGAGTCTCCATTGCACGGAGCCTCCAGCTACGACCCACAGCCCGGAGCCTCTAGTGACAGCCCACAGCCCGGAGTCTCCAGTGACGGCCCACAGCCCGGAGCCTCCAGCTACGGCCCAATGCCCGGAGCCTCCAGCTACGGCCCAATGTCCGGAACCTCCAGCGACGGCCCACAGCCCGGAGCCTCCAGCAACAGTCCACAGCCCGGAGCCTCCAACTACGGGCCAATGCCCAGAGCCTCCAGCTACGGTCCAATGTCCGGAACTGTGAAAATATGCATAATGCAAAATATGCATACTTTCTTTATGAAGCACCATTTCCCACCACCATTTTCATATTTAGGATGTTGCACACCGTGTTCAGCCAAGAGGCACATGCACAAATAGGGATCTACCTGGGCAGAGCACATGCTCCTTTGCCCTTCCAGTCTCCAAAGTGGAATGTGTCGTTGACAGTTATTAATTCCCGAAAATAACTCTTGGGATATTTTATATCTTGTCATAACAGTCGTTTATTAATTAATATTATCATATCAGTCTCATTCTGATTGTCGTAAAATCCTAGTCTGCATCAACCCTAATTTACTGGTGAACCATCCATACACAAATTGGCTCAATTATTTATTTACTAGATAATTAAACAATTACAGAGTATACCATACATAATAACATTATCAGTAAATACCTGTTAGGAGGGGGGGGGGGGTTCACATCTCTGATAGCCGATTCACTGAGAGGGCTAGTGTCATGACAGGAGTGAGAGTTATGGTGACATCACATGAGCAGCTTATGTGTATTGGTGTGCAGGGAAACACATGTCTGCAATGGTAAACTTGGTGATAGTTGGTTTGAATATGGCTGGTACACCAACAATATCTGTGAATATGCATGTTCGTTAGGCTTTGTTTTAAAAGGAGAAATGAAAGGCTGAAACTGTGTGTGATGTTACTTTTGCCTGCATGGCTGTACAGTGCTGCCTTCTGTGGTAATAAGTCTCACTGTTGTTCACACACTGTCTTAACTGGGGAGGAGAGGAGAGAGATGAGAGGGACAGAGTTCAGATTATAACTTCAGAACATCTGTGTGTTACATGAAAAACAGCTACAAAATAGTGAAGATTATATATTGTAGTAGCAAAAGACAAGCTACTCACCTTTAACTACTAGACTACTGGACTAATGGAGCTGCAAATGAGAAAAATAATCAGAAACAGATGAATTAGTAAATGTATTGTTTTCTCATGCATTTACCAACTCTAATGTCGTTTGTTAAATAATTAAAGTGAAATGCTATGTGTGAATGTGTTTGTTTTCTATGCTCCCTGTAGTCTAAGCTGTAAGGGAAAATATGAATTTTGAATACAAATGTTGAGTCACTGCTGTTTATCAGCCCACTAGCCGTGCTAAATTAGCTAATTGGGCGCGATGCAATCTCGTCCTAGTTATCAGCTGTTTAGGGATGACAAACTAAACAAACCGGGGGATCAATAAAGTACCTATCTATCTATCTATCTATCTATCTATCTATCTATCTATCTATAAGCTGTGTCAATTGTGAAGACCCGGGCAGTTTTTTATCCTGAATTGGTGAACTTACTAGCCAGCTAATGAGACATGTATATGTACTGTACATTTAGCAAATAGTTTTTTCCCCATTTGTTTTCAGTGAGCTGGCAATTTCTTTTCACTCCATGGCATTGGCTTGGAAGGACAAAATAGTCATGGCCAACTGGTTTGGAGTTAAGACATTTTAACAACATCTGATTAAAAACGTAGGAAATACAGCTAGCTGTGTTCTGTTTAATCTAGGCTTGTTAGCCAGCCAAGTTACAGTATTTGTGTATTCTTACATGGTCAGTAAATACATGCATGCAGTGTCTGTGTACCTGTTAGCTAACATTCTTGTCAGTTTCCCTCCCCTCGTGTTTCACTATTGCATATGAAGTAAATTTTTTAAATAATGAAATTATTGATTAAAAGTAAATCGGTGATAACTTGATCAAGCCTCTGAATATGCTAAACTGTTTACAAAACCATTGCACATTAACAGAGGTAGCAACTTGAACAAGCACTGAATTTGAGCAGTCAGGTTAATTTCTCTTCCCTTCGCCTTATGTTTCTGCTCTGTTTTCCTCAGGTTGAAGCACATCCCACCCCATCACTTAGACGATGTCGCTCTCGCTGCTGGTGACTCTCTGATCCATCTCTACGCAGATGACACCATTCTGTATACATCTGGCCCCTCTTTGGATACTGTGTTTACTAACCTTCAATCAAGCTTCAATGCCATACAACACTCCTTCCGTGGCCTCCAACTGCTCTTAAACGCTAGTAAAACTAAGTGCATGCTTTTCTATCGAACGCTGCCAGCACCCGCCCACCGGACTATCATCACTACTCTCGACGGATCCGAATTAGAATACGTGGACACCTACAAATACCTAGGCATCTGGTTAGACTATAAACTCAACTTCCAGACTCACATCAACCATCTCCAATCCAAAATTAAATCCAGAATTGGCTTCCTATTTCGCAACAAAGCCTCCTTCACTCATGCTGCCAAACATGCCCTTGTAAAACTGACTATCCTACCGATCCTTGATTTCGGCGATGTCATTTACAAACTAGCCTCCAACACTCTACTTAGCAAATTGGATGTAGTCTATCACAGTGCCATCCGTTTTGTCACCAAAGCCCCATACACTACCCACCACTGCGACCTGTATGCTCTCGTTGGCTGGCCTTCATTATATATTCGTCGCCAAACCCACTGGCTCCAGGTCATCTATAAGTCTTTATTAGGTAAATCCCCGCCCTATCTCAGCTCACTGGTCACTATAGCAACACCCACCCGTAGCATGCGCTCCAGCAGGTATATCTCACTGGTCACCCCCAAAGCCAACACCTCCTTTGGTCGCCATTCCTTCCAGTTCGCTGCTGCCAATGACTGGAACGAATTGCAAAAATCATTGAAGCTAGAGGTTCCTATCTCCCTCAATAACTTTAAGCATCAGTTGTCAAAGCTGCTTATCGATCACTGCACCTGTATATAGCCCTTCTGTAAATAGCCCACACTACTACCTCATCCCCATATTTATTTTTGTTTATTTTTCACTAATCTTGCACTCCAGTATCTCTATTTGCACATCATAATTTGCACATCCTTCATTCCTGTGTTAATGATGATAATTCTGTAATTTATTTCACCACTATAGTCTATTTATTGTCCTACCTCCTAACCTTACTGCATTTTTGCACTACATTTTGCACTCTGTATATATATTTTTCTATTGTGTTTTTGACTGTTTGTTTAATGTGTAACTCTGTGTTGTTATTTGTCGCACTGCTTTGCTTTGTCTTGGCCAGGTCGCAGTTGCAAATGAGAACTTGTTCTCAACTGACCTACCTGGTTAAATAAAGGTTAAAAAAAACAATAAAAAAAAAACAGACAGGTGTTGAACTTGGGAGCCTCCTGTCCACCAGGAAAATCACCCTATCTCAGGAGTTTAGTCAGGGGTTTATTCAGTAGACCCACACATGTTATTCTCTATTACACAGAATTGTCAGCTCATTGTAACATATGAAGCTCATTCTAAAATACAGACGTGGGTGATTTCTAACCCAGGGTACTGCACTGTGGGCAAGTTTTTATTCCTGCCCAGTAAACACCATGTTCAACTATTCATTGTCTACAATTTAGACAACAATTACTTGAATGAGGTGTACTAAACAATATTTTGAATGTTAATCTCCTTGATGTCTCTCACTTGTGGATGCTAAAATTATTTTCTATATTTGTCACGCTGCGAAGGCAGGACACGAGGCGCAGAGCTATAGTACATAGACATTCCTTTAATTATATCTTTACAGCAACCATGAACTGATGTGCACCATGCACAAAACAAAAAACCCACACACAGGTGGGAAAATGCTCAGCTTAAATGGGATCCCCAATTAGAGACAACAAGGTGCAGTTGCCTCTAATTGGGGACCAACAAAAACCAAACATAAAGAACCCTACCGTCAGGACCTGACAGTACCCCCCTCCTGACCACAAGACCAGGACCAACCAAGGGGGGAGGGAAGGGCGGAGCGCCAGCGTCGGTGGAGGCTTGGCCACGGAGCAGGATGCGACGCTTGGTCAGGCGGAGGCTCCTTGCTCTGAGCTGGACTGGCCACCTGAGCCTGCGAGTACCCCGCCCTCTAGGCTGGACAGGACGCTGGAGCAGGGTGAGTCTCTGCCCCCGGAGCAGGACATGACGCTGAGTCAGGAGGCTCCGGCCCCAGATCAGGATGCGGCCCCGGATCAGGATTCGGCCCCGGATCAGGACTGGACACCGGCGCAGAGAGAGGCTCCAGCCCTGGATCAGGATTGGGCACCGGAGCAGGGAGAGGCTCCGGCCCCAGATCCGGACTGGACATCGGTTCCGGACTTGTCACCGATGCAGAAGGCTCTGCCCTCGGAGCTGGACTGAACCCCGGAGCAGGGGGAAGCTCCGGCCACGGATCAGGACTGGGCCCCAAAGCAGGGAGAGGCTCCACCCCAGAGGCCGGACAGGGTGCCAGAGGTACCGGGCTAGGGACCGGCACTGGAGGTACTGGGCTGCTAATCGCCACCATAACCCTTGTGCGGGGCGCCGGCACTGGAGATACCGGGCTGGGGACCAGCACTGGAGGTACCGGGATGGGAACCGGCACTGGAGGTACCAGGCTGGGGATCCACACCAGGACCCTGGTGCGAGGAGCCGGCACTGGAGGTACCGGGCTGAGGATTGACACCAGGATACTGGTGCGAGGCGTCGGCACTGGAGGTACCGGGTTGGGGATCGGCGCCGGCACTGGAGGGACCGGGCTGGGGACTGGCACTGGAGGTCCCGGGCTGGGATCCGGCACTGTAGGTACCTGTGGATCGGCCTGGGAGTCGACAGCTGCTCTGCCCACGTTGACTGAACTGTATGGTGCATGGAGAAAATAAATGTTCTTCATTCTTTGTTGAAGAGTCTCTCCATTCTCATATACAGATAGTATTCATGACATACCCTGTAAAAGCTTTTGTGCACAAGCCCCTTCAGTGTCATAAATGTAAAAGATTTGGTAATTTGTCAAGTGTGTGCAGAAGGGAAGAGTATCATATGCCAGATGAAGGGATATGCTGCAACTGTGGAGGTGAACATGCACCTGAATTCCTGGAGCGCCCTGTTAGGGTGAAGGAGAATGAGGTGGCAAGGGTAAGGAGTCTCCAGCGTGTCTCCTATCTGGAGAAGATTGGAAGGAATGAGTGGCGGGGAAGAAGTAGAGCCACCAAGACCAGTGAAGGTTTCTCATCAACAGACGAATAGTAAAATCCTATATGTTAAAAAGGTGGACTTTCTATTGTCTATTGCAATGGTCATAAACTGTACATCACAAGCGGAGAAGAAGTCTATGAAAATTGGAATCATTGTAAATACTGAACGTTTTTTGGGTCTTTGTGATTTCACAGTCGAGGCCGTGCAAGAAATCCTGTCTGTGAATGTACCGTCATCACAGGCCCCTGAGCCCGTGTAGGGATGTATTTTGGAGTGGACTGTGATTGAAGAAGTGGGAGGAGTTTTCTTAGTTGACATGTTTTATTTTGTATGAGGTTGTTTTCCCCCTTTCCAGCAATGGTTTTTTAGTTTCTTAGTCAATACCCTTTCCAGCTGGTGGTGGTAATGCACCATTAACATTGGATGTCGGCCTCCCGAGTGGCGCCGAGGTCTAAGGCACTGCATCACAGATCCTGGTTCAATCCCAGGCTGTATCGCAGCCGGCCGCGACCGGGAGACCCATGAGGTGCCGCAAAATTGGCCCAGCATCATCTTGGTTAGGGGTCGTGTTTCAGAGGACGCACGGCTCTCAACCTTCACCTCTCCCTGTCTGTACGGGAGTTGCAGCGATGGAACAAGACTGTAACTACCAATTGGATATCACGAAATTGGGGGGAAAAAAATTATATTTGAAAATAAAGTAAACATTGGAATGCCAACCGCCGTTTAACCCCATCGAAGAAGAAGAAGGGTTGTTCTTGCGCCCTCACGTTGCATGCTCCTAATGACCTAGCCTAATGTTCTGACACTGAATTGTTTAAAATTTGGTATTTTTTTAAAATTTTGCATGCATTTCTATGATTATTTTGTGTCAACATATTATGTCATAACAGTCTAGATTAAGCCAACCATGCACACCTCTACTGTTTGGTGGTACAGGTAGGACCTGTTCAGCACCGGACTGGACGGTAATGGGCCCTCTTTTGGGGAACAAGTGGCCAATTAAAAAAAAGGTCAGGACAAATATGTGTACAGCCCCTTCCAATAAATCATGAGGAAATTGTTCAATAACATTTAGGTTATTCTTTCAAGGTTACAATACAGATCACCATAAAATATAGACCTTTACGGTGTCCATATAAGGACAGTCTCAGCAGGACTTGTTTCTATCTCAGCAGCACCTTTTAAGAAACGGGCAACCATTATTACAGTAACTTGTGTCTAGCAGCAGGGTAGAAAAGCCTTGTTTCCTCCATTGCCAGATGCCTCATGGGAACCTTTTGGTCTAAAATGGCAGTGCTCCATGTCTTACAACTCTCCGTCTTTTTCTCCCCCTCTACTTGGCTCGGATTCTATTCAGGAAGGACAAGTTGGACCACAGAATATTTCCAATTAAGACCTTTTCACCATGGGAATTCAGAGGGCTGTACGGCTCTGGGCTACTGCAGTCATGGAAAAGCTAAAAATAAAATGGATAACAAATTATTTTTGTTTCATAAAGAGCTCCTTTTACATGTGATTTGGGAGGCTTACAAGTACATGGAAATAATCATTTAGGCGGGTCATGATTCCCCACACACCCTTTTATAGTAAGCTCTGCATGTGAGTCATTAGGCCACAGTTAAATTATGTAAAGGGAAAAATAAATAATTTTCATGCTGTATATTGTAGCCTGCAAGTCATCCATTTTATATTTACATGTACATTTTAGTCATTTAGCAGACACTCCTAACCCTAATTGCTCCTGTAAATTGCTCTGGATTATGGCACATCGACAGATTTTTTCAGTTATATGTTTTCACTTAGATATTCTTTGAAATTACCCCATTGTTCATTGTCATTTCACCCACGATTTTCCAGAGGCCACCCTAAACCAACCAATGACAGGACTGGACATCGCTGATCTATACTCCCACATCTAACTGTGCTGCACACCAGGTATACAGGCTGACTGAGTGACTGCCAACAGCAGTGCGAAGGGGATTTATCTCTGAAAGGCTGCATTAAGTGAATGGGGCTTATGACCTGTGCCAGGCTCTGTAAGTGTCGATGCCAGGTAAGAGTCCTGGAGCTGAGGGGAGTGGTGAATGAATTTCACTTTAGCTTTGAGAAATGTAACTTACCATGTAAGGCAATGTGTACATTGTCTGTCTGTCTGTCTGTCTGTCTGTCTGTCTGTCTGTCTGTCTGTCTGTCTGTCTGTCTGTCTGTCTGTCTGTCTGTCTGTCTGTCTGTCTGTCTGTCTGTCTGTCTGTCTGTCTGTCTGTCTGTCTGTCTGTCTGTCTGTCTGTCTGTCTGTCTGTCTGTCTGTCTGTACAATGCAGCCATTTCATTTCTGGGTAACCATTTCTGGGTAACAATTAAGTACCTTACTGTGATTCTTTTCAATTGTAATGGTCAACAAAAAATAACTTCTTTCTTAGTGGTATATTAACTCATTAATTGCCTGTTGATGTCACCAGATAGGCCAAAGCTACATCCCACCAAAACAGGCTGAAATTTCAAGTGGTCTTTTCAAACAACATTATCTTAATTTTTTCAGTATTATTCCAACATCATAGTGTGGAAATACTGTATAAACACAGGTAAATCACGTTTAGGATTGGTGAGGGAAAGCTGATCCTAGATAAGTTCCTAGGGAGACTTCACCCTTGAGCCATGTTATTTACAGTACTGGGGTGAGTTCCCCAAAAAACATACATATAATCTTTTGCATTAAGATCAAACGTTTTTCGTTTTTGGGAAACTCACCAGTAACCTTAAGGGCCGACTAGGTGAAGAAATCTGCCCTTGAATAAGACACTTAACCCTAATTACTCATGTAAATCGCTCTGGATAAGAGTGTCTGCTAAATGACTAAAATGTAAATGTACAGTATTCTAACATGCAGACACTTACACATACATGGGCTACATATCCAAAACACATCGCATCACCAAATAAGCATCAGTTTGTTAGAAATATATTCCCCCATAAAAATAAGAAATTGGACATAAAGCTTATTGAGATCAGATTATGTTTTCTAATACCAGGAGTGACTTCACTCAGTAGCCTACATATAATGGGGTCTAGGCCTCGTCAATGTGGCTGCCCAGGCCAACGCTTGGGGCGAAGATGCCTGCCTGCCTGCCTGCCTGCCTGCCTGCCTGCCTGCCTGCCTGCCTGCCTGCCTGCCTGCCTGCCTGCCTGCCTGCCTGCCTGCCTGCCTGCCTGCCTGCCTGCCTGCCTGCCTGCCTGCCTGCCTGCTCAACCCAAAGGCACTATCGTTCCCTGCTGATGAGTGAGCACTTCTCCTTTTCTCCCCCCTCGCTCCTTTTTCTTTTTCTTATCGCTTTGTAAATCACTTCTCTTTTCAAGTAGTTAAATCATCCTGTGATGGTTAAGACGCGACAGTGACAATCGCTCCGTCTGCCACCCTAATTGCTGTGTTCCACAACTTGGGCAGAGGGAAGAATACACGGATGGATCAGTGTGGTTATAGATCAGACACCCTCTGTCTTTCTTTTTGTTTCACCTCTTCCTCTTTGTCTCTCACGTCCTGTATCATAACACTGGCCTTTCTCACTTTCTCTTTTCTTTTTCTCCATCCCGGTACATTGTAACCTATTTACTCTCACTCCTTTTCTCCAACATCAGGGAGATCAGTGACTCATCCGTTAACTTCTCCTCGGGGCTAGAATTTATCTGAGGAGAGTTTGAAATAAATAAAGTGTGACGAAATTACATTTAATAAAAAAATATATATATACCTGTAACACCCACTCTATACGCCTGATCCTCATGGTGGCCTTCAGGGGGTTTTCATGAGCGTCCCAACTTCTGACACCGTCAGCAGTAAAACAAATATTTGAGGTTTCCACAACACTAACACCTACTGGTTTTGAGGCCAAGAGGTAAGTGTTAATTTTCCAGAGTCTGTTTATTGTTTGGAAATGGGTCTTACTTGGTGAGTGTCAGCACTGCATTTCACCGTGCTTGGCTCCTTAATTAAAGGAGAATATATAGTGGCATCAGTGTCGTAATGGAGTGCTCCTGGGCCCATGGGCCCTGGCCAAAAATAGAACACTATGTAAAGAATAGGGTGCCATTTGGGATGTGGCCTATGACTGTGGCAGAGTTAGAGCAACAGCAGCCACCGTAAAACATGATGGTTAACGACAAGCGAGAACAGCTGTGTCTTTTTCTTTCCATTTTACTGTCACCTTCACACTATTAGCTTTTCTGCCTTACTACAGGGAATATTCACCAAGTTGAGTCTATAATTTTGGCTCGTTTGAGTGGAGATGGAAACTTTAGACCGATTGTGGTTCACTTGGGAAAAGGCCCTATTTGTGCGTGGTGTTACATTGACGGAACAAGACACATCTTCCATTGAAAAATAAAAAAAAATGTGTATAATCACACTCCTTCCATAGAAGAATCGATCCATAGAACATCTCTTGGAGAAGTTCTGTTAGGAAATGATTCCTGATTATATAGGAAGTCCTTCTCAATGATGGTATCCTTGTTCCATTGGACAACAATAGGTCTACTGAATGAGCTGCACATATTGGCATCTGTCTTATTTATCTAATTTGATAGATTTTTGGCCAGTAATCTAATTGAGTCCTGAATCACGTTAATCACGTTAATTAAGGACTGGCTGAAGATACTGTATATCGACATATTTCAGTTTTATTTAGAGAGTTAATCAAGCAGCAAAGGACATTGGTGTCACGGTGAGTGTAGAGGGAATGATGCGTAGAGCGAGAGGACGTTGCAAACATGTTTTGTTTTATTATATAAATAAAACACAAACAAAACAATAAACGTACAAATACCATGGCGTTGTGTTGAACACACATGAACAGAAACGCAAGCAGGAACAATGATCCACACACAGGTGGCTGTGTGGGGAGCTTAAATACAATCCCCAATCAGAGACAACCCTGTACAGCTGTCTCTGATTGAGGATTATTGCTCCACTAGTTAGGGTGTGAGGACTGGATTGTGGCTCCTTCACTCCCCCTGGTGGGAGTCAGCGGCCTAACCAAAATTCAGCCGTTACAATTGGGAGAGTGCAGAGGACCATCATAGCCGTGTCAATATTTAGGGCACGCTGAAATGAATTGTAATTGGTTATGCACATCACAGAAAGCGATTCACATTTGAACTAATGATTAACCTTTTTACGATCCATTGTTGGAGGCAGTTAAAAAGTGCCTAAAAATGTACTGACTGAAACTTGGCCATGCGCTCTCGTTTTATATTCCTTGTGCTGTCTTGTCTTGTAGACAGAGACAGTGGGAGCTCCAATAAAAAGCAGCCCTGTAGTGTTCTCTTTCTAGTGCTTTATTCTCTTCATATATAGTAGTTTCTGCAGCGAAGCCCTGCAGAGTCTTACCAGGACCTTTAGAGGTGAAGAACAGTCAAAGCACACCCCCTGGGCAGATAATCATCTACACTTCTGCATACTGAAACTACAAGGTTGTGTCCCCTATGGTTCCTGGTCAAACGTAGTGCACTACAATATATGGAATAGGGTGCCATTGGGGACGTAACCCTAGACATGAATGCTGTTATTGGACCATCTTCACTGTGTCTTAGTCTAACAGTTGAAGATGATGGACAATGTGTGCAAAAGTAGGTTTGAGTTGTGAGAGGACCAACTCTGGGAGGACCAACTCCGAACTTTTTTTTTAATTTAACCTTTATTTTACTAGGCAAGTCAGTTAAGAACAAATTCTAATTTACAATGACGGCCTAGGAACAGTGGGTTAACTGCCTTGTTCAGGGGCAGAACGACAGATTTTTACCTTGTCAGCTCGGGGATTCGATCCTGCAACCTTCCAGTTACGGGCCCAACACTCTAACCACTAGGCTACCTGCCGCCCCAAACTTAGTGAAAACAGTTAGAGAAGGACATGGTGTTTGCCTGTAATGTACTGAGTGGCAACAGTTCTGCAGCCCAGAATGGGTAAAGAACACACAACAGGTGTCTCTCTGATGGTTTTCGCCACAAGTCATTTTTCTCATACTCCTCCTGTATTTTTAAATGTTTATTGGATAGAGATACAGGTGAAAGATAGGAGAGTGTGCTGTATTCGAAACCATGTTGGCAGCGGTACATTGTACATGTGCTCCAGAGGCAGCGACTTAGACCACCACCCCAGGCCAGCCTTAAGCCATTTATACAGTTATACTAATGCATGGATGGTAAACCCAATTATGTTCTGCTTCATTTCACTAAGAGGTACAACACAGCCAAGTTTTTAAGGTTATCATCTCTAATCCACTTCTGGGGTTAGAATTCGGTTCCATTACACACGTGGCTCGGAGCAAGGGCATAATTAAAACAATGACCTTTTAGTTTCACTCCATTGCAAACATAATTGGAACAACAATAGCCCCATTTAAAAAAGGCTGACTAGTGTTGCTTTATAAAAAGCCTTCAACAAGCGACAAATAGCTTTGCATGCTACTCTTGCTGCAGCATGGTTCCAGCAGCACTCCTCTCTCCTATTCAGCACAGTAATGAATAACCACGCTTCCAGAAGCTGACGGACTGACTGACTGACTGACTGACGCTGGGACAAAAAAAGGCGGAGAGATAAAGGAGATAGGAGAAAAAGCCAGATGGCTGCACATTCCCAGTCAGCTGAGTATCATGTGAGGGGGGTTGAAGAGGGGGTATAGGGGGAGGTGGGGGTTTGTGTTGTTTTGTTAGGTCAAATGTCAGTGGGCTGAACAAATGCAAACATCATCAACCAACAGCGGCATCTGAGAAAGGGCTGAGCTGGTGTTATTTTGTAATTGTGAAGGGGGAGGGTGGGGGGGCTAGAAAGGGAAAGATAAAGAGAGAAGGAGAGGTGCCCTTGAGGTTATTGGCTTGGCAGTACCTGAATGGAATGTCGGCAATCTACAGTGGAGCATGAATGGAAATATAGTCAGGAGGGACAAACAGACAGGCAGAGACACAGACACACAGACTGAATTACACTTTCAACTCAGCGAAGGCCGATCAATAGACCTTATTAAATACAACGGTATGAGAGTCAACAAAAGTGTGTAGCAGCACTGGTAAACAGTAAACAAAAAAACTGTGAAACAGTGCCAGTGCCTTTGACACCATGACCTATCAGTGGACAGGGGGCATTTTCCATCCTAAAACTAAGCCAATGGCACCCTATTCCCTACACTGTAAATATGCTACATAAAAAAGTCCATATAGCTTAAATATCCAAGTTGTCTGGACTGATACTGGGCTATTGAATACTCTACTAACCCAATGAGTTTTGCTCAATGGGAGTTGAGTTTTGATAAACAATGTTGTGTGAACTTAAATATTGAAATGTGCCGTTACAATGTAAATAGCAGAGAGACCAGTTTACAATTCAACACATATTTCTGACGCTAAAATATGATGCATTAAACTTGATATAGCAAAAACATAAGAGGATTTGCTCTAACCATTAGTGTGATTGTTGGGCTGTGGTAAGTCGGGACAGGTTTTTTAAAGAAAAAACACTGTCTGGTCCATAGTTGAGCGAACATGTTTATTATTGTTAATACAACTTAAAATGTATAGTTCAGTTGATGATATCCTTAAATCTTGAAGATGAGAGGACTTTAAATACAAAATGTAGTCACTTAAAAAATCAAGGCAAACAGCTGCAACACGATTTTTTGTTTAGTCAACTTTGGCAAATGTCTTGAGGCAAATGTCTTGAGATAACGTTCCTGCCCCTAACTTGAGTAAACTACAAATCCTGTTACAGCTGGTTGCCTTTTAAGTTTTTTTAACTTTTATTTTTGTATTTTTTACAGTGTACAGTACATCGTGTACTACTTTTGACCGGAGCCCTATGATCAGAGCCCTATGCCATTTAGGATGCACACTATACCATTCAGAACATCTGGATTTTGAATACTGTGTGATAAGTACAATACACATTAAACAGTCTAGATGGGTGGATCACTGACCTGAATGTCAACGCTTATCTGCTATCTACTGATATCTCTGTCATTTCCAGCCAGAATGCCCTGGCACTGTGACATTGGCAGAGATTTGTTATGAATGGGGTGGAGACATAATTTTCATGATTGGAAAGGAGTCAGAAATTGCGCAATGCTTTCAAACTGCCAATTTCCCTTCCCTCTACCAAAACCCATGCATACTTCATATAAAGCAAAAGCAAACAATTCAAGATTAAAGCACATGAAGTTAAACACCTGTCACCAACTTAAGTGATCTGATATTTGATTCATATATGTCTGTTTTTGAGAACTATGTCGTCTTTGCCTGCTTGCCAACCTATTCCAGTCAGAATTGTTTTTGACATGCTGTCAGATGTTAGACATGATATTGTAATTTAGTATGTACTGTATCTGGACCCGTCTGGACAGATACAGCAAAGCCATTGACTGCGGATATTAAACTAATTGAAATATGGAGTACAGAAACCACAATCCCAAGAGCACAACTAGACAGAGAGAAAGAGAAGGCAAGACGGTCTCAATAACATCCATATTATTATGTACATTTTGATCACTTCTATCTTTTTACCAAACACGATGATCCCAGACTCAGATGATTTAAATTACATTTCAAATGCAGTAAAAATGTTTTGAATACACGTCGATATAAAGCTCAGAATGGAAGGCTCAGCCAGATCCAATCTCTTCCCTTTCCTAGCACACCAATGGTGGAACCAGCTTCCCCTGAAGCTAGGACAGCAGAGTCCCTGCCCATCTGAAACCTTACCTCTTCAAAGACTATTTTAAATAATCCCACAGCCTCCTCCCACACACACACAAAATGCCTTTTATGAACTAACACTCGCACTTGATTTTTTATCCACCCACTAGCATTGACTTTGCTGATAGCTACTTTATTGAGGAAAAATGTACCTACAATAAATGTGATATGTGTTTGTCCCACCTAGCTATCTTAAGATGAATGTAAGTCGCTCTGGATAAGACTGTCTGCTAAATAACTGTCAAATGTAAAATATAGTATAATTACATTTGATCTGTGCTTTGAAATTATTCAGCATGACATGCCCACGTTGGTAACACACACCACAAGAGGAGTAAAACAAGGCTGTCCGTTGTCTCCATATCTATTTATTATGGCCATTGAAATGCTAGCTATTAAACTTAGGACATTAAACAAGGACAAGAACAACAACATTAAGGGGTTAGAAATTCAGGGGATGAAAAAAAAAGTGTCAATGTATGCCAATGACTCAAGTTTTAACACAATCAGTTTCAATAGAAAGTTAGCAAAATGGATAAGATTCTGCAGCCATGGAGAGGTAAATATTTATGGATAAATCACAATAATGAATTATTTGGTCTCATCACAGTTTACGTACTTACTAATGGCGCTGCCTACTCCAGACAACTTATTTTTTAAATCATATGAGCAAAACATTTTACATTTTATTTTGAATGCTAAGCCAGAATTTCTTTTACATGCCTATGTATATAATGAATCAGAGTTTGGGGGACTTTAAACCTCTTTAAACCTCTCACTAAAAGCTTCACTCAAACATACTATGCCTTCGGAAAGTATTCAGACCCATTGACGTTTTGCACATTTTGTTATGTTACAGCCTTATTCTACAAATGATTAAATCGTTTTTTTTTACTTCATCAATCTACACACAATACCCCATAATGACAAAGCAAAAACCTTTTTTTTAAAGAAATATCACATTTACATAAGCATTTAGACCCTTTACTCAGTACTTTGTTGAAGCACCTTTGGCAGAGATTACAGCCTCGAGTCGTCTTGGGTATGACGCTACAAGCTTGGCACACCTGTATTTGGGGAGTTTCTCCCAAGCTCTGTCAGGTTGAATGGGGAGCGTTGCTGCACAGCTATTTTCAGGTCTCTCCAGAGATGTTCGAATGGGTTCAAGTCCAGACTCTGGCTGGGCCACTCAAGGACATTCAGAGATTTGTCCCGAAGCCACTCCTTCGTTGTCATGGCTGTGTTCTTAGGGTTGTTGTCATGTTGGAAGTTGAACCTTCGCCCCAGTCTGAGGTCCTGAGCGCACTGGAGCAGGTTTTCATCAAGGATCTCTCTGTACTTTGCTCCGTTCAGCTTTCCCTCAATCCTGACTAGTCTTCCAGTCCCTGCAGCTTAAAAACATCCCCACAGCATGATGCTGCCACCACCATGCTTCACCGTAGGGAGAGTGCCAGGTTTCCTCCAGACGTGATGATTGGCATTCAGGCCAAAGAGTTCAATCTTGGTTTCATCAGAGCAGAGAATCTTGTTTCTCATGGTCTGAGAGTCGTTAGGTGCCTTTTGGCTAATTCAAAGCGGGCTGTCATGCCTTTTACTGAGGAGTGGCTTCCGTCTGGCCACTCTACCATAAAGGCCTGATTGGTGGAGTGCTGTAGAGATGGTTGTCCTTCTGGAAGGTTCTCCCATCTCCACAGAGGAACTCTAGAGCTCTGTCAGAGGGACCATCAGGTTCTTGGTCACCTCCCTGACCAAGGCCCTTCTACCCCGATTGTTCAGTTTGGCCGGGCGGCCAGCTGTAAGTCTGGTGGTTCCAAACATCTTCCTTTTAAGAATGATGGAGGCCAATGTGTTCTTGGGGACCAATGCTGCAGAAATGTTTTGGTACCCTTCCCCAAAGATGTGTCTGGACACAATCCTGTCTCGGAGCTCTACGGGCAATTCCTTCGACCTCATGGCTTGGTTTTTGCTCTGACATGCACTGTCAACTGTGGGACCTTACAGTATATAGACGTGTGTGCCTTTCCAAATGTCCAATCAATTTAATTTACCACAAGTTGTAGAAACAAGGATGATCAATGGAAACAGGATGCACCTGAGCTCAATTTAGAGTCTCATAGCAAAGGGTCTGAATATGTAAATAAGATATTTTATTTATTATTTTATTTAATACATTTGCAAATTGTCATTATGGGGAATTGTGTGTTGATTGATGAGGAAACAGTTTTATTTAATCCATATTAGAATAAGGTTGTAAAGTAAAACAAAATGTGGAAAAAGTCAAGGGGTCTGAATACTTTCCAAAGGCACTGTAAATCATACTTAAACCCAACATGGTTCTCCATTAGATTATTAAGAAAGGCTCATCCTTTGTTCAAAAATTGCCCTTTTGCCTTTCTACAGATAACAACTTCTCATTTCCGACTAATTGAACATTTAATTTTGTTTAAAGTATCGCCCTTTCTTAAACAAGATATACAAAGCTGGTTACAGTTTCAGTTTTATCTTCCAGAAAATATAGAATATATATTACAACAAATAATATGGTTAAACTCAAATATATTGATTAATACATTCTTTATGGAAAAAATTTGCAAACATTTTATTATATTTATTCATGATATTATGAATAGAAATGGTGGAGTTCAGTTCTAAAACATATGGGAATGTCTGCTCAATCCAAACTTATAACCAACTGATTGCAGCACTACAACAAAAATGGAGGAGGCAAGTGGAAGAGGGTGTCAGGCTCTGGCCATAGAAAAGCCTATTGCTTCTCTATGTAGCCATGGTCAGAGTCTGACAGGTCTATATTTTCATGTACTATGTGGGGTTTTTGTGTTGGATCCCTAATTAGAGGCAGCTGCATTGCATTGTCTCTAATTAGGGATCCTACATATGTTTGAATGTTCCACACCCTAGGTGTGGTTCATTATCTCCATTGTCAGAGCAAGTAAGTGTGTGTTTAATTTGATTCATTGTTCATTTTGTATAGTTCGTCATTTTGATTAATTACCTTATTAAAAGAGTACGTCGAACTATCAATGCGCTGCGCCTTGGTCTGTCTTAACACCCGCTCGTGACAGAGAGAGAAGGTAGGGAACTTGTTTGTCTGTCATATATTAAAGATACAAATTGAAAATTGAGAAAAGAATTGGCATAAATAGAAAGGTTCATTTGAGGACAACATTTTTTCGATGTACCATGGCACATGGTTTATGAACTGATACAAAAAACAACACTTGATTCAACACTGAGTTTTTCCATTTAAGTTATTATACAACATTTTTGCCACCAATAGAATGCTATCTTTTACATTGTAGAATAAAAGTGAAGACATCAAATCTATGACATAACACATATGGAATCGTGTAGTAACCCAAAAGTGTTAAACAAATCAAAATATATTTTATATTTGAGATTCTTCAAATAGCCACCTTGATGACAGCTTTGCACACTCTTGGCATTCTCTCAACCAGCTTCACTTACTTGAACTCTGTGAAGCATTTATTTGGTCTGCAATCTAAGGCTGGTAACTCTAATGAACGTATCCTCTGCAGTAGAGGTATTTCTGGGTCTTCCATTCCTGTGGCGGTCCTCATGAAGCTGGTTGAGAGAATGCCATGAGTGTACAAAGCTGTCATCAAGGCAAAGGGTGGCTACTTTGAAGAATCTCAAATATAAAATATATTTTATAGTTTTTTGGTTACTACATGATTCCATATGTGTTATGTAATAGTTTTGATGTCTTCACTTTTATTCTACAATGTAAAAAATAGTGCAAATAAAGAAAAACCCTTGAATGAGCAACATTCCAAACTTTTGGCCCCCAGTATATATATCGGGCATACAACAATCTCAGCGCTGTAGATTATCTTGCGAAGAGACAAAATCACTAGATAATTTATTTTGGTATTGCCCCTATGTAGCTTGTTTCTGGTCACAGGTTCAGGAATGGTTAAAAAAAAATCACAAGATTCACATAAAATGAACCTTACAAATAGCAGTGTTGGCGATTTGGAAAAGCCATAATCAGTCAATAAATAATATAATAATACTTGTATATTATATATGTGGATACTATATGATTAGAAAGGTTCAAAATGTATGTAAAACATCACAGCATAAATGAAAAATATATGGCACATGGAAACCAAAAGAGGGTGGTCTATGGTGATAAGTGGGATGGGTTCAGAGTGGCTGAGGGGTGTGGTTAAGGAGTTTATGTTCAGTAATGTATTATTGTTATGTGATTGCTGTATATAAATGTACAATGTGTCATGACTGTCCTGTGTGAGGATCCAAGGCCTCCGATCAGCTTGACAATGGCTGACAATAACCAGACCCTCTCTCATCCACAGAAGAGGGGAGGGGAGTGGGGGGCACTGGGCCAGTTTGGTGATTGGAATGTCCCTTTGTCTCCAGAACACTTTTGCCGCCAAAACTATAATGACCAAAAAGTGAATACTGGAACAATAATTCTAAAATAAGAATGTAGGAATGGTCATTGGGGATCTAAAAAAAAAGTCACGTGGTTAATTATTTTGTCATGTCATTAAGAATGGTATCAAGTTGGAAAGTATACACACTAGCTGTCAAGTCTTCATCTTTTATGTTGTGCATGAGATATGAAAAATGTTTAAAGTAGTTTTGTTAAGGTAGGAATGTGATTTTAGTTTTCGAATGAGATAATTGTTTTTCATATAAGCTATGCACAATAACTAGCCACACCCGAGTGAGCTCAGAGATCGTGTCAACATGATGTAACATGATGTTTTACCCAAAGTGCATAAAAGGCTAGGTTAAGATAAACTCATCAGACCCGAAAGACGTGAGATGGTGGTCTACACATTTCAAATGGTTAGAACCTTGAACCTCAACACAAGGTGAAGAAGATCAACTCCCAGACTAGATCCGAACATTGCCAGGCTGCAGCTGTGCGTGTAAAGGGGTTCAAACTCTGACTAACCACACGAGGTGAAGGAAAGAAGAAAATCCCCTCCCAGACAGTGATTACTGGGACGAGCTAATTAGTTGTTCTAAACGAACAATCCACTACAGACCAATACAACTAAGATGAAGGACATTCTGACCTCAGGTGGAAAATCAGAGCCATACACCAAACAGGACACCAACCAACCCCTTCCCCAAGAAGGCTTGAGTCCAACAGAATATTGACTCTAACATGCACACTCATGTTTTCCCCAAGACTAATGTGGTCTAAGGCAGCGGTCCCCAACCATCGGGAACATTCGCTATTGGGCCGCACAGAAAGGATAAATCATAAAATGTTTTAATCGGTAAAATAAAATAATAATTATATACAATTATAGGCTATTTGTGCAGTAATTACATTGAACTTGGTGCAGTTAGTTGGTCCTTTTCTCACCATTGTAATATCTCTGTCACACCCACAACAGTTTACAGATTTTGAACTTGAGTAAAGCGCGCGCCATGAGTTCATCATGGTCTGCGTCTGCTGTGTTGCCGACAACTTTGTACTAGTTTGACATGTTCCAAACATTAACAGGGATTTGGGGAGAGGCTGAGACTGCGCCGTCTTTCTCCCAGCTGGTGCGCGATCTAGCTTCGCTTTCAACGGAGTTCGAGTGTTACTTCCTGTCAGGCTCTGGCCATAGAGAAGCACATAGGCTTCTCTATGTAGTTATGGTCAGAGTCTGACAGTGTCGTTCTTTTCTGTTTCTGTGTGGGGTTTGGGTTGGATCCCTAATTAGAGGCAGCTGCACCGCATTGTCTCTAATTAGGGATTCCATATATGTTGAGTCTGTCCTTCACTCGGGTGTGGGTCGTTGTCGTATTATGTCGCAGTCACAGTGAAGTAAGTGTGCCTTTTTTTACGTCCGTTCATTTCGTGTGTTTTTGTGAACGTGAGTTCGCCAGTTGTTTCATTTATACATAGTAATAATCAAAATAAAACTATGTCGAACTACTATCCCTGCGCTGCGTCTTGGTCTGTCTCAGCACCCTTCCGTGACAGAACGACCCACCACTACCAGACCAAGCAGCGTAACTGGGGAGAGACGGAGAGAGAGGAGGTGCCGCCGCATTATGCGCGAAGCGCGAGACGGGGAAACGCCCGCAAACATCCCCAAGGTAATTTTTTGGGGGGGCTATGGGGGTGGTCTGGCTATAGGCAGGAGGTGCCAATACCACCCCCCATGTGGAGCATGGAGAGGCCGAGGTACCAATGGGGGGCTCAGAGCAAGGAGCAGGAGGATTATTTTGAGGAGTATTATGGAGGAGTTCTGGAGGAATTGAGGGAGATAGAGATAGAGGTCGAGAGGGTCCAGCGAAGGTCAGCCGCCCGGAACCTCCAGCGAAGGTCCGACGCCCGGAACCTCCAGCGAAGGTCCGCCGCCCGGAACCTCCAGCGAAGGTCCGCCGCCCGCAACCTCCAGCGAAGGTCAGCCGCCCTGAACCTCCAGCGAAGGTCATCCGCCCTGAACCTCCAGCGAAGGTCAGCCGCCCGGAACCTCCAGCGAAGGTCAGCCGCCCGGAACCTCCAGCGAAGGTCAGCCGCCCGGAACCTCCAGCGAAGGTCCGCCGCCCGGAACCTCCAGCGAAGGTCCACCGGTGCCCATTCCGGGTCCAGCCGTCTGCTCCGCCTCAGTGCCAGAGCAGTCCGCTCCACTGGTAACCATTCCGGGTCCAGCCGTCTGCTCCGCCCCAGTGCCAGAGCAGTCCGCTCCACCGGTACCTATTCCGGGTCCAGCCGTCTGCTCCGCCCCAGTGCCAGAGCAGTCCGCTCCACCGTTACCCATTCCGGGTCCAGCCGTCTGCTCTGCTCCAGTGCCAGAGCAGTCCGCTCCACCGGTACCCATTCCGGGTCCAGCCGTCTGCTCCGCCCCAGTGCCAGAGCAGTCCGCTCCACCGGTGCCCATTCCGGGTCCAGCTGTCTGCTCCGCCCCAGTGCCAGAGCAGTCCGCTCCACCGGTGCCCAGTCCAGGCCCGGTTGTTTTCCCAGCTCCATGGCCAGAGCCGGTTGCCCCACCGGTGCCCAGTCTAGGCCCGGTTGTTTGCCCCGCTCCATGGCCGGAGCCGTTTGCCCCACCGGTGCCCAGTCCAGGCCCGGTTGTTTTCCCCGCTCCATGGCCAGAGCCGGTTGCCCCACCGGTGCCCAGTCCAGGCCCGGTTGTTTGCCCCGCTCCATGGCCGGAGCCGTTTGCCCCACCGGTGCCCAGTCCTGGCCCGGTTGTTTTCCCCGCTCCAAGGCCGGAGCCGTTTACCCCACCGGTGCCCAGTCCAGGCCCGGTTGTTTTCCCCGCTCCATGGCCGGAGCCGTTTACCCCACCGGTGCCCAGTCCAGGCCCGGTTAATGGTCCCGGTTAATGGTCCCGCTCCATAGCCGTTTGCCCCACCGGTACCCAGCCCGGGCCCGGTTATAAAGAAGGGGCATGGGAGAAAACTGTCCACTTCGCCGGAGCCAGAGCCGGCCCCAATGGACTAGTCTTCCCTCCCATTAACCCCCCCTTGTTTTGTGTGTTTTTTTTGGGCGTCCGGGAGTCCGCGCCTTGGGGGGGTGGGGTACTGTCAGGCTCTGGCCATAGAGAAGCACATAGGCTTCTCTATTTAGTTATGGTCAGAGTCTGACAGTGTCGTTCTTTTCTGTTTCTGTGTGGGGTTTGGGTTGGATCCCTAATTAGAGGCAGCTGCACCGCATTGTCTCTAATTAGGGATCCCATATATGTTGAGTCTGTCCTTCACTCGGGTGTGGGTCGTTGTCGTATTATGTCGCAGTCACGGTGAAGTAAGTGTTCCTTTTTTTACGTCCGTTCATTTCGTGTGTTTTTGTGAACGTGATTAGTCGATTCGTGTTTTTGTGTCCTGTAGTTCATTTATACATAGTAATAATCAAAATAAAACTATGTCGAACTACTATCCCTGCGCTGCGTCTTGGTCTGTCTCTGCACCCTTCCGTGACACTTCCCAACCGCCAAAGACCCACGAAGTGCAAAGGAATGGATCCGTGACCCATTTCTGAATTTCCCAGGTGAATCGTCCGTGTAGGAAGAAGATCAAATCCTTGAGGTTGCATATGACGGTGGCCTTAAAAGTATGTTTGAGATAACTTCATCTCTGACGACCTTCTGGGTTAAAATCAAGGCTGAATATCCTGATATAGCCACAAACGCACTGAAAACGTGTTTCCATTTCCAACATCCTATCTCTTGCGAAGCGGGGTTTTCCGCAATGACGGCAACAAAAACAAAATTACGGAGTAGACTGGACATAAGGAATAATGTCACTGTTTCCCATCACCCCTAGATGGGACCGTCTTGTTGCCGGGAAACAAGCTCAGGGCTCCCATTGATTCAGCGACTTGGTGAGTTGTAATGTTTTTATTATATGGTCATTAGAGAAAAGTATCCGCTTTATGTTTTCATAATATCATCAAGTTAGACCTACTTAAACTAAAACGTGCCAGAGCAGTCCGCTCCACCGGTGCCCATTCCGGGTCCAGCCGTCTGCTCCACCTCAGTGCCAGAGCAGTCCGCTCCACCGGTACACAATCCGGGTCCAGCCGTCTGCTCCGCTCCAGTGCCAGCGAAGGTCCGCCGCCCCGAACCTCCAACGAAGGTCCGCCGCCCGGAACCTCCAACAAAGGTCCGCCACCCTGAACCTCCACTGGTACCCATTCCGGGTTCAGCCGTCTGCTCCGCCTCAGTGCCAGAGCAGTCCGCTCCACCGGTGCCCATTCCGGGTCCAGCCGTCTGCTCCGCCCCAGTGCCAGAGCAGTCCGCTCCACCGGTACCCATTCCGGGTCCAGCTGTCTGCTCCGCCCCAGTGCCAGAGCAGTCCGCTCCACCGGTACCCATTCCGGGTCCAGCCGTCTGCTCCGCCCCAGTGACAGAGCATTCCGCTCCACCGGTGCCCATTCCGGGTCCAGCTGTCTGCTCCGCCCCAGTGCCAGAGCAGTCCACTCCACCGGTGCCCATTCCGGGTCCAGCCGTCTGCTCCGCCCCAGTGCCAGAGCAGTCCGCTCCACCGGTGCCCAGTCCAGGCCCGGTTGTTTTCCCAGCTCCATGGCCAGAGCCGGTTGCCCCACCGGTGCCCAGTCTAGGCCCGGTTGTTTGCCCCGCTCCATGGCCGGAGCCGTTTGCCCCACCGGTGCCCAGTCCAGGCCCGGTTGTTTTCCCCGCTCCATGGCCAGAGCCGGTTGCCCCACCGGTGCCCAGTCCAGGCCCGGTTGTTTGCCCCGCTCCATGGCCAGAGCCGTTTGCCCCACCGGTGCCCAGTCCTGGCCCGGTTGTTTTCCCCGCTCCAAGGCCGGAGACGTTTACCCCACCGGTGCCCAATCCAGGCCCGGTTGTTTTCCCCGCTCCATGGCCGGAGCCGTTTACCCCACCGGTGCCCAGTCCAGGCCCGGTTAATGGTCCCGCTCCATGGCCGGAGCCGTTTGCCCCACCGGTACCCAGCCCGGGCCCGGTTATAAAGAAGGGGCATGGGAGAAAACTGTCCACTTCGCCGGAGCCAGAGCCGGCCCCAATGGACTAGTCTTCCCTCCCATTAACCCCCCCTTGTTTTGTGTGTTTTTTTTGGGCGTCCGGGAGTCCGCGCCTTGGGGGGGTGGGGTACTGTCAGGCTCTGGCCATAGAGAAGCACATAGGCTTCTCTATTTAGTTATGGTCAGAGTCTGACAGTGTCGTTCTTTTCTGTTTCTGTGTGGGGTTTGGGTTGGATCCCTAATTAGAGGCAGCTGCACCGCATTGTCTCTAATTAGGGATCCCATATATGTTGAGTCTGTCCTTCACTCGGGTGTGGGTCGTTGTCGTATTATGTCGCAGTCACGGTGAAGTAAGTGTTCCTTTTTTTACGTCCGTTCATTTCGTGTGTTTTTGTGAACGTGATTAGTCGATTCGTGTTTTTGTGTCCTGTAGTTCATTTATACATAGTAATAATCAAAATAAAACTATGTCGAACTACTATCCCTGCGCTGCGTCTTGGTCTGTCTCTGCACCCTTCCGTGACACTTCCCAACCGCCAAAGACCCACGAAGTGCAAAGGAATGTATCCGTGACCCATTTCTGAATTTCCCAGGTGAATCGTCCGTGTAGGAAGAAGATCAAATCCTTGAGGTTGCATATGACGGTGGCCTTAAAAGTATGTTTGAGATAACTTCATCTCTGACGACCTTCTGGGTTAAAATCAAGGCTGAATATCCTGATATAGCCACAAACGCACTGAAAACGTGTTTCCATTTTCAACATCCTATCTCTGCGAAGCGGGGTTTTCCGCAATGACGGCAACAAAAACAAAATTACGGAGTAGACTGGACATAAGGAATAATGTCACTGTTTCCCATCACCCCTAGATGGGACCGTCTTGTTGCCGGGAAACAAGCTCAGGGCTCCCATTGATTCAGCGACTTGGTGAGTTGTAATGTTTTTATTATGTGGTCATTAGAGAAAAGTATCCGCTTTATGTTTTCATAATATCATCACGTTAGACCTACTTAAACTAAAACTTTATGAAAAAACTGCTATACCAAACTTATAGGCCTAATTGATATTCTGGTCGTGTCGTATCGTTACAGTTTGGCATCCCTCCGGACAGGATCCTGGTGTAGAACACAAAGTATCAGTATTACAACGTGACAGACAGTCAGACAGGCAGACAGGCAGGCTGGCAGATAGCCAGACAGGCAGGTGGGTAGGGAGACAGATTAACAGGCAGGCAGACAAGCAGACAATTGACCAGGGTTAACATCTTCTTCCCTCCTCCAGGGATTGACACTGATGGCAAGCCCAGGACCACTTTTCCTGGGGTTAAGTTGAGGACAAGTCCCGGGCTTCAAATCCAGGGTGGGGAGCTGGAGGGAGAGAAATAGATAAGTGATCGAGGAACAAAGCATGATTAGCATGAAAGAAAACTACTTGGGTTTAAAAAATAGAGGAACACAGCAAAAATAGAGAAAGCTCTGAGGACATGTATTGATCCCATAGGGCTCTGGTCAAAAGTGCACTATATCGGTAATAGGGTGCCATTTGGGAGGCATCCATATAGTCCTCTGTCCACTTCTCTGTGGTAAGTGAGTGTTGGTGTGTGAATCGCTATGTGAAGCCTGTGTTATTGAGGTACCCTCTGTGTTGTAGCCTGTTATAGTCTGCAAAATGGAGTGGCTGATGTATCACATATACCTCTACCCCTCACAGCAACAATCAATCCCCTCCCGCACACACACATAAAAACAGATTCACGCATACACGCTAGCTAGCATGCACACACACACACACACAGGTCGCTGACCCCCATCATCAGCACTGTGAAAGTGCTGGCACTCCCAATCACTCTTGCTTGTACTATTGCTATACAAGCAGTACACACACAGTACACACACAGCAGTACACACACAATATAAACACACTTCAGAAAATGACAGCCATCTCCTGAGTGAAATTGCTCTGATGGTATCTACTCCTCTGCAGGGTAGCTACTCAGTGGGGGTAGAGAAGAGAATTATTGTGAACATTATTGCAAACACACACACACACACACACACACACACACACACACACACACACACACACACACACACACACACACAGAACATAATTGAAGGAGCTTAGGTGAAGGGGTTTGCAGACATTCACTGACCACAATCACATTAATGTCAGAGACAGATGTCATCCATCCACACACTAATTACATTTGTATATAATGAATTCTAATGAAACATAGGACTTTAGAATTATCAATTTTACATAGAAGCTTGAGTGGTATTGGACAGAGAAGGGGGTGTGCTAACCTCTGCTCTCATTAAAGGCTGGGTTATCCATTACCCCAAAGTCCTTCAGGTCAGGTCTGCTGTGGAAGCACAAAGTAATCAGATTAGTATTACATTTCTCAGTAACAGGTGTTTGATCGGAATCGCAGTAATTTTGATGTCTAAGACTTCATGAAATTATCATGATATTCAACACCTTCATCATCATTCCTATCATCACCATTGTCATCACCATCATCATCATCATCCTCACCATCATCTTCACCAGCAACCTTCATCAACACCCTAACCAGTGATTTACATCAAGGAGTGTCTCTTTAGGAATACAAACAGGACACAGACAGTAATAGCAAGAAAAGGTAAGGGTTAACATTTCAGAAATATATAGTAGCATCAAATGTCAAACAAAACTCCTGCCAAATCACGTATCAGTTGTTGTTTTTTTAACCTTTATTTTAACAGGGAGTCAACACTGAGACAGAGGATTCCATTTCCAGGTGAGCCCTGTGTACACAATACACATCAATATACAATATACACATTTAAAACTATACTATTTAAAAACATGTTAAAATAAACAAAAATATGCAAAAAGCAAAAACACAATCATAAACAACAGTTCCGTTTCTCAGCTACTAGATTCTCAACTAACACTCTAAACTGCCACATACATCCACATTTTAATGAGATCTGCTGTTCCAAAAGTTGGACGCATTGAAACTAAAAGGAACCTTGAGTTAAACAACCCTGTGAACGTGTTTTGTAATGCTTGTCAAATTAGGTAAGTGTCATGTGTGCTCCTTCTCCGGCCTCAAGGTCACCAGACTGCTGATTATCCCGCACACCTGTCAACATCGTCACGCGCATCAGCGCCTCATCACACTCACCTGGACTCCATAAGTTCTTTGATTACCTTCCCACTCCCCTTTCCTCAGATGTCATTGACTCTGTTCTAGCTTTGTGTCTGTGCTTTGTTTCGTGTTTTATGTTTTGTTTATTTATTAAAACACTCACTCCCTGAACTTGCTTCCCGACTCCTCAGCGCAGACGTTACAGTATGTCGGAAGCTTGTGTAGTACAGCTTTGTAAATGTAATGAAGTGACCTACGGGACATTAATGAGGACAAGGCAACCTTTTGATACAAGATGCAGTGATGCGTATTAAAACTGTCACCTGTGATAAAGCGAAGGGCGCCATGGTGATAGAATGATCCACCACCCTGGGACGCAGCGGATAACAACTGTGGGATATATCCTCCTCGGAAAGGGGAGAACTCCCGAGGAGGAATTCTCCCATGAGTGTTCGATGGTGTCCGGAGTAGAGGCACCGTCGTAAGGGAAAGGGTCGACGGGCCAGAAAGGCGAAGGACCAGCCTGGAGCCCAGAAGAACCCCCAAACTGTTTTTTGGGGGGGGCTATGGGGGTGGTCGGTGCACCCGGAGCCTCCAGAGAAAGTCCGAAGCCCGGAGCCTACAGTGAAGGTCCGCAGCCCGGAACCTCCAGTGAAGGTCCGCAGCCCGGAACCTCCAGTGAAGTTCAGCAACCCGGAACCTCCAGCGAAGGTCCGCAGCCCAGAGCCTCCAGCGAAGGTCCGCAGCCCGGAGCCCCCAGCGAAGGTCAGCAACCCGGAACCTCCAGCGAAGGTCCGCAGCCCGGAGCCTACAGCGAAGGTCCGCAGCCCGGAGCCTACAGCGAAGGTCCGCAGCCCGGAGCCTACAGCGAAGGTCCACAGCCCGGAACCTCCAGCGAAGGTCCGCAGCCCGGAACCTCCAGTGAAGGTCAGCAACCCGGAACCTCCAGCGAAGGTCCGCAGCCCGGAACCTCCAGCGAAGGTCAGCAACCTGGAACCTCCAGCGAAGGTCCGCAGCCCAGAGCCTCCAGCGAAGGTCCGCAGCCCGGAGCCCCCAGAGAAGGTCCGCAGCCCGGAGCCTCCAGCGAAGGTCCGCAGCCCTGAGCCTACAGCGAAGGTCCGCAGACCGGAGGCTACAGCGAAGGTCGTCTGCTCCACTCCAGTGCCAAAGCAGTACGCTCCGCCGGTGCCCATTCCGGGTCCGGCCGTCCGCTCCACTCCAGTGCCAGAGCAGTCCGCTCCGCCGGTGCCCAGTCCGGGTCCGGCCGTCCGCTCCACTCCAGTGCCAGAGCAGTCCGCTCCACCGGTGCCCATTCCGGGTCCAGCGACGGGTAATGGCGATGAATGGACAAAGAGGGTCAGTTAGAAAAAGTGATGTACTACACACAGGACCTGAGGCCTGGTAGTTAAACAGAAAGAAATACCATATAACCAAACAGTCCTGCAGGCATCAGCTGTGAAGCTGAGCAATCATAGGATCCGATGAGCAGCAAAGTGGTGAGCCGGGGAGCAAGTTCAGTGGGCGCTGTGCTAGGCGAGCGAGGAGGCACAGCGTTCAGAGTGTTAGCAGGCCGGGCTAGTAGGCCGGGGCTAGCAGATGGATCTTCGGCGACGTCGCAGAGGAGAACCCTGTTGAGACCACGTCGGACAATTACGTCGGCAGACCAGTCACGGTGGCTCGGTGGGGCTCCGTGTCGACAGTAGAAGGTCCAGGTAGGTTGACAAGGTACTGGAGCCCGGGAGGGTAGCTAGCACACGTATATCCTCCGGGAGATGAGCCTAGCTTACGCTAGCATAGGTAGCATGTAAACAATGGAGGTTAGCTATAAACGTCGGTCACTCGAATGCAGCTAGCTAGCTGTGATGATCCGGTGTGGTGGTCCTGTAATTTCAGTGGAAATCCGGTGAAGTGGAAGGGATCGCAGTCCGATAAGCGCTGGGTTGGTAGCGCGCTGAGGGTAAGGTGGCTTGCAGGAGGGGTAAATCGGGAACAAATAAAAATGTATGGAAAGACAAATTACAAACTATTACAAACTATTTACACGGGCCACGAGACGGGACAAACAAAAACACGTCTGCACTGTTACGCCATCTTGGTTTTCCATCTCGTGCAGCCGTCTTTACATCTCGTAAAATAAATAGGAATGACTCTCCATGAATGCTCCGTGTATCGTCCCTTAAATACACATCGTGACAGCAGGATTGAATCCCTGAGCCGACAAGTAAAAAATCTGTCGTTCTGCCCCTGAACAAGGCAGTTAACCCACTGTTTCTAGGCTGTTGTAAATAAGAATTTGTTCTTAACTGACCTGCCTAGTTAAATAAATAAAAAAAAGTTCCTAAACCACTTGCAAGATGCCTGGTTGAGACCCATTTCAGGAACCTTTGAATGAGTAGGGGATGGTTGACAGTATCAAAGGCCTTCGATAGATCTATAAATATGGCAGCACAGTGATTCCTATGATCTGCTAGGTTGTGAACAAACAGAGCAAGAACTCACAGATGACTAGAAAAAAAGCTCAAACCAATTGTATTCAACCCACTGAGTCATACAGCTACAAAGACAACATACAAGTCACACAAGCACATCTTCATACCTTCCAACTAGGTGGCGTCAGGTCATTACATGTCTAAGATAACCAATCCTTCTTTGGTGTTAGGCAGAAACACAGTAGGTTCCTCTTACTGGTGTTGTCATGGCTCTGCCCAAGTCTAGGATCCTCATGGACGTGGAAGTGAGGTAGGACTGTAATCAGATATCCCCTTCCAGCAGTATCTTCTCTCTTCAACCGTTGACATCATCTCAAGTTGAGTTCCACATCCCTCATGGTCCTGCCTTATCAAGAACTGAAACTAGACAGTTTCCCTTTGCATTCCTCCTCAATAACATTAATATTCAACAATAACATATTCAAACAGAATATTAACTTTCTGCACTTCCTCTTTTCTCACTATCAGTCAGTAACTTTCCACAAACAAAGTTCCTCTTTACCCTTCCTTGACCCCTAACATATACAGCGGGTGAAATAAGTATTGAACACGCCACCATTTTTCTCAGTAAATATATTTCCAAAGGTGCTATTGACATGACATGTTCACCAGATGTTGGTAACAACCCAAGTAATCCATATATACAAAGAAACCAAAACAAATAAGTTATGTGTAATAATGTGAAATGACACAGGGAAAAAGTATTGAACACGCTTACTGATATTTATTTAATACTTTGTACAAAAGCCTTTGTTGGTAATGATAGCTTCAAGACGCCTCCTGTATGGAGAAACTAGTCGCATGCATTGCTCTGGTGTGATTTTGGCCCATTCTTCCACACAAACAGTCTTCAAATCTTGAAGGTTCCGTGGGCCTCTTCTATGAATCTTGATCTTCAGTTCTTTCCATAGATTTTCAATGGGATTTAAGTCAGGTGATTGGCTGGGCCATTCTAGCAGCTTTATTTTCTTTCTTTGAAACCAATTGAGTAGTTTCCTTGGCTGTGTGTTTGGGATCATTGTCTTGCTGAAATGTCCACCCTCGTTTCATCTTCATC
This sequence comes from Thymallus thymallus, assembly GCA_023634145.1. NCBI lineage: Eukaryota > Metazoa > Chordata > Actinopteri > Salmoniformes > Salmonidae > Thymallus > Thymallus thymallus. The sequence continues at coordinate 14,203,286 of CM042418.1, forward strand.
ATCCTGGTAGATGGCAGCAGATTTTTGTCAAGAATGTCTCAGTAAATTTGCCCATTCATCCTTCCTTCAATTATGTGAAGTTTGCCAGTACCATTTGCTGAAAAGCAGCCCCACACCATGATGTTCCCACCTCCAAACTTCACTGTTGGTATGGTGTTTTTGGGGTGATGTGCAGTGCCATTTCTCCTCCAAACATGGTGTGTATTATGACATCCAAACAGTTCAATTTTGCTCTCATCTGACCACACTATATTCTCCCAGTATTTCACTGGCTTTTCCAAATGTTGTGCAGCAAACTTTAAACGAGCTTCAATATGCTTTTTTTTCAGCAATGGAGCCTTGCGTGGTGAGCGTGCATACAGGCCATGGCGGTGGAGTGCATTACTTACTGTTTTCTTTGAGACAACAGTACCTGCTAATTGCAGGTCTTTTTGAAGCTCTCCACAAGTGGTCCTTGGCTCTTGGACAACTCTTCTGATTATTCTTTTCACTCCTCTGTCAGAAATCTTGCGAGGAGCACCTGGTCGAGGCAAATTTATGGTGAAATGATTGTCTTTCCACTTCCGTATTATGGCCCCAACAGTGCTCACTGGAACATTCAGAAGCTTAGAAATGCGCCTATAACCAATGCCATCATTATGTTTTGCAACAATTAGGTTGCGAAGGTCTTGAGACAGCTTTTACCCATCATGAGATGTGTCTTGTGTGACACCTTGGCAATGAGACCTTTTTGTAGGCCATCAGTTGGGACTGAACCAGCTTATATTAATTTGCACTGACAGGGGGCTGGATTGCTTTTTAATTACTGATAGTTTTCAGCTGTTGTCTTGGCTTTCCATGCTTTTTTGCACCTCCCTTTCTTCATGTGTTCAATACTTTTTCCCTTTGTCATTTCACAACTTAATTTCTGAACTTATTTGTTTTGGCTTCTTTGTATGTATGGATTACTTGGGTTGTTACCAACATCTGGTGAATTTCATGTCAATAGCACCTTTGGAAATATATTTACTGAGAAAAATGGTGACGTGTTCAATACTTATTTCACCCGCTGTACATTCCTTATACGTATAAAGTAATTAATAAGTTCTAGTACGGTAACATGAATAAGTATATTTCAATCTAAATCCAACATATATAAGCAATTTAATATATCAATTAAGAGTAGCATAGCTGCTGAAACAGTGCTATGTCCAGATCTAAAACCAGACTGGTAAACATTAAGAATATCATTTGAAGTTAAAATAGTTATTAGCTGATACTTTGCCAGTGATTCTAATATTTTTGCAAGGCAAGATAGTTTAGAGATTAGTCAGTAGTTATCCAGGTCAGAAGGATCCCGACCTTTGTAAAGGGGGAGGACATGTGCCGCCTTCCTGATCTTAGGGATAGCAGCAGAAGCATTTGTTAAATAAAAAACATGGGTCAAAGGTTCTACATTGAGGGGGGCAGAAAGCTGCAGTAGAAAGGGATGAAGCGAATCAGCTCCTGTTGATTTTTTGAATGTACATTTAATACATTATTGGCATAAAAAAAATGTAAGAGTGAGTGCCTGGAAGTCATTCCTAGTCATCATTCTCTGTTATTTGTTTAGAGGTGAATAAAGGCCTCCCTCTAGTGGAGCTTGAGGTATTTTCATAAAAAACACATTCAAATAGATGGCTAGCTGAGGCAAAATGGTTATTAAAAGCACCACAAAATGGTTATTAAAAGCACCACAAATGGTTATTAAAAGCTCCACAAAATGGTTATTAAAATCACCTCAAATGTTGTTTTGTCTATTATGGGACCAGAGGCTGTCATAACTTGGTGGGGCAATGGGGGGTGGAGTTATTTCTCAAAGATTGGACCACTTTCCAGATGTTGCTTTTCTAACCAAAGTAAGGCATCTATTTCTCAAAAGTCTGAAGAACTGCTAGTCACAGGAAGAATCAGTCAATCTAGCCTTAGCCCAAACTATGTTTCTTTCATAAAATCTTTCAGATAATTAATGTGTGAACCATTGGTTAGTTCTGTCCTTTAACCTTCATCTCTTATATGGGGCATGCTTATCTACAGCAGAGTTAAACAGCGAGGTAAAGGGCCTGATGCGAATTAGAGATACAGTAGAGGACACACCCTCCCAATCATACAACCCCAGGTCATACAGGAAATGTTGATAATTGAAAGATCTAAAACGCCTCTTTGTAATAATGCGTGGAAACAATTTAGGTAACTTAGTATCTCTAATGCAGGCAATGGACAATGTTCACTGAGCTTGTTAGCATTGGCTGTATACTTATGAGGTGCGTTTGCCAGAATTACAGTATATCCAAAAGAGTACATTTTTCAGGGTGTTTTAAGTTGTGGTGTGTTGATTTAATTATCAGTTGAGTAAAATTTGGCTCAGTACAAAATCATTTCAGTCTATCTGATACTGGCTTCAACCAATCCTGGTTAAGATCACCCAATATTAATAATTCAGAATTAGTATAGTTAGACAGCAAGTCAGACAATTTGCTAAAAGCAGTTGGGAGGGCTGAGGGAGGGCAATAAACTCCCACTGTTTAGTTGGGCATTATTACCAAGGCACACATTTAGGACAAGACATTCAAATTGCTTGGGGACAGAGGTGGTAATACACACAGCAACATTCAAGTTGTTCTTTATGAATACTCGCACCTCTACCAACACTGTCGGATCTTGTCAGGCTCTGGCCATAGAGAAGCCTATTTGCTTCTCTATGTAACCATGGTCAGAGTCTGACAGGTCTTTTCTTTCTCTTTCTGGTGGTGGTTTGTGTGGGATCCCTAATTAGAGGCAGCTGTAGCGCATCGTCTCTAATTAGGGATCCTACATAGGTTGGTAGATTTTCACTCTGGGTTGTGGGTCGTTATCGTTATGTATATTTCGCAAGTCACAGAGAAGTAAGTGTGCATTATTTACGTATATATCTCGTGTTTGATTTTGAAACGTTACGTTTATATTGTCGTGTTTATTTGGTACGAATGTCTGTCTATCGAGTTTGTTTTGTGTGTGTAGTTCGGACATCTTTATTGAATATTCAGTAATCAAAGAATATGTCGAACTACTATCCCTGCGCTGCATCTTGCTCTATGCTTGCACCCACACGTGACAGAACGACCCACCAGTACGAGACCAAGCAGCGTAACTGGGGAGAGATGGAGAGAGAGGAAGTGCCGCATTATGCGCGACGTGCGAGACGGGGAAACACCCGCTAACAACCCCAAGGTAATTTTTTTGAGGGGGGCTATGGGGGTGGTCTGGCTACAGGCAGGAAGAGCCAATACCACCCCCCCCCCCCCCCGTGGATTTTGGAGAGGCCGAGGTATAAATGGGGGGCTCGGAGCAAGGTGGAGGAGGAGTATTTGGAGGTGCATTTTGGAGAGGTTCTGGAGGAATTGAGGGAGATAGAGGTCGAGAGGGAGATGGCGGAGTGGTCCAGTCTAGGTCCGGTCATCTACTCCACTCCCGGGCTGGAGCAGTCCGCTCCACCGGTGCCCAGTCCGGGTCCGGCTGTCTACTCTACCTCCCTGCCAGAGCAGTCCGCTCCTCGGGTGCTCAGTCTGGGTCCGATCGTCTACTCCACCCCCATGCCAGAGCAGTCCGCTCCACCGGTGCCCAGTCCGGGTCCGGTCGTCATCTCCACTCCCATGCCAGAGCAATCCGCTTCACCGATATCCAGTCCGGGTCCGGACCTCTGCCCTACTCCCCGCACCCGACCTCCAGTGCGTGCGCCCAGCCAGGTGCTTCCAGTGCCGGCTCCACGCATCCGACCTCCGGTGCGCCTCCCCAGTCCGGTACGACCCATGCCGGCTCCCCGCACCCGACCTCCAGTGCGTGCGCCTAGCCAGGTGCTTCCTGTGCCAGCTCCACGCACCCAACATCCGGTGCGCCTCCCCAGTCCGGTACATCCTGTGCCAGCCCTCCGCAGCCCGGAACCTCCAGCAAAGGTCCTCAGCCCGGAACCTCCAGCGAAGGTCTGTAGCCAAAAGCCTCCAGCGAAGGTCCGCAGCCCGGAACCTCCAGCGAAGGTCCGCAGCCCGGAACCTCCAGCGAAGGTCCGCAGCCTGCAACCTCCAGCGAAGGTCCACAGCCCAAAGCCTATAGCGAAGGTCCGCAGCCCGTAACCTCCAGCGAAGGTCCGCAGCCCGGAACCTCCCGCCGTCTGCTCCGCTGCAGGGCCAGAGCAGGCCGCTCCACCGGTACCCATTCCGGGTTCAGCCGTCTGCTCCGCTCCAGAGCCTGAGCAGTCCGCTCCACCGGTACCCATTCCGGGTTCAGCCGTCTGCTCCGCTCCAGAGCCTGAGCAGTCCGCTCCACCGGTACCCATTCCGGGTTCAGCCGTCTGCTTCGCCCCAGTGCCAGAGCAGTCCGCTCCACCGGTACCCATTCCGGGTTCAGCCGTCTGCTCCGCTCCAGAGTCAGAGCAGTCCGCTCCACCGGTGCCCAATCCGGGTCCAGCCGTCTGCTCCGCTCCAGTGCCAGAGCAGTCCGCTGTACCGGTGCCCAATCCGGGTCCAGCCATCTGCTCTGCTCCAGTGCCAGAGCAGTCCGCTCCACCGGTACCCAATCCGGGTTCAGCCATCTGCTCTGCTCCAGTGCCAGAGCAGTCCGCTCCACCGGTACCTAATCCGGGTCCAGCCGTCTGCTCCGCTCCAGTGCCAGAGCAGTCCGCCCTACCGGTGCCCAATCCGGGTCCAGCCGTCTGCTCCACTCCAGAGCCAGAGCAGTCCGCTCCACCGGTGCCCAATCCGGGTTCAGCCGTCTGCTCCGCTCCAGAGTCTGAGCAGTCCGCCCCACCGTTGCCCAGTCCAGGCCCGGTTATTTTCCCAGCTCCATGGCCGGAGCCGTTAACTCCACCGGTACGCAGTCCGGGCCTGGTCATAAGGAGGGGGCACGGGAGAAAACTGTCAACTTCGCCGGAGCCAGAGCCGCCCCCGACGGACTAGTCTTCCCTCCCTATACCCCCCCCATGTATTTGTGTGTTTTATTTGGCGTCCGGGAGTCCGCGCCTTGGGGGTGGGGTACTGTCAGGCTCTGGCCATAGAGAAGCCTATTTGTAACCATGGTCAGAGTCTGACATGTCTTTTCTTTCTCTTTCTGGTGGTGGTTTGTGTGGGATCCCTAATGAGAGGCAGCTGTAGCGCATCGTCTCTAATTAGGGATCCTACATAGGTTGGTAGATTTTCACACTGGGTTGTGGGTCGTTATCGTTATGTATATTTCGCAAGTCACAGAGAAGTAAGTGTGCATTATTTACGTATATATCTCGTGTTTGATTTTGAAACGTTATGTTTATATTGTCGTGTTTATTTGGTACGAACGTCTGGGTGTGTAGTTCGGACATCTTTATTGAATATTCAGTAATTAAAGAATATGTCGAACTACTATCCCTGCGCTGCATCTTGGTCTATGCTTGCACCCACACGTGACAGATATATAAACATTATATCCATTTAGAGACACATCAGAGTCTGTCACAGACTTTTCTAACCAAGTCTCAGTAATTATCAAAATGTCCTGTTAGTTTGAGAAGCCAGAATTACAATAAGATCCATTTTCGAAATCAAACTTCTGACATTTACATGAATCAGTCCAAGACCACAGCTGTCAGATTTCAGATCAGATGGAGTCTCTAACACAAACATGTTGTCAATAAAATCCAACGCTTTTTCAGAGCAGAGTCCTAAATTTCATCCATGAGTCCGGTGCAAATAGCCTGCAGAAGCGACCAATTCCACGACCGTGTGTTCGGATAGGGTATTCTCTCAGGTATTCAAAGTTCCGTCTCAACTCAGCCCATTGCCGCAGTTTGATGTAATTTGTACCAGCATACACAATCACCGTGTGCAGCTCCGGGTTTTGGTTTAGAATGACTGTAAGCTCACGCACTCTGGCACCAGGGCAACAAGGGCCTCCGCTGGCTCAGTGGTCTGAAGATGCGGAAGTCCGGCGGTGAGTGAGTCCCCCCGTGCCCCAGGGGGCACGGTCTGGCTGCCAGCTGGAGGCGGATCAGATGGGTGGACATGGGTAGAGTGACTGATGTTGTCGCCCTGTTGCTTGATGTTGGCGATCACTTGCCTGGCATCAGAGTCTCCAGGACAAGAGCGGGATCCTGGGGGCGGACAGTCCACTTCCAGCGGTGCAAAGCTGTTTGCCATGCGAAGTTGATCCTCCAAGGCAGGAAAGGACCGCCCAGTTCGCGACTCCCTCGGGCCCTTTCGACTAGCCGTCTCGGCCCAGTCTTTGTGGTGAAGTGGAGTTGAACAAGCCACCTGTTCCCGAGAAGATCGACTTTGCCCAATTCTCCACCAACCTGGGTGAAAGAGTTGTTCAGCGCCAAGATATGTTTAGCCTGGGCTAAGATAAAGCCACATTGGTGAACTCATCAACGAGGCTCTCCTTCTGCTTCAGCTCATCATCTGCAGCCGCTCGATATCACACCTTAGGCACTTTTTACAGACATACCCCTGTTCCGTATACGCTTGGTCTTCCACTCTGTACCTCTGGTTAGTGAATATATAAATCAAACTGGATTCGAACATACATTGGACAGACTGAGCCAACGACATGTAGAACAAGGATGGGAGGGGAAACATAAAAAGCATGGAATGGAAACAACATTTGAGAAGATACCCCCCTGGGACAATGTACTTCCTGACTGCAGCTAACACAGTGGAACACAAACAAATCCTACACACACTCATTCAACACTGAAGCAAAATGTATGAACAAAGGCTGGGAGGAAAGTTAGTGAGTTAACATCCTCCTCGTCAATGGAAAACAATGTCCTTACAGTATGTGGAAAGAATTGTACATGGACAGTACCAGTAGACAGAACAAGGAGCTTCATTCAGACACGTTGGTTGGGTAATCAAGGGTACTTCTCCTTGGCACTGTCTTGGAGAAAATTAAATTGTCTTTATACCAATTTTATTCAGGACTTCTCTTCCAAGTCCTCATCTGCTCAATATCATGGCTAGATTTTGGGTATAAATGCAATGCCATGGGATGTATTGAGCAAAACACACAGTCTTGCATTAAGTTGTGTTATTCTCACTCGGGATGGTCTCTGTGAAAGGTTGGCCACCAACATGACCTGATCCTAGTGCAAAGTCTGAACCTCTGACATACATAGCCCCCCAGGCACCACTACATGCTTGGGTCTCTGACTCCATTAAAGCATAGCGTGCAATGGCACAGAACTGCGCAGTCTGTTACATAATCATAAAGAGGGAGAAAGAGAGGGAGAGAGGCAGACAGAGAGAGGGAGAGAGAGACTGAGACAGAGGGAAAGTGTGAGAGAGAGAGAGAGAGAGAGAGAGAGAGAGAGAGAGGGGGGAGAATAAAAATAGAAAGCATTTGTCCTTTGCGTGGCGAGGGGTTGTGTGTGGTGAGTGTGTCCATGTGAATGCATGTTTGCTGTATTTATACTTACGTGCATATTGGCCCATGCCACTCCACATGGCACTCTCCATGATGCAGACAGTATCTCAGAGGGCATTCTGCAATAAGACCAAACAACAACACTCTCTCCTCAACCAGAGCAAGTTGAGTGAAGCACAGCACAGACCAGGTCTGCGTCCCAAATAATAATTTAATACCCTCAAACTGGCACAATGGAACCAGTTTATAGTGAGCAGGGAGGAACAGAGAAGGAGGGACGGAGGGTGGAAAGGAGGGAACGAGCGAGAGAGAGACGTGATAATTCAAGGAAATGTCAGGGATGTAGAGTGTGGAGTTGGGAAAAGGAGAGGAAAGAAGTCAATTGGGAGAGGTTCGGCAAGAGAGTGAGAGAGAGAGAACCTGTGAAAGTGGCTTACCTCCCACCACACACTCAGTGGTAAAGGAGATGTCATCCAGGGCGATGTCAGTCCACACGTCACCCCCCACTTCTGCCTGGAAGGTCACTCTGAAAGGGGCCGTGTTAGACAGGATCACACTGGTGTAGGAACACTGATCACCATGGTTACTGCTGGCGGCCCGCATCAGCAGGCGGGTCCCACTCGGGACAACCATGTAGACCTGAGTGACACGCCACAAGTTTTCAGCACTATAAATGTCACTTAGCTGTGACTTAACAAGGGAAACACACAGTGTGGAGTACAAGGATGCACAACTCAAGTCTTAAGTTATTTATTAGGACATGACTTAAAGGGGAAGTTCAGGATTTTACAACTTAATGTTAGATGGTTCCTCGCCCTGAAAGTAGTCTATGGGCTAGGAGAAACTGTAATCCATGGTTTGGTTTTCTTTAAATAGCTAGTAAAAAATCTATGGGCATGATGGGGGAACCATCTAACATTAAGTAGAAAAATACTGAACTTTCCCTTCAAGCTTTCCTCCTGCCTTTAATGTCCCCATCCTGTCTGATCCATGCAGAATCCTAGGTGAAACAGGCCAATACTGTCTGGGAATGGGTTCTGCGTCGTAACCTTAGCGATATCACCTTCCCTTTCTGTGGCAGAGCGCACGTACAGAAACGTCCCTGTGGATCATGGATAGAAATATGTAGACCCATATTATCTAGTCATTTCTCCAGTAGCGAGTCAAATAAAATGTCCAGTATTGGGGCCTAACAGTATATCTCCCTTGCTCACAAGTCCTTATCTGTCCTTGATCTTCATCCTCTGTCTCGTTAACACGTGACAGCCCTCTTGACAACGCCTTAGCCAGCTATGCCACCGAAAAGCTAGCATTTTGGCGGCGTGGGTGGTAGCATTTTAAGCTAAGGAGGAAGGTCACCAATCCAACTCGGTTACATAGGCCTATAGGTTCTAACCAGGACCCAGATAATTTTCTGGTGAAGTGACATGGGCAGGAAAATCTCTGTGCCCTAAATGTGAAACAGTCTAGGAACACCTAGAACAAGGCATTTATGAAGAAAGTTTGTGCTTCCATAATGGGAACCTATTCCCTACATCAGTGGTTCCCAACCAGGGGTACTCGGACCTCGGCCGATCCTCAGGGGGTACTTCAGAAGACTCATGAGACCATAGGCCTTCTGGTAAAATGCACATGAAGGATAGAGCAAAATTCAGTTGGTGGTACCGTAACCAAAAAAGGTTGGAAACCACTGCCATACATAGTGCAAGACTTTTGACCAGTGCACTTTGTAGGGAAAAGGGTACTATTTGGAACCCAGACAGTGTTCTTCTCTAAAAGCCTGTTCCCTTCAGCCAGTGCTGAGAAGATTATTCTGCTTGGCTTAATCTCTTAGACTGAAACTGAGGCCACTGAGGCCACGCCAGAACAAAGTGGACATTTTCCACATGATCTAGAGCGGATTTGTGGGCACCTCAATGTGTGGTGATTCACACACCACATTATTCCCACCCGGAATACTGTATCTCTCTGGAGAATGGTCTGGAATCTTCCACAGTCCTTTATTCCTCATCCCTGTTTCCTTATTTCTAGGAAAGAGCTGTATGCTGTTTTTTATTATGTTTTCTTAACTTTTAATCAGCTTTTATGTGCAACAGTAAAGCAGCTAATGCTTGATTAGGAATTGAATGTGACCATACATTTTTTTGTATTCTCTATCATAGAGTCCATAAGCACTGTGTGTGTGTGTGTGTGTGTGTGTGTGTGTGTGTGTGTGTGTGTGTGTGTGTGTGCGTGTGTGTGTGTGTGAGAGAGAGAGATCTGGCACACTATGTCCATCGATCTACCTCCCCAGTGAGATCATAAGGTCTGCCTGTGACACAAAGCACTGCCTGGTGTCCACATTCATCTCCACGATCAATGAGCTGGGTGGACAGTCACAGGGACACACACACTCTGGCTACGTCCCAAAGGACATCCTATTCCCTCTATAGTGCACCATGTTTGACCAGGGCCCATAGTGCACTATAGGGCATAGTGTGTGGACACAATATGCTATACATTCTGGATAAATGTGTTCCACTATTACAACAATTGTCCTAAAGTTCATGGGTCAATTTGTTGCGCTGTAATACATCAGATAATGGTGTAACGATCGGCTTTCTACTTGGTTTGTAAACAAGCACACAAACACACACAGAGAGGCACATAGACACACACACACACAAACGCACACACTCTCTTCCATCCCAACACTAGCCCCGGCAACCATGTTTTTAACAGCACACAAACCAAACAACTGTAAATACCCCCTTTAGATTACCAATAAACAGAAGAATGCCTGAATTTCCGGTGTGGAAATTCTCTTATTTGTCATGTCTTGCATTTCATATATGTATTTCAATTGCAGTTAGCACCTCACAGTGGTCAATTGTATAACAACCTTTTAACTGTTCTCAGTTCAGTAATCACTAAAGTTTGTCATTGGTTCTAATTGTCATGTGACACAGGTCAGAGTTTGCTGTCAACCATTTTGTCATTCAGAAAACATGCTGCAAACATATCAATAAAGTTTTGTATCTTTAACCATCTTCTTGAGTTAAGCCTTGGAGAAGCTTTGCTTGAGTATTTCAGTTATGAACATCTTCTAGCAACATTTCTGTGTATATTGTGTGAGAATTGATAGATTTGTGGCACTATTTAGCACAAACAAATCACTGTTTCTGTGCACTATTGTGCTAGTGAGAGTTATGTGTAGCATTAATACTCTGTATGTTACTTCATTAGCAGAGCTTCTTGTCATTGTTTTACTTACCTTTTTACAGTATATACATTATCTACATGTATTTACTTATATACAGTATTTACATGTATATCCTGCGTTGTAATTGGCATGATTATAAGCACAGCCTTTGTATGTAATTTCAGTTTCACAAAATAAGAAGGAAAACGTCAACAGAGTAAAGCCTTTTTGAAACTACTCTTGACTACTCCGACTTCATTTAGCTATCTGTCAATTCGTGCCAGACACGCACGCGGAGGACAGAATAATTTTACTTTAAGTAAACTGGAAACCGCATAACCCAAGGCTGCATTTATTGTAGCTGGGGATTTTAACAAAGCAAATTTGAGGACTAGGCTACCGAAGTCCTACCAACATATAGACTGTAACACTTAAAATAACACGGTAAAATTCTGTATCACTGTTATTCAAACTTCTGGAAAGGTTACAAAGCCCTCCCCAGTGCCCCATTTGGCAAATCAGACCATGATTCCATTGTACTCCTATAGGCAGAAACTCAAGGAAGTACCTGCAATACGGTCTATTCAACGCTGGTCTGACCAATCGGAATCCACGCTCCAGGATTGTTTTGATCACGTGGACTAGGATATGTTCCGGGTAGTTTCCGATAATAATCTAAACGAATTCACGGACTCTGTGACCACATTTATAAGGAAATGTATAGGAGATGTAATACCCACTTCTATTAAAACATACCCAATCAGAAACCTTGGAATTACAGGCAATCACGGATTATAAAAGGAAAAACAACCACGTTGCCGAGACCGACGCCTCCCTTCCATACAGGCTAAACGCATTCTTTGCCCGCTTTGAGGCTAACACAGTGCCACCGACTTCCAAGGACTGTGGGCTCTCCTTCTCCGTGACCAACGTGAGGGGAAACATTTAAATGTGTTAACCCTCGCAAGGCTGTCGGCCCAGACGGCATACCTAGCCGTGTCCTCAGAGCATGCGCAGACCAGCTGGCTGGTGTGTTTACAAGCATATTCAATCTATCCCTATCCCTATCCCTGTCTGCTGTCCCCACATGCTTCAAGATGGCCACCATTGTCCCTGTACCCAAGAAGGCAAAGGTAACTGAATTTAATGACTACCGCCCCTTAGCACTCACCTCTGTCATCATGAAGTGCTTTGAGAGACTAGTCAAGGATCATATCACCTCTACCTTACCTGCCACCCTAGACCCACATCAGTTTGCTTATCGCCCCAATAGATCCACAGATGATGCAATCGCCATCACCCTGCACACTGCCCTTTCCCATCTGGACAAGAGGAATACCTATGTAAGAATGCTGTTTATTGACTACAGCTCAGCATTCAACACCATAGTACCCTCCAAGCTCATCATTAAGCTTGAGGCCCTGGGTCTGAACCCCGCCCTGTGAAACTGGGCCCTGGAAGACGACACAACAGTAGTAGTCTTGATTACCAACAATGACGACACAGCCTACTGAGAGGAGGTGAGGTCTCTGGGTGGTGGTGCCAGGAAAACAACCTCTCATTCAACTTAAAAACAAAGGAAATGATCGTAGACTTCAGGAAATAGCAGAAGGTGCACACCCCTATCCACATTGACAGGACCACAGTGGAGAAGGTGGAAAACTTCAAGTTCCTTGGTGTACACATCACTGATAAACTGAAATGGTCCACCCACACAGACAGTGTGGTGAAGAAGGCGCAACACAGCCTCTTCAATTTCAGGAGGCTAAAGAAATTTGGCTTAACACCTAAAACCCTCACAAACTTTTACAGATGCAAAATTGAAAGCATCCTGTCGGGCTGTATCACCGCCTGTTACGGCAACTGCACCGCCCACAACCGCAAGGCTCTCCAGAGGGTGGTGCGGTCTGCCCAACGCATTACAGGGGGCAAACTACCCGCCCTCCAGGACACCTACAAAAAAGATAATCACGGACATCAACCAACCGAGCCACTGCCTGTTTACCCCACTGTCATCCTGAAGGCTAGGTCAGTACAGTTGCATCAAAACTGGGACAGAGAGACTGAAAAACAGCTTCTACCTCAAGGTCATCAGACAGCTAAACAGCTACCACTAGCACATTAGAGGCTGCTGCCTAGAGCCACAGACTAGAAATCACTGGTCACTTTAAGGTATGGGACACTAGCCACTTTAATAATGTTTTATAATGTTTACATATCTGGCATCACTCATCCCATATGTATATACTGTATTCTATACTATCCTTCGGTATCACAGTCATTTAAACAATGTTTACATATCTTTCGTTCCCCATCTCATTTGTATGTACTGTATTCAAGACTTTTCTACTGTATCTTAGTCCATGCGCAAGTCCTTATGTATATAGGCCTAATTTATTTCTACTGTTAGATATACTGCACTGTCGGAACTAGAAGCACAAGCATTTCGCGACACCCGCATTAACATCTGCTAAACATGTGTATGTGACCAATTACATTTGATTTGAGATTAGGAAGCACCGGCCACTTAAGGAATTAAACACTAGTCACTTTAATAATGTTTCTGTATCTTGCACTACTCATCTCATATGTCTAACTGTACGCTATACTATTCTCGGTATCTTAGTCACCTAATCGTGTTTACATACTGCATGACCAATCTCGTATGTGTATATTGTGTACTTTAAAGCTTACTATTCCACTGGATCTTAGTCCAATGCCGCCCTGACATATGCATATATTCTCAATCCTTTCTTACTTTTATATGATTTATATGTGTTATATATTGTGAAACTGTTAGACATTATTGTTAGATAGTACTGCACTGTCGTAGCTAGAAGCACAAGCATTTCGCTACACTCGCAATAACATCTGCTAACCATGTGTATGTGATCAATACAACTTGATTTGATTTGATTTTGACCAGGGAACATAGGACCCTGTTCAAAAGTAGTGCTCTATATAGGGAATAGGGTACCATTTGGGTTGATCCCATTACTGTAGTGGTATAGGAACCACGTTTTCTGTGTGATCTGTTAGTTACAGACTATTCTTTCTCATAATTTGGTCAGGAACAACTCAGGGCACTAGTTATATTCTCTTCTACCTGTTCAGACCATGTGGGCAGTAAAACCTCAAGGTCCAAGGAGGGCAGTACTGACCAGGGCTGTGGTCAGTGGGGGGTCCAGTTTCAGGGTTGACTTCTCTGGCCAGCCCTCCAGTAAAGGTCATTATCAGGGTCCTGAGTCAGCTGGCAAGTCTCCTGCCACATGTCCTCTGGCATGTAAAAGTTACAGGAACCTGGTAGGCTATGTGGCCTGGGAGAGAGGGAGAGATTGGGGAGACGGGGAGAAAGAGGGAAAGAGACAGACACCGAGACAGAGAGAGAGAGAGAACGTTTGTGAGTGTTTACTGTACATTTTTTTATTGTTTATTTTAGAGGTCCTCACAAGGAGAGTAAAACAAGGAAAATCCAGTGGGGCCATTTTGGCGGTCCCCACAAGGAAAAAGGCAATTTTAGGTTTAAGAGTTTAAGGTTACAATTAGAGTTAGTATTAGGGTTAGGGGATAGGTTTAAGAGTTTGGTTTAGGTTTAAGTTCAGGGTTAGGGGTTTGGGGTTAATGTTAGGGTTAAAGGGGTACATCGGGATTTTGGCAATGAGAGTCAGATGAACTCGTGGATACCATTTTTATGTCTTTGCGTCCAGTATGAAAGAAGTAAGAGGTAGTTTCGTGAGCCAATGCTAACTAGCGTTGGCGATTGCAATAACGCTCACTAGCAACTTCCTTCAAACTGGACGCAGAGACTTAAAAATGGTATCCACGCAGTGACGGATTTAGATATAGGCGACATGCGCATCTGCCCAGGGCGGTATCTTGCCGGGGGCGGCACGAAGCGCCCGCACAAAATAATTTGGAATGGTGACATTTGCGCAATCGGTTTTCTATCGCTCATTTGCACATCACGTCAATGATATCATGTCACCGTGTGGGACTATGGGTACCCTGATTCTAGTTTGTGAGATAGGCAGGCTACTGCCTGGGAAGGTCCCCCACTCAGAAGTACGAGATGGGGAGCTACAGTGGGGAGAACAAGTATTTGATACACTGCCGATTTTGCAGGTTTTCCTACTTACAAAGCATGTAGAGGTCTGTAATTTTTATCATAGGTACACTTCAACTGTGAGAGACGGGGGAAAAAATCCAGAAAATCACATTGTATGATTTTTAAATAATTTATTTGCATTTTATTGGATGACATAAGTATTTGATCACCTACCAACCAGTAAGAATTCTGGCTCTCACAGACCTGTTAGTTTTTCTTTAAGAAGCCCTCCTGTTCTCCACTCATTACCTGTATTAACTGCACCTGTTTGAACTCGTTACCTGTATAAAAGACACCTGTCCACACACTCAATCAAACAGACTCCAACCTCTCCACAATGGCCAAGACCAGAGAGCTGTGTAAGGACATCAGGGATAAAATTGTAGACCTGCACAAGGCTGGGATGGGCTACAGGACAATAGGCAAGCAGCTTGGTGAGAAGGCAACAACTGTTGGCGCAATTATTAGAAAATGGAAGAAGTTCAAGATGACGGTCAATCTCCCTCGGTCTGGGGCACCATGCAAGATCTCACCTCGTGGGGCATCAACGATCATGAGGAAGGTGAGGGATCAGCCCAGAACTACACGGCAGGACCTGGTCAATGACCTGAAGAGAGCTGGGACCACAGTCTCAAAGAAAACCATTAGTAACACACTACGCCGTCATGGATTAAAATCCTGCAGCGCACGCAAGGTCCCCCTGCTCAAGCCAGCGCATGTCCAGGCCCATCTGAAGTTTGCCAATGACCATCTGGATGATCCAGAGGAATGAGAGAAGGTCATGTGGTCTGATGAGACAAAAATAGAGCTTTTTGGTCTAAACTCCACTCACCGTGTTTGGAGGAAGAAGAAGGCTGAGTACAACCCCAAGAACACCATCCCAACCGTGAAGCATGGAGGTGGAAACATCATTCTTTGGGGATGCTTTTCTGCAAAGGGGACAGGACGACTGCACCGTATTGAGGGGAGGATGGATGGGGCCATGTATCGCGAGATCTTGGCCAACAACCTCCTTCCCTCAGTAAGAGCATTGAAGATGGGTCGTGGCTGGGTCTTCCAGCATGACAAAAAACAGCATGACAAAAAACGACCCGAAACACACAGCCAGGGCAACTAAGGAATGGCTCCGTAAGAAGCATCTCAAGGTCCTGGAGTGGCCTAGCCAGTCTCCAGACCTAAACCCAATAGAAAATCTTTGGAGGGAGCTGAAAGTCCGTATTGCCCAGCGACAGCCCCGAAACCTGAAGGATCTGGAGAAGGTCTGTATGGAGGAGTGGGCCAAAATCCCTGCTGCAGTGTGTGCAAACCTGGTCAAGAACTACAGGAAACGTATGATCTCTGTAATTGCAAACAAATGTTTCTGTACCAAATATTAAGTTCTGCTTTTCTGATGTATCAAATACTTATGTCATGCAATAAAATGCAAATTAATTACTTGAAAATCATACAATTTGATTTTCTGGATTTTTGTTTTAGATTCCGTCACTCACAGTTGAAGAGTACCTATGATAAAAATTACAGACTTCTACATGCTTTGTAAGTGGGAAAACCTGCAAAATCGGCAGTGTATCGAATACTTGTTCTCCCCACTGTATACGGGTAAGAGTCTACTTACAGTTTCAGATATTATAGGTTTCAAATGCCAAAGTTGTTTTCATTGCAAGTTAAAGATATGATAATTGGTTTGTATTGCTAGTACTCTATGTATTGGGATTATTGTTCATTGTTTAGCTAACTCTGCTAGCTACATGTCTAAAAAAAAGATCCCACGTTAAAGCTTACTGTTAGCTAGCTAGCTGATGTTAGATGGCTTGCTTGCTAGCTAACATTACATGTGGGTTCTGTGACTGTGTAGTGCTGTTATCTCAGAATGCCATTTCGCACTGCTAGTTATAGCCTAATGTTAGCTAGCTAACATTGAACCTATTTGGTTAACTTAAGCTATCTATGGTAATCGGTTTGTATTGCTTGTACTCCATGGATTTGGGGTTATTGTTCATTGTTTAGCTAGCTGGCAAGCTGCATGTCTAAACATATGACCCCATGTTAACGCGTACTGTTAGCTAGCTAGCTGATATTAGATGGCTGGCTTGCTAGCTAACATTACGTGTGGGATCTGTGTGTAGTGATGTTATCTTAGAATGCCATTTCGCATTGCTAGTTATAGCCTAATGTTAGCTGACGGTAAGTAGCTAACAACCCATCAATTTAGCCAGGTGTGTCTGACGGTTATTGTCATCTCTACCTTCTTGCCCCTTGTGCTGTTGTCTGTGCCCAATAATGTTTGTACCATGTTTTGTGCTGATGCTGTCACATCCGTGCCAACTACCTCGACGGTGCTCCTCCCGCCCCTAATCCAAGTGCCCATCACGTTTCACATTCCCCTGATTCCACCCGCCCACACACACACACTGGTTCCCATTCACCCAATTGCACTCCCTATTTATGTTTCCATTCCCTGTGTGTGGGGGTGGATTATTGTCTATATGCATCGCTCAGCGCTATTTCTTTTGTTTCACCTCCTCCTTTTTCACGCCTCGCGCCGTTACAGAATTATCCACCACCTCGGAGGTTGTTTTTCACTTTTGTTTTTTGTTCACCTTTTCCCATTTTCCCTGTCCCTCACGATGAGCACAGAGGAGTGCGATGGGGGACCCGGTCCTGGCGATCGACTGACCGGACTAGAGGATAGGTATCGGGTCATGGAGGGACAGATGTCGGAGCTAATGGACACGTTTCGTGAGCTCATGTCTCACCTGACACCACTAGCGGGGGGGGAGACCCAGAGCCAGGTGGGCAGTGCGGCGGCGTCCTCTCTCTCTGAGCGTGGGTTACCTAGTGGCGTTCTGGTGAGTGAGATCCGGAGAGCCTTGCCCGGAGCGGTACGGTGGCGATCTGGAGGGTTGTCATGGTTTCCTTCTCCAATGTGAGTTGTATCTGCCGATCTCCGACAGGGAGAAGGTAACCACGATGATCGCCCTCGACTGGGTAACGGCATTGTGGGGAAGTGGTGCTGAGGAACGGGCCGGCCCTCTGAACCGCCTTCGGCTTGTGGAGGGAGGTTCGGATGGAGCTGGCTTGTGTGAGCGAAACCATGTCACTGGTTGGGTTCATCGCCCGGGCCATTGTTATCGATGGGCGGCTCCGGGACTGTGACCGTTTGGGGCGTCAGTCGGCTCGTCCTCTCCGTCGGGAGGAACCGGAGCTCGAGCCAATGGAGCTGGGGTTGATGAGGCTCCCTGCAGAGGAGAGGGACCGCTGGAGTCGTCAGGGCTTGTGCCTGTTCTGCGGGAGGAGGGGCCACCTCCGCCGGGAGTGCCCCTACAAACGGGAGAAGCGCAGAAAGGGGGTGAGTACCCAGACAGCACAGATGAGCACAGTAGGTGCGTTATGCATATCAGATATTGCTGGGCCCTTCTGTTACTCGATTGTGTTGTCTTGGAAAACTCCACAGCTCTGATAAATTCTGGGGCGGCGGGGAGTTTCATCGACCAGTCCTTGGTGTCCACTCAGGTTGAGGTCCTCTCTCCCCATTAAGGCCTTGGATGGCTGACCGGTGGGCACTGGTTCCATTACCCACGTGACTCGGCCACTCACCCTCACCATCAACGGCTGCCATCGGGAGAGATTGGAGTTAATGGTGCTGACATCCTCCATACTTCCAGTCATCCTGGGTCTCCTTGGCTCCAACGATACGATCCCAACATCTCGTGGAGTAAGAGGGAGATCCAGGGCTGGTCTTCCAGATACCGGAAGACCTGTCTCAAGCTGACCTGCGGATCTACATTGGTGGAGAGTCCTGTATGCGCCCTTCAGTTGAAGCGCTGGTGGCCTGGCATGGGGAGGAGACAGGCTCCCGCAAGGAAGCTTCATCCACTACCGGTGCCTCAGCGGCCTTGGCCCCATCTGGCTGTGGACTTTGTCACCGATCTGCCCAGGTCAGAGGGACATATGGCCATCTTGGTGATCGTGTACAGGTTCTCCAAGATGGTTCGTTTTGTTCCTCTCACCGGGTTGCCCTCTGCCTTCCAGGTCGCTGAGGTCCTGTTCCAGCAGGTCTTCAGAATGTATGGAGTTCCGGAGGACATTGTCTCCGACCGTGGGCTCCAATTCACTTCTCGGATCTGGAAGGCGTTCCTGTCCCGGCTGGGGGTCACGGTCAGCCTCACATCCAGGTACCTGATTCCACCCGCCCACACACACACACACCGGTTCCCATTCACCCCATTACACTCCCTAATTATGTTTCCCTTCCCCGTGTGTGGGGGTGGATTATTGTCTATATGTACTGCGCATGTTGTTATTATTAAATACATTGCTCAACGCTATTTCTTTTGTTTCACCACCTTTTTCATGCCTCGCGCCATTACAGATACCATGTTGTTGTCATGTTGTGTTGCTGCCTTTCTATGTTGTTGTATTAGGTATCTCTTTTGGTAGTGTTGTTTTGTCTCTCTTGTCGTGATATGTGTTTGGTCCTATATTTATATTTTATTTATTTGTATTTATTTGTATTTTTGAATCCCAGCCCCCGTCCACTGACTTGCCTAGTTAAATAAAGGCTAAATAAAAATTAAAAATACCTGTATGTGGAATTTGTCTTTCAGCATCTTCAGAACACGCCTGAATCTCCTCCCCCAGTCATACAAGGAGAATGGTCTAATGCCTCCCATCAAAAAGAGAGCTGGCCCAGGCAAGCACAGGTTACACCTGAAGCACGAGGACTTGCAGTGAGTGGTTAACGTCATCAACAACTATACAGAGGATAATGCAATAGTATTACCAGGACGCCACCCAGGACACAACATCCCACAGCTGGTTGGACTGGAGGATGGTACGGTGCTGGTGGAAAGCTATAGCTGGCAACAACACCTGACTCTGTACTTCAGGCCGCTGCCACAGATCAAGCAGTACCAGCACTTCAGGTGAATGTCATTTTAATTGCATTGTATGAGGTTATTCTTCTTATCAAAACTTGGGAGGTGAATTTATGTTGTGCAAGGTTGTAATGTCTTCAAAAATGTTTTGTTATTTCCTGTTTTACAGCTTCGATGCTCTGGAACCTGGAATTGTTGTCGCCAAGGAGTGTTCGGACTCAGTCGGGACCAGGTTTCAGCTGCTGCGCAATGCTGACATCCTTCCTCCCATAGATGGTCTGCCTGTACAAGCACCACCTGGACTGGACACAGCTAGACAAACTTATCTTTTTGAGAAGATCAGGGAGTTTTGCGACGAAGAGGCTATGGACATCACATGCCCTGCACCAAAGTCAAGGGCAGAACAGAAATAGGCTCTCTGAATATAGATTCCCTTCATGTGTGGTTTGGACGGACCAGTCATCAGCACTATCTGCAGTGCCTCTATTCAAATGACTCTCTCCTACCACACTGTCACGAATGTGTGTGGGGGGAGACCAAGACGCAGCGCAGGGATCGTAGTAGTTTGACATTTTTTATTCGTTATACTATGTATGGCTCAGAAAGTAACACTACGTATAACAAACACAAAAGGAAACCAAAACACGAATTTAACACTTTACGTTAAAACAAAAGCACGATATTTTAAATGTAACAAAAAGCACACTTACTTCACCGTGACTGCGACATATAACGATAACAACCCACATCCGAGTGAAGGACAGACTCAATATATATGGGATCCCTAATTAGAGACAATGCGGTGCAGCTGCCTCTAATTAGGGATCCAACCCAAACCCGACACAGAAACAGAAAAGAAAGACACTGTCAGACTCTGACCATAGCTACCTAGAGAAGCAAATAGGCTTCTCTATGGCCAGAGCCTGACAGTACCCCCCCCAAGGCGCGGACTCCCGGACACCAAAAAAACCCAAAAACAAACACATAAAACAGGGGGGGTTAATGGGAGGGAAAACTAGTCCCTCGGGGGCGGCTCTGGCTCCGGTGAAGTAGACAGTTTTGTCCCATGCCCCTTTCTTATAACCGGTCCCGGGCTGGGTACCGGTGGGGCAAACGGCTCCGGCCAAGGAGCGGGACATTTGACCGGGCCTGGACTGGGCACCGTTGGAGCGGACTGCTCTGACTCTGGAGCGAAGCAGACGGCTGGACCCGGAATGGGTACCGGTGGAGCGGAATGCTCTGGCACTGGAGCGGAGCAGACGGCTGAACCCAGAATGGGTACCATTGGAGCGGACTGCTCTGGCACTGAGGTGGAGCAGACGGCTGGAGGTTCCGGGCTACGGACCTTCGCTGGAGGTTCCGGGCTACGGGCCGTGGATGGAGGCTCAGGACTGCTGGCCGTGGATGGAGGCTCATGGCTGCTGGCCGTGGATGGAAGCTCAGGGCTGCTGGCCGTGGATGGAGGCTCAGGGCTGCTGGCCGTGGATGGAGGCTCAGGGCTGCTGGCCTTCGCTGGAGGTGGCGGGACGCTGACCTTCGCTGGAGGTGGCGGGACGCTGGCCTTCGCTGGAGGTGGCGGGACGCTGGCCTTCGCTGGAGGTGGCGGGACGCTGACCTTCGCTGGAGGTGGCGAGACGCTGACCTTCGCTGGAGGTGGAGGGACGCTGACCTTCGCTGGAGGTGGTCGTCTGTCCATTAGCCTCAGCACTAGTACCCGTCGGCGCTCAAAGTCCCTCTCCTCCTCTATCTCCTGGAGGTGTGGGTCCTTCTGAGCCTCCAGCGGAAGCGCAACCCAGGCTCTCCACCACCTCGTCTGCTCCTCCTCCGGGTATTTATAGAACCCCTCGGGCTTCTCCCGATCCTGATCTGTGGGCAGACGAAGTGGTGGGCGATTCCCCGTCTTCAGCCTCTCCGGGCTCTGGCTGCGCACCGATGGTGTGGTGCTCACAGCCCTGACGGACCCTTGTTGGCTCCGGGCCGGCGCTGGAGGCACTGGGTTGGGAACTGGCGTTGGGAGGCTGTGACAGCCCCGATCTTCCTCACTCCATCGCCAATCCCCTCCTCGTGAGATCTCCTCCAAGAGTCCCCACGAGAGAGGGAACAGAAGTACGTCATCGTCCTCCTCTTCCGACTCCTCTCCGTACCTCTGCTCCCTTGGCTGTAGGGGCTCTTCCGGGATCCCCCACGAGTGCAGTGGCCGGGGCTCCTCTCCGTCTACCCCCGACCACCCCCATAGCCCCTCTCCGACAATCGTTTGGGGTGTCTGGGCTCCAGGCTGTTCCTTTTGGGTCCGTTGTCGCTTCCCCTTTTTCCTTCGCTGCTTGGTCTCCTTTTGGTGGGTTGTTCTGTCACGAATGTGTGTGGGGGGAGACCAAGACAGAAGTTTGACATCTTTTATTCGTTATACTATGTATGGCTCAGAAAGTAACACTACGTATAACAAACACAAAAATGACGAACCACTAAACAAAACCAAAACACGAATTTCACACATTACGTTAAAACAAAAGCACGATATTTTAAACGTAACAAAAAGCACACTTACTTCACCGTGACTGCGACATATAACGATAACAACCCACATCTGAGTGAAGGACAGACTCAACATATATGGGATCCCTAATTAGAGACAATGCGGTGCAGCTGCCTCTAATTAGGGATCCAACCCAAACCCGACACAGAAACAGAAAAGAAAGACACTGTCAGACTCTGACCATAGCTACCTAGAGAAGCAAATAGGCTTCTCTATGGCCAGAGCCTGACACACACACGCCATACGTTGCTGCTACAATTTTTTATTTATTTTATCCTGCTGCTCAGCCACATTACCCATGATTGTATGCATATAACTACCTCATCTATTACTGATATCGTTATTGATATTGTTCTTGTACATACTGTATATTATTTTATTTATATTGACACTATCTACTTCTGATATTGCTACTATGCAAGTAAACATTTGGCTGTACCGTGTACACCTTCTGTAGAGACCCATCCACTTACCAAGATGTGGCTGGGGGCAGAGGCGGGTGGCCCTATATGCTCACTACGCAAGTTGCGTAGGGCCCCGCAAATTACGCAAGGGCCCTGTCTCCCCCTCGTGTCAAAGCGGGTGTCAATGTTTACAGCTTTGATGAGAGGATGAAGCAGAACTATCCTTCTGGTCACAAAAAGAGAAAGAAAAAAAACACCATGAGAGTGCTGTAAAACAGAAATCAGGTAAACGTGTGTTCTCTCTTCTCCAAGTTTGATGTCAGCAAATAACAGTAACGTTGAGCAAATAACAGTAACGTTAACAGTAAACTTAAGATGTGCTAGCTTGCAGTGCATCTCTCTCTAGTCTGTCTGTCTTGCTAACCTAGCTGGGCAGTGCATCTCTTGGTCTGTCTGTGTCTAGCTTGCCAGCCACTTACAGGGCTGTGGTCTGTGACTTTGTGGCTGACAAAAGTGAGAGTGAAATACAACAATTTATTAAGTTTGATAAACGCCAATGGGCAACGGTGTTAGTAAACTGCAGCTCGGTAACCGCGTCGTACGTGACCATGCATATGCGCGTGCACGAAATGAAACTCACGCTTTCCAGTAGGAACCTCTGTGGGGACCAGTCCAGACAATATATGGGCATGATGGCACTCCTCATAGGCGCACATAATTGTAAAACAAGACAATGATTATCTAGTCTCTCAGTCAAGGTTTAGTTACAACTCTGGACTAATGCAAGATGGAAAGCAATGGATTATGGATTGACATTGACTATTGATTAATATATTGAATTTCAAATGTTAGCTGGGCATACTGGGCAATATGGATGCACATCTCTCAGTAAATAATAACCATCAAGTATTCAGCCAAGCCATAGTATAACTAGTATTTTATATTTGAAAATATATAAAAGGAAATCTGGTGGAGCCAGTTTGAATGTGCCTGATGCAGCTGATAAAATTAATAACAGTATTGTTATCTTTACAAGTGCTATGCTTAAATTTGTCAGTAGAGGAGATGCTGGATCATCAGCCAGTACAAGCACAGACTTAGTTGATCCACATCCAGCCTCAGCCAGTACTAACACAGACCCAGTACAGCTGGCTTCAGCAAATACTAACACAGACCCAGTACTGGCAGCTTCAGCAATTACTAACACAGACCCAGTACAGCTGCCTTCAGCAAGTACTAACACAGACCCAGGTGAAGTAAGGGCAGCCTCAGCCAGTACTAGCACAACCAGAGGTGTACGGCCAGCATCAGATACAAGCAGCTCAGACCCTAATAGAACAGTTGCTGCTCAAATGACCCAGCAGATTGGCCCCCAGTCTTAACAGACTTTATGAGGACTGAGTTAGTGTGCAGAGGTCCATTCAAACCAGGACTGGATTTTTCTTACCCTAAAGACAAGTCTAGAAGAGGTTTCCATTCAGGCTTATTAAAAGATTACCAGCAGCTCAATCAAAAACAACGCTGTGTATTGTTTTTGCTGTAAGCTATTTTCTACAAAAGACTACAAAATAATAAAGGAAGGTGTGAATGGCTGGTCAAATATCAATGCCATTCTGAAACACCATGAGGGTAGTCCTGAACACACAAACAATATGATTAAGTGGAGAGAACTTGATCTGCGCCTAAGTCGGGGACAGACTCTTGACCAGATACAAATTACAATTTTGGAGGCTGAAAGAAAGAGATGGCGGGATGTCCTTACACGTTTTAATAAGTATCATCCAGTCTCTGGCTGAAAGAAACCTAGCATTCAGGAGTTCATCAGACAAACTTCCAATCAGATAATGGAACTTGCTAAAAGAGTTTGAATTACTGGCAAAATTTGACCCCGTTATGGAAAATCATCTCAGCTAAATTAAAGATGGAGCGACACATGCTCATTACCTTGGGAAGCGCACACAGAATGAGCTGATACAGGTTGTGAGTGACAAGATTCTGGAAGCAATAGTGACTCAAGAAAGTGAATCAAAGTACTTCTCCATTATCTTGGACCGTACACCTGACATTAGTCAACAGGAGAAAATGTCCATTATTCTGAGAAGTGTGGCTTTAAAAGGAAAGCCAGAGATCAAGGAGCACTTCCTCTGCTTTGTGAATGTTGAGGTTAAAACAGGTTTGAATCTGTCATCTTAGATAAGATGAACGAGCTGAATATTCTATTTGAAGATTTCAGACGGCAAGCTTATGATAATGGGGCCAACATGAAGGGCAAGCACCAAGGTGTAAAAAATCCCAGAGCTTGTCATTGCAGATGCTGCCAAATCTTCAAAATATGCAGTTGGGCATGAGCAAAAGCTCTTCACCATCTTTCAGCTGGCACACAAAGTTGGAGTGTTTTGAAGAAACACGTGAACATAACCGTGAAGTCATGGAGTGACACAAGATGGGAGAGTAGGCTCCAAAGTGTTCATGCAATCAGGTATCAGGCTTCTGAGGTTCGGGATGCATTACTGGAAGCCAGACAGACGATCAACGATCCTGTGGCCAAAGTGGAGGCACAGGCACTTGCAGAGGAAGTTGGGTCCTACCGCTTCTTGATTTGCTGTGTTGTATGGTGTGAGATACTGACAATGACAAACAAGGTGAACAAGCTCCTCCAATCCGCCACAATGCAGTTGGATATCGCATTGAATTTCATCTCAAATACAAAGGCCTCCCTCAGTACATACCGAGAAACTGGATTCTCTGAGGCTCAGACAACAGCCAAAAGCATCTGTGAAGAAATGAATGTGGAGGCTGTTCTGAAAGAGAAGAGACTGAGAAACAGCAAGAGGCATTTCAGCTATGAGGCTCCTAATGAACCAGTGACTGATGCACTGAAGTCAACTACTTCAACATTGTGGTCGACTCTGCTGTGACATCCATGGATGACAGATTTGAAACACTCAACCAGGTGAAAACCAAATATGGAGCGCTGCTGAACCTCCGCATTCTATAGGAAATATTCTATTCAATAAATATTGTTTGTTTATAGATCATTCTGTTCTGTATAGGTCTACTTATTCTTAGACCAACAGATGGAGCAAACTGTTTTAAAGGAGGGAGGATTGTAGTGGGAGCACTGGGGTGTCAGATGTGACTGTGTGGCAATGGCAAATGGTTTACATGGCTCACGGGTCAGGTAAGAGGGCCCCTTAGCAGAATTTTGCTTAGGGCCCCAGGGAGGTCAGGACCGCCTCTGGCTGGGGGTTATAGCATTTCTTTCACATGACCCATCAATTTAGACAAGTGCGCCTGGGTAAGCGTCATCTAACATTTATCAAATATTTATTAACTTTCAAAGCAGAATTACGTACTTCCCATTGTTCCTCAAATGCAGTGTATGATATACCATTTTGTAGCTCTGAGTCTCTACTTGTATCCAATGTAAAAAACAGAACTTCAAATTTTGCTACATAAGACCGAATCACATATGAACAAAGTTGACTTGTATGAAAAGCTACAGCACTGCTAATTATCCTTCAATATAATGATACAGAGCTAAGTATCATTCAATCACATGGTAAAGAGTGCAGAATATGTGGTTGCCGTTACAAAGACCAGATTCTAACTGAAAGGTTTTGAACATAACTGTGGAGTTGCAGAAGGACACTTCCCCAGTAATATCGGTAAAAATGTCATAAGCATGCTGATGTTAGCTTAGGGACCAGAGTTTATCCTGACTGTGTGTGTGTTTTACTATCCTTATGGGGACCAGAAGTCCTCACGAGGATAGTAAAACAATGACATTTCGGACAAGTGGGGCTAGGTTTAGGTCAACAGTTAGGGAAAATAGTATTTTTAATGGGAATCAATTGTTTTGTCCCCACAAGGATAGTAAAACAAATTATGAGTAATTAATCCTCCCTCACTGATGTGAGGACTGGGTTGTGGCTCAACCACTCCCCTTGATGGGAGTATGCGGCTTCACCACTACCCAGCCCTTACAGTACCCCCCCCAAGGCGTGGGCTCCCGACCGCGATACCTCCCCCCAACCAAGAACCACAAAGTCCAACATACAAAAAAAAAAAAACAAAGAGGGGGGAACTTGCGGAATACTGGGGAGGTTGTTGTTGGTGGGGGCTCCGGCTCCGGCCTCGGGTGTGGCGTATGTATTGCCGGCAGCTTCCTCCTTGCCTCCCCTTTGTACGCCCGATCCTGTAGAGCGGATTGCTCCGGCACTGGAGCGAAGCAGACGACCGGCCCCGGCTTCGGGGCTGCTGACCTTCACTGGAGGCTTATCTTCACTGACCTTCACTGGAGGCTCAGGGCTGCTGACCTTCACTGGAGGCTCAGGGCTGCTGACCTTCACTGGAGGCTCAGGGCTGCTGACCTTCACTGGAGGTTCAGGGCTGCTGACCTTCACTGGAGGTTCAGGGCTGCTGACCTTCACTGGAGGCTCAGGGCTGCTGACCTTCACTGGAGGCTCAGGGCTGCTGACCTTCACTGGAGGCTCAGGGTTGCTGACCTTCACTGGAGGTTGAGTGCGTGGAGCAGGCGCGTGCCATTCTGGGCTGTTGTTGCGCACCGATGTTTGGGTGCGCTGAGTCGGTCTCCTCCTCCTCCGACTCTGGACCGGCACTGAAGGCACCGGGCTGGGAACTGGCACTGGAGTAGGACTGTCCATGTCGTTATCTTTCCAGCGCCAATCCCCATCCTGTGAGGGTTCCTCCGGGAACCCCCACGAGTGAGGGAACAGAAGCACATCCTAGCCTTTTTGGACCGCCGACTTCTTCGCTGCCGACGGCTCCAGCCTTCCTCCGGACCCCAGCCTTCCTCCTCCTCGGTAATTTTCCCCATACCGAGGAGGATATCTCCCAATGTCAGGCTCCGTTGCGTCCCGGACGGGTGGTGGATCATTCTGTCACGATGTGGATATAAGGGACGGTAAACAGAGCGCTGGTGAAGTGTCATCCTTTTTATTCACGGAGATATAATCACGAAGCACGATAAATAAAAAGGAGAGTGAAAACAAAACGGACTATAAACAAATACACAGTGACCTTTTAGTGAGTTCTGCAACATGCAGACAAACACAACCAAACAATGATCCACACACAGGTGGATTTGGAGGACAGTTAAATACTCTCCCCAATCAGAGACAACTCTAGACAGCTGTCTCTGATTGGGGATCATTAATCCTCCCTCACTGATGTGAGGACTGGGTTGTGGCTCAACCACTCCCCTTGATGGGAGTATGCGGCTTCACCACTACCCAGCCCTTACATGATCGAGAGTGAACAAGCAACACTTCAGGTATTTTTTCTTTGTACTTTGAGGTTATTGCTTGAACTTGTGGGTCAATGAATGTTATTTCTGGTATGCATGGTTTTAATAATGTCTTGTCTATTTTTGTCTGCTTTCCTCCTTTACAGCTTCAATTGACTGGAGCCTGGTGTTGTTGTGGCCAAGGAGCTTTCACTCAGATGGAACCAGGTTTCAACTGCTGTGTAATGTTGACGTTCTTCCCCCCAGAGAAGCAGCATTACTTCTCCATGTTTCCTCCAACTACAGTGTATGATATACCATTTTGAAGCTCTGAGTCTGTACTTTTATCCAATATAAAAAACAAAATTTCAAATTTTCGAATACAAGATCGATAAGAGATGGTCGGCCACATTTGAACCTCAACAGAGCAGTCCTTGGTCCTCATCCTTCATACGAACACAGTGGAAATAGGTATATTAATATATGTCCCACCATGTTTCACTTTTGCTCCCACTCTGTAATGTGACCGTAGAACTTGTGTGTGACACTTTGTCACCTCATCTCCATCATGACAGTGACCTTTCAGAAAGTTCATGTTCCGTCTATATGAAAGAGGGTGATTTGTAAAGTAATCAACACATCTCCTGAGATCCTGCATGTCAGTCTGCCACTCAAAGTCAGACAGTCAATCAACCAATCAGTGGGATTCCAGGTCCAACTGTGCAGAGTCTCCTGCCTTAGACATACATTGAAAGTATTCTACATTTTGTTACCTTACAGGCTTATTCTAAAGTGGATTAAATCATTTGTTTTGCTAATTTATATATAAAAATTTACTGAAATATAATATTTACATAATTATTATTATTATTATTCAGACCCTTCACTCAATACTTTGTTGAAACACCTTTGGCAGTGATTTAAAGCCTCAAGTATTTTTGGGTATGACGCTACAAGCTTGGCACACCTGTATTTGGGGAGTTTCTCCCATCCTTCTCTGCAGATCCTCTCAAGCTCTGTCAGGTTGGATGGGGAGCGTCGCTGCACAGCTATTTTCAGGTCTCTCCAGAGATGTTCGATCAGGTTCAGAGACTTGTCCCGAAGCCACTCCTGAGTTGTCTTGACGCAGATCCTTGTAGGATATTCGTGATCGTACCTCGTCTAATTTATTTTCCAATGATTGTATGTTGGCTAGTAATACTGATGGTAAAGGCAGATTACCCACTCGCCGTTGGATCCTTACAAGGCACCCCAACCTACGTCCCCGATATCTCTTTCTCCTGCGAATCATGGGGATTTCGGCCTTGTCGGGTGTTTTGAAGTACATCCTTCCCGTCCGACTTGTTGAAGAAAAACTCTTTGTCCAGTCCGAGGTGAGTAATCGCTGTCCTGATATCCAGAAGCTCTTTTTCGGTCGTAAGAGACAGTGACAGAAACATTATGAACAAAATAAGTTACAAATAACGCAAAAAACACACATAGTAGCACAACTGGTTAGGCGCCTGTAGAACGGCAAATATCTCCTCCGGCTTAGGATCGTTGTCCTCTTGGAAGGTGAAACTTCGGCCCAGTCTGAGGTCCTGAGTGCTCTGGAGCAGGTTTTCATCAAGGATCTCTCTGTACTTTACTCTGTTCTTTTTTCCCTCGATCCTGACAAGTCTCCCAGTCCCTGCCTCTGAAAAACATCTCCACAGCAGGATGGTGCCAAGTTTCCTCCAGACATGACGCTTGGCATTCAGGCCAAAGAGTTCAATCTTGGTTTCATCAGACCAGAGAATCTGTGTTCTTCATATGTTTTATACGTTGTCTATTGCTGGTTTGTATGTACTGTAATGTTTTTTTTTATAATGCAAGACAGATTTCTGTGAAAACAGAGAATAGCCTACAATTCTATCTAGTGATAGAGAGAT
Source organism: Thymallus thymallus (assembly GCA_023634145.1). Lineage (NCBI taxonomy): Eukaryota > Metazoa > Chordata > Actinopteri > Salmoniformes > Salmonidae > Thymallus > Thymallus thymallus. The sequence continues at coordinate 14,232,930 of CM042418.1, forward strand.
GACACCATTGGGAGCCAAAATGGATGCTGTGTTTTTTTTTTTAACAACCATCCCCTCGGCAACCAACCTCTGGCAAGGCACACAGTTAGCTTCAGGCTCTAATGGGTTGGACTTCTAATGTGCGTCTCGAATGCACTCTACTCCCTAAATAGTGAACTACTTTTGACCAGGCACTATATAAGGAATTCGGTGCCATTTGGAACACAACCCTACTCTCATTGCCTGTAGCTATCCTTCTCACACACTCACCATGAGTTCTGTTACGCTAGCTTGTGCTAGCAGCCCAGACCCTTGCATAAGGTATATCAGGGTAATAAGCATAAGAGTTGCCTCATTTATCAGGGGAAGTTTAATTAAATGCTAATTCCGGTAGGTGGATACTACCCCTCGCGGCTAGAAGAGGATAAGAGTCTTTGCTGTAATTTTTGACCTTCTTTGCAAATTGCACAGAAGTAAGTAAGCTCACACACACACACACACACACACACACACACACACACACACACACACACACACACACACACACACACACAGGGAACAATATATGTACGCTAACAGACACACAAACACACGTACACAAGCACAACCGAGTCAAACACAAACACACTCACACACATGCATGGCCTACTTTAGCTACTACCCACAATAATTTGTATCTGAAAAAATGTAATTGGTCCTCACCCTTCATACAAAGATAGTGATACAGGTGACAGAGTTTCACACACACACACACACACACACACACACACACACACACACACACAGGGAGCAACATGTATACGCTAACACACACACACTTTGAGCACTACCGTGCCAAGTTTAATCGTGTTTGAGATTAAACAAACATTGCACTGCAAGAAACAACAGAACGCTGTCAAGTCACACTTTATTTGGTTGGTCTGGGTAGTCCATCTGTAGATGGTCTGATATGTGTGTTCGGAAACATGCGAGTGCAAGACCAATTCAAGCTTATGCGTTTGATTACAGTTTTTCTCAGTCGCTTTGGTACATTTCTCAAATAATTCTTAACATTTGCAAACCAGTAAGTCGATTTCTCAAAACAATTATTACAAACAGCGCAACACAATGGATGACCTGCAAAAGCCTGTAACTTGCTCAAAATCTCTAGTTCATTCCTCAAAAGTAAATCTTTATGTCAATGAACATGTCAGTGCCATCAGAATGTCAAGTCCTTGTGTCATTGTTCACAAAGAAGATGCGTAGTTTTGTCAAAAAGCTTAGACGTGTTGTCAATATAAAACTGTACTCTTTAGGTATTTTCTGATATACACTATGGCTACATTTTTTATGACTGATTGAAAATGCACAAGGCTGCACTTTTTCTGTATGGAATTTATAAATTTCAACAGTACAAAGTCACACATTCCTTTATCTGAGATTAGGATTGCAAGAGATTGGACAGGATTCACATTTATGCTTTTAATTTTGGTTTTCAACAAATGACAGTGTCATTGCGATTCAGAAAGAAAAACACAAAACAATTTTATAGCACAAAGAAAAAAATACTATGTCAACATAGAAAAGGTTACCACAGGAAACGCTTCTTTCTGTACAATCACAATGGTATGGGGTCCTGACGTTCCAGTCTGTTGGGCCAAAGATTCTTATCTACATCACAGCGGATTTCTTCTCTTGCGATGCAGCGAGGAAAGAATCTTTTAGAGTGTCTTATCCAGCCTCTGCAGGCGTCGACTGTGATGTTCTCACATGCTGCATCCATGGCATCCACCAGGGTCATTTGGTTATGTGGCTGGCGATCGTAGACCTTCCACCTCCACGCTGAGAAGAACTCAATTGGGTTAAGGAATGGGGAATATGGCGGGAGGAATTCCATAATCATCGTGTGGTGGGTCACAAACCATTGCCTGATGGTGTTTGAGCGATGGAAACTCACATTATCCCAAAGTACCATATACTTTGGTAACTCATCACGAACCTGACCTCTCTCATCAGCTGGTATGAGATCCCTGTATAGGGTGTCTAAGAAGGTGAGGAGACGGTGTGTGTTGTATGGCCCTATAAGGGGGATACGCGTTACCACACCATTCTCTGACAAAGCAGCACACATAGTGATGTTCCCTCCCCGTTGGCCTGGCACATCCACAGTAGCTCTGTGTCCAATGACATTTCGACCACACCTTCTGATTTTGGTCAGATTGAAGCCAGCTTCATCCAGGTATATGAAGTTGTGAAGTGGTTCACTTGATTCCAGTTCCATTATACTCTATATCCCAGAAAATACAAAATTATTTTTATGAGTTATATGTATTTCATTTTGGACAACATACTTACTGTAATTACTGTATGCACATATTTTACCTGTACATACTGGTATCGTAGCTCCTTCACTCTGTCACCATTCCTTTCAAATGGTACATGGTACAGCTGTTTCATGCTCATATGGTTTCTTTTCAGCACCCTGTCGATTGTTGAGATGCTAACAGATTGGATGTTTAAAAAGACATTGTTGTCTTCTATAATAGCACTCTGAATCTCCCTTACTCTAATGGCATAATTTTCTCTGACCATGGTGCAAATAGCCTCCTGCTGTTGAGGTGTGAAAAGGGGCCCTCTCCCACCCCTGTGAGGTAGTCTTCCAGTCTTATGTGGGGAAATACAGTGATGCCAAACACAAGATTGAGGAAGATTTCAGTGTAAAAAAAGTATGTAGTATTACAGTGCAGTGCACATTCTTGGATTACAAACCTGTTCTCTCTGTGAAACGTTTGAATGATTGAGGACACGATTGTTCTCCCAAAATTCGGCTGCACCCTTGACCAGCCTCAGCCATTGTAAAGCCATGATTGACAACATGGTTCACAATAGTGGCCCTTATTACATCTGAAATACGCCTGTCTCCTCGGCCTCTTCTACCTCTTCCTCTGTTTTGCCTCCCTACCCTTCCTCCACGCATCCTTAGTCCTCTTCTTCCCGGCTGTTGACCCTGTTCGTTTCCTTGTAGTTCTTCCATTGTCAGAAATTGTAACACTGTGTTGTGCTCTGTTTAGATATGCTTGCCAATTGAAGGTTCATTAGGTGCACCTCCAAGCTATTTTACATAGAGGTTGATCTGGTTGATCATTGGTTGATCTAATGTTTCACACAATCCCCTTCATTATTGGAAGTTAAGATTCACCTGAGAGCAATTCATCAATTCTGGACAAATTCACAACAACAATCTGTAAGAACAATAGGAATGTACTGTATGGAAAACTTGACCGATTATGACAATGAGTTCAACCATTTTGCAATTAAAGACATATTCAATGAACTTATGCCTAGATGTTTTGGGGAGTAAGACAATTCAACAGACATCCAGTATATTATATTTTGATCAACATGACATAGGCAATTGATCATGTAAAAAAAAGCAGACAATTGTACATGATCAATTGCATGCATGTACAAAAGCAATTCCAATTTGACCAAAACAATGATAAATTGCTCTTATCTTGTGCACAAGTGACTAGATCATGTGAAGGTTGAACAAGCAGTTTTGAGAGTGTCAATTGTGATCTGAGAAATGTACCTAAGCGACTAAGAAAAACTGTAAGACGGCGGGAAGGATAATTGGTATAGATCAAGAATCAGCCACCAACCTGTACACAAAACTCATCCTCCTAAAACTTGAAAGAATTGTACAGGACAGTACTCATCCCCTTCACTCAAAACTCAGTCACAGCAGCAACCAGACAAGGGGAAAGTGTCACGATTGTGTGTGGGGAGAGACCAAGACGCAGCGCAGGGATGGTAGTTCGACATTTCTTATTTTATTAATACTATGTATATTCATATAGACCCATACTATGTAAATAACAAAACCAAAATGACGAACTAAAATTACACAAAACAAACAGACTAACGAACGTCACGTTCACAAAAACACACCAAATGAAACGGACGTAACAAAAGGCACACTTACTTTTAACCGTGACTGCGACATATAACGATAACGACCCACACCCGAGTGAAGGACAGACTCAACATATATGGGATCCCTAATTAGAGACAATGCGTTGCAGCTGCCTCTAATTAGGGATCCAACCCAAACCCCACACAGAAACAGAAAAGAACGACACTGTCAGACTCTGACCATAGCTACATAGAGAAGCAAATAGGCTTCTCTATTGCCAGAGCCTGACAGAAAGAGACTACTTCAAAAATGTTATTCCAACAGCAATTAGGCTTTATAATAAATAGTGTGTATGTCCCTCGAGTATACAGCATATTGCACTTTCACTTTAAATGTGTAGCTATGGCACTTTGAATTCATTATTTTGTGTAGTTTTTTTAAGCACATAACCACATGAATTTCCCCTGTTTGGATAATTGGGGCGGCAGGTAACCTAGTTGTAAATAAGAATTTTTCTTAACTGACTTGCCTAGTTAAATAAAGGTTCAATAAAAAATTATAAAGTTGAACTGAATCTGAATCTTAATCAACAAACTATCTGTTCATAACCAACTGTTTGATGAGGTCTGGGACAACCCCTCACACCCTCCGTCCACCCTCATCTCAGATTTCCAGGTTGAGGAGCACTGGCACGGAGAGTGGCAGGTGTCTTCAAAAATTACAGGGAACATGGCAACAGGACAGCAGCTCTAATATGACATTACAGTACCTGACACCCTATTCCCTTTGTAGTGAACTACTTTTAACAAGGGCCCATGTGGGTCAGCTCAAAGGTAGTGCATTAGAATACATTTGGAAAGTATTCAGACGCCTTCACTTTTTCCACATTTTGTTACGTTACAACCTTTTCTCTAAAATTGATTAAATCAATGTGTTTCCTCATCAATCTACACACACAATACCACATAATGGCAAAGCGAAAATAGTTTGACATTTTTGCATATTTATTAAAAATACAAATCAGAAATACCTTATTTACATAAGTATTCAGACCCTTTGCTGAGAGTGTATCCTGTTTCCATTTATCATCCTTGATGTTTCTACAACTTGATTGGAGTCCACGATTTGGAAAGGCACATAACTGTCTAATATAAGGTCCCACAGTTGACAGTGCATGTCAAAGCAAAAACCAAGCCATGGGGTCGAAGGAATTGTCCGTAGAGCTCTGAGACAGGATTGTGTCGAGGCACAGATCTGGGGAAGGGTACCAAAATGTCTTCAGCATTGAAGATCCCCAAGAACACAGTGGCCATCGTTCTTAAATGGAAGAAGTTTGGAAGCACCAAGACTCTTCCTAGAGCTGGCCGCTGGGCCAAACTGAGCAATTGGGGGAGAAGGGCCTTGGTCAGGGAGGTGACAAAGAACCCAATGGTCACTCTGAAAGAGCTCCATAGTTCCTCTGTGGAGATGGGAGAACCTTTCAGAAGGACAACCATCTCTGCAGCACTCCACTAATCAGGCCTTTATGGTAGAGTGGCCTGACGGAAGCCACTCCTCAGTAAAAGGCACATGACAGCCGGAGTTTGCCAAAAGGTACCTAAAGGCAGTGGCGACCCGTCATTCAGGGCAGGTGGGGTGGGGGCTTGTCTGTTTTGCAGCTCCAAAATGTAGGTGTTTCAGCCTACAAAGGACCGCTGCGCCACCTTCACAAGTGAGTCCAAAAATGTCTTGATATGTTGCTGCATAAATGATGTAATATGCAAGGGAGAAATACATACTGTAGCTAAACAAGCAATACTAAGTGTATGTTGTGTAGTATGCTGTTAGTAGCCCATGTGCCTCACCCTAATAATTTGGTCTATTTTCACCAACGCAGTATTGTAAACACATTGTTCTTGGCCCGGTGTGTGTTTGTTTGGCTACTCTTTTGTACAGCTTTGACAGTGCTACTGATAGTAGTGGTGGTGCTTGGCTTGCATGTTCAAATTCAGGACACACAACATTCTATAATAGAATTGTGTTATTTGATGTTTGAAATTAAAAGCTTATTTAACGCGCCAAATAGTGTTATATGACGTGTATCTTTTTTGACACGCAAAGACCCAAACGGCGTTATAATTTGGTCTATTTTCACCTCTTAATTTCACCTACTGTTCTAACTTGGTTGTGCACATATAGACTATAACCTGTTTCAGCGAAATGTAATCATCAAATATTGTAAGAGGTGTTTATAAGCCCACTTTATTTATCCTACGGTTCTGACTTGTACAGGGAATACACTGTAAGAAGGGCCCATGTTCTGAATTCTGTCGCTGTACATTTCAAAACTGCTGAACAAATAGTTATATTGACTACGTCCTTCGTCACTTGCTCATTAATGTCCTAATCGAAATTACGGATTGCCTCTTATCTGCTTGTTGTTCCCTTATGCCATAGTTTGTGCATCTCAATTGTCAGTAGAAACCACATTTGTTTAAGCAAGTCTGCCATATCAGCTATGTTTTTTTAGGCAGTAAATGAGGCTGAATGAACTGTGTCGCTGCCAGACAAGGCTCCGCTGATAGCCAGGTGTAGCAGTGGTGTTGGCAAGGTGTTGGACCTCGGATGAAACCAAGATTGAACCCTTCGGCCTGAATGCCAAAGCATCACATCGGGAGGAAACCAGGCACCGCTCATCACCTGGCAAAATACCATCCCTACGGTCAAGCATAGTGGTGGCAGCATCATGCTGTGGGGATGTTTTTCAGCGGCAGGGATTGGGAGACTAGTCAGCAGAGGTGTGGACTCGAGTCATGTGACTTGGACTCGAGTCAGACTCGAGTCATGAATTTGATGACTTCAGACTCGACTCGACAAAATGTACAAAGACTTGCAACTCGACTTTAACATCAATGACTCGTGACTTCACTTGGACTTGCGCCTTATGACTCGAGAAGACTTGCTACTTCCCATGAAAACTGGGGAAAATTTTTTTCACACGGCCGCGCCGCTCTCCGTTTATCTGCATCTGTGAAAAAAATGTGCACCATCCACCTGTATGCATACAGAGAGCGCGCGCTGCCTGCACGTTATCCAATCACTGTAGTCCCACGTTGTTTTGATTCGACAGCATCTAAGCAGGCACATTGCAAGACAACCAATGAAGCACATCAAGCAACAACGCGCCAGTTGTCAAAATGATACCGAAGATAGTTTCGTTTGGCTATAAAAATTACGAGGTAGTCGACAAAAAACGAGTTGCAATCTGCAAAACATGCGGATCGAAGATTACAGACGGAGCTGCCACAACGTCCAACTTTGTTCGACACCTGAAGTTGCACAAAGAAAGGTAAGTTTTGAACGAATGCTACGCACCTTATCGGATGTACCGTAACTTACTAGCTAGCTGCTGCATATTTACTGTATCAACGAGACAAACGCACGTCTCCCTCTCTGTAAATATCATATTAATAAAGTATACTATGTACTACATAGTATACTTTATTAATATGATATTTACAGAGTTTGGTCTTTTAATAACACTGTCTTAGTACATTAAAGAACGTTAAGCGTTTTTCACGAAAGCGTTTTAGAATGTCCATATAATAGCAGTTCAAAAATCCATATTTTTGTAAGCATGAACCAGCAAGGGAGACGTGCGTTTGTCTCGTTGATACAGTAAATATGCAGCAGCTAGCTAGTAAGTTACGGTACATCCGATAAGGTGCGTAGCATTCGTTCAAAACTTACCTTTCTTTGTGCAACTTCAGGTGTCGAACAAAGTTGGACGTTGTGGCAGCTGTTATTAAACGTGTTATTAAACGTGTTTGCGTTCATATTCTGGGCTCATCTGATGTTTTGTACATAGTATGTACAAAACATCAGATGAGCCCAGAATATGAACGCAAACACGTTTAATAACACGTTGCGTTTTCCTCCCATAGAAAACTATTATAAGAAAAGGCTTAACGTGTCTTAATATACTGAGACAGTAATATTAAAAGACCAAACTATAAATATCATATTAATAAAGTATACTAAATGTACAAAACATCAGATGAGGCCAGAATATGAACGCAAACACGTTTAACAACACGTTAAGTGTTTTCCTCCCATAGAAAACCATTATAAGAAAAGGCTTAACATGTCTTATGTAGGCTACTATGTATTCTGGGCTCATCTGATGTTTTGTACATAGTATACTTTATTGATATGATATTTACTTAGTTTGGTCTTTTAATAGCACTGTCTTAGTACATAAGACACGTTAAGCCTTTTCTTATAATGGTTTTCTATGGGAGGAAAATGCTTAACGTGTTATTAAACGTGTTTGCGTTCATATTCTGGGCTCATCTGATGTTTTGTACATAGTATGCTTTATTAATATGATATTTGCAGAGTTTGGTCTTATAATATTACTGTCTTAGTATATTAAGCATTAAGCAACGTTAAGCGTTTTTCACGTTAAGCGTTTTAGAATTCAGTTTCAGAGTTGCTGGTGTGCTGCCTCATTGAGGTCGTTTATGTAATTTTGGTTAATCACAACTAAGCTGAACTGTCGCTGAAGACAAAATATCACAATTAAACAATGAATGCACCCCCTTTCACAACTCGGATGTAGTTGGTGCATCCCTAAACCCATCCAAGTACAACAGGAAACATAGTAAGACGTATACATTGTAAAGAGGAAAATGATAACACAGTCACAGTAGATCCACCATTAGCCTTCCCTTTTCATATCATGCCCAAACAGCAGACAGCGCATGGACAGAGTGCTACCGTAGTCTACAGTAGGTCTGTGAGGCAGCGCACCACTGGGATATATACAGTATATAATAAAATAATAACGATTATAGTAGTAATGTTCAGAGATGCAATAGATTATTATAGTGCAGTTCTTAACTAATGGGAATATTGTTTAGCTTATTTTTGGTTTAATTTGGTTTACTTTAGTTATTTAATTTATTCAATTATTTTGTTTTTCTATACTTTTCATGCCAACTTGCCATGGCCCCCCTAGAACCCCCTCGCGGCACCCAAGGGTCCCCGTCCCCACTTTGAAAACCACTGCTATAAAGCATATGACTTCAGTTTCTTGAGGGAAAGGGCTTTCTTATGAATTTTGAAGCAGTGAAAATATTCTTAATATTGCATACACTGAAACTGAAATGTATTATCGTAAACCGTAGTGTACAATAGGCAATGAATATTAACACAACAACATTGATATGAGTAAAGAGTAGTTTCAAATACAACATGTGTGGCTGTAAAGGATTTTCTGACATCTGTTTCATATTCTTCTCTGTTACAGGTATGAAGAATACCAGATGAACAAAATCATCGTAGATGAACCACAACAGCCTTCAATCTCACAATTCCTTGACACTCGTGTAGGGCGTTACAGCCTGACCCACCCACAGCAGAAGGCCATCTCCAATGCGATACTGTCTGACTTGATTATTGATTGCAATTTCCCTCTGTCTATTGTGGAAAATAAGAGCTTTCGTCACTTTCTGGCTGTGCTGGACAGCAAGTATACCCCAGTATGTCGCCGAACGCTGACCACAAAAACAGAGAGCATTGCTGAGGAGAGACGGTCAAAGTTAAAACTCAATTGAGCAACACTGACCATGTTTCAGTCACTGTGGACATTTGGTCTGATCGAAAGATGAGGGGATTCCTGGGTGTCACTGTGCACTGGATAGAGCGAGATGCAGAGAGGGTACAGCTAAAGACTAATCTCTTGGCCTGCAACCGCTTCAAAGGCTCTCACACAGCAGAGCGAATCTGTGACCAATTTGAGGCAATATGTGATGAATACAACATCAAAGCTAAATTGGACTATATAATTAGTGACAATGCTGCTAACATGCGCAAGGCATTTACAGTCTGCTTCCCCAGCGAACAGGAGGAAGATGAAGATGCTGGAGATAATCTTGATGATCCTGAGCTATGGCATGACTTAACCCAAGAAGACCAGCAAACCGTCGATGCTGCTATGGCAAAGAAACAGCGCCTGCAGTGTTTTGCACACACATTGCAGCTGGTTGTGGGAGACGGTTTGAAAGAAACAAAAGCGGCATGTCCTTCTCTCTCCAAGTTATCAAAACTTAGCTCCCAGCTCCACACAAGCACAACGTTTAAAGACATCTTCGATGGTGAATTTGGGGAGCACAGAGGCATCCCTGCTGCAGTGAGCACGAGGTGGAATTCCACACTGCGGCAGGTAAAAGCAGTCCTTCATTGTGATCAGCAAAAGCTCTGCGCAGTTCTTGAGAAGGCCGGGCATAAAGAACTGTCATTCACACCACGAGAGTGGAATCTGCTGAAGGAGTTGGTGGACATCTTAAAACCGTTCGGAGAAGCAACTGATTTGACACAGGGGGAGAAAGTCATTACAATCAGTGCAGTTGTTCCATCCATCTTGTCCCTCAATCACCATCTTGAGAAGCTGAAGCCTCAAGTTCGTTTCCTGAGTGGCCTGGTCAGAGGTCTGCAGGCATCCCTGAAAAAAAGATTTATTGGGATCTTCATTAATGTAAAAATGGCCCAGTCTCAAGAAGGGATCACTGCCCCCTTTTCAGACACAGTCTACCTGAAAGCAGCTGCCTTGGATCCAGCCTTTTGTCTGCTGTGGATTGAGCCCCATGTGCTGGTCAACCGTGACATCAAGGCAGAGGTGGCACAACGAGTTAAAGGTAAATATTATTGACTTGCAATGCAACTTAAATGCAACGTACAATAATTTGATCTTAATCTGATATAGGATCTAATGTGATATTAATCTGACTTTAACAATAATAAAAAATTTCAGTCTTGAACAGTATCATCAACATCAGAAATAAGGGCTCTTTTGTTTCTGCTGTTGTGACACGTTTTTTTTTTTTTTTTTTTAGAATTGATCCTGCAAGATGCTGCAGAGACAGAGCAGCCTGTGCCGGTGCCTGCTGAAGAAGAACTAGAGGACATGGAAGGAGAAGGGCTGTTTGCTGCATACCATAAGAGGCAGAAAAGGGATGTTGGGACCCCACCAGCAGTACAGCTAAGTCACTACATTGACATGGCAGAAGGACAGAATGCCCTTTTGTTCTGGGCACTGAACAGTAAGACTCTTCCTTCACTCTTTCAAGTAGCCATCCGAGTCTTGGCAGTGCCTGCTTCTAGTGCTCCAGTGGAGCGAGTTTTCAGCCATGGTGGCATCATTCTGCGTCCCCATCGTGCACAAATGACTGACAGACCTTTGGCCAATTTGATCTTTTGCAAATGCAATGCAGTATAGGGGCCTCCCTCCACCTGTCCACAGCACGCATGCGCGCACACACACTCACTCTCTGCTCATCACCTGTCCACACAGCTCTCTCTCTCCTGTGGTAGGAGTTTCACATGGAGTAAGATCCGTTCATTTGCAGTACAGGTTCCCACACTGTTTTTACTTCCAGAGCTTTGGTGTTTGTCCTTCCCCGTAAACCATTTTCTCTCTCTCTCTCTCTCTCTCTCTCTCTCTCTCCTCTCTCCTCTTCTCCTCTCCTCTCTCTCTCTCTCTCTCTCTCTCTCTCTCTCTCTCTCTCTCTCTCTTCTCTCTCTCTCTCTCTCTCTCTCTCTCTCTCTCTCTCCTCTCTCTCTCTCTCTCTCTCTCTCTCTCTCTCTCTCTCTCTCTCTCTCTCTCTCTCCTCTCTCTCTCTCTCTCTCTCTCTCTCTCTCTCTCTCTCTCTCTCTCCCTCTCTCTCTCCCTCTCTCTCTCTCTCTCTCTCCCTCTCTCTCTCTCTCTCTCTCCCTCCTCCCTCTCTCCTCTCTCTCTCCTCTCCCTCTCTCTCTCTCTGCATTGTTCTAGTGCAATATGCTGTTCAAATACAAGCATTTTTTTTGTGAAAATTAAATGTTATGTTTTTTGCTGTATTTGATTAATGTTATTGTATAAAAAGGTTTAAATAAATACAAATCTTACAGACATACATGATTTGTATACATTTTATTTCTGTGGTAAGAGGACTTGAAATGACTCGAAACTAAAATGGTAGGACTTTGGACTCGACTTGAGACTTGATGGCTTTGACTTTTGACTCGACTTGGGACTTGCCTCATCTTTGACTCAACTTGACTCGGGACTCGAGGGCAAAGACTTGAGACTTACTTGTGACTTGCATAACAATGACTTTGTCCCACCTCTGCTAGTCAGGATCGAGGGAAAGATTAATGGTGCAAATTACAGAGTGATCCTTGATGAAAACCTGTTCCAGAGCACTCAGGACCTCAGACGGGGGCGAAGGTTCACTTTCCGACAGGACAACGGCCCTAAACACACAGCCAAGACAATGCAGGGTCTGAATACTTACGTAAATATTTTCTTTTATTATTTATTAATTATTTTTTGCATTGTCATTATGGGGTATTGTTTGAAGATTGATGGGGGGATTGACAGTTAATATCAATTTTAGAATAAGGCTGTAAAGTAACAAAATGTGGGAAGGGATCTGAAAACTTTCCGATTGCACTGTATACAGTATAAGGTAACCATGACAATGACTCCTAAATGGCTATGCATCAGTAAAATGGCACTTAATAACTTTTTTTGCTGACATCCCGTGGATACATCTTGAGTGGAAACAGATACTGTATTTCCTGCTGTATTGAATGTAAGTGCTAGCCTGAGTGTCAGTCTGTTTGTGCTATCATGCCAACTCCTTGTCACTCATTGTGACAATGAGTGACAAGGAGTTGCCAACCCTGTCATGCCAAACATGTTAGGGTTGGTAAGAGCACAAACAGATCTGGGACCAGGCTATGGAATTGCCCAAACTCTATTCTATATGTCCATACCTCAACATACTGCACCTAAAATAATTAATGTTCTGTGACTTTACCAGTAAGCCTGTTGCCTGATGCTTTTGTGGGAAATGTAGTACCAGAAGGTAAGGTTGCAGGTGTCACTGCCACACAGAACTCTTCATGTGAGCCTTATCACCTTTCAATCTCACTGTATCGGCCTACAGATTGTCAAAATGACCTGAGAGAGAGAGAGACGAAAGACAGGCAGATAGGCAGAGGAAGGCGTGAGGTAGATTGATAACCGCCTCCTCAGGCTGCTCTTGCTGCTGCCGACAAATTACAGTGAGGTCATAGGGGTGCGAGGGAGAGGGGTCAGTGGGTGGCGATGTAATCACTGCCACTGCCCTAGGTGCCCCTGGGTCGGTGCCATTTCAGAGGGCACAGAAAAGTTATCAAACATCCAAAGAAAGAAAATACATTTTTGAATTGAACATGAGTCAGTTATCTAAAACTTCTAGAATTAATGATCATTCAACATATTGTGTAAGTGATAGATCAAAGGAGATATCTTTCTATCTTATTCCCTATACAGTGCATTTGGAAAGTATTCACACCCCTTGACTTTTTCCACATTTTGTCATGTTACAGCCTTATTCTAAAATGTATTAAATTGTTTTTTTCCCTCATCAATCTACACACAATACCCCATAATGACAAATGGCAAAAATCGGTTTTTAGATGTTTTTACAAATTTGTAGAAAACAAAAATGTTACATATTATTTATAAATGGTGAACAATATTATTTGATGTTTTATGTGATCCAACTATCTCATCAAATTCTTCGATATGGGTTTTCATGTATTGGCAGAGCAGGGAATGTAAAAAAGGTAACTTTCATTAATTTCCTCAAATCAATCCAAGAACATCATTGGACTCTAATCCAATGTTATCATGTTTGGTTCAGCAGATTTGAAGGAAAATACATTGTCCGGTTATGGCTCAATAGAAAAATTGCTGCGACGGCCAGGGGAGGTTTTTCCAATTGCTCAGAGCCCCAAAATGTTCAGAGCCCCAAACTGTGCAAGTGTAGCAAGTGTTATGCTTTCATGAACATATCGCATGGACTATAACACAGAAATTGCAAAAACAAATCACTGATACTGTAACGATAAGCAATACATTCCATTGCAATTTCACACCACCTTGTGGTTATTTTATATTACTGTAGTCTGTTTTTTAACACCACCTTGTGGTTATTTTATGTTACTGTAGTAGCTAAAGTCTGTTCTAATTCTAGTATGTTTGTTTTATTGGTCACTTTTGGTCACATGGGAAGGTCAAGTGTCATCTTCCTTTCTGCTCAGCTCCATTTTTCTTAGAGAAAGCATGTTTATGTTATCCTGCTTATCACGGTGCTGAGTATATAAGGGACGATAGACTGAACGCTGGTGGAGTGTCATCCTTTTTATTTGATGAGATGTCCTCACGAAGCATACAAATAAAAAAGGAGAGTGAAACAAACGAAAACACAGTGACTTACTTTCTGTAACACAAGCAGGAACAATGATCCACACACAGGTGGATATGTGTGGAGTCTAAATACCATCCCCAATCAGAGACAACCCTGTACAGCTGTCTCTGATTGAGGATGTTCAACTCCCCTAGTTAGGGAGTGAGGGCTCGATTGTGGCTCTTCCACTCCCCCTGGTGGGAGTCAGCGGCCTAACCACAATCCAGCCCTCCAAGGTGCAAATCTGGAGGGGAACAGGCAGAGTATTGGGGCGGTCGATGGTGGAGGCTCCGGACCCGGCTTCGGGCGTGACGTCTTCAGTGAAGGCTGCTCCCCTCCTGCCTCACCGTTGCACGCCCGGTCCGGTCCGGACCCCGGCGCGATGATTCCCCCCTCAGTACTCCCGCAAAGCACCAAGTCCTGTCTGGACCCTGGTGTGGGAGCCCCCGACCCTGGAGAGGGGCTGACTCCCTTTCCCGGCTCGGACCCCGGTGGAGCAGACTGCTCCGGCATGGGGGCGGAGCAGAAGACCAGAACTGGACTAGACACCGGTGGAGCGGACTGTTCCAGCACTGGAGTGGAGCAGCTGACCGGAGCTACACTAGGCACCGGTGGAGTGGACTGCTCTGGCACTGGAGTGGAGCAGAAGACCAGAACTGGACTAACACTGGTGGAGCGGACTGCTCCAGCACTGGAGTGGAGCAGCTGACCGGAGCTGGACTGGGCACCGGGGGAGCGGACTGCTCTGGCATGGGGGTGGAGTAGATCTCCGGTCCCGGACTGGGCACCGGTGGAGCGGACTGCTCCTGCACTGGAGCCGAGCAGACTTCCGGATCCGTATCCCTCCCCATCTCTGGAGCAGGCCTGAACGCCTTGCCCAGCCTGGGCACCGACGCAGAGGAGGATTCCAGCCCCGTGCCTGGAGCAGGACTGAACGCCGTGCCCAGCCTGGGCACCAACGCAGAGGAAGATACCAGCCCAGTGGTTAGGCTGGCTGCCGGCCCCAGACTGGGCACCGACACGCTAAGGAGCTCCTGCTCCAAAGCGGGGCTGTACGTCGTGCCCACCCTGGGCACCGACGCAGAGGTGTTTTCCAGCCCTGTAATTTGGCTGGCTGCCGGCCCCAGACTGGGCACCGACACGCTATGGAACTCCTGCTCCAAAGCGGGGCAGTACGTTGTGCCCTCCCTGGGCACCGGCGCAGAGGTGGTTTCCAGCCCTGTAGTTGGGCTGGCTGTCGGCCCCAGACTGGGCACCGACACGCTAAGGAGCTCCTGCTCCAAAGCAGGGCTGGACGTTGTGCCCACCCTGGGCACCGACGCAGAGATGGTTTCCGGCCCCAGACTGGGCACCGGCACGCTACGGAGCTCCTGCTCCATAGCGGGGCTGCAAGTCATGTCCGACCTGGACACCGACGCTGAGAAGGGCTCCAGCCACAGAGCTGTGCTGGCCTCTGAAGACTCCAGGCTGTGGGCCGTAGTAGGAGGCTCTGGGCTTTGGACCGTCGCTGAAGGCTCCGGGCTGTCGGCCGTTGCTGGAGGCTCTGGGCTGTCGGCCGTCACTGGAGACTCCGGGCTGTAGTCCGTAGCTGGCGACCCCAGACTGTGGGCCGTTGCTGGAGGCTCCGGGCGTCGAGCCGTCACAGGAGGCTCCGGGCTTCGAACCGTCGTGGGAGGCTCCAGGCTTTGAGCCGTTACTGGAGACTCCAGGCTTCGAACCGTTGCTGGAGCCTCCCGGTCTCGACCCTTCACTGGAGGTTGAGTGCGTGGAGCAGGTACGGGCCATTCCGGGCTGGGGGAACGCACCAATTGGTTGGTGTGAGGAGCAGGCACGGGCCGTACCGGGCTGTGGGAACGCACCACTGGGCAGGTGCGAGGAGCAGGCACGGGCCGTACCGGGCTGTGGGAACGCACCACTGGACTGGTGCGAGGAGCAGGCACGGGACGTACCGGGCTGGGGGAACGCACCACTAGGTTGGTGCGAGTCACTCAGCCTGCTCCTCGCACCACCACTAGGTTGGTGCGAGGAGCAGGCACGGGCCGTACCGGGCTGGGGACACACACCATTTTGCTGGTGCGAGGAGCAGGCACGGGCCGTACCGGACTGGGGGAACGCTCCTCTGGACGGATGCGTAGATCTGGAACGGGCCCTACCTGGCTAGGGACGTGCACCATTGGGCTGTTGCGTTGAGCTGGCACGGGTCGCACCGGGCTGGGGACACGCACCATTGTGCTGGTGCGCGGAGCAGGTGCGGGCCATACCGGGCTGTTGGTGCGCACCGATGGTGTGGTGCGCTGAGTCGGTCTCCTCCGTGACCGACTCTGGGCCGGCGCTGGAGGCACCGGACTGGGAACTGGCGCTGGAGTATGACTGTTCCTGTCGTCCCTTCTCCACCGCCAATCCCCATCCTGTGTGGGTTCCTCCGGGAACCCCCATGAGTGAGGGAACAGCAGCACAACGTCATCTTCCTCCGACTCCTCTCTGTACTCCTGTTCCCACGGCTGTAGGGGCTCCTCCTGGAACCCCCACGAGTGCAGTGGTCGGGGCTCTTCTCCCTCGATCCCCGACCACCCCCATAGCCCCCCCCCAAAAACAGTTTGGGGGGTTTTCTGGGCTCCAGGCTGGTCTTTTGCCTTTCTGGCCCGTCGGCATTTTCCCTGACGACGGCGCCGCTGCTCCGGACCCCAGCCTTCCTCCACCGAACGATAATGGTAGAATTCCTCCTCGGTAAGTTTCCCCATACCGAGGAGGATACCTATCACTGTCTCTTCCCGTAGCATCCCTGGTTGGTAGATCATTCTGTCACGGTGCTGAGTATATAAGGGACGATAGACTGAGCGCTGGTGGAGTGTCATCCTTTTTATTTGATGAGATGTCCTCACGACGCATACAAATAAAAAAGGAGAGTGAAACAAACGAGAACACAGTGACTTACTTTCTGTAACACAAGGCAGACAAGCAGGAACAATGATCCACACACAGGTGGATATGTGTGGAGTCTAAATACCATCCCCAATCAGAGACAACCCTGTACAGCTGTCTCTGATTGAGGATGTTCAAATCCCCTAGTTAGGGTGTGAGGGCTCGATTCTCAAAGAGAACAACAACTTGCAATTGGCCACCTTAAATACCTTTTCTCATGATTGGATGCACTTGTCTATGAAGTTCAAGGCTTAATGAGCTCACCAAACCAATTGTGTGTTCCAATTAATCAGTGCTAAGTAGTTACAGGTATTCAAATCAACAGAATGACAAGGGTGCCCAAATTTTTGCATAGCCTGTTTTTCACATCTGATTTAATTTCATACAACTTAATATTGCTACACTAAAAATCTTTGTCTGGACAATACCCCAGTACTCAGCTTTTATTAGAAATTGAATGGCATGCCACTGTTATCATTTTCTGTGACGACTAAATTATTATTATTATGCAGCCTCAGAGGGGTGCCCAAACTTTTGCATTCGACTGTACATTTGAAACATATGTAAATGTATTTGTATTCCATACTGTTTTCTGCATGGAATCTAATTGAGTGTTCGTTTATATTTTATAATTTCAGTTCACACAACGTAGGATTGAGTGCAGTATGTACATGTTGCTCTGAACTTTACGCCTGGGTCTTCATTCATGCATCCAAGTGCTCATCCTCAGTGTTTAGCTATCTGTCTTCTCGAGCAGAGCCATGCACGCAGGGGACAGAATAAATATACTAGCATGCTCATTATTCAGAGTGTGGTCAAATGCAGGTCAAAGTTGTTGGCAAGTGTGCTCTTCCAACCACAGCGACCGTGCTCGAAGGAGCAGGAAGTCCCACAATCCTTTTTGTCGGTGGGGTCACCACAGTCGTGTATGAAGTCTCAGCTCTTGTCTGGCCATTCTCACACTATAGGTGGCCAAGAGGACAGGAGCTTTAGGGACAACACACAAGCTTTAATGCAAAATAGAAGCGAGCGATCGAGCGATCGAGCGATCGAGCGAGCGAGCGACCGACAGACAGACAGACATGGATAAAGTGAGATCAATCTACATTGAACAAAAATTAATGCAAAATACAGCAATTTGATTTTACTGAGTTACAGTTCATATAAATAAAAAAATATGATGCAGGTAATGGACTAACTGGGAAATGTTTAGCTTCCAGGAAATGTGTACAGATCCTTGTGACATGGGGCCGTGCATTATAATGCTGAAACATGAGGTGTTGGCGGCGGATAAATGGCACGACAATGGGCCTCAGGATCTCGTAGGGTATCTCTGTGCATTTAATCGATGCCAATTTAAATGCACAGAGATACCCTACGAGATCCTGAGGCCCATTGTCGTGCCATTTATCCGCCGCCAACACCTCATGTTTCAGCATGATAATGCACTGCCCAATAACGCAAGGATCTGTACACATTTACTGGAAGCTACAAATGTATAGTTATATGCTTATGCCTGCCCATACCATAACCCAGCCTCCACCAGGGGGCACTCTGTTCATAACGTTGACATCAGCAAACCGCTCGCCCACACAACGCCATACACGCCATCTGCACGGTACTGTTGAAAACATGATTCCTCAGTGAAGGGCACACTTCTCAAGCGTGCAAGTGACCATCGAAGGTGAGCATTTGCCCACTGAAGTTGGTTACGATGCCGAACTGCAGTTGGGTCAAGACCCTGGTGAGAACGACGAGCACGCATATGAGCTTCCCTGAGACGGCTTCTGACAGTTTGTGCAAAAACTCTTTGGTTGTGCTGTCACAACCATCAGCTGTGCAGGTGGCTGGTCTCTGGCGATCCCGCAGGGGAAGAAGCCGGATGTGGAGGTTCTGAGCTGGCATGTTTACATTTGGTCTGAGGCTGGTTCGACGTACTGCCAAATCCTCTAAAACGACGTTGGAGGTGGCTTATGGTAGAGAAATTAACATTCAATTATCTGGCAACAACTCATGCCAATTGCACATTCCCTAAAAACTTTAGACATCTTTGGCATTGTGTTGTATGACAAAACTGATCATTTTAGAGTGGGCTTTTATTGTCCCCAGCACAAGGTGCACCTGTGTAATGATCATGCTGTTTAATCAGCTTCTTGATATGCCACGCCTGTCAGGTGGATGGATTATCATGGCAAAGGAGAAATGCTCACTAACAGGGATGTAAACAAATTTGTCCATAAAATGAGATAAATAAGCTTTTTGTGCGTATGGAAAATGTCTGGGATCTTTTATTTCAGCTCATAGGACCAACCTTTTACATGTTGTGTTTATATTTTTGTTCAGTATATTATATAGCATTGAATGGCTTGCAGATGAAGGCCAGGGGAAGCTGCAGCAGCATCATCATGTAGAGGTCAGGGGTCAGTAGAGTGAAGCACCACTCAATTGAGAGGGGGTATGTAAGGTCAGGCTGCAAGCACTAGGGCTTATGTCCAAATGGCACCCTACTCCCTATATAGTAAACTACTTTTGTCAAAAGTAGTGCACTACATAGGGAATAGTGTGCCATTTGGGAAGTACTGTATCATGTTATGGATCATGCTAAAACATGCAGCCAGGAGACTAGGGTAATAAGCAGGGCCAGACTGGACAAAGGACAGTGAGATAACTAAAATTCTTATCCAGTGCATAAACAACAGCTGTGCAAATTCCCAGTGGATTCTGTTTGGCTCTCATCTTAAGACCTAGCAATTATCACACACACCACACACACACACACACACATACACACACACACACTAGATAAACAGCTGTGAGATGGCAGGAAAATAAAGAAGGAGAAGGGAGCTCATCTCTGGATGATCCAAACTTCAACTTCATAATGCAGGGCGAATCACATGTAGCAGTGTTCAAAACAGTCAAATCCCCATGCACACAACTAAGTCAAGCAAGCCCTTCCTAAGAACTTAACCAGATAGCCAGGATGCAAGGCAAGCAAAGAGACCTAAAAAGACAATAATTAACATTGTATATAAAACGTAAGCCAAGCGAAAGTAAGCAGCCCATCTGAATGATACATTAGCATCTCTTTCGGCCAATGTCTTAGGAGGACAAAAGGAGGGAGCAGTTAGGCATTGTATCAGAAGGAGGGGGAGTAGAGGGCTGAGGAGAGGGGGTGTGGTGCTGGAATTTAGGCTGTATGGGAGCCAGGCATTCCAGCGGGGTCAGACTTGGGGTTTGGGAATATTAGAGAGGGAGATGAGGCGTGATGAAGAGGGGTGGTCCCAGTAATTTAAGCAAAGAAAGGGGGATACATCCCCCATAAATTCCCCCTAATCCTTTGTTCCCCTTCTGCTACCACCACAGTGACATGGGATGCATCCCAAATGGCACCCTATTCCCTCTATAGTGCACTACCTTTGACCAGTGCCCTATAGGATCTGCATATGGAAAAGCAGGAAGCCATTTCTCCTCTGGAGGTAACAATGAAAGAGTTTGGTCTACCATGATGGTCCATACATTCAAGTCATTACAAGTGTTGAAAGTTGTTTCTGCCTTTGTAAGGAGCTGATATTGTACTTTTATGTTCCAGAACTGGGTTCAAATTGTATGAAATCATTTAAAATACTGTGTATGTGCTTGATTGAGCATTCATGGCTTAATGGACCAAATAGAATAGTCCCAAATGGAAAACCACATGGCACTCCAAGCAGGCTGGAGAAAACACTCAAAGTATTTGAAAGATTTCAAATAGTTTTTTATTTTCTACCAAAACAGCGAAGCAAGACTAGTTTATTCCACTGTTCACCTCTTCCTCCATCTCTCCCACCCTCAAAGACTGAATGTTAGTGCAGATTAATCTGACGATTAATGGACTTTAATATGGTGATCATTATGGAATATGACAGCTCAGGAGCCTGTACTAATTTCATTTTTTTACTAAGAGCTGCTGAGCTGACCACCCTCTTCACCCTCTGTAGTTCCTACCCCACTTTTCACTGAGGCTGTCCTAATATGGATACCGTACACAGCCCTTCAACCCTATACTCACCATGGGTAGGATATTGCCACGTGGTGGAGTGGGGAGTAGTAGAATCTGTGGAATCTGTGTTTATTGTTTGGTAGGCTGTGGGTTACAACATGTCTCATAACCATCACACAGTGGCGATTTTAGCATGTCAATCTTGGTGGGGCAAAAAAAAAATAAGTGGGATGCATGCCTGCAAAGCTACTACTCTACACAACACTAAACAATACATTAATTGCACTATAACAGTTACAAACAGTGCCCACAAACTGTTAGGGCCTACATAAAGCTGTCCCAACAGCAGTCCCAACATTTTACCACTACTACACGCTACCAAACAAGGTGTACCACTACTACACCTTGTCTGGTAGCGAAACAGTTCAGTTTTTTACATTAATTGCAAACTGATATGTGGCACGATATAATGCCAAAATAACATGCAAAACAGGCAAGCCATTTCACACTGCTGTCTGTTTATGTTTCTCCTATATGACTTTGACCCATTCACTCTCATCTAAATAGATAGTCTTTCATCCCCATCTTCATCAACAAAAGGCTTTTGTTTTGATGTATTCACTATTATTCTACTATATTCTGTAATTGTTTAATTAGCTAGTAAATACATAATTGAGCCAATTTGTGTATGGATGATAAAGACTACAAGCAATAAAGACTATAAGAAATTAGGACATTCAAGAATGAGACTGATCGAGGTAAAATTAATTAATAAGCGACTGTTATGATAAGATATAAAAATATCCGAAGAGTTATTTTCGGGAAATAGTAACTCTGTAAACGACATTTTCCCATGGTTTCCCCGACTTCCTAGTTTATGTTTACATAATTAGTTTAATCACGTAATAATTAAACCTAGAGAATTGATTTGATAATGTAACAGTCTAACACTTTTAATGATAGTGTCACGATTGGGTTTGGAGAGACCAAGACGCAGCGCAGGGATAGTAGTTCGTCATAATATTTATGATACTATGTATAAAATAATACAAAATGAACGAACTAACAACACTGAACAAAACTCTAACGAAACAACGTTACGTACACTAAACAAACACGACTGAGCAGACGTAACGAAAAGCACACTTACTCTCCCCGTGACTGCGACATATACATCGACATATACGGATAACAACCCACATCCGCGTGAGGGACAGACTCAACATATATTGGATCCCTAATTAGAGACAACGGGTAGCAGCTGCCTCTAATTAGAGATCCACCCAAAACCCACAAAGAAACAGAAAAGAACGACACTGTCAGACTCTGACCATAGCTACATAGAGAAGCCTATTGCTTCTCTATGGCCAGAGCCTGACAGATAGTCAAGACACGACACTCTTATCCAGGAAGGGGGTAGGGGAGGAAGAACGAGAAATAAAGTTCAGCCGCATTTCATTAATCATAGAAATTGATTAAAAAACAAGAAGAGGGAATGCCACTTTGACCTTGCTTGCCTGGTGAACAACACAACTGTTGTTCTGATGTATTTTGTAATTGATCTCGGAGATTGTTAGACTGCCGTCCTTGGGTTTGACTCGTTCCAGATGGAATAATAATGTTGGGGTAATGATTGAGAAAGGACAAGCGGCCTCATCTTTTAATGCAAGTACACAAACAATCTGTATTTCTCTGTTTGATTTTCTCCTCCTCTCAAGTGTATGTATCTCATTTTATTTTGTTAGGTGTTTAAATACATTGTGCTAATCAGACTATATTACACGTTTATGCAGTCTTAACAGTCCGTATTCACTTTCTAGTGCTGTCAATGACCAAGGAATTGAATCTAGTACACTCTTAAAAAGGTTCAAGTTGGAACCAAATAAGGTTCTTCAGAGCGATGCCATAGGGGCACCTTCTTTGAAGAACCATACAAAAATCCAAGTAGAAACAAAAAACAGGAATGTTTCTGCCCTCCAAGACTGGTGTGGTGATACTGATGATTTGGAGTCACAGATGATTTGTTTACATAGCACGTTAGGATAACTAACGTGACAGGTTAGGATAATTAACGTGTGAGAGAGAGAGAGAGAGAGTGAGAGAGAGAGAGAGACTTTGAGGAACTCTCTGAAATAGAAAGGCTGGCAATCCTTTTGGGGGAAGACATGGACAGCTGTGCGCTGGCAGCATGCTATGTTGCTGCCTTCCACAAGTTGAGAGACAGTGCCTGACATATTTAATGCCTTTTTTTCCTTTTTTTTTCTATGTTGTTAAATTGATGTATGATACTTATGTACATTGTTGCGTCATGCCAATAAAGGGAATTTAATTGAAATTGAGAGAGAGAGAGAGAGAGAGAGAGAGAGAGAGAGAGAGAGAGAAGCACACAACAGGGCTATTGTCTACAAGGCCTCTACAGCTCAGCCCAGCAGATGACTGGGGGTCCCTTAAAGAGGCCACACACCCACACAAAGATTTCCCCATCCCCTCAAAAACCCCCTCTCTTCTTCTCCCCTCATCTCCGGCAACTAATACAACGGTGGAGCTATAAATTGGACAGGGCAATTATAGCTGCTATGCCCCGTGGTGACAATGGTGCTTAATCAGTACTTGTTGTTGTCTCTTTCTAGCGTCTCTCAAAGGTTGGCTCGTAAAGAACAGGAAGAATGTAGAGGAAACGTCATCTGAAAGGAAACCAAGCCATTCTTTATACACTGACTGATAATGCTTTTGGTTTACTCAGTCATTTATGCACGGAAATACCATGACTAAGGTTGCGTCTCAAACGACACCCTATTCCCTACATAGTAGGGTGTCACTTGGGACGCACTCTTAGTCCCAATGGTCTTCCGAAGTTCTCTCTCGCTTCTCCTTTCTTTCATAATGTAAAAGAACTAGACAAGAAAAAGTCAGTTCCCAGTGGGTATGTTTTCAGACTATAATGAAGGAGAGAAAAAACAAGGAGACCACTTAAGACTATTGAGATGCAGTGACATCATGACATACCTGATGTGTGGGGGCGTCGTCTCCTGTGCTTCTGAAGTAGACGAGAGCAGGCAGCCTGACGAGAAAGTGATGTCATCCAGACAGATGTCCCCCTTGGCGCTGTGGACCACCTTAGAATACAATAACTTTATTTTCCCCAGAGGGAAATTCAGCTGTGGCAAGTCCAATAAGATAAAGATATATAGTAAAAATATAACAGCAACATTCACACAAGACAGATAGAAATGCTAATGAAGATATATACAATAGAAAAATATAAAACCAACAAATTAGCAAGCATAGACATAAACATTGCTTAATTAACATAACAATGCAACTGCACAAAAGATGCAAAAAGCAATAAACATGTCAGTTACCAGCTGGTAGCCTAGCGGTAAGAGTGTTGGGCCAGTAACCGAAAGGTCGCTGGTTTGTATACCCGAGCCGACAAGGTAAAAAAAACTGACAATGTGCCCTTGAGCAAGTCACTGGTAGGCTGTCATTGTAAATAAGAATTTGTTCTTAACTGACTTGCCTAGTTAAATAAAGGTAAAAAAATATTTAAAATAAAATAAAAATTGTGTACCAACCAACATAACAAAAAGTACTACAGTACTTACTATAGAATTCTGTAGTAAACTGTAGTAGAATACTATACTACACACTGTAGTATCCCTCAATCATGTGTAGTACTTAGTAGAGAATTTTTCAGTATACTGTAGAATACTATAGTAAATAATACTGTATTATCCACAAAAAACACTTACATATTTTTTAACTATAGAAAATACTACAGTATTTATTTTGCATATACCCTGCCCATTTCCCTTCCCCATATACCAATTTGTGCATAAGTAATACACCGACATGCCAAGTATAGACCATACAGTGCATTCGGAAAGTATTCAGACAGCTTCATTTTTTCCACATTCTGTTACGTTACAGCCTTATTCTAAAATGTATTAAATCGTTTTTTCCTCATCAATTTACACACAATACCCCATAATGACAAAGTTGGCCGTCCCTGCGCCTTCTTCTCCCATCGCCTCAACGCCACGGAGAGGGAATACGATGTGGGGAATCGTGAGCTTCTCGCTGTGAAGATGGCATTGGAGGAGTGGAGGCACTGGCTGGAGGGGGCAAAACATCCATTCATTGTGTGGACAGACCACAAGAACTTGTAATATCTCCACACCGCCAAGCGTCTCAATTCCAGGCAAGCTAGGTGGGTCACCCGATTCAACTTCTCCCTCTCATACCGACCGGGATACAAAAATGTCAAGCCGGATACGCTGTCACGCCGCTATAGCCCCGCGGCTACACCCCTGGAATCCGAGACCTTCCTTCCCACCTGGTGCTTGGCAACGGCACTCAGTTGGGGAATAGGGAAGCAGGACCATGCTCGGGCTCCTGTCGGACCCTGGCCATTGTGCAACAACGCTTTTGGTGGTTTACCATTGTTCCTGACGTCTCCACATTCGTCGCCACCTGCACAATCTGTGCGGAGAACAAGATTACTCGGAAAGCTCCGTCTGGTCTCCTCCAACCTCTGCCTGTTCCTCACCATTCCTGGTCTTACGTATCCCTGGACTTTATCACGGGTCTTTCCCCGTCTGATTGCAACACTGCCATCCTGACAGTTGTGGACCGGTTTTCCAAAGCTGTGCACTTCATTCCTCTCCCCAAGCTACCATCCGCCAAAGAGATAGCCCAGCTCATCGTGCAGCACGTCTTCCGGATCCATGGACTCCCAGTGGACATGGTCTCCGACCGGGGTCCTCAGTTCTCATCCCGGTTCTGGAAGGAATTCTGCACACTGGTTCATCGGCCAGCCTGTCCTCTGGGTTCCACCCTCAGTCCAACGGCCAGTTGTAGCGAGTCAATCAAGACCTGGAGACGACTCTTCACTGTCTGATCTCCGCCAACTCCACCACCTGGAGCCAGTTATTAGTCTGGGTAGAATACGCCCGCAAAACCCTTCCCTGCTCTGCCACGGGTTTCTCACCCTTTGAGTGTTCCCTGGGTTATCAGCCCCCGCTCTTCCCGGAGCAAGAGGTCGGCATACCCTCTGCCCAGATGTTTGTCCGCCACTGTCGTTGTACCTGGAAGAGAGCCCGGTTGGCTCTTCTCAAGACCCCTCCAGGTATCGTCAACTAGCGGAACGCCACTGGACCCCGGCTCCCCGATATCGTCTCGGGCAGAGCCACCTGAGATTTGCCCTTCCGGGTGGAGTCCCGCAAACTTTCCCCCCGGTTTATTGGCTCTTTCCCAATCTGCAAGATCATTAGCCCCTCTGCTGTTCATCTTCTGTTGGCCCGTACCCTGCGTATACATCCCACTTTTCAT
This sequence comes from Thymallus thymallus, assembly GCA_023634145.1. Taxonomy (NCBI): domain Eukaryota; kingdom Metazoa; phylum Chordata; class Actinopteri; order Salmoniformes; family Salmonidae; genus Thymallus; species Thymallus thymallus. The sequence continues at coordinate 14,259,295 of CM042418.1, forward strand.
GTGTCTTGAATCGAAACCATGTCTCACAACCCTTTGTCTCCTGTTTGACCTCTGCCTGCCCCGACCCTGAGACTGCCTGCCATTATGTACCTTTCGGATCTCTTTGGCTTTTCTATTCATCTCTGTCTTAAGCACCTCTCTGCTTACACAGATACATTTTTCTAGGGTCACTTCAAGACTGTCAACTTTACTGTTCAGCTGTTTCTCAAAGCTTAAACTCATAGCATCTATTATGTCATTAATCAGCTTCAGCTCATGTATTCCAGTGAAACTCTTTCTTGTCTTTCCCTCTGATGCTCCTTGAGTCTTGCTCACTGATTTTGACCTTCAACAGTTTTAAAGTATTTTTTTGGAGCGATATATACTCTATTTACAAACCCAACAACAAAAGGTGTTGGTACTCACATTTCAATCACACCTGCTTGTTTCTTGTGAAAGGTTTGTCTTGTCAAACTCTGTTTGGGTGAAGGACCCAGATAGGAAAAGGAGACACCCTCTAACCTGCCAGTTTACCTGGCCATAGAGATATATAGAGAGCACACCTGCCACAATTGCCCACCGTCCCCATGTGACTATAGTGGTGGGTTAAGGGCCCTCCACCGCATCCACATCACGTCACCGAGCAAGGATTTATGTACACATACCATCGAAATCATTGCTTTTGGTGGCATAGCTGGCTAAGGCGATATCAAGAGTGCATTCCCGTGTTTTTGCTAGACAGATGGCGAAAGATCAATGACAAGTATCAACAAGGACTTGTGAGCGAAGAAGATATACTGTTAAGCAAGCACAGTATATCCGTTACACAAGACCTGCATCACATCAGACATAATGGTGGATCATAGCACAGCAGTGCCTATGTTATAGCTGGCCCAATTAGGGATCAAACAGTCTGACAGACTTTCCTTTTCTCATTAAAGTGAAGTTCCTTGACATGGTCCTGTAAGTGAAATTCAGTAAGTATGAGTCCCAGCAGACCTGGGACTCATGCTTTCTGCGTTACCATTGACTTCACTGCACCACTCTTATTATCAAAATAATTTTCTCCCCAAAACCACCTCTCCTCACCGCAGAGCATGAAAACAAAGCAGAGTTCTGGTGTACTGTATATACTGTAGGTCATTAGTTGTGAATTAAAATTGTAATCTCCGATGCTCCGTTGCTTTTTGTTTCTTTTCCTTCTATTTCCCCTGTTCATTGCTGCTGACCCTCAAAGTCAGCCGCTCACACGTAGAGTCGTAATGAGTTCTACAGTGGTTTTCTATAAAATTCTATCAGATGCTGAGGAGGGAGGGAGGGAGGGAGGCAGCTGGTACAATAGTATAATAGGACTGACCTATGGCTTTTTATCTCCTCCCCTCTCTTCCCCTCTTTCAATCAGTTTAATTGGTGCCTGTCGGCTGCGTGTGTGATTGATTGACAGGTCCGGTGCGGGATGAGACAGACACAGTTCCACACAGACGAGGCAGTCAATCAGAAGGCATACTGAACAATGTGAGCTAAGTCAGACAGAAAAGAAAGCCCATGGAATTACTTCACTGACTGATCTCAGCACACACAGAGGACATACTCACTGACCCAGCCCTTGAAACTTATTCCCCTAATTCAACCTCATAATCAACCTAAACTTCCTCCCTTAGGCTGGTTTGTAGGCTTGTATGGCGGAATATTCCAAATCATAAACCAAATCATTACACACACTATAACCCCCACCTATGGACCCCTTGTGTCCATGTATTGATCAGATTACCCTTATATCTGGACAACAGTCTCTGCCATGACCTTGACCTTTGACCTGACCTTGCACTGCTTGCTTCTACGGCTTAGGAGGGGTCCTGAGATTCCGGCAGCGTCTCCGGCTGCCTGAGAGAAAGAGCTCTCCACGTATATAGTGGCCTGATGGGTCCTGCAGTGTGTGGTCTGTGGATGAGCCTGTGCCAACGGTTGCTGTGCTGCCTGCTTTGTTCAGCCAATCAAATCCGTCCTGCCGACATTGGTGCCAGGAGCAGAGGTCAAACTCAAAGTTGCAGCATCCACTGAAGCACTCTTTGAAAGAGAGAGAGAGAGAAAGAAGAAATCATCCCTGTATAAAGCATTTTGCTTGTTGCTCATTTCCCTGTTCAAATAAATCATAAATCAATTCAAAGAGTCAGTGTTTGCAGGTCAGGATTTTATTTAAGTGTATTAGCATACAGCAGCGAATTCATTTGAAAGTGCCATCCAGAGTGCGAATTATACCGTGACATTCGGGGAGTCTCTATTTTTTTACACCTCCTATGTGTGCACCCTCCATTTGAATGGAAAGGGACATCTATTACAAACACCATAAGTGTAATGATATTCAGCCTACAAAGTGGCATGTATCATGGATGCCAAGGAAAATCAGGCTTCCCACTAAAAAAATTACAATAAAAAAATAAACAAACTTATTACAAATATTTCTCATTCTTGTTTATCCGTGTTTCATAATTTTCATTCAATTCACAAAAGGCTGAATCTATTTCTCCAGAGAAGGCATCCGAACGAATTAAACAGTGGCCCTCTGTCTTAGTATCTGTAAAAAGAAAATTAATAAAATTTGAATGTATTTGTCACATGCTTCATAAAACAACAGGTGTGGACTAACAGTAAAATGCTTACTTACGGGACCTTCCCAACAATGCAGAGAGAAAGAAAATAAAGAAATAATAGAAAAGTAAAACAAGTAATAATAAAAGTAATAAAAAGTAATAGATACACAATGAGTAACGATAACTTGGCTATATACAAGGGGTGTCAGTACCTAGTCGATGTGCAGGGGTACGAGGCAATTGAGGTATATATGTAAACATAAAATCCATAAAAAATCAAAATGCCTAAGTAATTATATGCGGGAACACGTTCGATTGGAGAACCATCTAATGAGTGAACATGTACACCCCGGTCAAAAGTTTGGAATATTACTCATTCAAGGGTTTTTCTTTATTTTGCACTATTTTTTACATTGTAGAATAAAAGTGAAGACATCAAAACTATGACAACACATATGGAATCATGTAGTAACCAAAAAAGTGTTAAACAAATCAAAATATATTTTATATTTGAGATTCTTCAAATCTTCAAAGCATTCTCTCAACCAGCTTCATGAGGACCTCCACAGGAATGGAAGACCCAGAAATACTTCTGCTGCAGAGGATAAGTTCCGCTACCATCACTGGGGCCGAGCTCCCTGCCATCCAGGACCTCTATACAAGGCGGTTCTCAGAGGAAGGCCCTAAAAAAGACTCCAGACACCCAAATCATAGACTGTTCTCTCTGCTATCGCATGGCAAGCGGTACCGATGCACCAAGTCTTGAACCAACAGGACCTAGAACAGCTTCTACCCCCAAGCCATAACACTGCTAAATAGTTAGTTAAATAGTTCACCAATCAACTTTTTTGACTCATCACATGCTACTGTAGCTCTATCTGTAACTTTCTTCCAAGTTATACAGTATGTACATATCTACACTGAACAAAAATATAAATGCAACAATTTCAAAGATTTTACTGAGTTGGTGGGAACTGGACCATGCTGTCATACACGTCGATCCAGAGCATCCCAAACATGCTGGTGAGCATGCAAGCCATGGTAGAACTGGGCCATTTTTCAGCTTCCAGGAATTGTGTACAGATACTTGCGACATGGGGCAATGCATTATCCTGCTGAAACATGAGGTGATGGCGGAATTAATAGCACGGAAATGGGCTTCAGGATCTCGTCACGCTATCTGTCACGGTAGCATTGAAATTGCCATTGATAATATGCAATTGTGTTCGTTGTCCGTAGCTTATGCCTGCCAATGATAATTGGCCCACTATTGTTCTCACTTTATATAAACAACATTGGTGATGATGTCAGATATTGTAATTTTAATTTATATGCAGATGACACATTGATGTACTCTATTGCTCCAACAGCGGACCAAGCATTAATGCAGTTGGAGTCTGATTTGAAGAAACTACAGGGGTCTCTTTTACAGCTTAAACTTGTCTTAAAACGCTAAGAAAACAAATGTCATGTTTTTTTCTAGGTCTAAACTCTCAGTTAGAAAAACTTTTGTAATTATTAGCTTGGATGGTACTCAAATCAAACAGGTCTCTGCATATGAATACCTACGGGTATGGTTAAAAATTCCAGATAGGGTTCCTTTACAGAAACAGGGATTGTCTGTCCTCTGTAAATAGAAAACAAAGTGTGCAGGCTACTTTTAAGTCCATTTTAGATTATGGTGATATTATCTATATGCATGCTTCGGCAAAGACATTAAAACCACTGCATGCTATTTACTATAGTGCACTCAGGTTTATTATGGGTGATAGTAACAAAACTCATCACTATATTGTATATCAATATGTGGGTTGGGCCTCTCTACCTGTGAGGCGAGAGCAACATGTTCTCTTGTTTATTTATAAAAAAATGTAAAACTACCTCCATATATATCATCATTAATTTCCACTAGTCATACTAATTTTGACCTGTGTGGTCGCCTGTTAAGCAGCTCCCATTGTTCGTGCATAAATTGTTGTTTTAGTATGTTTTTTGAGTTTTTTTTGCAACAGTTGAACTATAATAGTTCAGGATTATGGAGTGCTACTGTTTTATGAAGGTTTTAGTGGTCCTTTTTATCACTGAGGCACTTTTTATTTTTCTCAGCGCCGAACGTACACGTGAGTCTACAATTATTTACAACTGAGCCCAGCTCCTGGATTTAGCTCACGCAGCGCTGCTGCATCCAGGGAAAATGTTGATATTCCGGATGAGTTGAAAAGGCGACGGCGTGGACGTAGGGCGGGATTGAAGTGTAAGGCAAAGCTGAGGAAGTACAAGCCGGCTATACCGTCTATCATTATGGGCAACATGAGATCACTGCATAACAAGATGGATGAGCTTGAGGGTCTGGTCCATGGGCAAAAAGAAGCAAGCCTATTGTTTTTTACTGAGACATGGCTGAATGATAACATCCCCATAGAGAACGTCACTATAGGCGGGTTCCGGACCATCAGAACAGACAGGGATAGCGTTTCTTCTGGTAAGAGCAAGGGAGGGAGGCTGGCTTTATTAGTTAACAACAGATGGTGTAATCCGAGCCATATTACTCTTAAGGAACAGTTTTGTAGCCCGGACATTGAGCTGTTAGCCGTTAGCCTGAGACCCTACTATTTGCTGAGGGAATTCACGGCTACCATTGCTGTTATTGTTTACATCCCGCCCTCCGCTGACGCAAACACAGCGTGTGACGTCATCCACTCTGTTATCACGAGGTTACAGACAGTGCATCCCAGTGCTTTCTTTGCCATTTCGGGGGATTTTAACCATGCATCTCTCTCTTCAACGCTGCCCACGTTCAAACAGTTTGTGAAGTGCCCAACCAGGAATAATACAACTCTGTAATACAACTCCACTACACTCCCTCCCCTCGGTAGATCGGATCACAACCTTGTCCACCTCACCCCACTCTACAGGCCTATGGTCCAACAGCAGCCTGCGACCACTAGGACCATTAGGAGTCCGTAGGCGAATGAGGCTCTACAGGACTGCTTTGAAAAAACAGACTGGGATGTGCTCTGTGAGGCTCATGGGGAGGACATTGATGTACTTACTGACTGCATAATGGACTATATACATTTTTGTGTAGACAACACTGTACCCACCAGGAAGGTACACCTTGAAGGCCCTGCTGAATGAGAAGAAGAGGACCTTCAAGGAGGGGGACAAGGACAAATTGAAATGCGTCCAAAGGGAGCTGAAGTTGCGGATTGCTGAGGGGAAGAGAGGGTATAAGGAGAAGATGGAGGACAAGGTGAGGCAGAGCCAGGTGAGAGAGGTGTGGAAGGGTATGAAAAATATCACTGGCTTCAAAAAGTCAAACAGTGGGCAGACGGAGGGGACCCAGGACAGAGCCAATGAGCTGAACACATTTTTAAATAGGTTCGATACTGGCCCTGTCCACCTCCCCAGGCAACACACCCTTACGGCTGTCCCACCCCCACTTTGCTCACAACACCTCTGTTGAGACAATCAGCGACTCCACCTCCACCCCTGCTCCCTCTGGACTGATCCTCAACACTCCCCTTCAGCAACAGAACTATCTCTCGAGGCTACAATGGGTTTTAGCTGAGGCGGTGGAACCACTGAGCAAAAAACATGAAGAGACTTTAGTGGCTGTTGAAGATCTTACAATAGTCTTTGAGAGATGGATGAAAGTGGTTGACAACCTATCTACTAAAGTGGACAATCTGCAGGATGAAAATAGGGGAAAGCAAATGGAAAATCAATGACGGTTCTGAACAACTGGAGAAAATGTAGATCAAGATGGACGAAATGGAAGACAGATCACGTCTCTCAAATTTCAGATTAATTTATTTGGATTGCGTTCCTTCAGAGAATTATCCCTAAATGGATCCCATCCATATATCGCAAAGTCAAGGTAGAGCAAGCACACCGCATCTACTCAGGCCCTGGAATTGGTAAGGCTAGACCACAGACGCTGATCTTCAAGGTCCTCTGGTACAATGTCCGCCAAGCCATTCTACAAGGTGCCAGAGCAGCAGAGCCCATTCACCACGCCGGCAAGGTACTGCGTTTTTTCCCTGACTACAGCACCCACACCTCCCAACGCCGCAAAACCTTCAACGAAGTAAGGAACAAACTCAGACTAAGGGGCATCCAATCATTCCTCATCTATCAACTATAACAAAAGGAAAAACGAATCAAACAAAACAAAAGACCCTACCGATACCAGTCATCATATTGTTTTCTCTTTCTATATCTGAGAGGAAAAAGTCCCCAGAAAAAGTTATTGAGTTTAACCGTTCAGATTGATAAATCAATCTTTCATATGAAGCTGTTTCTGCCAAGGCTATGTACCATTCCTTATATGAGGGAGGGTCCATCTTCCTCCAGTGTCTCAATGTGAATCTTTTGTATGTGGTTAGAGCAACTTTTAGCCAGTTTAAACATGAGCTTTTCAGTCTATCAATATAAATAGTGATATTCAGTCATAGCAAAGACGGATTTGCAAGTATTGTGGTACCCAGAATATCCGCAAACTTTTCCATTACCTTGTGCCAAAATGTAGGCAAGCATAGACAGTTAGATAACATGTCAACTGTACTTGACTGACATCTCCAACATAGGTTGGATTCCATCAAAACTATTCTGTTCAACCTCAGAGGAGTCCAATAAATCCTATTGAAGACTTTAAATTGAATCTGTTTAGACTGAGCATCTTTCATAGTGAGAAGCATCTGTTGTACTATTATATTCCATTCCTCTAAATGTTACCTTCGTGTTTTTCCCATACAGCATTTAGGCCCTTACAAGTTCCATTGAATACACCAATAATGTGGCTCTATTTAAGCCCTGTGGTATGTGGTAATTAGCAGAGGATTTCTATCTTAAATCGGAAGATTACATACACTTAGGTTGAAGTCATTTCAACCACTCCACAGATTTCATGTTAACAAACTATAGTTTGGCAAGTCGGTTAGGACATCTACTTTGTGCATGAAACATGTTTTTCTTCCAACAATTGTTTACAGATTATTTCACATATAATTCACTATATCACAATTCCTGTGGGTCAGAAGTTTACATACACTAAGTTGACTGTGCCTTTAAACAGCTTGGAAAATTCCAGAAAATGATATCATGGCTTTAGAAGCTTCTGATAGGCTAATTGACATAATTTGAGTCAATTGAAGGTCACCTGTGGATGTATTTTCAAGGCCTACCAAACTCAGTGCCTCTTTGCTAGACATCATGGGAAAATCTAAATAAATCAGCCAAGACCTTAGAAGAAAAATTGTAGACCTCCATAAGTCTGGTTCATCCTTGGGAGCAATTTCCAAATGCCTGAAGGTACCACGTTCATCTGTAATAACAATAGTACGCAAGTATAAAAACCATGGGACCACGCAGCCATCATACCGCTCAGGAAGGAGACGTGTTCTGTCTCCTAGAGATGAACGTACTTTGGTGCAAAAAGTGCAAATCAATCCCAGAACAACAGCAAAGGACCTTGTGAAGATGCTGGATGAAACCGGTACAAAAGTATCTTTATCCACAGTAAAACGAATCCTATATCGACATAAACTGAAAGGTTGCTTAGCAAGGAATAAGCCACTGCTCCAAAACCGCCATAAAAAAGCCAGACTACGGTTTGCAACTGCACATGGGGACAAAGATCGTAACTTTTGGAGTAATGTCCTCTGGTCTGATGAAACAAAAATAGAACTGTTTGGCCATAATGACCTTAGTTATGTTTGGAGGAAAAAGGGGGAGGCTTGCAAGCCGAAGAACACAATCCCAACCATGAAGCACGGGGCTGGCAGCATCATGTTGTGGGGGTGCTTTGCAGCAGGAGGGACTGGTGCACTTCACAAAATAAATGGCATCATGAGGAAGGAAAATTGTGTGGATATATTGAAGCAACATCTCAAGATATTAGTCAGGAAGTTAAAGCTTGGTCACAAATGGGTCTTCCAAATGGACAATGACCCCAAGCATACTTCCAAAGTAAAATGGCTAAGGACTACAAAGTCAAGGTATTGGAATGGCCATCACAAAGCCCTGACCTCAATCCTATAGAAAATGTGTGGGAAGATCTGAAAAAGTGTGTGCGAGCAAGGAGGCCTACAAACCTGACTCAGTTCCACCAGTCAGGAGGAATGGACCAAAATTCCCCCAACTTATTTTGGGAAGCTTGTGGAAGGCTACCCGAAACGTTTGACCCAAGTTAAACAATTTTAAGGCAATGTTACCAAATACTAATTGAGTGTATGTAAACTTCTGACCCAATGGGAATGTGATGAAATAAATAAAAACTGAAATAAATCATTCTCTCTACTATTATTCTGACATTTCACATTCTTAAAATAAAGTATTGATCCTAACTGACCTAAGACAGGGCATTTTTACTAGGATTAAATGTCAGGAATTAATTGTGAAACTGAGTTTAAATGTATTTGGCTAAGGTGTATGTAAACCTCCGACTTCAACTGTATCAGAATGTACAGGGAATTTGTTGTTTTTCTGTTCTTGTTCTTCTTTCATGTCCACCCAAATTGGCCTATTAGAGTTCTCAATAAAGAGAGAGCCTATCTGGGCAGCCATAAAGGCTTCTTGGTATACAGTAATTGCATGTTAGGGAGCTTTAATCCTCCCTTCTCAGTCTTTGCCTGTAATCTTGCTAGTTTTATCCTGGCCCTTTTACCGGCCCACATAAACTCAGTAATAATTTTGTCAATGGATTTAAAGGTGTAGACAGGTATAGACATGACCGTCTTTATAACCCGTATCCTACCCCATAATGAGATCTCTTAAACTGTTGAAATTTGTTCAATAGTGGGTCAAGGTTTTCAGAAATCGTGTTCTCTAGACCAGAATCTAAAGCGATCCCCAGGTACTCCAAGTTTTTAGGGACCCATTGAAACCTCCAGTTGAGGAAGTCATTTCTCAGACAATGTTTTGATAGGGGCATTACTTCAGATTTGGTCCAATTTACTTTATAATCCGATATCTCTGAAAATGCATTTACTAGGTCCAGTAAAGGTGATATGGAGAGTTGGGGATCTGATATTAATAGTAATATGTCATCTGCATAAAGAAATTGTTTATTCTCTCTACCTCCCATATTAACCCATTTGATTGACTGATGCAGCCTAATGGTTGTAATGCTATAATAAATAGGAGAAGCGAGAAACAGTCACCTTGTTTCGTGCTTCACCCTACTGAAAATGGAGATGATCGCAGTCCATTTGTCACGACCCCTGTTCCCTGAGTCTGTTTTTGTTGTCTGTCTTGTTTTGTTGATTGTCCGTTTCATTGTACCGGGGTCCAGTTGCCTGGTTACGGAAGAGTGGGCGGGGCCACCTACTTCCTGAGCCTGTCATGTTCCTCCTGATTCGCACCTGATCACTACGCACCTGTTCCAGATCTGCTATCATCACTATTTAAGAGACGACCTGACATCCAGTCCCCGCCGGATCGTTAAGTCACATTAGTATGTGTTATCTGCGTACCAGCCATCTGATTCTTTACTGATTACCAGTTGTTTCTTTTTTTTGCTTCGCCATTTAAATACCTGCTCAGTAACCCCGTCTGTACTCTGTTTAGGAAAACCTACCTGGAAATCCTTATCATCACTCTGCACTCTGCTCACCTCTTCCTCCACTCACCTGGGATACGGATTCGAACTACCACGCCACACGGATCACTACCTGCCCACCTGCCTGGATACTCAGTCACCAGCTTACGAACCAGCTTCCTATTCATCCTCATCAACATTTCCCTATTAATATTCTTAAATAAATATCACAATAGATACTTACGTTGTCCGGCCTGCTTTTGGGTTCCTATTACAAACCCTGACACCGTTAGTGACTACTAATATCTGAAAGCCCTGTCCAAATCCAAATATATTTATAGTATAATGCAGGTAGTCTCAACCCACCCTATCAAAGGCTTTCTCTGCATCTAGGGATAAGGCTGCCACTGATGTAAACAATTTTCCATTACAATTTATCAAATAAATTGGACGGTAGCTCCTCCACTCATGGGGATCCTTTCCCTTTTTGAGGATTAGGGTGATTATTGCATCACTCATAGAAGGTGGGAGCTCACCTGTGTCAATCGATGTGTTAAATGTTTTCAATATTTCTGGGTTAAGCTTCTCTGCAAACCTTTTATAAAAATCACTGAGTATCCCATCCGACCCTGGAGTTTTACCACTGGGTGCTTGTCTTAAGGTTTCGGTCAATTCCTCCAAAGTAATGGGGCAGTCGAGCCAATTCCTGTCTTCCTCGGTTAGTTTCGGAAGGTTCAAATTCTGAAAGAATGCCTCTGCTAACACAACATTTCTGCATATCTAAAGAACCTTCTGATGACAGAACGACAGATATACGGGACCCAAAAGCGGACACGGAGGCAGAGATAAGATTGACTGTTTAATATGATATCTGGGGCAGTACAGGCTCGTAGTCAATGACAGGCAATGTTCGTAACCGGGGATCAGAAGAATGGTAGTACAGAGGAGTAGGCAGGCTCGTAATCCGTAATGCAGGCAGAGTTCGTTTGGCAGCAGATCAGAAGGTCGAAGGCACATGAGGGCTAGACAGGAACGTAATCCAACAGACAGGTCAACAGAGAGGTCCAAATACCGGGAAACAGACTGGCAGAGTTAGAAATACAAGAAAGTGCTGGAAACGACTGACTAGGCAAGATGATCTGGCAAAACCCTAACAGAACCCAAGGGACTAAATACCCAAACTGATTGACGAAGGAGATATGGTGCACCTGGTGTGGGGAGTGGACAAACACAGACAGGTGAAACCAATCAGGACATGACATCTGAAGTATAAAGTTCCAGATATAAGTATCAAAATATATTGTTTATTTCAACTCAGTTATGAAGAAATTCTTATTAACAATGACAGCCTAGGAACAGTGGGTTAACTGCCTTGTTCAGGGGCAGAATAACAGATGTTTACCTTGTCAGCTCTGGGATTCAATCCAGCAACCTTTTGGTTACGGGCCCAATGCTCTAACCACTCTTCTACCTGCCTGTCTTATCTCTATAGAGTTCAATTGACTGGCCAAAAGTTTCCCTGCCTTATGGAATTAGACAGTGTACTACCTGAGAAAGTTATGTCTTTATGTTCAATTTATTTGGTTGATCTATGTCATTTCTATGGCATGTCATATCTGTCATTTGTATATATCTGTCAAAATGTATATTGTCATGCCTATATTTGGCGTTGGTAAAATCTTATTCTAGTTGGAGCGTCACGGATGAAGATCTGGTTTAGGGGGAGGGAGATTTCTATTTTGTATCTTGTGGGTTTGGGATATGTTTATAACATATTTGTTCGAGCTGCCATTGATAGTTTTCCCCTCAGCAGCCGCCATTGATATTAGCCAACTATTGCTGTTATGATAAGGTTGAAAACTTAAAGAATATATGTTTATCCCCACTATAACCATGAAACAGAATGATATGCCTGGACTATAATCCTGCTTAATCTAGTACTATAATGATATCAACTGTAAACCAGAAAGATAAATTATAGGCAGCATTCGCAGCATAAACACTCAATGACTGTAACTCACAACATAGGAAGTTCTCCTATCATCTTTAAGAAAAATGGTAGTCCATCCATGATTAACCACTGCCACCATGCGGATCTTCCATAGCCTACCACGTTACTCAGTTTGTTCGGCCTCATTGACATCCTCAACACACTTCTTTGCCTCCTTTGGTTCTGTGAAATGATAGATACCCCTTTTCCACCAAAGCATTTTGAGAGCCGGTTCGGAGCCGGTGCCTACTCGCGAACCAGTTCTTTGTGTTTCAACAGCCAAAGAACCGGTTCTCGGCCAGGAAAATTGGTTCCAAAGCGGCACCAACTCTTTGCTGGACTAGAGCCGTTCTTTTACCTGTGACCAACCAACAACACGACGGGAAAGGTTGTGACCGCCATTGCTAAAAACACAGCGCTAGTAGATGTGTTCTAAACATCTTCTTCTGACCCCAATATAGAATCGCAAAGCCAGGAGAAACATTTGCAGAAAGACGATGTAGTCCGCCATTGTAATTGTTATGCTTGAAGTTTGCGCAAGCGTTTCTGGGAAAGCTAAGACGTATGGCGACGTACACAGTGACGTAACGACGTCGTTCGCTGGGCTCTCTAGTCAGTGGAAAAACAAACAGGTTCTGAGAAGGTTCGCAAGTTGAACCAACTTTGAACCAGCACCAGTTCCGAACCAGTTCTTTTTTGGTGGAAAATGGGTAATATAGTGATCCTCTCACAGTAACCCAGAACACGGCAGGATATTGCAATTATTTCAGTCCCCGTTTCATGCACATACACTACAGTTCAAAAGTTTGGGGTCACTTAGAAATGTCCTTGTTGTTGAAAGAAAAGCAATTTTTTGGTCCATTAAAATAACATAAAATTGATCAGAAATACAGTGTAGACATGTTAATGTTGTACATGACTATTGTAGCAGGAAACTGCAGTTTTTTTATGGAATATATACATAGGCGTACAGAGCCCCATTATCAGCAACCATCACTCCTTGGTTCCAATGGCATGTTGTGTTAGCTAATCCAAGTTTAACATTTTTAAAGGCTAATTGATCATTAGAAAACCCTTTTGCAATTATGTTAGCACAGCTGAAAACGGTTGCGCTGATTAAAGAAGCAATAAAACTGGCCTTCTTTAGACTAGTTGAGTATCTGGAGCATCAGAATTTGTGGGTTCGATTACAGGCTCAAAATGTCCAGAAACAAATAACTTCCTTCTGAAACTCATCAGTCTACTCTTGTTCTGAGAAATGAAGGCTATTCCATTAAATAAATTGCCAAGAAACTGAAGATCTTGTAGAAAGAGGAGTGGGAGGCCCCTGTGCACAACTGAGCAAGAGGACAAGTACATTAGAGTGTCTAGATAGATAGATACTTTATTGATCCCCGAGGGAAAATGTATTTGTCAAGCAGCTACGAAAAAACACAGGGCAGATGCACGATACATGATACATAGAGCGGCAGTATGAAAAAGTATAAAAATACAAGAGGTCTGGAGTGCAAAAAGCTATAAAAAGACATTGAATAGTATAGGTGAATGGCTGAATATGTACACTATACATTGTTACAGTGTTAAGTGAAAAAAATGATAAAAATATTCCAAGTTGACATATAAATATGGAGTATTTGCATGGTTAACTATACTATAGGGCGGCAGGTAGCCTAGTGGTTAGAGTGTTGGGCCTGTAACTGAAAGGTTGCCGGATCTAATCCCTGGTAAAAATCTGTCTTTCTGCCACTGAACAAGGCAGTTAAACCACTGTTCCTAGGCTGTCATTGTAAATAAGAATTTGTTCATAACTGACTTGCCAAGTAAAATAAAGGTTAAAAAAAATTAATAAATACAGGTCGATGGCAGAGAAATACTTTGATAGCTAAATGTGCGTATGATATAAGTGAGGGTAATAATAGTTTACTTAATATTCAGTCTGGTTAAATGATCAGGTAAGTTAATATTTTGCATGGTTAAATTAACTGTACAGGTAAATTAAAGGAAGAGATACTTAAATAGCTAAATGTGTGTATGGGTAATTCCCTTAAAATACAGTCTTTAGTGCAGGGTTTAATTACAGATAAATGCCTATATTGCACATTCGATATACTAAAAGCAATGAAAAAAGATACAATTGACAGGATACTAATATGCATTCCTGAGTGAATGTCTACGTAAGTTAAGAGTTACTCACGGATGGATGCATAATTGTTAAACTAGGTCCTAACACCCCAACAGTTTCAGGCCGACGCTACCCCGGTGAGGCATTAAATAGTCTAATAGCTGCCGGAAGGAAGGACCTCCTGTTGTGCTCTCTGGCACACCGTGGTGGGATCAGTTTGTGACTGAAGGTGCTCCTCTGCGTCATAACCATGGCATGCAGAGGGTGGGTGACGTTGTCCATGATGGCCAGCAGTTTGGCCTGGATCCGTCTCACCGCCACCTCCTCTAGTGTGTCAAGGCTAAACCCCAGAACAGAGCTAGCCTTCCTGATCAGCTTATTTACCCGAGAAGCATCACCAGCCTTTATGTTGGCGCCCCAGCACACCACTGCAAAAGAGATGGCACTGGTCACCACAGACTGGTAGAAGATATGCAGTAGTTTATTGCACACGTTGAAGAACCTGAGCCTCCTCAGGAAGTAGAGTTGGCTCTGGCCCTTTTTGTACAGAGCCCCGGTGTTACCAGCACATTCCAGCCTGTTGTCCATATGGACTCCCAGAAACTTGTATGACCCAACCATTTCCACATCCATCCCCTGTATAGGGACTGCAGTCAGTTGTGCCTTGGTTCTCCTGAAGTCCACCACCATCTTTGTTTAGCTGATGTTGAGCTGAAGGTGGTTCTGCTCACACCACACCACAAAGTCATTGATTGTGCTCCTGTACTCCTCCTCCTGCACACCCCTGATGCACCCTACAATTGCAGAGTCATACGAGAACTTCTGTAGGTGGCATGTTTCAGATTCAGATCTGAAGTCAGAGGTGTAGAGGGTGAACAGGAAGGGGGACAGGACCGTTCTCTGGGGGGCCCCTGTGTTGCTCACTGTCCGTTCTGACACACAGCTCTGCAGCCGCATAAATTGTGGCCTACCGGTCAGGTAGTCCGTGACCCAGGAAAGTAAGGGTGCTTCCACTAGTAGCAGGGGCTGAATGATATTGAAGGCACTGGAGAAGTCAAAAAACATAACCCTCACAATGCTACCTGCATTGTCCAGGTGAGAGTAGGCCCTCTGCAGAAGGTAGATGATTGCATCACCCACCCTGATGTTGCGCTGATATGCAAACTGCAGTGGGTCCAATGATGTACACACCAGGGGTCTGAGGTGAGCGAGGACTAACCTTTCCAGGGTCTTCATGATGTGGGATGTTAGCGCTACAGGTCTGAAGTCATTCAGGACAGTGGGGTGCGCCTTCTTGGGTACTGGCAGCAGGCAGGATGTTTTCCACAGCACAGGGACCCTTTCCAGGCTCAGGCTAAGGCTAAGGTTGAAGTGTCGCTGGAGTATTCCACACAGTTGGTCAGCACAGACCTAAGCACCATTGGGCTGACGCCATCAGGGCCAGCCGCTTTCCACTGATTTAGTCTCTCCAGCTCTCTCTTTACTTGGTTGGTGGTGAAAGCCAGCCCAGGTGGGGAGGTGGGGGGAAGGGGGGTGTTGAGGATCAGTCCAGAGGTGGGTGGAAGGGAGGTCTTGCAGATCAGTCCAGAGGGAGCGGGGGAGGAGGTGGGGAGAGGGTCGGTGATTGTCTCAAAAGAGGTGTTGTGAGCAAAGTGGGGATGGGACAGCCGTGAGGGTGTGTGGCCTGGAGAGCTGGAAGGGAGGTGGACAGGGCCAGTATCAAACCTGTTTAAAAATTGGTTCAGCTCATTGGCTCTGTCCTGGGTCCCCTCCGTCTGCCCACTGTTTGACTTTTTGAAGCCAGTGATATTTCTCATACCCTTCCACACCATTCTCACATGGCTCTGCCTCAGCTTGTCCTCCATCTTCTCCTTATACACTCTCTTCCCCTCAGCAATCTGCAACTTCAGCTCCCTCTGGACGCATTTCAATTTGTCCCTGTCCCCCTCCTTGGAGGCCCTCTTCTTCTCATTCAGCAGGGCCTTCAGGTCACTGGTGACCCAGGGGTTATTATTTGGAAAACAGCATACAGTCGTATGAAAAAGTTTGGGCACCCCTGACAATTTCCATGATTTCCATTTATAAATAATTGGGTGTTTGGATCAGCAATTTCATTTTGATCTATCAAATAACTGATGGACACAGTAATATTTCAGTAGTGAAATTAGGTTTATTGGATTATCAGAAAATGTGCAATATGCATCAAAACGAAATTAGACAGATAAATTTGGGCACCCCAAAAGAAAAATCACATCAATATTTAGAAGAGCTTCCTTTTGCTAAAATAACAGCCTCTAGACGCTTCCTATAGCCTCTGATGAGTGTCTGGATTCTGGATGAAGGTATTTTGGACCATTCCTCCTTACAAAACATCTCCAGTTCAGTTAGGTTTGATGGTTGCCGAGCATGGACAGCCCGCTTCAAATCATCCCACAGATTCTCAATGATATTCAGGTCTGGGGACTGGGATGGCCATTCCAGAACATAGTACTTGTTCCTCTGCATAAATGCCCGGGTAGATTTTGAGCAGTGTTTTGGGTCGTTGTCTTGTTGAAATATCCAGCCCCGGCGTAACTTCAACTTTGTGACTGATTCTTCAACATTATTCCCAAGAATCTGCTGATATTGAGTGGAATCCATGCGACCCTCAACTTTTGCCGCCATGCATAACGCCACTTGTTATGACCAAATAACTCAATCTTTGTTTCATCAGTCCACAGTACCTTATTTCAAAATGAAGCTGGCTTGTCCAAATGTGCGTTTGCATACCTCAAGCGACTCTGTTTGTGGCGTGTGTGCAGAAAAGGCTTCTTCCGCATCACTCTCCCGTACAGCTTCTCCTTGTGCAAAGTGCGCTGAATTGTTGAACGATGCACAGTGACACCATCTGCAGCAAGATGATGTTGGAGGTGGTCTGTGGGCTGTTTTTGACCGTTCTCACCATCCTTTGCCTTTGCTTCTCCGATATTTTACTTGGCCTGCCACTTCTGGCCTTAACAAGAACTGTGCCTGTGGTCTTCCATTTCCTCACTATGTTCCTCACAGTGGACACTGACAGCTTACATCTCTGCGATAGCTTTTTGTAGCCTTCCCCTAAACCATAATGTTGAACAATCTTTGTTTTCAGGACATTTGAGAGTTGTTTTGAGACCTATGTTGCCACTCTTCAGAGGAGAGTCAAAGAGAACAACAACTTGCAATTGGCCACCTTAAATACCTTTTCTCATGATTGGATGCACTTGTCTATGAGGTTCAAGGCTTAATGAGCTCACCAAACCAATTGTGTGTTCCAATTAATCAGTGCTAAGTAGTTACAGGTATTCAAATCAACAGAATGACAAGGGTGCCCAAATTTTTGCATATCCTATTTTTCACATCTGATTTAATTTCATACAACTTAATATTGCTACACTAAAAATCTTTGTCTGGACAATACCCCAGTACTCAGCTTTTATTAGTAAATGAATGGCATGCCACTGTGATCATTTTCTGTGATGACAGAGTAAATAATTATGCAGCCTCAGAGGGGTGCCCAAACGTTTTCATACGACTGTACCTTCCTGGTGGGTACAGTGTTGTCTACACAAAAATTGATATAGTCCGTTATGCAGTCAGTAAGTCCGTCAATGTCCTCCCCATGAGCCTCACAGAGCACATTCCAGTCTCTTCTCAAAGCAGCCCTGTAGGGCCTCATTCACCTCCGGGGACCATCTCCTAATGGTCCTAGTGGTTCGCTGGCTGCTGTTGGACCTTAGGCCTGTAGAGTGGGGTGAGGTGGACAAGGTTGTGATCCGATCTATCGAGAGGAGGGAGCGCAGTGGAGTTTTATGCATCCTTCACATTAGCATATAACAAGTTCAGAGTTTTATTATTACTGTTTGGGCACTTCACAAACTGTTTGAACGTGGACAGTGTTGAAGAGAGAGATGCATGGATAAAATCCCCCGAAATGGCAAAGAAGGCACTGGAATGCGCTGTCTGTATCCTTGCGATAACAGAGTGGATGACGTCACATGCTGTATTTGCGTCAGCGGAGGGTGGGATGTAAACAATAACGGCAATGGGCGCCGTGAATTCCCTCTGCAAATAGTAGGGTCTCAGGCTAACAGCTAACAGCTCAATGTCCGGGCTACAAAACTGTTCCTTAACAGTAATATGTCTCAGATTACACCATCTGTTGTTAACTAATAAAGAGAAACAGACGCCACGAGTCCTCAACTGGCAACTTCATTAAATAGTACCCGCAAAACACCAGTCTCAACATCAACAGTGAAGAGGCGACTCCGGGATGCTGGCCTTCTAGGCAGAGTTGCAAAGAAAAAATTAAAATAGTATAAAATAAGTATAATGTTTTTACATTAGGCCCTAATCTATGGATTTAACATTACTGGTTATGGGTGCATCCAGGGGCGGGCCTGGGAGGGCATAGGCCCTTCCACCAGTCATGTGAAATACATAGATTAGGGCCTAAAGTAAAAATAATTGTACTTATTTTAATAATTTATTTAAACAAAGTTATGCAACAGCCAATTCTCCTGTGTGAAAAAGTAATTGACCCTTACACTCAATAATTGATTGTGCCACCTTTAGCTGCAATGACTGCAACCAAATGCTTCCTGTAGTTGTTGATCAGTCTCTCACATCGCTGTGGAGGAATTATTTTGTGGGATTTCAAGCATGAACTGCTCGTTTTAAGTCTTGTTACATCTCAATTGGGATTAGGTCTAGACTAGTCCATTCCAAAACCTCAAATCTGTTTCTTTCTAACCATTTTAATGTAGACTTGATTATGTGTTTTGGATCATTGTCTTGCTACATGAACCAGCTGCGCTTCAGCTTCAGCTCACAGACGGGTGGCTTGACATTCTTCTGTAGAATTCTCTGTTACAGAGCAGAATTCATGGTTCCTTCTATTAAGGGAAGTCGTCCAGGTCCTGAGGCAGCAAAGCATCCCCCCACGAGTGCAGTGGCCGGGGCTCTTCCCTGTCTACCCCCGACCACCCCCATAGCCCCCCCAAAAAATGTGTTTGGGGTTTCTGGGCTCCAGGCTGTTTCCTTGCCCGTTGCTTACTTTTTCCACTGCGCCTCTTGGTCTCGTTGTGGTGGGTCATTCTCTCACGAGTGGGTGTAGAGAGAGACCAAGGAGCAGCGCATCGATAGTTCGACATGGTTTATTTTAACTATAAACACAAATGTTACGAACTATACAAACAGAAACCACGATACAGGTCACAAAAACGGAAAACACACTTACGTACTGTGACTGTTGAAAATAATGACCCACACACAGGTGGATGTGTGGGGTGCCTAAATGCAATCCCCAATCAGAGACAACCCTGTACAGCTGTCTCTGATTAAGGATGATACCTCCCCTAGTTAGGGTGTGAGGGCTCGACCGTGGTTCTACCACTCCCCTTATTGGGAGTAAGGTCTAACCACAGCCAAACCCTCACAACTAGGCAAGTCAGTTAAGAACAAATTCTTATTTACAATGACGGCCTACACCGGCCAAACTCAGAAAACGCTGGGCCATTTGTGCACCACCCTATGGGACAACTAATCATGGGCGGTTGTGATACAGCCTGGATTCAAACTAAGGTGTTTGTAGTGATGCCTCTATCACTAAGATGCAGTGCCTTATACCGCTGTGCCACTTGGGAGCCCAAGCATGGTGGTGGTAGTGTGATGGTGAGCATTTCTCCTTTGTCGAGATAATCCATCCACCTGACAGGTGTGGCATATCAATAAGTTAATTAAACAGCATGATCATTACACAAGTGCACATGTGCTGGGGACAATAAAAGGCCACTCTAAAATGTGAAGTTTAGTCACACAACACAATGGCACAGATGTCTCATGTTTTGAGGGAGCGTGCAATTGGCAAGCTGACTGCAGGAATGTCCACCAGAGTTGGTTGCCAGGAAATTTAATGTTAATTTCGCTACCATAAGCTGCCTCCAAGGTCATTTTACAGAATTTGGCATTACGTGCAACTGGCCTCACAACCGCAAATCACTTGCAACCACGGCAGCCCAGGACCTCCACATCTCGTTTCTTCAACTGCGGGATCATCTGAGACCAGCCACCCTGTGAACGATTCCTGCGCGAAAGGCAGGCGTGGTGGAGTGTTTCTTTTTAACCATTTAAATGTAGACTTGATTATGTGTTTTCGATCATTGTCTTGCTGCATGACTCAGTAGAATTTTCTGATACAGAGCAGAATTCATGGTCCTGAGGCAGCAAAGCATCCCCAAGCCATCACACTACCACCACCATACTTGACCATTGGTATGAGGTTCTTACTGTGGAAAGCAGTGTTTCACAGTGATCATCACTTTTTCCCAGCACTATGCAACAAACAGACAGTATATAGACAACAACATGATAGAACTTAAAAGTGCAGTGCATTAAATATGATAATTCATGTAAAATGCAGGGGGAATAGGGTTGGGTAAGAACAAATGCACTGTAGTTGTCACTTCCGTTTTGAGCGCATCATTTGTCTCCTTGCTGCTGTGCTGTTTGTTGCTATGTGGCTACCTAACTTTAATTTTTTTCCTTTTATATAACTATTTAATCAATCTTCATTTAACACATTTACCAATGTCTTAGTTATATATTTATTTTCCTCTGTCTACTTTTTTTTTTCATTAAACTTTTTTACCACGGACGCTTTATCAGGTTCTACAGGACTTCCACCAGCCGAAGCAGTAGTAATAAGTAGTAACATTATTAACACTATGCCATCTGACGTTAATTGCAGTCACTGTACTCATAACATACAGGAAAACTAATTGCCTTATGGCGAGGATAGCCTCGCTGCAAGCCCAGCTTCAGACGCAATCGTTAGGCAAGGACAATTTAACTGTAGGAAAGGATGAAATTGCGTCTGTGCCACCAGTAAGTACAGATACTAGTAAAAATCCCCTCGCACAGTCCCCGGAGCCTGACAATTTTCTCAGGTTTTCTGAAAAGAAATGCAGTCGGCATGTTCAACCGGTGTCGCTCATTCAGCCAACAGAAACATTAAATCGGTTCTCCCCATTAAGCAACTAGATGGAGCCAGAGGCTTCTCAGGTCTCTCCTCCACCCGTTACGCCACTGAAGCCTCCCACCATTAGCTCTGACAAATTGAAAACCCTAGTCATTGGCGACTCCATTACCCGCAAAATTAGACTTAAAAAGAGTCATCCAGCGATTATACACTGTTTACCAGGGGGAAGGGCTACCGACGTAAAGGCTAATCTGAAGATGGTGCTGGCTAAAACAAAATCCGGCGAGTGTAGAGAGTATAGGGATACTGTTATCCACGTTGGCACCAACGATGTTAGAATGAAACAGTCAGAGGTCACCACATCTTCAGCGTGTAAATTAGCTAGAAAGATGTGTCGGCATCGAGTAATTGTCTCTGGCCCCCTACCAGTTATGGGGAGTGATGAGCTCTACAGCAGTCTCAAAACTCAATCGCTGGTTGAAAACTGTTTTCTGCCCCTCCCAAAGGATAGAATTTGTAGACAATTGGCCCTCTTTCTGAGACTCACCCACAAACAGGGCCAAGCCTGACTTGCTGAGGAGTGACGGACTCCATCCTAGCTGGAGGGGTGCTCTCATTTTATCTATGAACATAGACAAGGCTCTAACTCCTCTAGCTCCACAATGAGATAGGGTGCAGGCCAGGCGGCAGGCTGTTAGCCAGCCTCCCAGCTTAGTGGAGTCTGCCACTAGTTACCCTAATTGAGACCTTGTCTGTGCCCCGATCTAGGTTGCGCAAACATAAACATGGTTGTGTTCGTTTAGCAATCTCACTGGAATAAAGACCTCCTCCATTCCTGTCATTATTAAAAGAGATTGTGATATCTCACTTCTCAAAAGAGGGGTTACTTAATGTTAGATCCCTCACTTCCAAGGCAGTTATAGTCAGTGAACTAATCACTGATCATAATCTTGATGTGATTGGCCTGACTGAAACATGGCTTAAGCCTGATGAATTTACTGTGTTAAATGAGGCCTCTCTTTCTGGTTACACTAGTGACCATATCCCTCGCGCATCCCGCAAAGACGGAGGTGTTGCATTTACTATAGCAAATTCCAATTTACCCCCCCAAAAATGACTGTGTTTTCATTTTTTGAGCTTCTAGTCATGAAATCTTTGCAGCCTACTCAATAATGTGTTATAGCTACTGTTTACAGGCCTCCTTGGCCTTATACAGAGTTCCTTAATGAGTTCTCTGAATTCCTATCGGACCTCAAATTTTTGGTGACTTTAACATTCACATGGAAAAGTCCACAGATCCACAACAAAAGGCATTCGACGCCATCATCGACTCAGTGGGTTTTGTCCAACATGTCTCCGGACCTGCTCATTGCCACAGTCATACCCTGGATCTAGTTCTGTCCCTTGGAATAAATATTGTGGATCTAAATGTTTTTCCTCATAATCCTGGACTATCGGACCACCGTTTGCAATCGCTACAAATAATTTGCTTAGACCCCAACCAAGGATCGTCAAAAGCTGTGCTATAAATTTTTGGACAACCCAAAGATTCCTAGATGCCCTTCCAGACTTCCTCCACCTACCCAAGGACATAGGAGTAAAAAAATTAGTTAACAATCAAACTGAGGATCTAAATTTAACCTTGCGTAATACCCTTAATGCAGTCGCACCCCTAAAAACAAAAAATATTTGCCACAAGAAACTAGCTCCCTGGTACACAGAAAATACCTGCGCTTTGATGCAAGCTTCCAGAAAAATAGAATGGAAATGGCGCTCCACCAAACTGGAAGTCTTCCTACTAGCTTGGAAAGAAAGTACAGTGCAATATCGAAGAGCCCTCACTGCTGCTCGTTCATCCTATTTTTCCAACCTAATTGAGGAGAATAAGAACATTCCAAAATTTATATTTTATACTGTTTGAATTCATGAACTACTTCAACGAAAAGATCATTATCATTAGAAAGCAAATTACGGACTAATCTTTGAATCTGCGTATTTCCTCAAAGCTCAGCTTTCCTGAGTCTGCACAGAACTGCCAGGACCTAGGATCAATGGAGACACTCAAGTTTTTTAATCCTATATCTCTTGACACGTTCATAAATTGTCATGAAATTGTCTAAACCTTCAACCTGCATACTGGACCCTATTCCAACTAAACCACTGAAAGAGCTACTTCCTGTGCTTGGCCCTCCTATGCTGAACATGATAAATGACTCCCTATCCACCGGGAGCAAGGCTCTGCATCTGTCCTCATGCTCCTAGACCTTAGTGCTGCTTTTGACACCATCGATCACCATATTCTTTTGGAGAGATTGGAAACCTTAATTGGTCTACACAGACAAGTTCTTGCCTGGTTTAGATCTTATCTGTCAGAGAGATATCAGTTCGTCTCCGTGGATGGTTTGTCCTCTGACAAATCAATTGTAAGTTTCGGTGTTCCTCAAGGTTCCGTTTTAGGACCATTGTTTTCACTATATTTTTAACCTCTTGGTGATGTCATTCGGAAACATAATGTTAACTTCCATTGCTATGCGGACGACACAAAGCTGTACATTTCAATGAAACATGGTGAAGCCCCAAAATTGCCTGCCCTGGAAGCCTGTGTTTCAGATGTGGATGGTGGCACATTTTTTACTTTTAAACTCTGACAAAACAGAGATGCTAGTTCTAGGTCCCAAGAAACAAAGAGATCTTCTTTTGGATCTGACAATTAATCTTGATGGTTGTACAGTCGTCCCCCAAAATACTGTGAAGGACCTCAGCGTTACTCTGGACCCTGATCTATCTTTTAACGAACATATCAAGAATATTTAAAGGACAGCTTTTTTCCATCTTCGTAACATTTCCCAAAATCTGCAATGCTCTACTCACCGGCTACCCGGATAAAAGCACTAAATAAACTTAAATTAGTGCTAAACATGGCTGCAAGAATCTTGACTAGAACCAAGAAATTGTATCATATTACTCCCATGCTAGTCTCTCTACACTGGCTTCATGTTAATGCTAGGGCTGATTTCAAGGTTTTACTGCTAACCTACAAAGCATTACATGGGCTTGCTCCTACATACCTACACGTACGCCCCGTTCACAAGACGCAGGCCTCCTTATTGTCCCTAAAATTTCTAAGCAAACAGCTGGAGGCAGGGCTTTCTCCTATAGAGCTCCATTTATATGAAATGGTCTGCCTATCCATGTGAGAGACGCAGACTCGGTCTCGACCTTTAAGTCTTTACTGAAGACTCATCTCTTCAGTAGGTCCTATGATTGAGTGTAGTCTGGCCCAGGGGTGCAAGAGTGAACAGCAAGGCACTGGAACGACGAACCGCCCTTGCCGTCTCTGCCTGGCCAGTTCCCGTCTCTCCATTTGGATTCTCTGCCTCTGACACTATTACGGGGGCTGAGTCACTGGCTTAATGGTGCTTTCCATGCCATCCCTAGGAGGGATGCGTCACTTCCTGTCCAGTTTGTCGCCCCCTCAGGCTTGTGCAGTGGAGGGGATCGTTCGTGGGCTATACTCAGCCTTGTCTCCGGGTAGTAAGTTGGTGGTTGTTGATATCCCTCTTGGTGTGAGGACTCTGCTTTGGCAGAGTGGGTGGGGTTATATCCTGCCTGGTTGGCCCTGTCTGGGGGTATTGTCGGGGGTATTGTCGGATGGGGCCACAGTGGTCGTGCTGCTGCACCGGTTTCAACTCTTCTGCCTACGGTTATGGAACCCTGACCTGTTCATCGGACGTGCCATCTTGTCCCAGACCTGCTGTTTTCATCTCTCTCTCTCTCGCTCTCTCTCTCTCTCGCTCTCTCTACCGCACCTGCGCTCTCTACCGCATCTAAATGCCTGGCTATGAAAAGCCAAGTGACATTTACTCCTGATGTATTTACCTGTTGCAACCTCTACAACCACTATGATTATTATTTCACCCTGCTGGTCATCTATGAATGTTTGAACATCTTGGAGAAAGATCAGGCCTTAATGGCCATGAATTGTTATAATCTCCACCCAGCACGGCCAGAAGAGGACTGGCCACCCCTGAGAGCCTGGTTCCTCTCTAGGCTTTTTTCCTAGGTTTTTTCCTTTCTAGGGAGTTTTTCCTAGCCACTGTGCTTCTACATCTGCATTGTTTGCTGTTTGGGGTTTTAGGCTGGGTTTCTGTATAGCACTTTGTGACATCGGCTGATGTAAAAAGGGCTTTATAAATAAAGACATTTGATTGGAACACCATCCAATTCTTGCCATGCTTTGCTCACCAATTTCTATGAACAGAGCTCCCCCTCTTCCATGGCTGCAGGAGCTTATCGATCGTCCGCTAGTGAGCTAAGGGATGATTGCATCTGCACTCTGGCTACAAGAGTAAAAGAAAATTACAGAGTTGATGGCATTTCTGCTCTTACAGGTCCTACTCCTGGGCCATCTCTTGTGGCCAGTGTGAGCGATCCCCAATTCGTGGCATCTGCGCTGCGTTGTCTCTAATTGGGGATCCTATTTAAGGGTTTTGCCTGCCCACTGGCATGGGGGTTATTGTTTGTGTGTGTGGTTGCTGTGTTGTTCTTTGTTTGTTGTTTTGAAAACCAAATAAAGTTATGTCAAAAGGTCTACTGCTCTGCGCCTTGGGTCCGGTCTCAGAACCGTGACAGTTCTCAAATAGTTCAAAGAATAATAAGAAACAACTTTCTTCTGTGGGAATTTCAGTGCTTCAGCATAACATTTTCTACAGATTTATTTTGTGGTTCTATTTGAGGTCATGTTCTCAAATTGTGAAAAGAACATTAAGAAACCTCGTTCTTCTGTGGGAATTTCAATACTTCCACAGAACATTCCACACAAGTTCCAATGTAGTTCTATTTAATGTAACATTTTTACTACATTCTGGGAATGTTCTCAAAAAAGGTGTGACTTAAGCGAGATTCTCAGAACGTTCAGAGAATGTATGGTTCTCTTTTATGTCAGTTCTTGGCAATATTCTGGGAATTGAAAAATATATATATTGTACACATTAACATCATTAAACTCTAAATTCTGTTCTCAGAACATGAAGAAAACTTTCCATAAAAAAAACAAGAAAACATTCTAAGAATGTTATTTAAAAACATATGCATTCCGTTCTCAGCATCAACAAAACTCTCTTTATCTGTTGGCTGCGCCCACTAATTGGCCACACCAGATCTTAATAAGTGTGTGTAAAGTCTGTTTGAATAGACTAAAATTAACAGCTTTGTATGCATAAAAAACATGGCATTCTAGTTAGAAGATCATAGATTCAAATCTCACTGATGCGGTGTCACAATAAAAAATAAATGTGTTCAGATGATTAATGGCTAAGGAAAGTAATCTGTGCTTGGAGTTAAGAAAAAATATTTAACCAAAATAAGAAAGCAGTGTTATTAATATTCTTATTGAAACATTCAGTAAAAGTTTTAAGGAAGTTATTAAAAAACCTCAAAATAACCTATAATTTCCCTTCTCAGAGCTTTAATAAAACCCCCCTGGAAAACTTTCAAGGAACCAGAGTTAAACATTCTCATAACAGGGTTGCCAGGTCAAGGTAAAATGTCTAGCCCAATGACCACAGCCAAAAAGTGCTGGAAACTAGCAAATGTTTTTTACAGCAAGAGAGGAGTTGCCATATCTATAAAATAAACCCTTTTTCCATAACGTTATCGAGCCAATTAAGAACTAATATTATAGTAACTTGTAACAACGTTAGAAGCAGAATTCGGGTTTCCTCAAAATAATAATTATTGCAAGCTATGACATGACCTAATAAAGGAATTTGAATATGTGACAAAATAAAATATAATTTGCCCTTATTAAACTCACCAGATCATTTTCCATCAATGGATTTCGATTTAACTCGCTTGACTGATATGATTAAGCAATAAGGCACAATGGGGTTTATGGTATATGGCCAATATACAACGGCTAACGGCTGTTCTTAAGCATGATGCAACGCCGAGTGCCTGGATACAGACGTTAGCCGTGGTATATTGGTCATATACCATTAACCCCCAGGGTGCCTTATTGCTATTATAAACTGGTTACCAACGTAATTAGAACAGTAAAAAGGAATGTCTTGTCATGCCCGTAGTATATGGTCTGATATACCATGGCTTTCAGCCAATCAGCATTCAGGGCTCAAATCCTTTAACTATAGATAAATCCGATAGGAGAGTTTGAGTGATGAAAATTGGACAGAGGATCTCAAAATCTCTCAGCAAGAAACACTCTGATTAATTATTATTGCGTGCCAGATGTTAAGACTATAAACCATAATAAATGGACCATTTGCGAGATTGACTTGTCATTTCAATAGGCATAGGCTACAGACAAAAATATGGGTTTATGATTCTAATAAAATTTGCTTAGCTAAAGGCAGGTAGCCTACAGTCATCTGAAAAAGTAAGTACACCCTGTGGGAAGTGGATATTTTAGCTAATTTTCCACCACATTCACTGATAAAGGTTACCCAATTTAACAAATCACACACAAAAAAAATAACTTTTAAAATGTTATGCAATTAAAATAAACAAAAATGCATTTTCCTTATGCAGAGAAGATTAGTACACACCTACCTTTACCATCACATAAAATGGCTAAAATTTGAATTACGTGTACCAAAATAAGTGCAAATTATTAGAAACTTAGTAGGGTCCAGCCTTCCATAAAGTTTAGAAAATGGGTCTGGTTTGGTCTTAACCATATGGTTGTGTGGTAACACCTCATGCAAAGATCAAAATACCTACCCAAGGCCCTCAGAAGAAAGATTATTGATGCCCATGAGTCTGGGAGGGGTTACAAATCCATTTCCAAGTAATTTGAAGTACATCATTCCATTTCCAAGCAATTTGAAGTACATCATTCTACTGTCCGACGGCTCATCTACAAATGGAGAAAATTCAAGACTACTGGCAATCTACCTATGATAGGTCGTCCCACCAAATTCAGCCCAAGAGCTGACCGAAAGATGCTCATAGAAGTCTCTAAGGACCCCTACATGGGAAGGAGAAAGAATATCAAAAAATTAATTTATCATGTTCAGCATAGGAGGGCCAAGCACAGGAAGTAGCTCTTTCAGTGCTCTCAAAAAAGAATATCAAGACACGACTGACAACACCTGGGTAAAGACCAAAACCACTGGAACAATGTGCTCTCGACAGATGAGTCAATGGTGGAGTTGTTTGGCTGCAATGCCAGACACCATGTTTGGTGAAAACGAAACACTGCCTTTGAACAGAAGGACAATGATCCAAAACACAAAAGCAAAGCCTCAACAGAATGGCTTTTGAGCCATTCTGTTGAGGCTTTGCTTTTGTGTTTTGGATCATTGTCCTGTTGCAAGATCCATGGAGGGTTATGGAATGGCTGATTCAAAGCCCAGATCTTAATCCTATTAAAATGCTGTGGGAAAGCCCTCAAACATGACACAGTTGAAGCAGTACTGTAAAGAAGAGTGGGCAAAAATGCCTCCCAGTCGATGTAAGAGACTGATAGACAGTTACAAGAAACGTCTACATTAAGTTATTTCAGCCAAAGGGGGCAACACAAGCTATTGAAGCTAGGGGTGTACTTATTTTTTCTGCACTATGGAATTGCATTTCTGTTGATTTTTGATGAATAAACGATTGCAAAGTATAATCTTTCAGTGTCATTTGTTAAATTAGGTTACCTGTCAATAGTGTTGAAGTGAAGATTACATATCCGTCTATCCAAATATGTACTTACTTTTTCACATGACTGTATAGCCCCTGATATACCTACAGTGGGGAGAACAAGTATTTGATACACTGCCGATATTGCAGGTTTTCCTACTTACAAAGCATGTAGAGGTCTGTAATTTTTATCATAGGAACACGTCAACTGTGAGAGACGGAATCTAAAACAAAAATCCAGAAAATCACATTGTATAATTTTTAAATAATTCATTTGCATTTTATTGCATGACATAAGTATTTGATCACCTACCAACCAGTAAGAATTCCGGCTCTCACAGACCTGTTAGTTTTTCTTTAAGAATCCCTCCTGTTCTCCACTCATTACCTGTATTAACTGCACTTGTTTGAACTCGTTACCTGTATAAAAGATACCTGTCCACACACTCAATCAAACAGACTCCAACCTCTCCACAATGGCCAAGACCAGAGAGCTGTGTAAGGACATCAGGGATAAAATTGTAGACCTGCACAAGGCTAATATGGGCTACAGGACAATAGGCAAGCAGCTTGGTGAGAAGGCAACAACTGTTGGCGCAATTATTAGAAAATGGAAGAAATTCAAGATGACGGTCAATCTCCCTCGGTCTGGGGCACCATGCAAGATCTCAACTCATGGGGCATCAATGATCATGAGGAAGGTGAGAGGTCAGCCCAGAACTACACGGCAGGACCTGGTCAATGACCTGAAGAGAGCTGGGACCACAGTCTCAAAGAAAACCATTAGTAACACACTACGCCGTCATGGATTAAAATCCTGCAGAACACGCAAGGTCCCCCTGCTCAAGCCAGCGCATGTCCAGGCCCGTCTGAAGTTTGCCAATGACCATCTGGATGATCCAGAGGAGGAATGGGAGAAGGTCATGTGGTCTGATGAGACAAAAATAGAGCTTTTTGGTCTAAACTCCACTCGCCGTGTTTGGAGGAAGAAGAAGGATGAGTACCACCCCAAGAACACCATCCCAACCGTGAAGCATGGAGGTGGAAACATCATTCTTTGGGGATGCTTTTCTGCAAAGGGGACAGGACGACTGCACCGTATTGAGGGGAGGATGGATGGGGCCATGTATCGCGAGATCTTGGCCAACAACCTCCTTCCCTCAGTAAGAGCATTGAAGATGGGTCGTGGCTGGGTCTTCCAGCATGACAACGACCCGAAACACACAGCCACGGCAACTAAGGAGTGACTCCGTAAGAAGCATCTCAAGGTCCTGGAGTGGCCTAGCCAGTCTCCAGACCTGAACCCAATAGAAAATCTTTGGAGGGAGCTGAAAGTCTGTATTGCCCAGCGACAGCCCCGAAACCTGAAGGATCTGTATGGAGGAGTGGGCCAAAATCCCTGCTGCAGTGTGTGCAAACCTGGTCAAGAACTACAGGAAACGTATGATCTCTGTAATTGCAAACAAAGGTTTCTCTACCAAATATTAAGTTCTGCTTTTCTGATGTATCAAATACTTATGTCATGCAATAAAATGCAAATTAATTACTTAAAAATCATACAATGTGATTTTCTGGATTTTTGTTTTAGATTCCGTCACTCACAGTTAAAGAGTACCTATGATAAAAATTACAGACTTCTACATGCTTTGTAAGTGGGAAAACCTGCAAAATCGGCAGTGTATCAAATACTTGTTCTCCCCACTGTACATCTAATTTCAGATAGTCTACAGTAGCATAGACAAGATGTAGGCAAGATTTAAACTGAACGATTTAGCAGCTTGCTTAGTTCAAATTAACAGACTCATTTATTTAACATGAATAGCGAGGTGATTTTGCAATAAGAAGTGCTTGTTTCCCCAATAGCTTGCTGGAATAGGCAACTGAGGATGGGATCATAATTTCAATCACTGAATTAAATGAATTTTAACTGAATTTGCTTTTCGACGACAGCCAGTGTTAATTTTTTTGAATTTGTTTTACCTGTAGCCTAATCTGACTACTGTTACCGTCAACCTAATACGTTCATAATAACACAAGGCTATAACAACAATAAACTGTAGTTATAGGCTATTTATTATATCCGTTTTCCAGCTCCAGTTAGGCTACACAAGTGGCACAAATTGATTTGCAATGACTTCAGTGATTTCAACATATTTATTGATAAATAAAACAGATCACTGACTTCTTCGAATCCCACCGTACCTTCTCTGCTATGCAATCTGGTTTCCGAGCTGGTCATGTGTGCACCTCAGCTACGCTCAAGGTACTTAACGATATCATAACCGCCATCGATAGAAGACAGTACTGTGCAGCCGTCTTCATCGACCTGGCCAAGGCTTTCGACTCTGTCAATCACCGCATTCTTATTGGCAGACTCAACAGCAGGTTAAGCCTATAGCCTGGCAACGATCGCTCTACCAGCAAAGCAGCAAACAATTTACCCCACAACACAGTTGTAGATTGTCGATTCAGCATAACACCAAAACGAGGAGAGAACCAGAGTCTAAACTACTGGATATTGCTTTGAAAACCTGTTTGAGGAATTGTCCAATCCTCATTAAGGCAAGAATGACCGTGGGAAACAATTCAATTAACTAGCAGTTAGCAAGCTAGCTCAATTCTTCACAACTGACCACCCCCAGCTTTGTTCTTTTAGAACTCCATACACAACCTGAGTTACAATGCAGCTTGTAGTGAGCTGTTAGTGCAGAGGAAGTGTGTGAGTCTCCACCCAGGCAGGGCTACTTTCTGCTCCTCCTCTAGCTCACCTCAGGCCTTGTCTGCACTAGACCAACAGAAAAACATCCTGTGGCGCACTGCATTAGCATCGAATAGCCCCCGCGATATGCAGCTATTCAGGGAAGTCAGGAACAAGTACACACAGTCAGTTAGAAAAGCAAAGGCCAGCTTTTTCAAACAGAAATTTGCTTCCTGTAGTACTAACTCCAAAAAGTTCTGGGACACTGTAAAGTCCATGGAGAATAAGAGCACCTCCTCCCAGTTGCCCACTGCATTGAAGCTCGGAAACACTGTTACCACCGATAAATCCACGATTATCGAAAACTTCAATAAGCATTTTGCTACGGCTGGCCATGCTTTCCACCTGGCTACCCCTATCCCGGCCAACAGCTCTGTACCCCCGGCAGCTACTTGCCCAAGCCCCCCCTGCTTCTCCTTCACCCAAATCCAGACGGCTGATGTTCTGAAAGAGCTGCTAAGTCTGGACCCCTACAAATCTGCTGGGCTAGATAATCTGGACCCTCTCTTTCTGAAATTATCAGCCAAAATTGTTGCAACACCTATCACTAGCCTGTTCAACCTCTCTTTCGTATCGTCTGAGATCCCTAGAGATTGGAAAGCTGCTGCGGTCATCCCCCTCTTCAAAGGAGGAGACACTCTAGACCCAAACTGTTATAGACCAATATCCATCCTGCCCTGCCTTTCTAAAGTTTTCGAAAGCCAAGTTAACAAACAGATAACTGACCACTTCGAATCCCACCGTACCTTCTCTGCTATGCAATCTGGTTTCCGAGCTGGTCATGGGTGCACCTCAGCTACGCTCAAGGTACTGAACGATATCATAACCGCCATCGATAAAAGACAGTACTGTGCAGCCGTCTTCATCGACCTGGCCAAGGCTTTCGACTCTGTCAATCACCGCATTCTTATTGGCAGACTCAACAGCCTTGGCTTCTCAAGTGACTGCCTTGCCTGGTTCTCTAACTACTTTGCAGACAGGGTTCAGTGTGTCAAATCGGAGGGCCTATTGGCCGATCCTCTGGCAGTCTCTATCGGGGTGCCACAGGGTTCAATTCTTGGGCCAACCCTTTTCTCTATATACATCAACGATGTCGCTCTTGCTGCTGGTGACTCTCTGATCCATCTCTACGCAGATGACACCGTTCTGTATACATCTGGCCCCTCTTTGGACACTGTGTTTACTAACCTTCAAACAAGCTTCAATGCCATACAACACTCCTTCCGTGGCCTCCAACTGCTCTTAAACGCTAGTAAAACTAAGTGCATGCTTTTCTATCGAACGCTGCCAGCACCCGCCCACCGGACTATCATCACTACTCTCGACGGGTCCGAATTAGAATACGTGGACACCTACAAATACCTAGGCATCTGGTTAGACTGTAAACTCAACTTCCAGACTCACATCAACCATCTCCAATCCAAAATTAAATCCAGAATTGGCTTCCTATTTCGCAACAAAGCCTCCTTCACTCATGCTGCCAAACATGCCCTTGTAAAACTGACTATCCTACCGATCCTTGATTTCGGCGATGTAATTTACAAACTAGCCTCCAACACTCTACTTAGCAAATTGGATGTAGTCTATCACAGTGCCATCCGTTTTGTTACCAAAGCCCCATACACTACCCACCACTGCGACCTGTATGCTCTCGTTGGCTGGCCTTCATTATATATTCGTCGCCAAACCCACTGGCTCCAGGTCATCTCTAAGTCATTACTAGGTAAATCCCCGCCCTATCTCAGCTCACTGGTCACTATAGCAACACCCACCCGTAGCATGCGCTCCAGCAGGTATATTTCACTGGTCACCCCCAAAGCCAACACCTCCTTTGGCCGCCATTCCTTCCAGTTCGCTGCTGCCATTGACTGGAACGAATTGCAAAAATCACTGAAGCTAGAGGTTCCTATCTCCCTCACTAACTTTAAGCGTCAGCTGTCAAAGCTGCTTATCGATCACTGCACCTGTATATAGCCCTTCTGTAAATAGCCCACACTACTACCTCATCCCCATATTTATTTTTGTTATTTTCACAAATCTTGCACTCCAGTATCTCTATTTGCACATCATAATTTGCACATCCTTCATTCCTGTGTTAATGATGATAATCTGTAATTTATCTCACCACTATGGTCTATTTATTGTCCTACCTCCTAACCTTACTGCATTTTGCACTACATTTTGCACTCTGTATTTAGATTTTCTATTGTGTTTTTACCATGTTTGTTTACTGTGTAACTCTGTGTTGTTTTTCTCGCACTGCTTTGCTTTGTCTTGGCCAGGTCGCAGTTGCAAATGAGAACTTGTTCTCAACTGACCTACCTGGTTAAATAAAGGTGAAAAAAAAAAAAAAAAAGGCCTGAGCTAATTAATCTGTGCTGTTAATTGGAAGGGAGCTGGAAGAACCTGCAGTCCATGGAGTTAACTAGAAGCTGATTGGACAGAGGAGAGTTATGCAGGGTCTAGGGCAGGACGTGACAACCCCTGACTACAGCATATTAGCTAGTGTCCTCATTGCGTCAATGCAATTTAAGCTCAAAGGAAGGAAGTCTTCTGAACTAACTTTATATAGCATGCAGGACAATCCGTGATTTCTGTTTGGAAGCGAAAAGCTGTGTCACTTCAGATCCTGGTTCGATACCGGGCTGTGTCTTAGCTGGCCGCGACCAGGAGACCCATGAGGCGACGCACCTTTGGCCCAGCGTTAGGGGATCGTTTGGCCGGCATGTCCTTGTCCCATCGCGCTCTAGCGACTCCTGTGGCGGGCCGGGCGCATGCACGCTGACATGGTCACAGGTGTGCGGTGTTTCCTCTGACACATTGGTGCAGCTGGCTTCCGGGTTTAGCATGCATTGTGTCAAGAAGCAGTGCGGCTTGGCGGGTTGTGTTTTGGAGGAAGCACGGCTTTCGACCTTTGCCTCTCCCGAGTCCGTAGGGGAGTTGCAGCGATGGGACAAGACTGTAACTACCAAATTGGATATTACTAAATTGGAGAGAAAAAGGGGTAAGAAAAATGATACGTTTTATACAATTTATTGGCACCCCTGTTTTCAGCACACCAGCACTCAACCCTTGCGAGGGTAACAACACTGAGCCTTTTTCTCAAATATTTCATGAGATTGGAGAACACATTAGGAGGGATCTTAGACCATTCCTCCATACATAATCTTTTCATACCCTTGATATCCTTCGTCTGCTCTTATGGACTGCCCTCTTCAATTCAAACCACAGGTTTTCAATGGGGATAAACATTTTGATGTTGTGGTCAATTAAGCATTTCTTTGTGGATTTTTTCTCAGTTCTTGGGGTTATTGTCTTGCTGGAAGATCCACTTGCAGCCAAGTGTTAGCCTCCTGGCAGAGGCAACCAGGTTTTACGCAAAAATGTTCTACGGTAAAATATGGTGGTGGTTCATCGATGTTATGGGGCTATTTTTCTGAATGGAGGAATGGTCTAACATCCCTCCCAACTTGTTTTCCAATCTCATAAATCATTTTAGAAAAAGGCTCAGTGTCTTTATCCTCGCAAGGGGAGGGTGCTACAGTATTGAAAAAAGAGGTGGCAATAATTTTGACCCCTATCTTTATGAGATTTATTTATTTACTTGTTAAACAAAATATATTTCTCTGAACAATTGAATTAGTATAAAATAACATAATTTGCAAGCAAACTGTAGCTCAGTATTTGTATTATTTATTTGATACAGTATTTTTGTCTCATCTTTATCAAGGGTTCCAATAATGATGGCCCTTACTGTATATCATAAGGCCTTACTTTAAGTGCCTAGTTTTTCACTAATACAGTGTCCACATCCGGCCTGCAAGTCACATTATGCTGGCTTGTATAATTCCTGCTGGAATCCAGCCAGAGTGGGGATATCCAACAATTTAAACTTTCATTCACACATAATCTGCATCCAGAATGACTGACAAGGTTAGAACAATGAATAAACAAGACTACCTAAACCATATCAACTGGAACAACCATTTCAGTAATGGGTGCAATAAGTGCAACTAACAAATTTGATATGTTTAGAAACATTTATGTTATTTAACTTTGTGTAGCATTATTGATTAATTAATCAATCAGTGTATATGCAAAAACACAGATAATGAAACAATTAAAAACCAAATCGAATTGCAATAGAGCATGCTGGAAAATATGATAATGATGGGAATGGTTTTGCCAGCTAAACAGACCAGCTAGAGACCATGTTGGACCAGCATACCAGCATGAGCTGGTCTCCAGAATCACTAGCTTAACCAGCTAGACCATGCTGGTCAGACAAGATTGACCAGCATAAGACCAGCACTGACCAGCATAGACCAGAATGGACCGGCATAGACCATCTTGAACAGCTGTTTTTTTCAGCAGGGACTGATTTGATGAGTGTTGAATGAGTTATCTGTAGGGTTACAAAACTCTCCCTGGTTTTCAAGAAATCCCGGTTGGAGGATTCCCGAGTTTCCTGCTTATTCCCTCCTGATTCCAGGAAACTTGGGAAAGTTAGCAGAATTTTGCAACCCTATTTACCTGGTGTCAGGGTATATGGTTAGGACTAGGGTGAAAACTTGAATAGTCAGAAAGGTGGACCCAATTGCAGAAAACCAGATAACAGTCCTGGGAAATGTCTTCAAATCTTTTATTTTGAAGAAAAGGAACGTCCAAACTTTCCTTGTGTATATACAAAAAGTAAATTCCAAAAAAAACAAAAATAGTTTGACAACAGTTCCAAAAACGTGAATCCAAAAAATCCACAAGGTAAATCCAGAAGGAATTTGAAAAGATCGAAGATCTGTGAGTAATCCAAAAAATGTCTGAGAGCAAAAGTTAATAAATCAAAAACAAAGGAAACATACCAGGTACACGAAGTAGAATGAGATCAGTCCCAAAAGAGGCACAGCAAGAGAATGACCTAGACACGGTCATGGCATAGGAAACACTGAGCAAAGTACTCAGGAAAAGGGTGACTTAAATACACAAACAGGGAACAAGGCACAGGTGACAACAATAAGACCTAATAACAGAGACTGACAACCAACAAGAGACACAATGGGGACCTCTAGTGGCCAAAAATACGTCTAGAACCCTGACAGGACCCCCTCCTCTAGGAACGGCTCCTGACGTTCCTCCCAGGACGATCAGGTCGACGAACGTGAAACTCTCTGATCAATTCAGGGTCAAGGATGTCCCGAGAGGGCACCCAGGAGCGTTCCTCTGGGCCATAGCCTTCCCAGTCCACCAGGTACTGAAGGGATCTCCGTACTCGACGAGAGTCCAGAACCCGATGGACTGTGTAAACAGGCTGGCCTCCAATCATCCGGGGAGGAGGGGGAGGCCTGACTGCGGGGGTAAAAGGAGAAGAAACAACAGGTTTCAGTAAAGACACATGGAAGGTGGGATTAATTTTTAGTGATCTAGGTAAGAATAAGCGGTAGGTAACTTGATTTACTTTCCTTGAAATGCGGAAGGGACCGATGAAACGTTGAGTCAGCTTGCGGGACTCCACACGCAGTGGCAGGTTCCTAGTAGATAACCACACCCTTTGGCCAGGACGCAAGGCAGGAGCAGCTCGACGACGACGATTGGCCTGGCGCTGATACTGCTGAGATGCCTGCAGAAGCTTGAGCCTAGCCTTCCTCCAGGTTAGGCGGCAGCGTCGAACAAAGCGTAGAGCAGATGGAACACCAACCTCTGCCTCTTGGTCAGGGAATAATGGAGGTGTAAACCCGAACTGGCACTCAAAGGGAGACATGCCAGTTGCTGAGGAACGCAGAGTGTTATGGGCGTACTCTGCCCAAATGACAAAAGATGCCCAGGATGTCGGGTTGTTTGCTGTCATGCACCTCAGTGTGGTCTCTAGGTCCTGGTTTAGTCTCTCAGTTTGTCCATTAGACTCTGGGTGGAACCCAGAAGACAGACTCACCGTTGTCCCCAGCAGTCGACAGAAGGCATGCCAGAAGCGGGATGAAAACTGAGGTCCTCTATCTGTGACAATGTCTTGTGGAATCCCGAAGACTCTGAACACATGTTCAATAACAATTTCTGCAGTTTCCTTTGCAGAAGGTAACTTGGGCAAGGGGATAAATCTGCATGCCTTAGAGAATCGGTCGACTACTACTAGAATGGTGGTATTTCCTTGGGATGGTGGGAGCCCGGTGATGAAGTCCATCGAGAGGTGAGACCAGGGTCGTTGGGGAATGGGGAGGGGGTGCAGCAATCCTTGAGGTCTTTGATGGGGAACCTTCCCCTGGTTGCAAGTCAGGCAAGCAGCCACAAATGCCTGAGTGTCTTCCTTAATGGTAGGCCACCAAACTTTTCTCAGGAGGAAATCGAGGGTTCGAGCAGCGCCAGGATGGCAGGTAAGGTTAGAACTGTGACCCCACTGGAGAACCTGGGAACGGACAATGCTCGGGACAAATAGACAATTAGCCGGTCCCCCTCCAGGATCAGGTTCTTGAGCCTGGGCCCTCCTTACTGTGGCCTCAACTTCCCATCTAACTGGAGCCACCACCTTAGAGTTCGGAATGATGGTTCTTGCTGGCTCTTCATGACCAGCGGGGGAGTAAACTCGAGACAGGGAGTCCGGTTTCCCATTCTTGGATCCCGGTCGATAGGACAAGGTGAACTGGAAACGGCTAAAAAATAGTGACCATCGGGCCTGGCGAGGATTGAGCCGCTTAGCCTGTTGGATGTACTCCAAATTCTTGTGATCCGTGAGAACTAGGAACTGGTGTTGTGCCCCCTCAAGCCAGTGCCTCCATTCTTCTAATGCAAGCTTGACCGCCAACAGTTCTCGATCCCCCACATCATAATTTCTCTCAGCAGGTGTTAATCGATGTGACAGGAAGGCGCAAGGACGAAGCTTGTTGTCCACTCCTCGCTGCGAGAGAATTGCTCCTACTCCTATATCAGAGGCATCTACCTCAACCACAAATGGCTTCTCAGGATCAGGGAGAGTCAGAATAGGAGCAGAGGTGAAACGGTGCTTCAGTTCCTTGAAAGCCTCCTCGGCCTCAGAACTCCACAGACATTTAGAGCCTTTCCCTTTAGTGAGGGCTGAGAGAGGGGCTGCTACTGCACTAAAGTTCCGCACAAACTTGCGATAGAAATTCGCAAACCCCAAAAAACGCTGAACTTCCTTCACATTGGTGGGGGTAGGCCAATTGGTGACGGCCTGGACCTTTCTAGGATCCATCTGGATGTTACCTGGGGCGATAATGAATCCTAGGAACTGCACTTCGGAAACATGGAACTCACATTTCTCTGGCTTAATATACAAATGGCTATCCAGGAGGCGACGGAGGACTCTTAGAACATGCGTTGTGTGTTCTTGCAAGGATCCAGAGAAAATCAGAATGTCATCTAGATAGACGAATACGAACTGGTTTAACATGTCTCGGAGGACATCATTGATTAGGGC
Organism: Thymallus thymallus; assembly: GCA_023634145.1. Classification (NCBI taxonomy): domain Eukaryota; kingdom Metazoa; phylum Chordata; class Actinopteri; order Salmoniformes; family Salmonidae; genus Thymallus; species Thymallus thymallus. Next base: position 14,298,336 of record CM042418.1, read on the forward strand.
CTGGAAAACAGCTGGAGCATTAGTGAGTCCAAAAGGCATAACCTGATACTCATAATGCCCTGTAGGGGTGTTGAATGCCGTTTTCCACTCGTCCCCTTGCCTTATGCGCACCAGATGGTATGCGTTGCGCAGGTCAAGTTTGGTGAAAATGGAGGCTCCTTGAAGCAACTCAAAGGCAGTGGACATGAGGGGCAAGGGGTAGCGATTTCGGATCGTGATCTTGTTGAGGCCTCTGTAATCAATGCACGGGCGAAGGCCACCATCTTTTTTGCTCACAAAGAAAAATCCCGCCCCAGCGGGGGAGGTAGAGGGCCGCACGAACCCCGCAGCAAGGGATTCGTTGATATAGCTGTCCATAGCTTTCCGCTCTGGAGGGGATAGTGAAAAAATACGGCCTCTAGGGGGAATAGTGCCTGGAAGCAGATCGATGGCGCAATCATAGGGCCGATGAGGGGGTAACGAGGTGGGGGGGCACTTGAGAAAGGTCAATGGGTTCTTGGGGCTGAGGAGAAACATATGAGGAACTCGAGAAGATGCATGTGGCATGACAGGTGGGTCCCCACTCCAGGATGGTGTTGGTTGACCAGTCGATATGGGGGTTGTGCCGAAGAAGCCAGGGATAGCCCAGGATTACAGGGAATGCAGAAGACTGGATGAGATGGAAAGATATCTCCTCTTGATGTTGAAGAATGGAGAGACTTAGTGGGAGTGTTTGACGAATGATTTCTCCATTGCCCAGAGGTCGCCCATCCAGGGCAGTAACCACCAGGGGAGACGAAAGGGACTCAGAGGGAAGGCTCAACTTCTTGGCCAAGGAAATGTCCATAAAATTGCCAGCTGCACCAGAATCCACCCAAGCCTGCAGAGAATGTCTTTCTCTGCCCCAGGAGAGTGTGACCGGAAGGAGTAGGCCAGTGTCGGTTAGGGGAGAGATTTGAGTAACTCCCGTCACAGACCTCCCCTGTCTGCACGGGACAACGCTTTTCCCGAAAGCTCAGGACAGGAGACTCTGAAATGTCCAGAATGTCCACAGTAAAGGCAGCGGCCCTCTTTCATACGCCGATCACGTTCAGTAGGTGACAATCTGGTACTTCCCAACTGCATGGGCTCTGGGGTTCCTTGGGAAGCTTGAGTTGTGAGATGTACAGGCATGGGGAAGGAAGACTTACGGGCCCATTCTCTCTCTCTAAGTCTATTGTCCAAGCGGATCGCCACCTCAATTAGAGTCTCAAGAGTACCAACAGGATCTCTGGTAGCTAGCTCATCCTGGATGGCCTCTGAGAGGCCGTTCTGAAAACATACAATGAGGGCCTATTGATCCCAGCCACTAGCTGCTGCAACAGTGCAGAACTGGATGGCATAGTCTGCTACACTGCGTTTACCTTGCTGGATGGATAACAGCCTCTTCGATGCCTCCCGTCCTCGGAGGGGATGATTAAAGACCCGTTTGAACTCTCCCACAAAGGTAGAGTAACTGGTACAGACGGGGCTGTTGGCCTCCCAGATGGCTGTGGCCCAAGACAGGGCTCTTCCAGAGAGAAGGGTGATAATATAGGCTATCTTAGCCCTGTCTGAAGGGAAGGATGATGGTTGTAACTCAAAAATGAGAGCACACTGCGTCAGGAAGCCATTGCAGTCACTAGGGTCTCCTGCAAAGTGTTGAGGTGGAGGTAGCCGGGGTTCAGATAAGAGGCTTGGGTTAGGAGGCATTGGCTGAGGTGCTTGGGCTGAAGTCATGACAGGTAGTCTCCGAAAAAGCTCTTGAAGAGATGTGAAAATGTCAGATAGCAGGCTATCATGTCTTGTCATCAGGGTCTCATGTTGGGCTAAGGCAGCCTCCTGACGTGCAACTGCCCCACGAAGATCCTGTGCATGAGATGAATCTGCTGGGTCCATGTCTGGCTCAGTGTTTCTGTCAGGGTATAGGGTTAGGACTAGGGTGAAAACTTGAATAGTCAGAAAGGTGGACCCAATTGCAGAAAACCAGATAACAGTCCTGGGAAATGTCTTCAAATCTTTTATTTTGAAGAAAAGGAACGTCCAAACTTTCCTTGTGTATATACAAAAAGTAAATTCCAAAAAAACCAAAAATAGTTTGACAACAGTTCCAAAAACGTGAATCCAAAAAATCCACAAGGTAAATCCAGAAGGAATTTGAAAAGATCAAAGATCTGTGAGTAATCCAAAAAATGTCTGAGAGCAAAAGTTAATAAATCAAAAACAAAGGAAACATACCAGGTACACGAAGTAGAATGAGATCAGTCCCAAAAGAGGCACAGCAAGAGAATGACCTAGACACGGTCATGGCATAGGAAACACTGAGCAAAGTACTCAGGAAAAGGGTGACTTAAATACACAAACAGGGAACAAGGCACAGGTGACAACAATAAGACTTAATAACAGAGACTGACAACCAACAAGAGACACAATGGGGACCTCTAGTGGCCAAAAATACGTCTAGAACCCTGACACCTGGAAGGACTTGGCGCTCTTGAGGTAGAGGGTCTTCCTGTGCCACAGGTTGCCTTGGTCGCTGTAGCACACTCACAGCATGTTACCGCGGCCAGGGTCTTCATGTATACGGCCAGGCGGAACACATGAGACCCAAACATGTGGTAGTAGAAACGGAACACACAGGTACACACAGGGGGCCGGTGGCGATGCCGGGGGGTAGGCTGGAAAACTGGGCAGGCCGTGTCCTTAAACTCCAGGGGGGCAGAGGACTCGATGTTCAGGTAGTGACGGTTAACCTTGCCCAGGGTGTTTTCCTTTCAGGGACCAGTTTGCAGGGTGGGCATGGGGCCCTGAATGCACGTCCAGTCAAAGATGTTACTCCCCTCAGGGCTCTGCTCCTGGGTCCAGCTACACAGGCCCTGTTCAAAGTCATACATCAGCTCCGGGGCCGAGAGAGAAGTTGGAGAGGAAGACAATATGGACTCTGTGAATGAGGGCTTGTGTCACACCATATCACGGTATAAGAGCCAAATGCTGAGCTTTCCTGTGTTGTTGTTTATTCTATTATCTCACACATATGCATTATAATTTGAGTGTATGGTTGCCTCTGTCGGTCTGTGTGTGTGATACTCACAACAGCTGTCCTCGTCTGAGCCATCCCCACAGTCGTCCAGCAGGTTACACAGCTGCAGCTGCTACACACACATTTGGCTCCGCACGCAGTGAAAGTGGGTGTGGCTGGGGTCAACGAGCAGTTCTGGAAGCTAATGTCGTCCAGGGCGGACGTCGAACCCGTCAAGGTTGATCTGGGCCAATGAGAACTGGAAGGGCTGGTTGATGCTGCCCATCTGCAACATGACCTGGTTCCAGCGGTTTCTTTGGTTATAAAGTGTTTGCCACAGCACAGTGATGTTGTCCACACCAGCGATACGCAGGGACATTTCTGAAGCCCCTACCGAGAGGCCTGAGTTATAATGACTAGGTGGGTGGAGGTAGAGAGGGACACTTGGGCTACGTCCCAAATAGCATGTTTTTCCCTATATATTGCATTCGTTTTGACCAGGACCCATAGGTCCCTGGTCAAAACTAGTGCACTATGTAGGGAATAGGTTAACATTTGGGATGTTGTAGCCTTCAACATACTACTGATACATAAGTCATTTGACCAGGCTGGTATGCAACCTATTAGTTTGCTGTTCAAGTGTACTTCCTCTCTTGAGATGATGAGGTAATGATTCATCCAGAAATTATAATGCTACATGCTGGACATTAAAAGGTGAACATTTGCTTGCTCTAGAGAAAGATCACATTTATAAACCCTCAAACTGCAATTTTCTGCCGAAGGTAACATTCCAATCATCCACAGGAAAAATACAAGCTCTCCTCTGACAGGGATTTTAAACAGTCATAACCCGGGTGTGGAAACAGCGTTGAGGCACCCCAGAGTGGAAACAGCATTGGGTCCTGTGCTGAATGGCGTTTTTAAGACAACGGGGAGATTTTCATTTGGGAAAAAGTCTGTTTCCTCCACTATTCCGTGACCTGGAAACCAATAAGTGGTCGAGGAGAGTGCCAATTCGTTAGTATGTGGACGGAGGAGTATGCTTCCCTCCTTGATTACCTACTTTGGCAGAGGATGCACAAGAGTATCCTCCCAGTGTTTTAAAATCTGCCACCCTACTATTGTTTTCTTGAGGGAGAAAAGGATGCACACATTTAAAAATGATATGCTAGTTATCCTTTAATCTAGAAAATATCTTGAACATCTAACTACATTTGTTTTTATCACTTACAGTGCCATCGGAAAGTATTCAGACCTCTTGACTTTTACCACATTGTGTTATGTTATTTGCCTTATTCTAAAATGTATTAAATTGGAAAATTGATTCAATTTACACATAATACCCCATAATGACAAAGCAAAAAACCCTTTACTCAGTACTTTGTTGAAGCACCTTTGCAGCGATTATAGCCTCGAGTTTTCTTGGGTATGACGCTACAAGCTTGGAACACCTGTATTTGGGGAGTTTCTCCCATTCTTCTCTGCAGATCCTCTCAAGCTCTGTCAGGTTGGATGGGGATCGTCACTGCACAGCAATTTTCAGGTCCCCCCAGAGATGTTCGATCATTTTCAAATCTGGGCTCTGACTTGGCCAATCAAGGACATTCAGAGACTTGTCCCGAAACGACTCCTGTGTTGTTGTTTTTTTATTTTATTTTTTTATTTCACCTTTATTTAACCAGGTAGGCCAGTTGAGAACAAGTTCTCATTTACAACTGCGACCTGGCCAAGACAAAGCAAAGCAGTGCGACAAAAACAACAACACAGAGTTACACATGGGATAAACAAACATGCAGTCAATAACACAATAGAAAATCTATGTACAGTATGTGCAAATGTAGTAAGATTAGGAAGGTAGGGCAATAAATAGGCCATATTGGCGAAATAATTACAAATTAGCATTAACACTGGAATGATAGATGTGCAGATGATGATGTGCAAATAGAAGATACTGGGGAGCAAATTAACAAAAATAATAAAATGGGGATGTGGTAGCAGGGTAGGCTATTTACAGATGGGCTGTATACAGGTGCAGTGATCGGAAAGCTGCTCTGACAACTGATGCTTAAAGTTATTGAGTGAGATGGTAGTCTCCAGCTTCAATGATTTTTGCAATTCGTTCCAGTCATTGGGAGCAGAGAACTGGAAGGAATGGCGGCGAAAGGAGGTGTTGGCTTTGGGGATGACCAGTGAAATATACCTGCTTGAGCGCATGCTATGGGTGGGTGTTGCTATGGTGACCAGCGAGCTGAGATAAGGCAGGGATTTACCTAGTAAAGACTTATAGATGACCTGGAGGCAGTGGGTTTGGCGTCGAATATGTACAGGTCGCAGTGATGGGTAGAATATGGGGCTTTGGTAACAAAACAGATGGCTACATCCAATTTGCTGAGTAGAGTGTTGGAGGATATTTTGTAAATGACATCGCCGAAGTCAAGTTGTCTTGGCTGTGTGCTTAGGGTCGTTGTCCTGTTGGAAGGTGAACTTTCGCCACAGTCTAAGCAGAGAGTCTTGTTTCTCATGGTCTGAGAGTCCCATAGGTGCTTTTTGGCAAACTCCAAGCGGCCTGTCATGTGCCTTTTACTGAGGAGTGGCTTCCGTCCAGCCACTCTACCATAAAGGCCTGATTGGTGGAGTGCTGCAGAGATGGATGTCCTTCTGGAAGTTTCTCCCATCTCCACAAAGGAACTCTGGAGCTCTGTCAGAGTGACCATCAGGATCTTGGTCACATCCCTGATCAAAACCCATCTCCCCCGATTGCTCAGTTTGGCCGGGCGGCCAGCTCTAGGAAGAGTGTTGGTGGTTCCAAACTTCTTCCATTTAAGAATGATGGAGGCCACTGTGTTATTGGGGACCTTCAATGCTGCAGACATTTTTTGGTACCCTTCCCCAGATCTGTGGATTGACACAATCCTGTCTCGGAGCTCAGCAGAAAATTATTTCGACCTCATGGCTTGGTTTTTGCTGTGACATGCACTGTCAACAGTGTGACCTTATATAGACAGGTGTGTGCCTTTCCAAATAATTTCCAATCAATTGAATTTACCACAGGTGAAGGGACTTGCGTGAGGCACGCAGCGAGATGGTCGCATCACACTGAGCTCCTGCCTACGAACCCCCCCTTTTTTAAATTTTTTGTTTGAATTTGTTTGTTAAATTCATCTTTACCTCGTTAGACTGTTCATAAAGACTGGCCTAAACAATGGCAACAAACAAAAAAGCAGCAAGTTCTCCGCAAAAACAGCACGATAACAGCAAACGGTTCAAGGCTAATGCTAGCTCATTTGACCAAGACGAGGTAGCCATGCTGATCAAACAAACCGTCGATGCACAGAGAGACTCGTTGAGTGGGATGGTCTCTGACTTGCTAGCTGAAGCACTGAAAAAGGCACTGGGCCCGCTCGAACATACCCTCTCCGAAAACGTCGGTTTGCTTCGATCTCTCCAAACTGAGATAGGCGCACATGTGTCACGATATTTTCTATTCCGATGTTCTAAATGAACTTTTTAACTCTATCTGTATCCTGAAGGTTGTAAATTCTTCAGTTTGTTTAAATAATACAGACAGAGCTCCAGCATTGCAATGGTCAGTCTTTATTCATAGAGAACGTTCTCCAGAAAGAAAAAACACCAAGCCTTTTATAAAATTCAGTCAGCAAAGTCTCCACCCTTTTTTATGGCCTGCAAGTTCTCAGGATCTGCCTTCAAAGACCCTATCCTGTTATCTCAGTTGCTAATATTTACTCACACCTCGAAGACCAGGCCCCAATTCTGATGGATGGGGCCCTGTGAACTTTTATGGCTAATCTCCTGCCAGCCCAGCAGCCTTCACAAATGGTCTATCTCCCCCTTTGTTCATCTTAACCACATCCTGACTCATTTACCAAATGTAACATTCTAACCTGGTCTGAACATTGTCTATGTTCGCACATTCTTAGAATCATAATCTTGTAATTCTAATACATTTCACACATTACACAGTTTCAGGGTGAAACATCTTAGTCATTAACATTAAACATACACATTTCTTTATCAACATGCCAAAAAAATGGAAAGCATAACAACTAGAGTGGAGGCACTACAGGGCACCGTTCGTCAAGTTAATAAAGACACTGGCCACTGCCTCTCAGAACTCGAGAAGCTACAAAAAAAATACAACGAACTTGAAGATAGAGGAAGAAGGAACAACGTAAGACTAATTAACTTACCACCCGGGATGGAGGGAGATGACCCTGCAGGTTTCCTCAGAAAGATGCTACCGACGTGGATTCCTGAACTGGCGAAGTCATCAACTCTGCCCCTTGAGATTGACCGAGCGCCAGGCCACGTACAATGATATTCCAACTACTGCGGTATCCAGATCGCCAAGCCATACTTCAAGGTGCGCGGAAGGCAAAGCCATCTCTCCCAGACGGCACCCGCCTGGAGTTCTACGCTGACTACAGCTCCGGCACAACCCAGCAAAGGAACGCCTACAAGGGAATTAGGACCATGCTCCGACAGAAAGGCATCGATAATTTTTTTATCTATCCGGCGGTTCTGAGGGCCAACGTTCGAGGGGAACGGATGTCTTTTGATTCGGCGAAAGAAGCCGAGTTGTTCTTCTCGGACCCCCGGATGGATGGTGCGGCCGCAATGCCGACCATTAAAGCCAAGGCTGCTCTGTATTTTACAAGTGAGACTGACATGGTGATCTGAAAATATGCTCTGCCTGTTAATCAACCTTACGGACGTCCAGTTTTACACAGTCCTCACAGGTATGGACTTCACCTGAAACCAAACGCTATGAATACTTTTCTGTTCTCTATCTCACCTATATACATGTTGATGAGATATAGTTAGCTAACTAACTTATGTTCAAACGAGACTCATTTTCCTTGTGTTTATGAAAATGCTTTGACACCAATGCTAGCTTGGTTATATTTCTTTACCTGCTGTGTTAATATGACTCGGATATTCATTGGTTAGTCGTTTCTAACGAGTTCAAGTACCGTGATATATAGTTTAAGAAGGGGGGGGTTAAGGCTCAGTTCATTGTCAGACATCGCTTTGTGTTCGTCACGGATGCTGGCTAAAGAAGGGCTTGGGAGGGGGGAGGGAACGCAAAAACGCGCACATCAACACATGGGATTACTGTTTCAGATATATGCAGGTCTAATGTTTTTACCACGATCACACCTCTACATTTCTTACAACGTTCGCCTCTTTATGTTTGATTTACGTTTAATTATTTACATGTGCCTAATGTATGTGGACAATGGATAGTTACAAAGTTTTGTCGTTTAACACCAGGGGTCTGAATTCACCATTCAAACGTACGAAGATTCTAGATTTTTTACGCAGGAAACACGTAGATATAGCACTGTTGCAGGAGACTCATCTTAGACCGGTAGATGTCGCAAGATTACAGAACAAATTGTACAAGCCAGTGGCAGCCTCAGGAGGTGGCTCATGTACCAAGGGTGTGGTGATTTTGATGAAACGCACACTTAATATTGTTATTGAAAAGGTTAGTGCAGATGATACGGGGAGACTGGCATATTGTGGTACATCTATACAAGGTAGAAAAGTGGCTTTTGTGAATATTTATGCACCCACAGTTTATGAGCCAACTTTCTTTCCACTGATCACTAAAGACCTACTATCTCTGAGTGAATATCTTATAGTCATTGGTTCAGATATGAATACCTTTTTTGATAGTGGCTTGGACAGGACAAATACGATGGTGTCCAATGCTCAAACAACCTCTTCCAAATCATTGCACCATTTCTCCAAAGATTTGAACTTAGTTGATATATGGCGACTACAAAATCCAACGGCTAAAGACTATACATACTTCTCCTCCCATCATAAAATGTCTTCTAGAATAGACTACATCCTAACATCGGCCCAGTTGTTCCCAGCTGCCGAATCTATAGATTTTCTACCACGGCACCTATCGGATCATAATCCAATTTTAGCCACTTTCAATTTTGAACCTGTCAAATGTAAACCATCCAGATGGAGGTTTAATACCACTCTCCTCCAGAACCAAGAATATACTGATCAGTTAAAGCCCAAATTGATTGAATTTATTGGCTTCAATAAAGATAGTGTATCCGACCCAATGCTGGTATGGGCCTCCATTAAGGGGTTTTTGCGTAACAATGCCATTTGGTTCTCTTCACAACTTAAAAAATCCAAAGTACAAGAAATATCTAGATTAGAGCGAAAATGCAGCTTATTAGAGAAGGACCTGAAGTCTAATTACACTAGAGAGAAAGAACACATACTGAAGGCTGAACAAGCAGAATTAAATAATTTGCTGAAACATAGGGTTGAATACCTAATGCACACAACCAAACACAAATACTACTCAGAAGGGAGCAGACCAAGCCGTCTCCTTGCTCTCACTCTCAAACATCAGGAGAACAAGATGTCTATATCTTCAATAAGATGCCCTGAGAAAGGTCTGGTCTCAACCTCTCCTGAGATTAATGAAATGCTAAAACAATTTTTTGCTAAACTCTATTCTTCTGAAACGCAACCGTCTCAGGAACAATATGATGATTTCTTTACTGGGTTAGATCTTCCTACATTGTCATTAGAGGAATCAGAGAATCTAGATGTGCCGGTTTCTTTGGAGGAACTATTTTTGGCTCTGAAATCTACCAATACAGGCCGTTCCCCAGGTACTGATGGCATACCAGCTGAGCTATATCTAGTGCTCTGGAACATTTTGGGGCCAATATGGCACTCCACATTGAATTCGGCTATCGAAAAAGGTTACTTCCATAGAGATCTGAATACAGCACTTATTACAGTGATACCAAAGCCGGGCAAGGACCTGCTAGAATGCGCCAGCTATAGACCAATCTCGTTGATCAATGCTGATTTAAAGATATATGCCAAAGTGGTAGCCCTTCGATTGGAAAAAGTAGTAGGGAGTCTGATAAATCCAGACCAAGCAGGATTTATGAAGGGGCGGTTAGCCTCAGACAATATCCGACGACTACTGCACGTCATAGGAGAAACCGAGAAGAACAAATCACCCAGTGGACTCTTATTTGTTGACGCCGAGAAGGCCTTTGATAGGTTAGAAAGGGAGTACCTCTGGAGAGCTCTCAAAGAGTTTAATTTTGGCCCAGCTTTTATCAAGATGGTCCAAGTTTTGTATACCAACCCCTCGGCCTGAGTTTGCACAGGTGGGACCTTCTCAGAGTTATTCGGAATAGCCCGCGGCTCGAGACAGGGCTGCCCCGCGTCGCCGCTGCTTTTCAATCTTTCTTTGGAACCGCTTGCCCAGTCCATACGGTTGGCTACTTCGATTTCCCCAATTAAATTAGGTGCCTCTACTCACTCGATATCGCTATACGCGGACGACACTCTCATATTTATGTCTGATTTACAGACCTCTCTTCCAAATGCAATTAAAATAATAGGAGATTTTGGGGTGTTATCCGGTTTTAAGATGAACCTCTCTAAGTCAGTGCTGATGCTGCTCAATACGGAGAAAGATAAAGTGACACTCCCACTGGGAATTGCAACTGCTCAACAAGTAAGCTATTTAGGAGTCCATATAAGCAAATCTGTGTCATCTGTGGCAAGTCTCAACTATTCTAACATACTCAAAAAGATAGAGAGTGACATTAATAGGTGGATGCCCCTACCAGCATCAGTCCCATCTCGTATTTCTGTGGTGAAAATGAATATTCTGCCAAGGATTAACTTCATTAGTTCCATGCTGCCCCTAGCACCGCCAGTCAATTACTGGTCGAAGTTAGATTCTTTGCTTAGGAAATTTGTCTGGAACGGGAAGCGACCGCGCATTAAATGGTCTACGCTGCAGTCAGATAAATCACAAGGTGGCTGGGCCTGCCCAAACTTTAAATTATATCATTGGTCCTTCATATTGCACTGCCTTAACCACTGGATGAACCCTGGAACCAGTACTCCGTGGAAGGATATAGAAAAGGAATTGATAGCACCTATAAGGTTGCAGGACCTGTTGTTTTCTGGTATTACACATAAAACATGCACTCTACGCTTTGGACCGATCATAGCATATATGTTGCAAACCTTTAAAGCAGTTGAACGGTTTTTGGGAGTAAAAGGAAAGTGGCACAGAACCTCCCCCATTTGGCGGAACCTTAATCTGCTGACGGGTGGTAAACCTTTCGTTCAGGACACTTGGGCTCAAAAAGGTATACAAGTACTGCAAGATTTGAATGGAGATAACTCCTTACTTAGCTTCCAAGATCTTGTCACTCAATACAATATTCCTGGGAACTCTTTGTTTTACTACTTCAGATTAAGATCAGCCCTTAAAACGTACCGCATTCCATGGGGTCCTGAATTAAAGACTCACCCGATTGTAGATCTGGTTCTAGGTGCACCTAGGAGAATTGTATCATACATTTATGCAAGCCTGATAACACACCCAAGGGTCGATATTCCTGGCACGAAACAGTGGGATAAAGACATGAGTCATATGAGAAGAGTAGTAGGCTGGGATGCAGTATGGGAAAATGTTACAGGGTCTTCAAAAAATCCCAATCACCAATTTATTCATCTGAAAATATGTCATAGGACTTATATGACCCCAAGGAAAAGACATTTGATGGGTCTGGCACCCCATCCATACTGTACATTTTTCCGACCTGGTACCCTAGGCACGTTCATGCACACGCTGTGGGACTGCCCTGAAGTGTACACCTTTTGGACCAAAATAGTGGACATTATTTCCTCAATGACCAGTACAGATTTTCCTATTGACCCTGCTCTCCATCTTTTAAACGATGACTCTATGATCCAAATCACAGAGAAGATACGCAAACTCTGGCTGGCCGGCATGACTGCAGCCAAAAAGATAATCGTCCAACGCTGGATTCCACCTCACACTCTTTCAGTAAAACACTGGCTGTCCTACTATCTTGACATCTTGTTTCTCGAACTTTCATCTGCCAGAATTAATAGAGCCCGACCCGGTACTTTGCAGATGTGGAGGTGTGCAATTACTGCTGTGAAAGAACGGTTGCTAGAATGAGTGCACAATCTTGTGAGTATTAATGTCATTGTCATATCTATTAACTTGTGTTTTGTTTCCTTTTGTACTACTTATAGGTTTGTATCGGACATGTCTGTTTTCAGTGATATTCATTCATTTCAGTGAAGCTGTAGTGGTTGTATTATTCATGTATCCCATTTGTGGGGGGTGGGAGGGGAGGTGTTCGGTGTATGTTTTTGCTTGTTAATATAAAACAATAAAAACATTTAATTACAAAAAGAATTTACCACAGGTGGAAACATCTCAAGGATGATCAATGGAAACAGGATGCATCTGAGCTCAATTTCGAGTCTCACAGCAAAGGTTCTGAATACTTATGTAAATAAGGTATTTCTGTTTTTAAAAATTATAAATTAGCAAAACAATCTAAAATCCTGTTTTCGCTTTGTCATTATGGGGTATTGTGTGTAGGTAGATGAGGGGAACAAAATATTTCATTTTAAAATGTTGAAAAAGGGAAGGAGTCTGAATACTTTCCGAAAGCACTGTTCACATATTTTGGGATTCCACTTCTGCAAATGTAATTTCCCTGATTACTCAAGAGTGGAGAAGAGGAATAGACATATGGGAAATGCTGCTAATGTTCTTCAAGACCAAAATAAAGCGGCTTACAATGAGATGGGACAGTTTTTCAAAACCAGAGGCAGAGGACAGCATAAAATGACCAGTGAAATATACTTGCTGGTGCGCATGCTATGGGTGTGTGTTGCTATGGTGATAAGGCAGGGATTTACCTAGTAAAGACTTGTAGATGACCTGGAGCCAGTGGTTTTGGCAACGAATATGTAGTGAGGGCCAGCCAATGAGAGTGTACAGGTCGCAGTGGTGGGTAGTATATGGGGCTTTGGTGACAAAACGGATGGCACTGTGATAGACTACATCCAATTTGCTGAGTAGAGTGTTGGAGGCTATTTTGTAAATGACATCGCCGAAGTCAAGGATCGGTAGGATAGTGTAAGGGCTGATACATGCTTAGCTAATTAATATGTTAATCTACAACAAGAGTTATTAACTGAATGTATTGTGTGATCATAGAACTGTAGAACTGCTGTAGGCTTGTGTGTGGGGGAGCCATGTGGAAAGAATGTGCTAGCTTAAGGGTTTTACAATAGAACTGTGTCTTGTTGTAAATACGAGATAAGGACATCTGCTGAGAGGGAACTGTTTCCGTCAACTGGATTGCGTCACGAGGCTGGGACCAGCCTGCACGCCAACGATAGGCTGAGTAAGTTTAAACCACACTCAGCCTCTACTCTGACAGGCCAGCAAGGAGCGGGAACTATTCTGTCGGGAGTATTTAAGGAAGAACAAAGGAACAAAGGATAGGGCTGGCTCTCTTCTCCAGGCGCTCTTCTCTAGTGCTGCTGGCTGTTTGCTCACTCACTCGCTCTCTCACACTCTCTTGCGCTCTCTTGCGCTCTCTCTCTCTCTCTCTCTCTCTCTCTCTCTCTCTCTCTCTCTCTCTCTCTCTCTCTCTCTCTCTCTCTCTGTTTGCCCTGTGTGGTGTCACAGTGAGCCTGTATATACGAACTTCATACTTACCATTTAAGGGTTTGCTAGAATAAAATACATAGATGATTTAAACTGTGTAGTAATCCTTTTGTTCCAAAACCAGATTTGAATTGACGCAACCTTAACAATAGTCAATTTTACGAGGGCATGTTTGGCCACATGAGTGAAGGAGGCTTTATTGCGAAATAGGAAGCCGATTCTAGATTTAATTTTGGATTGGAGATGCTTAATGTGAGTCTGGAAGGAGAGTTTACAGTCTAACCAGACACCTAGGTATTTGTAGGTGTCCACGTATTCTAAGTCAGACCCGTCGAGAGTAGTGATGATAGTCCGGTGGGCAGGTGCGGGCAGCGTTCGATTGGTGCTGAGCATGCATTTAGTTTTACTAGCATTTAAGAGCAGTTGGAGGCCACGGAAGGAGTGTTGTATGGCATTGAAGCTTGTTTGGAGGTTAGTTAACACAGTGTCCAAAGAGGGGCTAGATGTATACAGAATGGTGTCGTCTGTGTAAAGATGGAATCAGAGAGTCACCAGCAGCGAGAGCGACATCGTTGATATATGTAGAGAATAGTCGGCCCAAGAATGAATCTGCCAATAAGAATGCAGTGATTGACAGAGTCGAAAGCCTTGGTCAGGTCGATGAAGACTGTTGCACAGTACTGTCTTTTATCGATGGCGGTTATGATATCGTTTAGTACCTTGAGCGTGGCTGAGGTGCACCCATGACCAGATTGCATAGCAGAGAAGGTACGGTGGGATTCGAAGTTGTCAGTGATCTGTTTGTTAACTTGGCTTTCGAAGACTTTAGAAAGGCATGGCAGGTCTGTAACAGTTTGGGTCTAGAGTGTCTCCCCCTTTGAAGAGGGGGATGACCGTGGCAGCTTTCCAATCTCGACGATACAAAAGAGAGGTTGAACAGGCTAGTAGTAGGGGTTGCAACAATTTCGGCGGATAATTTTAGAAAGAAAGGGTCCAGATTGTCTAGCGCAGCAGATTTGTAGGGGTCCAGATTTTGTTGCTGACTCTCCCTGGACCAGAGCTAAGTGTTACTATGCTTTTTGAAGTGTTGTGTTGTGTTGATGGTGGTCCCTCCAGCCTACTCTGGCTGCTTCTGGTAGATTGATCCAGAGGAGGGATCTGGCCTTGGTGGCCCAGCGGTAAAGTCAAAGCCTTCACCCTGGGCAAAGTCATACTCATGCCAGCCGCAGGAGTTACCCTCAAAGTAGCTGTATGAAGGGAGTAAGTGTATGTGTATTTAGCGCTTTCATGTGTTATCCTCTTGGATGTATTTGTAAAATAAATTAAACTGTACTTACGTTTTACCCCAAAATAAATCAAATCAACAAGACTATGGATTTAATTACCCGAAGCAGAGGGATGGGGCAATTAGCAGAGGGATGCGCAACTTGGACAATGCATCTCAGTGCTAGAGGCGTCAATACAGACAACCTGGTTAGAATCCAGACTGTATCACAACCAGCCGTGATTGGGAGTCCCATAGGGCGGCGCACAATTGGCCCAGCGTCGTCCGAGTTTGGCCGGTGTAGGCCATCATTGTAAATAAGAATTTGTTATTAACTGACTTGCCTAGTTAAATAAATAAATCCCCCCAAAAAATGCAAACTACGTTCCAGTCAATGTACAGATTGATTTGATTTCCTACAGTGAAATTCAATAGGAATGAAACTGACCACATCTCTGGCCTCAAGACTACATCTGACTAAACTTAAAAAGGATCCCCAATTAGAGACAACGATTAGCAGTTTTCTCTAATTGGGGACCTTGCACAATACCCACATAGAGTTCGCTAGAACTACTGTCAGGCCCTGACCGTGACCAACATAGAGAACCAAGGCCTCTCTACGGTCAGGACCTGACAGTACCCCCGGCCGCACACCCCGGAACCTAAACGGGATGGGTCAGCGAGGGAGGACTGGTGGCGCTGGCTCCGGCGCAGGACGTAGCCCCCCATTAGGTGGCGACTCCCACCTGGGAGCTGACCGGGGCACTGGGTCCGGAGGCTCTGCCTTCGGGGCAGGACGAGAAACCGGCGCAGATGGAAGCTCCAAACCTGGTGCTGGGTTGGACGCCTGTCCCGGACCGGGCACCGGCGGAGCTAGGGGCTCCAGCCCGGAAGCTGTACTGGAGGCCAGACCCGGACTGAGCACCGGCAGAGCTGGGGGCTCCAGCCCGGAGGCTGGACTGGAGACCGGTCCTGAACTGGGCACCGGCACAGCAGGGGGCTCCAGCCCGGAAGCTGGACTGGGCCACCGCATCAGACAAAAAGCTGCCATTGCTATCACACAACTCTAGGGACATAGACCTTCAAAAAAAAATCATCATGAGACATCATAGGTTGAAGTGAGCCTGACGGCCCAAATTTGGGGGTCTGGCTCATGGACTAAGAGACAAGGCTACAACCCCTGAGAGAGACAGAACGAAGACATTGACCCTATTTGTTTTATAGACACAGAGAGAAGGTACATAATCCGACCGGGTCAATTATGGACGTTGTAAAGCGCACTATAAAGACACTATGGTGCTGAGAAATATTGCTGTGGTAAGATGTAAAAAGAGTGGAAACGTAAAATACAAAAAAATCTCATCTATTACAGGGTGGAAGTGCAGAATGCCCAATACATATCGTAAATAAAACTACAGTGGGGAGAACAAGTATTTGATACACTGCCGATTTTGCAGGTTTTCCCACTTACAGAGCATGTAGAAGTCTGTAATTTTTATCATAGGTACTCTTCAACTGTGAGTGACGGAATCTAAAACAAAAATCCAGAAAATCACATTGTATGATTTTTAAGTAATTAATTTGCATTTTATTGCATGACATAAGTATTTGATACATCAGAAAAGCAGAACTTAATATTTGGTACAGAAACCTTTGTTTGCAATTACAGAGATCATACGTTTCCTGTAGTTCTTGACCAGGTTTGCACACACTGCAGCAGGGATTTTGGCCCACTCCTCCATACAGATCCTTCAGGTTTCGGGGCTGTCGCTGGGCAATACGGACTTTCAGCTCCCTCCAAAGATTTTCTATTGGGTTCAGGTCTGGAGACTGGCTAGGCCACTCCAGGACATTGAGATGCTTCTTACGGAGCCACTCCTTAGTTGCCCTGGCTGTGTGTTTTGGGTCATTGTCATGCTGGAAGACCCAGCCACGACCCATCTTCAATGCTCTTACTGAGGGAAGGAGGTTGTTGGCCAAGATCTCGCGATACATGGCCCCATCCATCCTCCCCTCAATACGGTGCAGTCGTCCTGTCCCCTTTGCAGAAAAGCATCCCCAAAGAATGATGTTTCCACCTCCATGCTTCACGGTTCGGATGGTGTTCTTGGGGTTGTACTCATCCTTCTTCTTCCTCCAAACACGGCGAGTGGAGTTTAGACCAAAAAGCTCTATTTTTGTCTCATCAGACCACATGACCTTCTCCCATTCCTCCTCTGGATCATCCAGATGGTCATTGGCAAACTTCAGACGGGCCTGGACATGCGCTGGCTTGAGCAGGGGGACCTTGCGTGCGCTGCAGGATTTTAATCTATGACGGCGTAGTGTGTTACTAATGGTTTTCTTTGAGACTGTGGTCCCAGCTCTCTTCAGGTCATTGACCAGGTCCTGCGTGTAGTTCTGAGCTGATCCCTCACCTTCCTCATGATCATTGATGCCCCACGAGGTGAGATCTTGCATGGTGCCCCAGACCGAGGGAGATTAACCGTCATCTTGAACTTCTTCCATTTTTTAATAATTGCGCCAACAGTTGTTGCCTTCTCACCAAGCTGCTTGCCTATTGTCCTGTAGCCCATCCCAGCCTTGTGCAGGTCTACAATTTTATCCCTGATGTCCTTACACAGCTCTCTGGTCTTGGCCATTGTGGAGAAGTTGGAGTCTGTTTGATTGAGTGTGTAGACAGGTGTCTTTTATACAGGTAACGAGTTCAAACAGGTGCAGTTAATACAGGTAATGAGTGGAGAACAGGAGGGCTTCTTAAAGAAAAACTAACAGGTCTGTGAGAGCCGGAATTCTTACTGGTTGGTAGGTGATCAAATACTTATGTCATGCAATAAAATGCATATTAATTATAAAAAAATCATACAATGTGATTTTCTGGATTTTTGTTTTAGATTCCGTCTCTCACAGTTGAAGTGTACCTATGATAAAAATGACAGACCTCTACATGCTTTGTAAGTAGGAAAACCTGCAAAAGTGGCAGTGTATCAAATACTTGTTCTCCCCACTGTATGTCTTGTGGGTACAGATTAAATTTCCAGTCAATGCACACAGACAAATCCAAGGTCTGTAGGCTACTATTCAAGATTATCTGCCAAGGACTTGAATATCTGTGAACAATATGTACTACTGAAGGAGGGCACTGAGCCTGAGGTTATGAAAATCTTTCTCTAGTGTGTAAAATGAAATTTGTTCAATGTATAAGGCAATATGTATTTAAGATGGCAATTACTTACCCCAATTCCGGCTTCTACTTCAGCTCATCTGCCCTGGGCTTTCTCTGTAATTCCAACCCAATATTCGGGCTACTCAAGAGGAAACTCCGGCATTACAGAGGCAAAAGAGTGGGAATACTGGTGAGATTAAGGCGAAGGGAAAACTGACCCCTACAGCTAACTAACTCAATGGATTCTCCATTCACCGAGCAGACAGGACAGTGAAGTCGCGGAAATCGAGGGGGGGGAGGGATTTGCCTCTTAATCAACTCCAACTGGTGTGCTAATTCCAGAGCGGTGGAAATGTCGACCCACTGTTCACATGTCTTGGAATACCTGATGGTCAAATACCGACCCTTCTACTTCCCTAGGGAGTTTTCAGCTGTTATCTTGACTGCTGTATACATTCCACCTTAGGACAATACAAATAACACTCTGGTACTTAATAAACTGTACAAGGCTCTAAGCAAGCAGGAAAACCTACACCCAGAGGCTGCCTTTCTGGTTGCCGGTGATTTTAATTCGGTGTCACTAAGATACGTGATAACCAACTTCCATCAACAACTCCACTAGGGGCGATTTTAATTCGGTGTGACTAAGATACGTGATAACCAACTTCCATCAACAACGCCACTAGGGGCGATAAAGATCACTGCTATTCTACCCACAATCAAGCATACAAGGCTCTCCCTTGCCCGCAATTTGGCAAATCAGATCATGACTCCATACTCTTGCTTCCTGTTTACAAGCAGATGCTGAAACAGGAAGTACCCATGATTCGCTCCATTGAGAAATGGTCACCAGAATTAGAGGTTATGCTACAGGATTGCTTTGCTAGCGCTGATTGGAATATGTTTTGAGACGCCGCCAATTACATTGACGAGCTAACCACCTCCGTCCCCGGCTTCATTAGAAATTTAATCGGTGACGTTGTACCCACGGGGAGGGTTTGTTGCTTCCCCAATCAAAAACCCTGGATTAACACAGAGGTTGGTGCAAAACCTAAGAACAGGACTACCGCACACAGAGCTATCGTAGTGCTACAATGAACATGTGTACTGTTGGGGATGCTGTAGGACTAGGGTTGGGAAACACTGCCCTAGGATGACCATCTGTAAGACACCAGACAGACTAGCATTACACACTATTTGTGTGTGTGTGTGTGTGTGTGTGTGCATGCATCAACTTGTATTGGTCACATACAAGTGTTTGGCAGTTGTTAATGAGGGTGTAGAGAAATGCGCGTACTTCTAGCTCCGACAGTGCAGTGATATCTAACAAGTAATATCTAAGAATTACACAACATAAACCCAATATACACATCTAGTAAGGAATGAATTAGGTCTATATATTTATATATGGACGAGCGGCATAGACTAAGATACAGTAGAATAATATTGAATACAGTGTATACATATGAGATGAGTAATGCAAGATATGTAAACATTAAAGTGACTAAGATACCATAGAATAGTATAGAACACAGTATATACATATTAGATGATAATGCCAGATATTTAAACATTATTAAAGTGACTAGTGTTCCATTTCTTAAAGTGTCCAGTGATTTCTAGTCTATGCCTTTAGGCAGCAGCCTCTAATGTGCTAGTTATGGCTGTTTAACTGTCTGATGGCCTTGAGATAGAAGCCATTTTTTCAGTCTCTCGGTCCCAGCTTTGATGCACTTGTACTGACCTCCCCTTCTGGATGATAGCGGAGTGAACAGGCAGTGGCTTGTGTGGTTGATATCCACAATTATCTTTATGGCCTTCCTGTGACATCATGTGCTGTAGGTGTCCTAGAGGGTGGGTAATGCATTGGACAGACCACACACCCCTCTGGGTGCCTTGCGGTTGCGGGGGGTGCAGTTGCCATACCAGGCGGTGATACAGCCTGACAAGATGCTTTCGATTGTGCATCTGTAAATGTTTGTGAGGGTTTTAGGTAACAAGCCAAATTAATTTAGCCTCCTGAGGTTGACAAGGCTTTGTTTTGTGCTTTCTTCACCACGCTGTCTATGTGGGTGGTCCATTTCAGTTTGTCAGTGATGTGTACGCCAAGGAACTTGAAGCTTTCCACCTTCTCCACTGCGATCCCATCGATTTGGATAGGGGGGTGCACATTCTTCTGTTTCCTGAAGTCCACGATCATCTCCTTTGTTTTGTTGACGTTGAGTGAGAGGTTATTCTCCTGGCACCAAACTTCCAGAGCCTTCACCTCCCCCTGTAGGCTGTCTCGTCATCGTTGGTAATCAAGACTACTACTGTTGTGTCGTCTGCAAACTTGATGATTGAGTTGGAGGTGTGCTTGGCCACGCAGTCATGGGTAAACAGGGAGTACAGGAGGGGGCTGAGCACGAAGTGAGTCTAGGGTGGCAGGTAAGGTAGAGGTGATATGATCCTTGACTAGTCTCTCAAAGAACTTCATGATGACAGAGGTGAGTGCTACGGGGCAATAGTCATTAAGTTTAATTACCTTTGCCTTCTTGGGTACAGGAACAATGGTGACCATCTTGAAACATGTGGGGACAGCAGACTGGGAATATGCCTGTAAACACACCAGCCTGCTGGTCTGCGCATGCTCTGAGGACGCGGCTAGGGATGTCGTCTGGGTCGGCAGCCTTGCGAGGGTTAACACATTTAAATGTTTTACTCACATTGGCCACGGAGAAGGAGAGCCCACAGTCCTTGATAGTGGGCTGCGTCGGTGGCACTGTGTTATCCTCAAATCGGGCAAAGAAGGTGTTTAGCCTGTCCGGAAGCAAGACGTCGGTCTCTGCAACGTGGCTGGTTTTCCTTTTATAATCCGTGATTGTCTGTAGTCCCTGCCACATAAGTCTTGCGTCTGAGTCGTTGAATTGCTACTCCACTATGTCCCTATACTGACGTTTAGTTTGCTTGATTGCCATGCAGAGTGAATAACTAAACTGTTTATATTCTTACATATTCCCAGTCGCCTTGCCATGGTTAAACGCGGTGGTTCGCGCTTTCAGTTTCGCACGAATGCTACCATCTATCCAGGGTTTCTGGTTAGGGTAGGTTTTAATATTCACAGTGGGTACTACATCTCCTATACACTTCCTTATAAACTCAGTCACCGTATCCGTGTATGCGTCTAGATTATTTTCGAAAGCTACCCGGAACATATCCCAGTCCACGTGATCAAAACCATCCTGAAGCGTGGACTCCGATTTGTCTGACCAGCGTTGAATAGTCCTTAGTATGGGTACTTCCTGTTTGAGTTTCTGCCTGTAGGAAGGGAGGAGCAAGATGGAGTTGTGGTCGGATTTGCCGAATGGGGGGAGGGCTTTGTAAGCATTCCGTCATTGCATCAATATAAATCAAAGCTCCCATCTCATCAAACTGAATCCTCTGACGTATGATCGGAAAATGTATTTGTTTGTGTCTCAAAGTAAAACTGAATGTCTAAGAGGCTCATCCTGCCCATTAAGTATCTCTGATATGCTACACGCTAAACCTGACACCTTTATATGCCTCATACTGTATGTCAATAATTACCATACATGCCAAAAACAAACAGAGATGAGATAGTTAGCTGTTGATCTGTGATGTCTGCAATACCTAGGATGGCTGCGTGTATAAACTACCAAACTGTACAGTCAGTAAGTGTATGGTTTGGAATTGTGAATGCCAGGTGAATACTGCAGGTTAGGCAGGTTGATATTTACCTGGAATTGTTGAGCACTGGTGAAAGATATCACTGTTCGTAGCCATGTGTGTATCTGTGGTTAGAACTTGTTCCACACCTGGTGGCTCCACCCTGGGTATGTTTCGAGTCAGGACCTGTAAAGACCCACTCTCTGCCCCTACATGGTAATAGAAGTTCACCTACTCACTCCTAAAGTAGGACTGGGCTGTCTCTCCTCTCACAGGCAACAGAGACAGGTAATGAGCTGGAGGTGGGAGAGAGGGAGATGGAGATAGAAAAACTAGACAGAATATCAAATGCCCCTTTGTTCTTGAGCGCTTGTGTATTTTGACTAGGCAAACATGTGCTTCATGTTCAAGGACGGCCCATATAATTTACCAAAGTAGGTTCTTAAATTCTGATTGGCTGTTGGCGTGGTCTTGTTTGGGTCCGGTGGTGTTGAACCCTGTTTCAGTGCTGTGTTTCAGTACAGGTCACATAACCCTGCTCGAAGCCACACCTAGTGTACCCAGAACCTGTGAGGCTGCGTCCCAGATTACATCCCAGATAGCCCATAGGGTTCTGGTCAAATGTATATTTCACACTAGGTTCCACTGTAGGTTGTAGACATCATAAAAAATGATTAGCTCAGTATACTATGGTCTAAATACTATAGTATTCACTGTAGTGTTTTTGCAGACTTTACTGTAGTATTATTACATTTTTTTGTATTTACAGTTAACTACAGTACAAATACTGTAGCAAAAGAAAACTGTAGTATATACTATACTAATTAAGGTAGCGGAGAGAAGGATCCTGGCCAAACTGCTGGCCATCATGGACAACGTCACCCACACTCTGCATCATGGACAACGTCACCCACACTCTGCATGCCATAGTTATGATGCAGAGGAGCACCTTCAGTGACAGACTGATCCCACCACGGTGTGCCAGAGAGCACTACAGGAGGTCGTTCCTGCCGGCGGCTATTACACATTCATTCAGCACTCATTCATTCAGGACTGTATATACATATTCATATACAGTTGTTATATCATATCACGTGCAATATTGTAAGTAATTCTTGGACTGAACTTACGTAGTCATTCACTCAGGACTGTATATTAGTATCCTGTCAGTAGTATCTTTTTTCATTGTATATAGTATATCGAATGTGCAATACGTGCATTTATCTAGAATTAAACCCTGTACTAAGGACTGTATTTTAAGTGAATTATTATTACCCTAAATTATATCATATGCACATATACTCTTCCTGTCATTTACCTGTATAGTTAATTTAACCATGCAAATGTTAATTTACCTGTAAATTTAACCAGACTGTTTATTCAGTAAACTATTATTACCCTCATTTATATCATACGCACTTTTAGCTATTTAAGTACTTTTTTCTGTCATCGACCTGTATAGTTAGCCATGCAAATATTTTTTATTTATATCAACTTGCAATAATTGTATCATTTTTTCACCTAACATTCTATAACAATGTATAGTGTACATATTCAGTCATTCACTCATACTATGCAATGCCTTTTTATAGCTTTTTGCACTCCAGACTTGGCAATTTGTTATGTGGTAAACATTCTGTGCATTTCCAATGGTGCAAAGAATCAGAAATCTTCTCATTTGAATACACAACTCAATATCTCTCCAACATGTCATGTGACCATTACATTTTTTGCGTTCAATGAACATGAACCTATGTATAGGTCTACCATGAAATAAGGGCTATCTTCATATTTCACATGAAGTATCACAGGTGATATCCTGCAAACAAAAATTAGTCTCCGGAACGTCACAAAACAGTCTCAGTGTTTTCAACTTAAGTATTTATTATTCAACATGTCATCACCTGGGATTTGAACTCACAACCTCTTGATTGACATTCTGATCTTCCTGATACGCCACCATGTCTGTGTCAATAACTGATTACACTTGGATTCCTGCATATTTTACTTTAAAGTAAATCTCAGCTTTGTTAAAAGTACACTCAAGAAAAACGATTATATTTATCATAGTAATTCAGTAGTAACATTAAAACAGAATAATAATAATAATAAAGCAGAGTATGTAAGCGGAGTGGAGCTGGAGCGAGAGGAGCGAAGCGAGATTCCCAAACACTCCAGTAGTGTTCACTTCACGAGCTCAGGGCATGCCTGGCCCAGCATGCATTTGATGTCTACTTGTGTGCTGATATAGTCCCTTGCTTTAGCTACTGTCATTGAGTTTGTTCATATTTTCATAAAGAAACTGATAGAACACAGGAACTAAATCAAGATGACTTACAAAGATGAGGACCAAGAGCAAGAGCGGGAGTGTGGTGATGTAGTGTCCACAACTAAAGAATCATTGTGGAATCTGAAAAGACACGTATCCCGAAAGCATGATGGTGTACTTACTATGTGCACATACTAAAAGAAAGGAACGAGGTGGGTAGATAACTAAGTGTGTCATTGTAGTAAAGTATATACAGTTTAAACTAAAAATCACAGACTGGCTTTCAAAGGCACTAATATTTTGTTTAATTTGTATTTAATTGTAAGTAAGTCACAGCCTATATGTGCAAGTTATAGACTATAATAACTTAATACAACAAAATATTGTTTAAATTCTGAGCGCTTTATATCCCTACAAAACTATTGTGTCGCACTCGCAAATGCTTCACAATATATTTTTTTGTAGGCTATAGCTTTGAGGGAATGATTAAAATAATATAGCCTAAATAGTTCATTTTTGTTCATTCTTAGGTTCCCTGTCTGACGCCTGAGCTAGTTAGAGTGTTTATATGCTGTTTAATATGACATGTAGCCTATTTGAAATTATGTGAGAGTTTTACATGCTGGCGCGTGCGTCTGCGCAAGTTGATCAACCAATACCAAATGCAATCACGACACACAGGTTGAAATATCAAAACAGAGATGACTAATATAACTCTGAACCAATTATATTTGGAGACAGGTCGAAAAGCATTAAACAAACATTTATGGAAACTTAGCTAGCTAGCTTGCTAGGTAATTTGTCCTGGGATATAAACATTGGGTTGTTATTTAACCTGAAATGCACAAGGTTCTCAACTCCGACAATTAATCCACTGATAAAATGGTCAACCGAATTTGTTTCTAGTCATCTCTCTTATTTTTCTTCTTTGGTCTTTATATGGCGGTTGGCAACCAACTTTAGTAAGGTTAATTACCACAACCGACTGTAACGTGGACCTCAGTTCATCTTTTAATCACCCACATGGGTATATGCTCCTAAAAACCAATGAGGAGATGGGAGAGGCAGGACTATTTTAGTGCCTGGCAACGCAGACGCTCGTTGACATAACATATATGTGTACACTTATTTTGCAACGTTCGCACATGCGCCGTGAGCGGTATGGTCAGCATGTTACATTCTCCTTTCCATGT
The DNA here is from genome assembly GCA_023634145.1 of Thymallus thymallus. Lineage (NCBI taxonomy): Eukaryota > Metazoa > Chordata > Actinopteri > Salmoniformes > Salmonidae > Thymallus > Thymallus thymallus. Next base: position 14,323,447 of record CM042418.1, read on the forward strand.
TTATTTAAATATTTTTCATTCAAATCCAAATGGTTTGGTTTCAATACTCAAGTGAGCGTAGAGTGGTTTTTAGCGGAGCAGTTGGAAAGGACATGGAGCACCGGCCCATGAGCAATGAGTTGGTTTTCGAACCGCTCAACTCCCACCAACATTGGACTATACATAGAACCCTCAAATTGCTGAAATAAGCAAATGAAATCAATGATGAGAGAATAGTCAGATTGACTAAACTAAACTAAAATAGCAGTGCAGATGGCACTCTTTTGGTAAGTGCAGAGATGTATTATAGATAATATTACAGATTTTGTGGCACAGCAGAACAATCAGGGTACCCCAAATACAGAGGTTGTGAGTTCAAATCCCAGGTGGGTTCATATTAAGTGAGAATATGAAATTAAAACACCCATACCATTTCCTTACTTCCCTTACAAAAAATGAATTTGACATCTGAAATAGCTGTTTTCACAGAAGTGTTCACATGTGAAAACAAAAGAGCCACATGTAAAGTCAGTTGTTCACATGTGAAACCATATGTTTACGTGTATTCAATTTAGAGTTCACATGTTTACTCTCACTTTCACATGCTAAAATGTTATTTGCACTTTCACGTGTGTCAGGCTCTGGCCATAGAGAAGCCTTTGGCTCATCTATTTAGCCATGGTCAGAGCCTGACAGATCTAGTTCTGTGTGGTGTTTTGTGTTGGGTCCCCAATTAGAGGCAGCTACTATGCGTTGTCTCTAATTGGGGAGCCTGCTTATGTTTGTATGTCCCACACATGTCATTGTCTTCTATGTCAGTTAACGAGAGTAGTGTTTGTGAGTACCTGTTCTTATGTTGTTTGTTAGTTCAATATCATTATATATTAAATGGATATGACAAACAACTACTGGTCTGCTTACACACCCCGTCGTGACAATGTGAAAAAACGTTCATATACTAAAATCTAAATCTCACATGTGGAATTGCACTTTCACATGTGAAAAATATTCACATTTTGTTAAGTATGTTTTCATGGTATGACATATAGAAATTTTGCATCCCCATGTTGTCACATTTATTTCATGTAAAATTCATGTGGTTTTTCAATAAGGGGAATACGTTGGCTGTGTACTCAGTCTCACTTGTTGCTGCCATCCCCACACCCAGTCTTTAGGGACACACCATCCGTGTTTACATGTAAAGTCACCTGGCCACACACAGAGACAGCAGAGAACAGGCCAGCAGGCACAGAGGCCTCCGCAGTACAGTCATCAGGTAGGGTATTCCGATACTCAGGCTAGTCCACGATCACACGAGGAAAGAGTAATCACGACAACGGTAGTGCCTCACGAATCACAGTTTACTTACTGTAGATTGACAGCAGCACGACCCCAACATAGGCTGGAGTGCACAAAGGATCCTGGGATGGTCGGATAAATTACGGAGAACCTGTTTGACACCAACGGTAGGGGCTACATCTGTAGAGAGCCCTGAGGTCACCCTCACGAAGAGCATTATGCCTGAATACGAAGATATGAGCGGGGTGTTTTCCGGAGAAAAGGCCAAGTGTCTCCCTCCACACCGTGCTTGGGACTGTGCCATTGACCTAGTACCAGGTGGCACGCCCCCCCGGAGACGAATCTATCCGCTCTCTATGGCCGAAACGGAGACTATGGAGACATAAATCCGAGAGACGCTGGAGCAGGGGCACATTCGCCATTCCATCTTCCCTGCTTCAGCCAGTTTCTTCTTTGTGAAGAAGAGGGACGGGGGTTTAAGGCCCTGCATTGATTATCCAGGACTGAATGAGGTAACCACGAAGTTCCGGTATCCAATGCCCCTCGTTCCTGTGGCCATAGAGCAGCTGAGGGGGGCGCGATTCTTCACCAAGCTGGACCTTGTGCAGATCCGGGAAGGAGACGAGTGGAAGACCGCATTTAGCACGGCATCAGGTCACTATGAATACCTAGTGATGCCATACGGACTAGCCAATAACCCAGCGGTATTCCAGTCGTTTCTGAATGAGGTATTTCGGGATATGTCGGGGAGATATGTGGTGGTGTATATTGACGACATTCTGGTCTACTCCCCGACATTCTCAGAACACGTGACTGGAGAGCAGGAGGGAAAACGTCACCCGGAGGGGAAAACAACCATTTCCGTAGTAGTGGACAGATTCTCAAAGTGCGGTTCCTGCCACTACCCAGCCTCCGCTCTGCTCTCCAGTCACGTGTTCTGGGAATGTCGGGGAGTAGACCAGAATGTCGTCAATATACACCACCACATATGGTCTGGTGTACAGGGTGGAGAAAGTGTTGGACTCTCGGCTACGGCAGGGTCGGATCCAGTACCTGGTGGACTGGGCGGGATACGGCCCTGAGGAGCGGGGCTGGGTTTGGGCGGTGGACATCTGCGATCCATCCCTAACTACTGAGTTCCATGCACACCGTCCGGATCGACCAGCTCCTCGCCCTAGGGGTAGTCCGGGGCGCCGGCGAGTGGTGACGTCAGGAGCCGCGCCTAGGGAGGGGGTACTGTAACGAATGCCCTGCACAGAGCTTAGGTCTCTCCAGCGCTCATCCTTGCCGGCGTTCTAACCGTCGGTCGTGGGAAGATGGTAGCAACACACTATTTAGCACTGTCTGTTTTGGTTCACCCCTCACAGGTTATTGTTTCTTTCATTGTGTATTCCTGCTATTATTAAATCTTTCATTTTCGCTATAACTTTTGACTCTTTTGCCTCCTCTCACTTTTACACCTCGCAATTTCACACATATTCAACAGCATGTTTAACAAGCTCTAGTCATTTGCATAGGATGTATTTGTATTAATTGCACTGTCAATGCAATTGAAGACTGCTGGCACCTTGCACATAATTAAGAGAGTACACTTTACATTGTGGGGTCCAGATAAGCAAATTGACCACAAACCAGTCAAAGCGCTTTGTAGCACAACACAGGATACTGATGAACTCTGCATGTAAATATGAACTACCAACAAGAGGACCATTAGTTCTGCCTGACAGGCCCACTCGCACTTTACAAATATATGTTCAAACATCATTTCATTTCACATTAATCAATAGCTAAAGGATATCATTCAGACGTACGTGGCAGGCCTCTACAAGAGGGGACAAGAGGGATGATCAACAGCTCGATGGAGAGAAATGGAACAAGGCAAAAACAGCGTCCCAAATAGCACCCTATTCCCCTATTTAGTGAACTACATTTGACTAGAGCTCTGTGCAAAAGTAGTGCACTATATAGGGAATAGGGTGCCATTTGGGAAGCAAAACAAATATCATGGTCTATTGATCTGGATTAGCGGCAATATACCCTGGCCAGTTTAACATGCACCCTTTAATGTTCTTTCATTATCTCATAATGTCTGGACGTAATCTCTCTCACCCCCAATTGTATTAGAGATCCTGAACTAGCCTATACCCACTCAGACATGATTGAGCCTAATGGTCAACCAATTAAGGAGGACATCTGGGATTGGTACATACATTTTTGCACTTTGTTGTTGTTTGAATTCCAGATTCACCCTTTAAAGAGGTAAAATATAGGTTGTAGACTGGGGTAGTCTCTTATGATACTCTGGACTGGACCAGTATTAGACTATAACATGGACAATGACATTTGAATGTCAGGACTGCAGCACATTCTTGGACATCCAACATACACCTATCTAATTATGAATGAAAAACATTAGTATGAGAACTAATGGAATTGCATTTTCAGAGAATACCAAAGACAGCAAAACAGCGTGACATCATACTTCTCGTCTCTTTTCCAGAAAGAAACTCAGAATGGCAATACAGTGTAGTGGAAGTGACTCATTTAAGCATAATTAATTGATATCATCATGGGGAGTCATTAACTGCCACCCCTAATGAGCCAAATAGCTCATTTGCATGTACAGTTAGTAAAGAGACTATATCAATGGATTCATTTTCTTACAAGCATTCAGTGTTCATATTTGTGGAAACTATATAATGTAAATTATTTGATCTTCAATTGGCTGTAAAATTCTATGCATTCTGTCCAGAAGGGTTCTCCTCCAATGCATCTTCACCTCACAGATTAATCTGATGACGCAGTTTAAAATTCGTAATGTGCTTACAAGTGTATTCTTCTGTAGATTCAAAATAGAAACTTTGAGGTGAAGCAATTGATGAAATCCTCAGAGGTTGATTAAACCACAACACAGGTTTCCTCCACATTCTCTCTCTTTAAGCCAACCTCTGGAATTTATGTCAAGGTATGTCTTTCCCCTCCCTCCCTCTATCCCTTTCTCTTCATCCCTCTCTTTTCCAGTTCATGAATTCGTAAATCCTAGGAATCAATTCACATTCACAGGCAAGAGAGAGGTCAACCTGCTGCACCATGGTAAGTGACTTAAATAAAAATCTAATGTTGGTCTCTAGGGCTGGTGGAACCACTGCAACCATTTGTCAAAGTATGACACCAATCTGCTTTGCCCAGTGTCACGTACACATTAAAACCTATATATGATTGAATGTTGTTCTCATTTGCAACCAGTCTGGTAAGGATGTTAGGACAGACACCTTTGACCTCTATTCCGGTCATTGGTTGCGTCCAAATGGAACCCTAAACTATATAGGGAATATGCTGCCATTTGGGATGTACCCATCCTCTCTAATGCCTTGCCAGTTAGATAGTGGGGAGTCCATAGACAATCACATGAATACAGGTGCACAATAGCGTATACAGCAAGCATACAAAAGTAAAGTCAAATCCATACAAGCACATAAAAGAGAGACATAAAACAGAGGACTAGCTACAACATACACACATTGAGACATGCAACTTCTAAATCATACCTACAAAAATATTTAGGGGCACCAAGAAGGCCACACTAGAAGGGGAAAACAAACCAAAGCTATGTCGGGTTGACTCTTCATTTGTCTTCATAATAGATTTTTCCATCCTGCTGCCTTTGTTAATTAGAATGTATTAAAAGGGAAGAGCATTCACATTGCCTTTTCATTCCATTTGCTTCGGAGATGGTATTCATTACCCAACAAACTCCTGGTATGAGCCACAAATTATAATGCACTACCTTTTACCAGAGCCCTATGGGCCCAGTTTAAACATAGTGCACTATAAAGGGAATAGGGTGCCTTTTGAGATGTAGACCAGTTATTCATGGTAGGCTGAAGTGAGCAAATCATTTGAGCGGGTTGCTTAATCTTCACACCTGCAGATGATAGCTATAGGAGTGGCCCTCCATTCTCCTCTGGCAATTTTACTCTCTGATCAAGGGAAAGGCACCTGGAACACTGCTCAATTTATTGTATACTACTATGCAGAGCAGCAATCGTGCCCCCTTTTTTATACTGCAAATCTAAAAAATAAGAACTGGAGAGATAAGAGAAGTGCAAACAAGCTCTGCAGGTAGAAAACCTTGACTACACCATTAACCAACTGAGCCTTACACCCTTTGAAAAAAAGGTGCTATCTAGAACCAAAAAGTGTTATTCGGCTGTCCCCACAGGAGAACCCTTCAAAGAACCCCTTTTGGCTCCAGGTAGAACCCTTTCCCAAAAAGGGTTCTACAATTTCCATGACTGCTGGTGGTCAATATTATATTCTCACAGCTGTCAGTCTCCACTGATGGGAGAATGAACGGGTACATATAGGCTGCGTCCAAAATGTCACCCTATTCTCTATCTAGTGCATTACTTTTGACAAGGGACCATAGGGCTCTGTTCAAAAGTAGTGCACTAAATAGGGAATAGGGTGCCATTTGGAACACAGCCATAGTGTATGGGGGCTTTCAGGGATTTAAGTCAGAGGTGTTTGGAGTTCATGACACACACCCATAAAATGTTGTATAAGGAAGCACAACACATTTCTTCATGTGCCTAAACCCGCACCTGCTCATAAATTGTGAGAAGCAGCTGATTGGACAGACACATGAGTTGCGACCTCTACACACCTTCCATTTCGGCTCCACCATGACACAGCTTCGTTAGTCACCAGGCTACCAAGGGAGAAGAACATTAGAGAACTGGATGAAAAAAAAAAAGAGACCGAAATGTTGTGTGAGTGCGCCCTCAGTAGGAATCTGAGAACATGTCATTAACCCTTAGGTAGAAATTATTACATCCTCCCATCCCTTCCTGCATGTACTACTCCACTACGTATAAAGTAAGGAGAGGGAGCAAGCACAAACTTCCCCTTTCATTTGCTGTTTAAAAATGAATTAACTGAGTAATTGTGGAGGCTAATTGATAATTAGCGAGAAGATTTTTGATTAAACATAGACACTAACCTACATGCTCCAGGGGTTCAAGTTTGATTCCTCTTATTACTATGTTGTTATCCACAGTAAATAAAAACCCACCCCTCAATAACATACTCTCTTCTCTGATACTGTCAATATATGTCTACAAATAATCTTACACCAGTTTCCCAATTAGGTTCCTCAGACTTTGTTGAGGTAGGAACAATGGTGGCAAAATGCACACTGCAGTGTTTTTCGCGTTTGATCCATACTTTCAATATAGCTAACGTTAGCCACAACAAATTGGAATCGTTATGAAGAAAATCGTGTGCTTGTCACGAATTTCAACTAAGTTATTTGTGTCTATTGCACAATAATCTTTGATAGTGTGTTGTTAGTATGCTGTTTTCTTGGGTAAAAAGAAATTCAAGGGCTGCCATCATTGCCAAAATCTCGCATTGTTATCAACTGTGTACAGGAAACTGTCTTGTGAGCCCTGAACAGCAGCGAAACGGAGCAGTTGCTATGACTACTCACACGCAGACCAGCTGTATAAATTAGTGTAAGCCGAGACTGTTCTCAGGGCATATCTACCGGTTTTGACTAGCAAAAATTACTTTACTTTTCGTGGCAGGTTAGGATAGTTAGATTAAGGTTAGGAATAGGGTTAGCTAAAATTGCCCCAGATGCAACTCAAACATCTAGATACAACAAGGCTTGCCCTGAGAACAGTCTTGGTTTCCTCTAATGCGATGCTGCTGCAGTGTGGGGACAGACAGACAAGCAGCTAGGAGGAAGTTATTTCTGATTTCTGCGTGTAAAAATGAGCACGGAACGGGAGTGATTTTTATCAGGTCCTGGGATTATTGAACTGTTGCGGGATCAGGACAGTACAGGTAACCATTTGACAGGACAAGACTGGACAGGAATTAATATTTACTCCCGTGCCAACCTCTAACTGCAGCCCACCCTGATTTTTTTTTTTTTAAGAAAGAAACCCCCCTCCAAAATAAAAATAGCCAACCAGGTCTATTATTTTTTGAGAAAAGTACTCCCCCAAAAAAAATTCTCCCTCATTTACATATTGGTAGGCTTTTTGCCGATTATCTGCAGATACAACTGAAAACAATTATTGAAGATAGTAAATACTCATCACTGCAGGAACAATAGTAGGCTAGTCCAAAATATGATAACAGAAAACAGATTATATTGTGAGTGCAAGCAATCTCACAGGCTTTTGGGAACTGACGACCTGGGTTGTAGTGTGTTCTTGGACATGCAAGTTAAATAGTTAAGCTTTATCAGTGTTTGTAAACAGAGCGTGCTGCGAGTGTAGTGCACCGTGGATACATATCCACTGCTGGTCTGCCACTAGCCACCCTGACCGGCCCAATGGTGGTGCACGAGCCCAGATCCCGTGTGGGGCTCAATGTTATGTCTATGTCCTCTTACAGTTGTTCTAGCCTTGTTAAATGTTTAAATGCTTCTAAGTGGCACAGTGGTCTAAGACACTGCATCTCAGTGCTAGGGGCTCAGTGCTACAGACAACCTGGTTTAAATCCAGACTGTATCACAACCGGCCGTGATTGGGAGTCCCATAGGGCGGCGCACAATTGGCCAAGCGTCTTCCGAGTTTGGCCGGTGTAGGCCGTCATTGTAAATAAGAATTTGTCCAGTTAAATAAAGTTAAAAAATATAATTATACTAATACAGCGTGGGTTATGTGGGGTGAACAGAACAGGGATTGCAGCCTGCACAGCTCAAAATGGGGGGTTCTATGACTTTATCACCTGTGCTAGGCCCTGTTTGCAGTGAAGTAGTAGAACCTTGGATGTTTAGTTCTCCTTAACAGTATATCTCACTAGTGTGTAGGGTCACTTTTGGTGTGTCTTATCCTCTGATGCCGGACCATACAGGTCAAACAAAGGCGGTGGCAGCATCACACTACTCTGCTCATTCCAGTACTTACTTAGATAGATACTTTATTGATCCCCGAGGGTGTGAGGGCTTGGTTGTGGTAAGGCCTCTTACTCCCACCAGGGGGAGTGAAAGGCACACAATCAATTCCTCACACCCTAACTGGGGAAATTAATGATCCCCAATCAGAGACAGCTGTCTAGAGATGTCTCTGATTGGGGATAGTATTTAGGCCCCACACACATCCACCTGTGTGTAGATCATTGCTTGTGCTTGTTTGGTTATGTAAGTACTCACTCATAGGTTTGTTGTTTTGTTTTGTTTTATTATTATTATAAATAAAACATGTTCGCAACGTCCTCTCGCTCTCCGCCTCATTCCCTTCAACCACATCGTGACAGAATGATCCACCACCAAGGGAACCTGCATCGAGAGGAAGAGGAGGAATATTGGAGCAGTGAGACCACCAGCTTCGCGGAGGAGCCTGGAGGACATCGACGCAATCGGAGGAGACGTCGGGGAGGAAAAGCTGTGGAGGGTGCACAGCCACTGGTGGTGGGGAGCATCTGGGGCTCATAGACACCTGCGGGAGAAGATGGGCTTGTGACTGGACCAGCGTGGGGGCTTGGGATAGAGCCCGTACCAACAGAGTCAGAGGAGAGGAAGGACCGACCGTGGACAGCCCCGAAGGTCCCCCATATTAACGGTGTGGGGGGGTTGTGGGGTCCTTGGGACGCGAGGGACAAGGAGGTATTTCAGGTGGGCCGAGGAGAACGACGAGATGATGCGTTCGGTTTCCGGTGCCAGTACCAGATCTCCAGCGCGCTCCCGGCCTGCCCTACCCACGCGCCTCCTCAGCCCGGTACGTCCAGCGACAGCTCCCAGCACCGGAGATCCAGTGCGTGTTCCCAGCCCATGGACCTCAGTACCCACGCCACGCGATCCACCGTCGGTCAGCCATCCCAGTGTGAAAGAACAGCTCCCACCACTTCCGCCTCCGACGGCCGAAAACAGCAAGACGCCGGAGGGTTTCTTAGAGATTCTGGGTGGCCCTTCCTCCCGATTCCAAGCCCAACCCTCACGTTCGGGAGATCGAGGAGGCGGATAGTTGAGGCTAGATTGGCGATCTGGAAGAAGCGTCTGGCTCACCTCTTTCCCGAGGGAAAGAAAGAGGAAGGGTCGGAGCTCCTCGCCAGGCCGGTGCCCAGTTCGGGACAGGCAGACAGGTCGATTAAACACCCGGAGCTGTCATCTACACTGCTGCCTGGGCTGGGCACGGCAACCGATCTAGCTTCAAAAATCGATTTGTCTCGATTTGTCTCGAGGGTCCAGCCCTACATCTCCCGTGCCTGCTCCTCACCCCAGACCACCGGTTCACCGCCACAGTCAGGTACAGCCGGTGCCTGCTCCTCACCCCAGACCACCGGTTCACCTCCCTAGCCCGGAGCTTGCATCGGTGCCCAGGCCGGGCACGACGTACAGCCCCGCTTTGGAGCAGGAGCTCCTTAGCGTGCCGGTGCCCAGTCTGGGGCCGGCTACCAGCCCAACTACAGGGCTGGAAAACCCCTCTGCGTCGGTGCCCAGGGTGGCCACGACGTACAGCCCCGCTTTGGAGCAGGAGCTCCATAGCGTGTCGGTGCCCAGTCTGGGGCCGGAAACCACCTCTGCGTCGGTGCCCAGGGTGGGCACGACGTCCATGTCACGAGAATTTATATCCCAATGTTCTAAATGAACTCTTTAGCTCTATCTGTATCCTGAAGGTTGTAAATTCTTCAGTTTGGTTAAATAATACAGAGAGAGTTCCAGCATTGCAAAATGGTCAGTCTTTATTCATAGAGAGCTCTGACCCCTCCCATGAGGGGCCGTCTATATATACCCACACAAGTTCCTGTTATCTCAGGTCACTCCCTTCAAGACATTCCAGTACTCTTCCACTGACCACGTTCATTCCTACAAAGGAATCATTAACTGCAGTTTCTTGTCTAAAACCCCCCCTCCCCTGACATGATTCTTATACATTTCACACATTACAACATTTCAGGGTGAAACATCTTAGTCATTAACATTAAACATACAAATTCCTTTATCAATCCACCCTTTGACTAAATTTTCACACTGATCATTACACATCTATCCTCATAGGATTCCTAAAGGTCATACAAAGTCAAACTTAATCCAAACAAAACCAATACATATATTTATATTCCAAACTCATCAATTACTGTTCTAGGCCTATTCAGCCATAACTCTTCCGGTTAGGATCTTCGTCATGACCTTCATATAAAGAATCAGTCTTTTCTAAGCATTAAATTGTCTCATTCAACATGGGCTCCTTGGAATGGAAAGGATCTCAATCATCTACTAGGCTTGGAGGGGTATCTTCATCATTCCACTAAATGTATACAACATCTGTTAGCCTGAACAAAATTCCATTTCCCCTCCCAGTTACACTCTTTATTCAAGATTTTCACATTAGATCTAAGAAATGTTTCATTCAATCTGTAGTCTTCTGGGTCGAATCGATCATCAGTGTCCTCCTCGTCCATCACTGCTGGTGAATTGTATTCCTCCTTCTACTGATCAGAATCTGGAACTGGTCCATGTCTCACCACCTGCTTGGACGCCTGCACTTTCCAACCCTCGGACACAGGGAACAAAACAACAACCACATAATACAAGCATACACATACAGGCAATAGCTGCCCCCAAAATTGTGGCTACTATGGTTTTCCATTTCCCAAACATTTCATCAAACCATCCTGTCACATATGTATTCACTCCTGAGTTCTCAGCCCATCCTTCACTTAGAGCTGTCAATCCTGCAAAAGCTCTGGTGTCGTTAGGAATAAATTTACAACAACTGCCCCCCACCATTCTGCATACTCCACCCATTTCTGCCAGCAACATATCTAGAGCCAACCAATCTTCCCAGGTCATGAGCGAGGTGGCGGATAATTGGTTTGAGATCCTCTTCACTGCATCCTTACTCCCCTTTACGAATCATTACTGATTGATCCAATCCACATGTTTATTGAACGTCACCCACCAAAAGAACATTGTCCTGAAACCTTAACCTACTTTATTCATAGCTTCATGTTCATCAGGGACTCCCCTAGGAATTCCAATCGCATCAATACAAATAGGGCTATTCTCCTTCTTGGCACAACCCCTCCTACGCCTGATTAAACCTTTCCTTGGTTTCTGGTAACTAATTCTAACTGGCTAAACCAATAGGACTGGGGTGCAGGTACCTACCCACCCTTTTTATAGTGTCTGCCTTATACGTCCTTTACTGGTACACGCCCATCACACATCTGTTACCAGGGCTTTAAGGTTTAATAGTTTCTCCTGTGCCTCTGAACTCAGATCAGTAACATTAACTACTGACTTACTCCATTAAAATCACCCAAATCTCTGCTGTCATTCTTGTCTATAACACTCCCCTGGAGTCAGAGTGAACTGGGGTGGGTTAGCAGCCTCTTTCAATCTCGCCAACCCCATCCCTGTACAGTTTTCACCTCTGTTTTGCTCAGTTAATTTTGGTGCTATTTACGTCTCTACAGGTATCCTAACCATAGTCATCCGCGCAAGCCCCATACTTGTATAATATCTTCTTGGCTCACTGCCTTCACTTAATATTTTCCCCAAGTATGTTTAAACTGTAGGCCAAGGGTAACTAGCAGTAGGTCCTGTACAGAGGCATAATGCATAAGTATGAACACCTTTCTCTCGACTACATACTCCCACTTAATGGAGAGGTTATCAATATTTATTTTGAAAACCACATCCTGCCTCTCTCTGGCCACTATGTTATAATACTCACTTCCAGTGGAACCCTTATCCTGAGTCATCTGTCTTTTAATTATTCCCATGGTAGAGTTTCATTTTTTATTTTTGGTGAGTGGTGGATCTGGATGTATCAAAATTAGACTGATGTAGCTCAGGGTCCCCCATATTCCCAAGAACCGCCAACCCTCTCCTGTCCTTAGTCAGTCTGCTGAGTTCCACCCCATACTCACACCTCTAGGAACACACCACAGTGATGATAGGTCGGGGTAGGGAATCTTCGTTAAGGAGGTAACCCCCGGACCCTATTGGTACTCGGTTCTGCTCCTTAACTCTGTATGTGTTCAGCAGTGTTTGTATGTGTTTCTTACCTCCTTGCAGTGGGCAACGTGGACCCAGGTCGCTCTCTTTCTGAACATATCTAAATGGCAAATAGGCAGTTTCCAACAAGACCTGGTAGGGCCTTCCCAATGGGGCTGCTTCCAGTCTTTCCTTTTCAATCATTGGACCCGCACCCCATCACCTGGTTGGATAGAGTGGGTCACTCTCTCCTTCAGTTCACCTGTAGGTCACAAAATCTTTGACATACGGGTGTGATTAGCAAACAATCTTCTCATGTGTTCAGCCAGAGTATTCTCAGTGTCTATCTCTGCCTACTCTGGTCCTCCTAACTCTACATTCTATATGGTCTCCCAAACCCTCTTCAAAGGAAGATAACCCATCTCTGTCTGCCGTTACTCTAATGGTCATTAACACTATAGGTACTCATCTTACCAAGTTTCTCCCAATACCTATATAGGTCTTCCTTAGTCTACTTTTTATTGTTCCATTCATGCGTTTAATTAAACCTGCCGATTGCGGATGACATGAACAATATTTCTTCCTGGTAATATCTAACTTCTATCACAGTCAATCACCATTTCTTTCCCTCACTCTTTGTAAGTTCTATAAAGTCCATCTCCAGCTGTTAGAATGGATACCTTGCCTGAGGAAACTCTCCTTTTGGTGCCCTTTGCCTCCCTTGATGATTACTCTGTGCACAAATCACACATCTGGAACAAATTTTTTTTTAGATAATTTGTTATACCATATGCCATGAAATGTTTCCTGATTATTCCTACCATTCCTCCTGTTGACACATGGTTTTGCCCATGTGTCAAAATAGCTGCATATCTAAACAAAGACTTGGGTAGTATAGGCAAATCACCCTTATGCCAAATATCATCTCAGAAGATTGTCCATCCCTTTTTCCATATTTCTAATTCTCTCTGTGTGAAGAGCAGAATGTAGCACCCAGGCTCTACAGTAATTAAAACTCATCATCTGTTTATAAATCTTGGTACTCCCAAAATCATCTCTTTTCTAGAGGGGTTCAGAGTAAGCCCTTCTCAAGGTATAGTATGTCTCCAATACACAACCACAATTTGCTACAATTGTAGTTTCCTTTTGCTCACTTTACGGCCTTGTTCTGCCATATACTTTAACAACTACAGTTTATCCCATCCCCATCCTACACCAGTAGGGTTATCCACTAGAATATAATCTACAATATAAATCAAAATGTCTGTTTCCTTTGAGGCTCTAATTTTACTAGATTATTAGTGATAGCTTGTAAAAAATCCGTACAGCCTTACTAAAACCCCTTATATATGGCAATTTCTTCCCCTAAAAGGTAAACCCAAACCACCCTTGGTACAGGTATGCTAAAAAACCATTTAGCCAAATTCATCATAGTTAGCTAAATATTTTCCCATCTCACTTGACTATGCAGGGTGTATAAATCTGATACACCTAGAGCTCTAACACACTCTAATTCACTCCCTGGAGATCTAATACTATTCTACAATCATTAAAAAATTCCACTATGCTTAGCTTGATCCTGTTTTCCATTCTGCTTGTGATGGATCACATATCTTTTAACTTCTACCAATTATGCAGTCCCCCATATTCCCACCAATGTTTTCTTAACAGCTTCTAATCATTACAGGTCTCATTCCAGTGAGGAATACTATCTTTAACTGCTCTCTGTCCATGGTTTATACACATCTAATGTGAGCACTGCCCCATCTATGCCTGCTAATGGATTAGTTAGGCTATCAATGGGCACTGGTTTGAGGGAGACCTCCTGTTACCTCCAACTCCCTTGCCTCCCTGTCTCACCAATAGTTCCTTTAAAATGTCTGTGAGACTTATCTCTTCATCTGTCTCATCCCCCTCTCCCCCCTGAGCTCCCTGAGTTTCCCTCTGATTAGGATAGGGGGCTGGGGTCCCTCACAACTACCACCCCATCATCTGGACTCTCACTCCATGCCCAATCTACTAATGAGGGATATTATTTCAATCCAGAGTCATCTATGGGTGGCCGTGGATTCTGACTTCAACTGTTCTTTCTTACTCTCAGACTTCATAAAATATTACTTTTAATACAATCTATAATTAACCTTCAAAACTACCTATACCAAAATTACTTCTTTAATCAATCCTTCATCAACAAATCCTTAGGACTATAACTTAGAAGGTATGGCTTCCAGCTCACTCTCCTTGTCATTAGTCAGGTCCCACTTCTAAGTTTCTCTCTCCAATTCAACTCTCATCTATATCTGCCAATAAATAGACTATACTAGTCTCCCTCTGGTATCTACTATTCATTACCCACTTTCCTAAGTACCTCCATTCCACTGAGGTATCTTTCCACTAGGGATATGTGTAAACTCAACTTTTCACCTATATAATCTCCAATTCTGTGGTCCCAACTCCTTCTCCTTGCTGACATTTACAAATAGCCAACTCCTCTGGTAGGAGTACAGTATCCAAAAGATCCAAAATCAACTTAGCATGTGTAATAGTCACCATTCCCCTGTTTATCCACTGTGCAGCAAATATGTGTACTATCTGTGTTAATGGTAACTATTTTCGCTCTACCCAAACAACATGCACAAGTAAGAGCCACTATTTCTGTCTGTTATTCAGAATCATTTATAGGTAAGATTCAGCTTCCAAAATGTCTGTCTCTGCTCTGACTTTCTTAGGGTCAAGAGGTTGACTAGGCTCTTGCCTCACTCATCATGTCCCCTAGTTCTTTAGACATCTGATCTGATAGTGGAGAACCAGTTGTTCTCTTGGTCTGACTGGGTACCTAACCTCCCCCCCAGGTCAAATCTTCAGTAAACATTCAGGGTTTATGGATAGACTCCCAACTTATCTCTACAGAACGGAGGGGGCCTCAATAGGCTTGCCTCCTCCTCCCCTCTGTCCAATGTTCAAAATGTCCCTCCATAAAACTATCACAAATTGTAAACCACTCGGTTTCTCCTGTCCTCCAGTATTTTCCTAATAGCCCATCTAATCTGGAATAACTAGACCAGAATTGTTTCCCTCCTAATAACATCCATGTTATTTCTCTATCACATGGTGTTTCAAACCTCCAAGTATTAACCTCTTTCATTTTTAAGTACTGAACTAATCAGCTATTCCACATAAAGTATCTCCATGGTTCTAATATTATCCATATTATTTTACTTACATCTATTTCCCTATCAACACACCCTTTCAGTATGCAATTACTTAACTATTCCCTTCTAAATTATAATGGGTCAGCAACACATTGGATTCCCCTCGTCCTCATTCTCACCACAGATACAACCCATCCCCCACATTTGTTTCCCATCCAGCTCAAACGTTAAAATCACAGCTCAGGCAAACGCCCTTCCTTCAAACGTTTAAGATCCACCAGAATTATAACTCCACCATCCACTAGGGTCGTACTACATGTATTGTAACCTAAAATGCCAATTCATTTATCATGTCAGTCAATATATAATACCATATATTACACACAACCTCGGTTAATGAGGAGTAAAATTTATATTATGGGGAAAGAAAAACCCGCGGTACTAAATGCTTTCCAACTCACCATTCACCTATAAACTGAGTAGTAATTTACTTCAAAATGAATGCGGCCCGATTGAACGTGCGCTAGCCAACCATGCTACCATGGAAGTAGTCCTAATCATCACTCTAACTTCCCCAAGCAAAGCTCCTTTGGGAAATGGCCCTAAACTAGTTTCAAAAAGTTTTCACTCAATATAGCCAACCTAGACTCCTAAATTCCTATAACCATTTTATCATATTTTACCAAAGTTTATCGCGACGCAGCCTCTGTCCGTTGTTAGTTAAAGTTAACCTACCCAATATGAAAATAACAATCCGACACCCAGCCCTTGATCAACGTTACTAGCAATATTTATCAACACAATGAGTTATTCCCACACAGGGACAAACTCTTTGCTTACCTACATCAACACAATGAGTTATTCCCACGCAGACAAACGTTTCGCTTACAGTTCCTCACAAGACATACAACAATCAGAGACAAACGATGCCACGTTTAAATGGCCGGACATGTTGGTTCCTACCGTTCCACACAATCAGGACAAACTCGTCAGTTTATCGTCCTGTCCTTTCAACATACAACTACATTATTACGATACCGGTTCACACTGCAGTTACAACACAAATAACACAATTCTACAGCTTAAATTCACAATACCATTAACTTGGATAAACGCTCCCACAGCGGGGTTTCAAGATCAATTTACCTTCTTCGCAGTCTCCACTCTTCACCTGAATAATTATTTTATGACTTTTAGTAGATCACTAGGTCTCACATGTATACGGGTTAAATAATTTATAAAATTATTGTGCCGTTTCTTATGACTTTTGACTGATTAGTATTACTAGGTCTCACACGTACACGGATTAAATAACTTCCGTTATTGTGCCGTTCCTTATGACTTTTGACTGATTAGTATTTCTACCTCACATATCGATAATTATTTCCTTCGTCCTCTCATGTTAAATAGGTTACCTCGCCTCCTTATTTACCCCTTCTGCCTGCTGTTTCCTCACATTATCTCCACAAGTTTTACGTATCGTTTTCAATTACTCCATATTTGACCTCCCATCAAATCCATTTTCCTTCCTAAAGTTCACCCTTGTTTTACGTTTTCAAGAATACTAGCGCGTGGTTTTCTCTAGATAAACGTCTAAAAACGAAAGTTCACTTTATTTCTGTATTCCTACTGACGATCCCAGATCGCCTCGATACAGAGTAGTTACTTTCCTCCTGTATTCCTACTGACGATCCCAGATCGCCTCGATACAGAGTAGTTACTTTCCTCCTGTATTCCTACTGACGATCCCAGATCGCCTCGATACAGAGTAGTTACTTTCTTTCTGTATTCCTACTGACGATCCCAGATCGCCTCGATACAGAGTAGTTTATATTGGTAATGGCCTCAATCTACCTGGAGTCTTTTCGGACCCCGTTCCGTTTTGGCTCCAAACCCAATTCCTATCTTCCAATTGCATAGAATACTTCGTTGCCTTTAAAACTTTTCTCCACACAAAATTCTAAAGATAGGTCACCAGGATGGACAGCCCCTAGTGGATATGGAATAGTTTAACACCTAGATCACATCAAAACCCTTAATTTAATGCAATCATACAGGTATTATTCCCCCAAATCCGTATGAATAAAAATTACTGACCGTATCCTTGCAGCTGGGACTAAATGTTGGTTGGATCTCGTCACCGTTTAACTGTCGCGTCCAGTTTTCCACCGGCCTGAAATAACCCTCAATTTCAGAGGTCAGGTCTTTGTTCTTACGGATATAATATCCGCCCGTGCACGGTTTCGGTATGTCCCTGGGGCGACAGAAACGGGTATCGAGAATCCGCTCGAAGGACCAAATGTCACGAGAATTTATATCCCAATGTTCTAAATGAACTCTTTAGCTCTATCTGTATCCTGAAGGTTGTAAATTCTTCAGTTTGGTTAAATAATACAGAGAGAGTTCCAGCATTGCAAAATGGTCAGTCTTTATTCATAGAGAGCTCTGACCCCTCCCATGAGGGGCCGTCTATATATACCCACACAAGTTCCTGTTATCTCAGGTCACTCCCTTCAAGACATTCCAGTACTTTTCCACTGACCACGTTCATTCCTACAAAGGAATCATTAACTGCAGTTTCTTGTCTAAACCCCCCCCCCCCCTCCCCTGACATGATTCTTATACATTTCACACATTACAACATTTCAGGGTGAAACATCTTAGTCATTAACATTAAACATACAAATTCCTTTATCAGTCCAGCCCCGCTTTGGAGCAGGAGCGCCTTAGCGTGCCGGTGCCCAGTCTGGGGCCGGAAAACACCTCTGCGTCGGTTCCCAGGGTGGGCACGACGTTCAGCCCCGCTTTGGAGCAGGAGCTCCTTAGCGTGTCGGTGCCCAGTCTGGGGCCGGCAGCCAGCCCAATCACGGGGCTAGAATCCTCCTCTGCGTCGGTGCCAGCCTGGGCGCAACGTTCAGTCCTGCCCCAGGGATGGGGATGGAGAAGGGTCAGGAAGTCTGCTCCGCTCCAGTGCAGGGGCAGTCCGCTCCACCGGTGCGGGGTTCTATGACTTTATCACCTGTGCTAGGCCCTGTTTGCAGTGAAGTAGTAGAACCTTGGATGTTTAGTTCTCCTTAACAGTATATCTCACTAGTGTGTAGGGTCACTTTTGGTGTGTCTTATCCTCTGATGCCGGACCATACAGGTCAAACAAAGGCGGTGGCAGCATCACACTACTCTGCTCATTCCAGTACTTACTTAGATAGATAGATACTTTATTGATCCCCGAGGGTGTGAGGGCTTGGTTGTGGTAAGGCCTCTTACTCCCACCAGGGGGAGTGAAAGGCACACAATCAAGTCCTCACACCCTAACTGGGGAAATTAATGATCCCCAATCAGAGACAGCTGTCTAGAGTTGTCTCTGATTGGGGATAGTATTTAGGCCCCACACACATCCACCTGTGTGTGGATCATTGCTTGTGCTTGTTTGGTTATGTAAGTACTCACGCCACTGTGTTTCATAGGTTTGTTTAGTTTTATTATTATTATAAATATAACATGTTCGCAACGTCCTCTCACTCTGCGCCTCGTTCCCTTCAACCACATCGTGACAGAGGGTACATTTCTTTGTCAAGCAGCTACAACAATAACACAGGGCAGGTGCAAAATGCCAGAACGAAAGTACACAAAAGACAGACAAATGATACGTAGAGCGGTAGTATGAAAAGGTATAGAAATACAAGAAGTCTGGAGTGCAAAAAAGCTATAAAAAGACATTGCATAGTATGGGTGGAGGGCTGAATATGTACACTATACATTGGTGGATGGTGCATGGTTAACTATACAATACAGGTCGATGGCAGAGAAATACTTCAATAGCTAAAAGTACGTATGATATGAGTGAGGGTAATAATAGTTTACTTAATATACAGACTGGTTAAATAAACAGGTAAGTGAGTATTTTGCATGGTTAAATTAACTGTACAGGTAAATGGCAGGAAGAGATACTTAAATAGCTAAATGTGTGCATGATATAATTTAGGGTAATAATAGTAATTCCCTTAAAATACAGTCCTTAATGCGCAGGGTTTAATTACAGATAAATGCACGTATTGCATATTCGATATACTAAAAGCAATGAAAAAAGATACAACTGACAGGATACTAATATGCATTCCCGAGTGAATGAATACGTAAGTTAAGTCCAAGATTTACTTGCAATATTGCCTGTGATATGATATAACAACTGTACATGAATATGTATATACAGACCTGAAAGAATAAATAAGTCCTGAGTGAATGAGTGATTACAGACCAGAGTTACTCACGGATGGATGCATAAATGTTGAACTAGGTCCTAACACCCCAACAGTTTCAGGTCTATGTTGCCGACGGCACGGCACCCCGGTGAGGCATTAAGTAGTTTAATAGCTTCCGGCAGGAAGGACCTCCTGTAGCACTCTCTGGCACAGCATGGTGGGATCAGTCTGTGACTGAAGGTGCTCCTCTGCGTCATAACCATGGCATGCAGAGGATGGATGACGTTGTCCATGATGGCCAGCAGTTTGGCCAAGATCCGTCTCTCCGCCACATCCTTTAGAGTGTCAAGGCTAATCCCCAGAACAGAGCTAGCATTCCTGATCAGCTTATTTACCCGAGAAGCATCACCGGCTTTTATGTTGGCACCCCAGCACACCACTGCAAAAGAGATGGCACTGGCCACCACAGACTGGTAGAAGGTATGCAGTAGTTTACTGCACACGTTGAGGGACCTGAGCCTCCTCAGAAAATAGAGTCGGCTCTGGCTCTTTCTGTACAGAGCCCCAGTGTTACCAGCCATTCCAGCCTGTTGTCCATATGGACTCCCAGGAACCAACCATTTCCACATCCATCCCCTGTATAGGGACTGCAGTCAGTAGTGCCTTGGTTCTCCTGAAGTCCACCACCTCTTTTGTTTGAAGTCATTGATTGTGCTCCTGTACTCCTCCTCCTGCCCACCCTTGATGCACCCTACAATTGCGGAGTCATCCGAGAACTTCTGTAGGTGGCATAATTCAGAGTTATATCTGACGTCCGAGGTGTAGAGGGTGAACAGGAAGGGGGACAGGATCGTTCCCTGCCCGTTCTGACACAGTTCTGTAGTCGCACAAATTGTGGCCTACCGGTCAGGTAGTCCGTGACCCAGGAGACTATGGGTGCTTCCACTTTCATCCTCTTCATCTTCTCACCCAGTAGCAGGGGCTGAATGGTGTTGAAGGCACTGGAGAAGTCAAAAAACATAACCCTCACAGTGCAACCTGTGTTGTCCAGGTGAGAGTAGGACCTCTACAGAAGGTAGATGATTGCATCATCCACCCCAATGTTGCGCAGATATGCGGACTGCAGGGGGTCCAGTGATGTACACACTAGGGGTCTGAGGTGAGCGAGGACTAACCTTTCCAGGGTCTTCATGATGTGGGATGTTAGAGCTACAGGTCTGAAGTCATTCAGGACAGTGGGGTGCGCCTTCTTGGGCACTGGGACGAGGCAGGATGTTTTCCACAGCACAGGGACCCTTTCCAGGCTCAGGCTAAGGTTGAAGCGGCGCTGGAGTATTCCACACAGTTGGTCAGCACAGACCCTAAGCACCCTTGGGCTGATGCCATCAGGGCCCGCCGCTTTCCACTGATGTAGTCTCTTTAGCTCTCTCTTCCCTTGGTTGGTGGTGAAAGCCAACCCAGGTAGGGAGGTGGGGGGAAGGGGGGTGTTGAGGATCAGTCCAGAGGGAGCTGGGGCGGAGGTGGGGTCGCTGATTGTCTCAACAGAGGTGTTGTGAGCAAAGTGGGGGTGGAACAGCCGTGAGGGTGTGTGTCCTGGGGAGCTGGAGGGGAGGTGGACAGGGCCAGTATCGAACCTGTTAAAAAATTGGTTCAGCTCATTGGCTCTGTCCTGGGTCACCTCCGTCTGCCCACTGTTTGACTTTTTGAAGCCAGTGATATTTCTCATACCCTTCCACACTCTCACCTGGCTCTGCCTAAGCTTGTCCTCCATCTTCTCCTTATACCCTCTCTTCCCCTCAGCAATCTTCAACTTCAGCTCCCTCTGGGCGCATTTCCACCTCCTTGAAGGCCCTCTTCTTCTCATTCAGCAGGGCCTTCAGGTCGCTGGTGACCCAAGGTTTATTATTTTGAAAACAGCGTACCTTCCTGGTGGGTACAGTGTTGTCTACGCAAAAATTAATATAGTCCGTTATGCAGTCAGTAAGTCCATCGATGTCCTCCCCATGAGCCTCACAGAGCACATCCCACTCTGTTGTTTCAAAGCAGTCCTGTAGGGCCTCATTCGCCTCCGGAGACTATCTCCTAATCGTCCTAGTGGTCGCAGGCTGCTGTTGGACCATAGGTCTGTAGAGTGGGGTGAGGATGACAAGGTTGTGATCCGATCTACCGAGGGGAGTTGTATGCATCCTTCACATTAGCATATAACAAGTCCAGAGTTTTTTTATTCCTGGTTGGGCACTTCACAAACTGTTTGAACGTGGGCAGCGTTGAAGAGAGAGATGCATGGTTAAAATCCCCCGAAATGGCAAAGAAAGCACTGGGATGCGCTGTCTATAACCTCGCGATAACAGAGTGGATGACGTCACACGCTGTGTTTGCGTCAGCGGAGGGGGGAATGTAAACAATAACAGCAATGGTAGCCGTGAATTCCCTCTGCAAATAGTATGGTCTCAGGCTAATGGCTAACAGCTCAATGTCCGGGCTACAAAACTGTTCCTTAAGAGTAATATGGCTTGGATTACACCATCTGTTGTTAACTTATAAAGCCAGCCCGCCTCCCTTGCTCTTACCGGAAGAATCTGATGGTCCGGAACCCGCCGATAGTGACGTTCTCAATGGGGTTATCATTCAGCCAAGTCTTAGTAAAAAACAATAGGCTCACTTCCCGATAGTCTCTTTGTCCAAGAATCAAGGCCTGAAGCTCATCCATCTTGTTATGTAGCGATCTCATGTTGCCCATAATGATAGACGGTATAGACGGCTTGTACTTCCTCAGCTTTGCCTTACACTTCAATTCGTCCGGAATATCAAACTTTTCCCTGGGGTGCAAGCAGCACTGCGTGAGCCAAATCCAAGAGCTGGGCTCTGTTGTAAATAATTGTAGACTCGTGAACGTTCAGCGCTGAGAAAAATAAAAAGTGACTCTGTGATAAAAAGGACCACTAAAACCTGTAAACACACTGCAGCAGGGATAAACCTGTAAAACAGTAGCACTCCATAATCCTGAACTATTATAGTTCAACTGTGTCACGGCTGGGTTTGTAAATAGACCAAGGTGCAGCGCAGTAATAGTTCGGTATATCCATTTAATGAAGCAATATATTGAACTAACAAACAACAAGACAAGTACTTACAAAGAACACTCCTTCACCTAGACTGACATATAGGACAATGAACCACACCCAGGTGTGGAACATAACTAATATAAGTAGGATCCCTAAGTAGAGACAACGCTTAGCAGCTGCCTCTAATTAGGGACCCAACACAAAACACCACACAGAACTAGACAACCTAGATCTGTCAGACTCTGATCATGGCTAAATAGAGGAGCCAAAGGCTTCTCTATGGCCAGAGCTTGACAAACTGTTGCAAAAAACATACGAAAAACATACTGAAACAACAATTTATGCACAAACAATGGGAGCTGCTTAACAGGCGACCATGCAGGGCGCCGCCAATCACTTCCCCCACCTCTCAGGTGGTCAAGCGAGCTTTTGTACAATACTCAGTTGCGGCCAAATATATTGGCACTCTTGCACTTTTCTTAAATTATTCCCCACTTCTATTGATGGATATGTGAAGTGTTTATCTCCAGGTATCTTGGCCAAAGGCCGTTCAACCAAGTACTAGCTGCAGGGTGCCAATACTTTTGTCCATGCCATTTGTCTTTATTTTTAAATTAAAAAATGTTTAACCTTAGTTCCCAAAAATAAAATGTCTTCTGCAATGTTGAAAATCCAATTACATGGTGTTGTTTTTCTATTTAAACTTAATTTAGAAGAAATGTATGTGGCCAATTTCACGCCATAAGTATTGAATTTAAAATAAAATAAATCGTAAACATGAGAAATAAAGTTGAAAATGTAAACATATTTTAGAGGAAGGGTGAAATAATGGATGTTGAAATCAAAAACCAAACAATTGAAAGCAAAATGTATAGAATTGTAAACAAAAACAATATCCAATCCTATTGAATACATTTGTCTACGCTCTTGCCTGCATTCACTACCTTTTGGTTATGCTAATCATATCTTTGCTTTCGATGTCTGTTATTTTTGCTTTCACTGCCAGTATTTTCGAGTGCAAGTTTTTTCCTGTGTAGGGCGGGGTTTAGAGGGAGGCGTAGACAATGAGTCTCCATTGGTCCACTAGTTTTGTAGTGACAGTTCATCTTAACCCAATCAATGAACACGATATACAGACTTTTTTTCTATTGGCTATTTAACCAGATGGTCTGACGTCACTCAGTGGCCCCATGTACTGAACATGGTTGACCAGATACCTTTGCCAAATTTTGGACCACAGGTCATTCATATGTTTATCTAAGTAGTTACATGTTTTGTCATTAAATGTATTAGATAGACAAGCTTCTAATATCCGTACATTATTGACCCGTGACTGACAATTTTGAAGTTTGTTCAGTATATTAAGCGTATCTTTATACAATAGATTTCATGGTATCAAGCAAGATTGGGTCTAGGCTTCAGGTATTGTTATGGGAATAACATTAGCTATTTAGGGTTGTCGTAGCGGTCTAAGGCACTGCATCTCAGTGCAAAAGGCGTCACTGCAGACCCTGGTTCGATCCCGGGCTGTCTCACAACCGGCTGTGATTGGGAGTCCCATAGGGCGGCGCAAAACTGGCCCAGCATCATCTAGGCTAGGGGAGGCAGGGATAAGCCGTCATTGTAAATAAGAATTTCTTAACTGACTTGCCTAGTTAAATAAAAAAGTTAAATAAAAATAAATGCCTGTAACATTACAGCTAGCCACTGCCAGTCTTACATGCTGACTACTGACACGAGCATTGCAAAATAAATGTACACATACAGTGTACATGTTATTCAATCATTGAACCCACACTGCTCGCACGCATCAACAAGCTTCTGCGTTAACAGGCGCTAAAATAGAACTTGGTTCTATTTGTGACACTCAACACGCTGCAAGTCCTGCCTCTACCATCTCCTCGTTGGTTTTTAGGAGCATATACCCACGTGCCATCTCCTCATTGGTTTTTAGGAGCATATCCCCACGTGGGGGATTGAAAGATGAACAGAGGTCCCCGCTACATTCGGTTGTGGTACTGCACCTTATTATATTTAAGTTGCCAACTGCCATATACAGTGGGGAGAACAAGTATTTGATACACTGCCGATTTTGCAGGTTTTCCCACTTACAAAGCATGTAGAAGTTTATAATTTTTATCATAGGTACTCTTCAACTGTGAGTGACGGAATCGAAAACAAAAAAACAGAAAATCACATTGTATGATTTTTAAGTAATTAATTTGCATTTTATTGCATGACATAAGTATTTGATACATCAGAAAAGCAGAACTTAATATTTGGTACAGAAACCTTTGTTTGCAATTACAGAGATCATACGTTTCCTGTAGTTCTTGACCAGGTTTGCACACACTGCAGCAGGGATTTTGGCCCACTCCTCCATACAGACCTTCTCCAGATCCTTCAGGTTTCGGGGCTGTCGCTGGGCTTTCAGCTCCCTCCAAAGATTTTCTATTGGGTTCAGGTCTGGAGACTGGCTAGGCCACTCAGGACCTTGAGATGCTTCTTACGGAGCCACTCCTTAGTTGCCCTGGCTGTGTGTTTCGGGTCGTTGTCATGCTGGAAGACCCAGCCACGACCCATCTTCAATGCTCTTACTGAGGGAAGGAGGTTGTTGGCCAAGATCTCGCGATACATGGCCCCATCCATCCTCCCCTCAATAACGGTGCAGTTGTCCTGTCCCCTTTGCAGAAAAGCATCCCCAAAGAATGATGTTTCCACCTCCATGCTTCACGGTTGGGATGGTGTTCTTGGGGTTGTACTCATCCTTCTTCTTCCTCCAAACACGGCGAGTGGAGTTTAGACCAAAAAGCTATATTTTTGTCTCATCAGACCACATGGCCTTCTCCCATTCCTCCTCTGGATCATCCAGATGGTCATTGGCAAACTTCAGACGGGCCTGGACATGCGCTGGCTTGAGCAGGGGGACCTTGCGTGCGCTGCAGGATTTTAATCCATGACGGCGTAGTGTGTTACTAATGGTTTTCTTTGAGATTGTGGTCCCAGCTCTCTTCAGGTCATTGACCAGGTCCTGCCGTGTAGTTCTGGGCCTAAAAGTTGACGTTAGACCACGTTCATGAAATCTACAAAGAATATATTTTTCAGATTTTGGACACTCAAACGGTGTCTCCCGTCATGCTGAAATCGAGGCATGGTGGATATGGCCTAAAAGTTGACGTTATACCACGTTCATGGAATCTACATAAAATATATTTTTCAGATTTTGGACACTCAAACGGTGTCTCCCGTCATGCTGAAATCGAGGCATGGTGGATATGGCCTAAAAGTTGACGTTAGACCACGTTCATGAAATCTACAAAAAATATATTTTTCTGATTTTGGACACTCAAACGGTGTCTCCCGTGATGCTACTCAATAAAATAACAAAAGCTGCAACGTGAACTGGTGTCGAGTATACATACATACATACAGTGGGGAGAACAAGTATTTGATACACTGCCGATTTTGCAGGTTTTCCCACTTAAAAAGCATGTAGAAGTTGTTAGATTGCGTCAATTCAAATCTGGTATTGGAACAAAAGGCATCATTACACTGCATCCAAGTTAGTCTATTATTTTATTAATGCAAATGCTTAAATGGTAAATATGAGAGTTCGTATACGGGCTCACTGAAACACCACGCAGGGCAGTCAGAGAACTAAACTGTCTAAACATAAAGAGCTTGATATATACTCTGATAGACTTAGTTCCCACTTCGGGTGGGCCTATCAGAGTAGATAGTAGATGTTGAGCGTGGTTTACACTTGCTCAACCTATTGCTGGCGCACAAGCTGGTCCCAGCCCCTAGGCGCATTCTTGTTGCTGGGCATAGTCCTCCTGTTGGGCTATCTTCGTACTTGCTGTCTCGACACATTTGACCACACAGACGGTTCCTGTTATTGTATAGCGAGCTAATTCTTTGTTATACACACATGAGTTACATCTTGCAAAAATAGCTATGTTTTGCACAACAAGCATTCTTTCCACATGTCTATTTTGCAAAGGAACCACTTCCTCTTTATGGCACAACAATATGCACACAACTTGTAAGTTTATTAGTAAGGCACAGTTTAAATTAATTCACTGTTAATCATTCTAATCCAACTCTAACAAAGTCTGTAATTTGAGTGACGGAATCTGTGAGTGACGGAATCTAAAACAAAAATCCAGAAAATCACATTGTATGATTTGTAATTAATTAATTTGCATTTTATTGCATGACATAAGTATTTGATACATACAATCATTGTATGATTTGCCCTCCTGTTCTCCACTCATTACCTGTATTAACTGCACCTGTTTGAACTCGTTACCTGTATAAAAGACACCTGTCTACACACTCAATCAAACAGACTCCAACCTCTCCACAATGGCCAAGGCCAGAGAGCTGTAAGGACATCAGGGATAAAATTGTAGACCTGCACAAGGCTGGGATGGGCTACAGGACAATAGGCAAGCAGCTTGGTGAGAAGGCAACAACTGTTGGCACAATTATTAGATAATGGAAGAAGTTCAAGATGACGGTCAATCTCCCTCGGTCTGGGGCACCATGCAAGATCTCACCTCGTGGGGCATCAATGATCATGATGAAGGATCAGCCCAGAACTACACGGCAGGACCTGGTCAATGACCTGAAGAGAGCTGGGACCACAGTCTCAAAGAACCATTAGTAACACACTACGCCGTCATGGATTAAAATCCTGCAGCGCACGCAAGGTCCCCCTGCTCAAGCCAGCGCATGTCCAGGCCCGTCTGAAGTTTGACAATGACCATCTGGATGATCCAGAGGAGGAATGGGAGAAGGTCATGTGGTCTGATGAGACAAAAATAGAGCTTTTTGGTCTAAACTCCACTCGCCGTGTTTGGAGGAAGAAGAAGGATGAGTACAACCCCAAGAACACCCTCCCAACCGTGAAGCATGGAGGTGGAAACATCATTCTTTGGGGATGCCTTTCTGCAAAGGGGACAGGATGACTGCACCGTATTGAGGGGAGGATGGATGGGGCCATGTATCGCGAGATCTTGGCCAACATCCTCCTTCCCTCAGTAAGAGCATTGAAGATGGGTCGTGGCTGGGTCTTCCAGCATGACAACGGCCCGAAACACACAGCCAGGGCAACTAAGGAGTGGCTCCGTAAGAAGCATCTCAAGGTCCTGGAGTGGCCTAGCCAGTCTCCAGACCTGAACCCAATAGAAAATCTTTGGAGGGAGCTGAAAGTCCATATTGCCCAGCGACAGCCCCGAAACCTGAAGGATCTGGAGAAGGTCTGTATAGAGGAGTGGGCCAAAATCCCTGCTGCAGTGTGTGCAAACCTGGTCAAGAACTTGTCATGAGAATTTCTATCCCAATGTTCTAAATGAACTTTTTAACTCTATCTGTATCCTGAAGGTTGTAAATTCTTCAGTTTGCTTAAATAATACAGAGAGAGATCCAGCTTTGCAAAATGGTCAGTCTTTTATTCATAGAGAGCTCTGCCGAAAGGCAAACACAACACACTTTTATATCCATTCACAGTCAAGCCCCCACCCTGTTTTATGGCCTGCAAGTTCTCAGGAACTGCCTTCAAAAACACTGTCCTGTTATCTCAGGTCACTCCCCTCCAAGGCATCCCTCAGTGGCTAATGTTTACACCTCAGAGACAAGACCCCCACTCTGATAGTTGAGGGTGGTAAACTTTTATGGCTAATCTCCTGCTAGCCTAAGAACTACATCCTGACTAATTTACCAAATGGTAACATTCTAACCATTGTCTATGTAATCTCTAATACATCTTACACATACACAGTTTCAGGGTGAAACATCTTAGTCATTAACATTAAACATACAAATTCCTTTATCAATCCACCCTTTGACTAAATTTTCACACTGAAGGTAAATGTATTTACAATCATGTCTCCATGTCTGGAGTCAGTTCTAGTACTACTTCCAGTCATGGCTCTTCACTTTTAAGATTTTCACCATAACCTTCACACATTAGAACTAATAAAAGTTTTGTCTAGTCTCAGGTTGTCAGGGTCGAAATCCTCGTGGTCCACTAGTTCTGGGGGATTGTATTCTTCGTTCCACTGATCAGATTCTGGAATCGGGCCATATCTCACCATCTGCTGGGCCACTGCATTCTCCAACGCCTTACTCACCAACCCTCGGACACAGGGAACAAAACAACAACCACATAATACAAGCATACACATACAGGCAATAGCTGCCCCCAAGATTGTGGCTACTATGGTTTTCCATTTACCAAATATTTCATCAAACCATCCTGTCACAGATGTATCAATCCCCGAGTTCTCAGCCCACTCTTCACTTAGAGCCGTCAACCCTGCAAGAGCTCTGGTAATTGTGCCATCCGATGCTGTATTGTTTGGAATGAAGGTACAACAATGAGCCCCTACCATTCTACATACCCCGCCCTTTTCTGCCAATAACATATCGAGAGCAAGCCTATTTTGCCAGGTCATGAGTGAGGTGGCGGATAATTGGTTTGAGATCCTCTTCACTGCATCCTTACTCCCCTTTACGAATCATTACTGATTGATCCAATCCACATGTTTATTGAACGTCACCCACCAAAAGAACGTTGTCCTGAAACCTTCACCTACTTGATTCATAGCTTCATATTCATCAGGGACTCCCCTAGGAATTCCAATCGCATCAATCCAAATAGGGCTATTCTCCTTCTTGGCACAACCCCTCCTACGCCTGATTAAACCTTTCCTTGGTTTCTGGTAACTAATTCTAACTGGCTAAACCAATAGGACTGGGGTGCAGGTACCTACCCACCCTTTTTATAGTGTCTGCCTTATACGTCCTTTACTGGTACACACCCATCACACATCTGTTACCAGGCTGTAAGGTTTAGTAGTTTCTCCTGTGCCTCTGAATTCCGATCAGTAACATTAACTACTGACTTACTCCATTAAAATCAACACTCCCCTGGAGTCAGAGTGAACTGGGGTGGGTTAGCAGCCTCTTTCAATCTCGCCAACCCCATCCCTGTACAGTTTTCACCTCTGTTTTGCTCAGTTAAATTGGTGCTATTTACATCTATACAGGTATCCTAACCATAGTCATCCGCGCAAGCCCCATACTTGTATAATATCTTCTTGGCTCACTGCCTTTACTTAATATTTTCCCCAAGTATGTTTAAACTGTAGGCCAATGGTAACTAGCAGTAGGTCCTGTACAGAGGCATAATGCATAAGTATGAACACCTTTCTCTCGATTACATACTCCCACTTAATGGAGAGGTTATCAATATTTATTTTGAAAACCACATCCTGCCTCTCTCTGGCCACTATGTTATAATACTCACTTCCAGTGGAATCCTTATCCTGAGTCCTCTGTCTTCTAATTATTCCCATGGTAGAGTTTCATTTTTATTTTTGGTGAGTGGTGGATCTGGATGTATCAAAATTAAGACTGATGCAGCTCAGGGTCCCCCATATTCCCAAGAACCGCCAACCCTCTCCTGTCCTTAGTCAGTCTGCTGAGTACCACCCCATACTTACACCTCTAGGAACACACCACAGTGATGATAGGTCGGGGTAGGGAATCTTCGTTAAGGAGGTAACCCCCGGACCCTATTGGTACTCGGTTCTGCTCCTTAACTCTGTGTGTGTTCAGCAGTGTTTGTATGCGTTCTTACCTCCTTGCAGTGGGCAACGTGGACCCAGGTCGCTCTCTTTCTGAACATATCTAAATGGCAAATAGGCAGTTTCCAACAAGACCTGGTAGGGCCTTCCCAACGGGGCTGCTTCCAGTCTTTCCTTTTCAATCATTGGACCCGCACCCCATCACCTGGTTGGATAGAGTGGGTCACTCTCTCCTTCAGTTCACCTGTAGGTCACAAAATCTTTGACATACGGGTGTGATTAGCAAACAATCTTCTCATGTATTCAGCCAGAGTCTTCTCAGTGTCTATCTCTGCCTACTCTGGTCCTCCTAACTCTCTTCAGAGGAAGATAACCCATCTCTGTCTGCCGTTACTCTAATGGTCATTAACACTATAGGTACTCATCTTACTAAGTTTCTTCCAGTACTTATATAGGTCTTCCTTAGTCTACTTTTTATTGTTCCATTCATGCGTTTAATTAAACCTGCCGATTGCGGATGACATGAACAATATTTCTTCCTGGTAATATCTAACTTCTATCATAGTCAATCACCATTTCTTTCCTTCACCCCTTGTAAGTTATATGATCATTACTTTGTGCACATATAACACACCTGGAACAAATTTTTTTTTTTAAGTAATTTGTTTTTCCATATGCTACAATCATACTTCCTAGTTGTTTTAAGTAATTACTTCTAATTACATATCTCCCCTGTTGATACATAGCTTTGCCCATGTATCAACATTACTACATCTCTAAACAAAGACTTTGGTAATATCGGTAAATTACCCTGATGCCAAATATCATCTCGGAGGATTGTCCCTCCCTATTTCCACATTTCTAATTCTCTCTGTGTGAAGAGCAGAATGTAGCACCCAGGCTCTACAGTAATTAAAACTCATCATCTGTTTATAAATATTGGTACTCCCAAAATCATATTTTTTCTAGAGGGGTTCAGAGTACGCCCTTCTCAATGTATAGTATGTCTCGAATACCCAACATCAGTTTGCTACAATTGTAGTTTCCTTTTGCTCACTTTATGGCCTTGTTCTGCCATATACTTTAACAACTACAGATTATCCCATCCACATCCTACACCAGTAGGGTTAGCCACTAGAATATCGTCTACCTAAATCAGAATTTCTGTTTCCTCTGAGGCTCTAATTTCACTAGATCACTAATAGATAGCTTGTAAAAAATCAGTAGGACTTCCTGTACAGTCTTGCTAAAACCCCTTTATATATGGCAATTTCTTCCCCTAAAAGGTAAACCAAACCACCCTTGGTTAGCGGGATGTACAGGTATGCTAAAAAACCATTTAGCCAAATTCATCATAGTTAGCTAAATATTTTCCCATCTCACTTAACTATGCAGGGTGTGTAAATCTGATACACCTAGAGCTCTATCACACTCTGATTCACTAAAAAATTAAACTATGCTTAGCTTGATCCTATTTTTCATTCTGCTTGTGATGGATCGCATATCTTTTAACTTCTACCAATTGTGCAGTCCCCCATACTCCCACCAATGTTTTCTTAACAGCTTCTAATCATTACAGTTCTCATTCCAGTGAGGAATACTATCTTTAACTGCTCTCTGTCCATGGTTTATACACATCTAATGTGAGCACTGCCCCATCTATGCCTGCTAATGGATTAGTTAGGCTATCAATGGGCACTGGTTTGAGGGAGACCTCCTGTTACCTCCAACTCCCTTGCCTCCCTGTCTCACCAATAGTTCCTTTAAAATGTCTGTGAGACTTATCTCTTCATCTGTCTCATCCCCCTCTCCCCCCTGAGCTCCCTGAGTTTCCCTCTGATTAGGATAGGGGGCTGGGGTCCCTCACAACTACCACCCCATCATCTGGACTCTCACTCCATGCCCAATCTACTAATGAGGGATATAATTTCAATCCAGAATCATCTATGGGTGGCCGTGGGTTCTGACTTCAACTGTTCTTTCTTACTCTCAGACTTCATAAAATATTACTTTTAATACAATCTATAATTAACCTTCAAAACTACCTATACCAAAATTACTTCTTTAATCAATCCTTCATCAACAAATCCTTAGGACTATAACTTAGAAGGTATGGCTTCCAGCTCACTCTCTCTGTCATTAGTCAGGTCCCACTTGTAAGTTTCTCTCTCCAATTCAACTCTCATCTATATCTGCCAATAAATAGACTATACTAGTCTCCCTCTGGTATTTATTATTCATTACCCACTTTCCTAAGTACCTCCATTCCACTGAGGTATCTTTCCACTAGGGATATGTGTAAACTCAACTTTTCACCTATATAATCTCCAATTATGTGGTCCCAACTCCTTCTCCTTGCTGACATTTACAAATAGCTAACTCCTCTGGTAGGAGTACAGTATCCAAAAGATTCAAAATCAACTTAGCATGTGTAATAGTCACCATTCCCCTGTTCATCCTTTGTGCAGCAAATATATGTATCTGTGTAAATGGTAACTATTTTCCCAAACAACATGCACAAGTAAGAGCCACTATTTCTGTCTGTTATTCAGAATCATTTATAGGTAAGATTCAGCTTCCAAAATGTCTGTCTATGCTCTGACTTTCTTAGGGTCAAGAGGTTGACTAGGCTCTTGCCTCACTCATCCTGTCCCCTAGTTCTTTAGACATCTGATCTGATAGTGGAGAACCAGTTTTTCTCTTGGTCTGCAGGGTACCTAACCTCCCCCCAGGTCAAATCTTCAGTAAACATTCAGGGTTTATGGATAGACTCCCAACTTATCTCTACAGAACAGAGGGGGCCTCAATAGGCTTGCCTCCTCCTCCCCTCTGTCCAATGTTCAAAATGTCCCTCCATAAAACTATCACAAATTGTAAACCACTCGGTTTCTCCTGTCCTCCAGTATTTTCCTAATAGCCCATCTAATCTGGAATAACTAGACCAGAATTGTTTCCCTCCTAATAGCATCCATGTTAATTCTCTAACATATGGTGTTTCAAACCTCCAAGAATTAACCTCTTTCATTTTTAAGTACTGAACTAATCAGCTATTCCACATAAAGTATCTCCATGGTTCTAATATTATCCATATTATTTTACTTAACATCTATTTCCCTATCAACACACCCTCTCAGTATGCAATTACTTAAAAACTATTCCCTTCTAAATTATCATGATTGGATTCTCCATCGTCCTCATTCTCACCACAGACACAAACCCATCCCCCACATTTGTTTCTTATCCAGCTCAAACGTTGAAACCGCAGCTCAGGCAAACGCCCTTCCTTCAAACGTTTAAGATCCACCAGAATTATAACTCCACCATCCACTAGGGTCGTACTACATGTATTGTAACCTAAAATGCCAATTCATTTCTCATGTCAGTCAATATATAATACCATATATTACACACAACCTCGGTTAATGAGGAGTAAAATTTATATTATGGGGAAAGAAAAACCCGCGGTACTAAATGCTTTCCAACTCACCATTCACCTATAAACTGAGTAGTCATCTACTTCAAAATGAATGCGGCCCGATTGAACAGATAATTCAACAATTTTACGTGCGCTAGCCAACCCTGCTACTATGGAAATAGTCTAGATCATTACTCTAACTTCCCCAAGCAAAGCTCCTTTGGGAAATGGCCCTAAAATAGTTTCAAAAAGTTCACTCAATGTAGCCAACCTAGACTCCTAAATACCTATAACCATTTGATCATATCTTACTAAAGTTTATCGCGACGCAGCCTCTGTCCGTAGTTAGTTAAAGTTAACCTACCCAATATGAAAAAAACTATCCGACACCCAGCCCTTGATCAAAGTTACTAGCAATATTTATCAACACAATTAGTTATTCCCACACAGGGACAAACTCTTCGCTTACCTACATCAACACAATGAGTTATTCCCACGCAGACAAACTCTTCGCTTACCTACATCAACACAATGAGTTATTCCCACGCAGACAAACGTTTCGCTTACAGTTCCTCGCAAGACATACAACAATCAGAGACAAACGATGCCACGTTTAAATGGCCGGACATGTTGGTTCCTACCGTTCAA
Source organism: Thymallus thymallus (assembly GCA_023634145.1). Taxonomy (NCBI): domain Eukaryota; kingdom Metazoa; phylum Chordata; class Actinopteri; order Salmoniformes; family Salmonidae; genus Thymallus; species Thymallus thymallus. Next base: position 14,357,756 of record CM042418.1, read on the forward strand.
CACAATCAGGACAAACTCGTCAGTTTATCGTCCTGTCCTTTCAACATAAAACTACATTATTACAATACCGGTTCACACTGCAGTTACAACACAAATAACACAATTCTACAGCTTAAATTCACAATACCATTAACTTGGATAACGCTCCCACAGCGGGGTTTCAATATCAAACTTACCTTCTTCGCAGTCTCCACTCTTCACCTGGAATAATTATTTTATGACTTTTAGTAGATCACTAGGTCTCACATGTATACGGGTTAAATAATGTATTAAATTATTGTGCCGTTCCTTATGACTTTTGACTGATTAGTATTACTACCTCACATATCGATAATTATTTCCTTCGTCCGCTCATGTTAAATAGGTTACCTCACCTCCTTATTAACCCCTTCTGCCTGCTGTTTCCTCACATTATATCCACAAGTTTTATGTATCAACACACCTTAGTTTCAATTACTCCATATTTGACCTCCCATCAAATCCATTTTCCTTCCTCCACTGAGGATCCTAATAATGTTCCTCCTATCCTTAGACTCCAAGTCTCTCATTCCCTGGTTAGTTTCCAGGACCGTTTTTGAGGATTTAATTCCCATGGTAGTAAAAGAGGACACCTCACCTATTAAAGTTCACCCCCGTCCTATGCTTTACTGGAATACTAGCGCGTGGTTTTCTCCAGATAAACGTCTAAAAACTAAAGTTCACTTTCTTTCTGTATTCCTACTGACGATCCCAGATCGCCTCGATACAGAGTAGTTACTTTCCTCCTGTATTCCTACTGACGATCCCAGATCGCCTCGATACCGAGTAGTTTATATTGGTAATGGCCTCAATCTACCTGGAGTCTTTTCGGACACCGTTCCGTTTTGGCTCCAAACCCAATTCCTATCTTCCAATTGCATAGAATACTTTGTTGCCTTTAAAACTTTTCTCCACACAACATTCTAAAGATAGGTCACCAGGATGGACAGCCCCTAGCGGACCTGGAATAGTTTAACACCTAGATCACATTAAAACCCTTATTATTCCTATCATTTAATGCAATCATACAGGTATTATTCCCCCAAATCCATATGAATAAAAATCACTGACCGTATCCTTGCAGCTGGGACTAAATGTTGGTTTGGATCTCGTCACTGTTTGACTGTCGCATCCAGTTTTCCACCGGCCTGAAATAACCCTCAATTTCAGAGGTCAGGACTTTATAATACGGATGTTAGATCCGCCCGTGCACGGTTTCGGTGTGTCCCTGGCACGACAGCAACAAGTATGGAGAGTCCGCTCGAAGGACCAAATGTCATGAGAATTTCTATCCCAATGTTCTAAATGAACTTTTTAACTCTATCTGTATCCTGAAGGTTGTAAATTCTTCAGTTTGCTTAAATAATACAGAGAGAGATCCAGCTTTGCAAAATGGTCAGTCTTTTATTCATAGAGAGCTCTGCCGAAAGGCAAACACAACACACTTTTATATCCATTCACAGTCAAGCCCCCACCCTGTTTTATGGCCTGCAAGTTCTCAGGAACTGCCTTCAAAAACACTGTCCTGTTATCTCAGGTCACTCCCCTCCAAGGCATCCCTCAGTGGCTAATGTTTACACCTCAGAGACAAGACCCCCACTCTGATAGATGAGGGTGGTAAACTTTTATGGCTAATCTCCTGCTAGCCTAAGAACTACATCCTGACTAATTTACCAAATGGTAACATTCTAACCATTGTCTATGTAATCTCTAATACATCTTACACATACACAGTTTCAGGGTGAAACATCTTAGTCATTAACATTAAACATACAAATTCCTTTATCAGAACTACAGGAAATGTATGATCTCTGTAATTGCAAACAAAGGTTTCTGTACCAAATATTAAGTTCTGCTTTTCTGATGTATCAAATACTTATGTCATGCAATAAAATGCAAATGAATTACTTAAAAATCATACAATGTGATTTTCTGGATTTTTGTTTTAGATTCCGTCACTCACAGTTGAAGAGTACCTATGATAAAAATTACAGACTTCTACATGCTTTGTAAGTGGGAAAACCTGCAAAATCGGCAGTGTATCAAATACTTGTTCTCCCCACTGTATTTGCCCTTGTGAGGTATTTATATTTTAGACTAATAAACCCACTTTATTGGTCAAGATGACAGTCCTGACATGACAGAAGTAAAAGGCTTTAAAATTGACATCAGATGATAGGTATTTACACTACATTTGTACTGATTTATTAACATTATTGTAGAAATTAAGTTTTAACAGAAATCTGATATTAATAAAAAGCTGGTATTGTATCATTTTGAACAGCTGGGTAGAGCAGTACCTTTTAGTATCAGTCTACTGTGCAACATTACTTTCTATAACCTCTCCAGCATAGCAAATAATGTTATGTATTTAAAACCCATGTGTCTCATTAGTGGCATTTTGCTATTTTTAATTGAATGTTATTTTTGGTTCCAAAATACCGAAATGATCCTTAAAGTACTTTATCCTATCAGAAATATGTGTGTGTTATGTTTTGAAGGAAAAAGTAGATCCCAAAGCCTACCTGAAGAAGCACCCGCTGCCCTGTCCAGTCCTGATGGTGAGTTTGTCCAACTGCCTCATGACTGTGTGTAGTGGGGGTGTGCGCATCTTTGTAGGGGTGTACTTGTGTGCCTACATGCAATTGTATGTGATTGCATGACCATATGAGTTTCGAGCAAATAGTTCTCATGCATTATTATACAAAAAAATATATTTTTAATTTTTTTTATGGCATTTAAATTGTTAAAATTCCAAAAATGAATAGGTATTTGGTAGTTAGGATCAGGGCTGATATTTGTTAAAAGATTTCATTCCATGAAAGTTTAATATTAATGTATGATTTTTATGGCAGTTTTGAAATATTTTTTTCATGCAACAACATGAGGCATATTAATTATGTATTTTTGTGTCTTACAGCTAACAAGTCTGCAGATGTTGACAGTCCAGACACCAGTCCAGCAACCTTGGCCAAGCATTGCAAGACCCTACAATCTTTGTATAAAAGAAAAAATCCAAACCACCAGGATGTCTCTCATCTCTTGGATTTGGAATTTGTAGCCAGAAGAGCATTCATTGATTCAAATACCGTTCGCGAGGAGGACAGACACGAGAAGATTCTAGATGCATATCCTTGTTTCAAGGACGTTGGACATGTAAGTCATTATTGACTGTGCATGATTAAAACCATGGTATCACACACATGTGATGTTTAAAAATACCAATTTCCTCTTAAATTATATATTCAAATGTCTGTATTGGTATATTTGATATTTCATAGGTGATGGAGGAGCTTAAACGCATTTTGGATGCAGATAATACCAACTTCATCAATGAACTAAAGGGAAGATGGCGTGACTTCTGCCAGAAGGTGCAGTTTTTTGGTGTATGGAAAAAGGCGCTGAAACCCCCAATGGGAATGGACAAAGGTAGGTAATGCTGTTTTCGTGTTATTAGTGAATAGGTTTTAGGGTGGACCTTCAGGCATGTTAATTGTCAAGTACATGAGCTAGTGTTTTGTTGTCCTTCTTTTTCGTCTATGATGGCTATCCCATTATTTTAAGCATTGTGTCTGTTGTATACCTTTTATCAGATTTGACCTTGTGTAAGTAATGAATCATTTCCTGTACAGCTGAACAGGCTCTTGAGATCCTACGTGTGCTGCCATCACTGTTCCCCTCCACCTCTGCTCCTCCAAAGAGGGTACGAGATGCGAGTGAGGCTCTGGTGCATGTCCTCGAGGTGAGCTGTGTAAAATGTTGCAGGATCGTTTTGACTGCAGTATCAGAAAAAAATATAACTGAAGGTGCTGCCCCTGACGACTCCCAATGTATTTCCTATTCACATACTGTATGTTCTAAGCCTTCAAAGACACCTAAACATTTGTTTTTAGAAAGAGGATTTTCACTGGGTAGATTTCTTGGCTGTGTCACAGTATGTACAAAAATGGGTGCATTACATAGTAGCAGGTTTTATCACCCTAATGATAACCAAGCAAGACTAGCCTAGCCTTGGTTTTTACTTCTTTTGGAAGGCTAGACATGTGTAAACAGTAAATGCATTGGGGATAGTTAAAAACAGCACTTTCAGATGGAGCTTTCTCAGTACTGTAACTTTTGTCAGAATTTTGCTTTAAGTTATGTGTTTGTAAACAACTCTCTACCCTAGGTTCCAAATGACCAAAATGCATTATCCTGACAGAAGGATGTCTGTGTTGTGTGTTACAGGAAGGAGAAGACCCCAATTCCTACTTGAAGAAATGCCATCTCTCCTGCCCAGTCCTGATTGTCGGTCCGTCCAACTTCCTCCTAGCGGTAGGAGATGTGGCAATAACCACCTTTCCAAAAGACAAGCTTACCGAGAGTGCTTTATACCTTATGGCCTACTATTATACCCTACACCTGACTTATCCAAAGTGTGTAGCCACTCTGCTTTCAGTCATACAGACGGAGGTCCTCTTAGACACAATGCATGAGAGAGATCTCACATCGTCTTACAAGAAGAGCATGGCCGAGTGGAAAGCTTTTATTGGCCAATAAAACCAGTGGTCAGATATGTTGTTAGGATAGCACTTCCTCTCTCCCTCCAAGGGTACTACAGTCCATGTTCATTGCTATTGATTCTTGGTCGGAATTTGGCTAAGTTAGCCCAGTGTTAATTTGGGGTGCACGACAATATTAGCCAACATGCCGTTATCCTGTGATGTTATATTGTGTGTGTGTTGTTTGCACAATTCAGTGCAGATTCTGCTTAGTTTTAAGTTTATTTTAACTTTTCAGTAAATATTGAGTTTAAATAACTAATTGTCTGTTCAGCAGATGCAGTCATTAATTTAGGCGCATCTACTGTGAAAGAGTAAATTGACTAAGCAGTTAAGTTGGGATAAAAGTGAACATAGTGGTATCGGTTATTGTCCAGTTGTGTTGTAAAATATTAACATATTGGATATCGGCAAAAAGTCTAGTAATTTGATTGTTACAATATTAAGCATTTGTGTTAAGAATGAATGTCACAGGTGGAGCAGTTTTAGTGTGCCTAGTGTGTCTATATGCTGTGAGTGTGCCTGTGCAAAACAGATTTTATAGATGTATTGAGGGGCACATTGGTCAGATGTTTGGACCTGACCTTAACTCACTCACATATTTGGCATGTTCTGCTATGTTTTCATATTGCAGTTCCATAAATACTGTGAGCCAAAATGTTTGCTGTTTAAATAAAGTTCATTTTTTCTGTCTTATAAGTAGTAGTTAATGTCTTGAATCTAGTAGATAAATGTATTGAATCTAGAACAGTATTACTTTTGTAGAGCTTACAATAAGGTAAATACACTTGAGATGATGACAGCATGGTAAATTATGGCTTATTATGGCAAAAGAGCACTGCCTAATACGAGTCAGGAATGCTAACTTCAAGACATTTTGTCTCAAAATGCCAGTTTCCAATCTTATTTCAAGTTGGTGGTGACTTAAATCTAGAACAGTGTAACAATTATGGAACTAAAAATTAGTTAAATACACTTGAAACAAACAGGATGACAAAAACAATATGCTACTTTTGAGGGGAAAATACTATTTTTGAGCATGACAAGCTTATTATGAGGCACAAAACATCACAATACTAGTAAAATATAGCTAAAAATGAGTTTTCCCAGCTAATTTCAAGATCACTCATATCTTGTAAGGCTTAAATATAATATCTTATTTCAAGAAATCTTACCAAGAGAATTTTCACTTGGCAGATTTTTTTGCTTATTACAAGCAAAAATATCTTGTATTGATTTGTTTTTGCTTGTTTTTGGAGTGGCCTTTTTTCCAGTGTGTGGTAAAGTCAATTGATTGGACATGATTTGGATAGACACACACCTGTCTATATAAGGTCCCACTGTTGACAAGTACATGTGTCACGATTTTTTCTATTCCAATGTTCTAAATGAACTTTTTAACTCTATCTGTATCCTGAAGGTTGTAAATTCTTCAGTTTGTTTAAATAATACAGACAGAGCTCCAGCATTGCAATGGTCAGTCTTTATTCATAGAACGTTCTGCCCCTCCCATGAGGAGCCCTTTATTTATACCCACACAAGTTCCTGTTATCTCAGTTCACTCCCTTCAAGACATTCTTCAGTTGCTAATGTTTACACCTCGAAGACCAGACCCCCACTCTGATAGATGAGGGTGGTAACCTTTTATGGCTAATCTCCTGCCAGCCCAACAGCCTTCACAAATGGTCTATCTCCCCCTTTGTTCATCTTAACCACATCCTGACTCATTTACCAAATGGTAACATTCTAACCTGGTCTGAACATTGTCTATGTTCGCACATTCTTAGAATCATAATCTTGTAATTCTAATACATCTCACACATTACAACGTTTCAGGGTGAAACATCTTAGTCATTAACATTAAACATACAAATTCCCTTATCAACATGTCAGAGCAAAAAACCAAGCCACTAGGTCGAAGCAATTGTCAGAAGAGCTCCGAGACTGGATTGTGTCGAGGCATAGAACACAGTGGCCTCCATCATTCTTAAATGGAAGAAGTTTGGAGCAATCGGGAGAGAAGGGCCTTGGTCAGGGAGGTGACCAAGAACCCGATGGTCAGTGTGACAGAGCTCCAGAGATCCTCTGTGGAGAATGGAGAACCTTCTAGAAAGACAACCATCTCTGCAGCACTCCATCAATCAGCCCTTTATGGTTGTGGCCAGACGGAAGCCACTCCTCAGTAAAATGCAAATGACAGCCCGCTTGGAGTTTGCCAAAGGCACCTAAAAGACTGATTCTATGGTCTGATGAAACTAAGATTGAACTCTTTGGCCTATTTGCCAAGCGTCACGTCTGGAGGAAACCTGACACCATCCCTACGCTGAAGCATGGTGGTGGCAGCAACATGTTTTGCTGATGTTTTCAGCAGCAGGGAGTGGGAGACTAGTCAGGATCGAGGGAAAGATGAACGGAGCAAAGTACAGAGTGATACTTGATGAAAACCTGCTCCAGAGCGCTCAGGACCTCAAACTGGGGCGAAGGTTCATCTTCCAACAGGAAGAAAAAAGTCTGTAACAGAACAAAATGTGGAAAAAGTTAAGGAATTTGAATACTTTCCGAATGCACTGTTGGCCAAGGACTAGATAAAACAACAAACCGCTCACCCACGCACTGTTTCTGGTGGGTAGAGACTTTAGACTTGAAACCATTTAACCTAATTTCTACCAACATGTCTCTTGTGCCACTAGGGGCGCTAAAACTCTACATCACTTATATTCTACCAACAGAAACGCATTCAAGGCCCTCCCTGACCACAACCCTATTTTCCTGCTTCCTGTTTACAAACAAAAGCTCAAATAGGAAGTCGCAGTGACACGCTCAATACGAAAGTGGTCCAAGGAAGCAGACGTGAGGCTACAAGACTGTTTTGCTAGTGACCACTGGGATATTATTCTGGATTCATCTAATAGCATTGAGAAGTTTACCACATCAGTCACAGGCTTCTTCAGTAAATGCATTTACGTCATCATCCCCACAGTGACTATACGAACGTATCCAAACCAAAAACCATAAGTTACAGGCAATATCCGCTCTGGGTTAAAGGCTAGAGCTACTGCTTACAAGGAACAGGACACGGACATGGACGCAGACAAGAAAGCCCGCTATGACCTCCGATGAGACATCAAATATGCAAAATATAAGAAGACGGTGGAATCCTATTACATCGGCTCCGATGCTCGTTGTATGGCAGGGCTTGCAGACGATAATGGATCACAAAAGGAAACATAGTCATAAAATGTCCAGTGATGCAGAACTCTGTCCCTATTCCCAGAGCTCCAAGGTAACCTTCCTAAATGACTATCGCCCTGTAGCACTCACATCTGTAATCATGAAGTGCTTTGAAAGGCTAGTCATGACACACCTCAACACCATCATCCCTGGACTGGTGAACCCTGGACTCACTCCAATTCGCATACCGCCCCAACAGATCCGCAGATGACGCAATCTCAACTACCTGTTCACCTACAACTGCGTGGCCACACATGACTCCAACGCCATCAAGTTTTCTGACGACGATGAGATATACTACAGGAAGGAGGTCAGAGACTTAGCAGTGTGATGCCGTCAGTAAGACCAAGGAGCTGAACGTGGACAACAGGAGAAAGAGGGGAGAGCATCCAGGACCTCTATATCAGCCGTCAGAGGAGGCCTGAAAAATTACCAAACACTCCAGCCACCCAAGTCATAGCTGTTCAATCTGATACCTTCCGGCAAACGGTACTAGAGCATCGGTTCTCGGACCAACAGGCTCCGAGACAGCTTCTACCCCCAAGCCATAAGGCTGCTAAATAGCCGGTTACCCGGACTATCTGCTCTGACCCTATGTTGCACTGACTCTATGCACAGACTATATACAGTATACACACTATATAAACACACACACTACACTGACACTCTCACACAAAACCTACACATTCACTACATAGGCGCACACACACACATACATGGACACAACACAAACACCTACACTTTTACACTCATCATATGCTGCTGCTACTCTGTTCTTTACTTTACTCTTATTATTATTTAGTCACTCAGACTTGTCTCACAGACTAGAGCTAATGCGGCATGAACTGACATGTTGTCCACCCAATTAAAGGATCATAGAATGAATCTAGAACTGAAAGCATAAGCTACAGCTAGCTAGCACTTCAGTGCATATAATGTGGTGAATAGTTGACTCCAACAGGGAAAAATACAACAGTAGAACAGTTTTACTGAATTAGCTAGCGAATGCAGCTAGCTAGTTTAGCCTACTCAAACACCTGGCTCAAACAGAGAGGGATGCTATGGCTATCCAAACACCGAAACTCTTCCAAGTCAAGGTAAGCTTTTGGTTTTATTCATTTGTTGCCACCGGTGCCCGCAGGTGTAACTGCTAAACTGCTTGCTGACTGTACACTCTAAGAAAAAAGGGTTCCAAAAGGATTCTTCGGCTGTGCCTATAGGATAACCCTTTTTGGTTCCAGGTAGAACCCTTTTAGGTTCCATGTAATACCATCTGTGGAAAGGGAACCAGAAAGGGTTCTTCAAAGGGTTCTCCTATGGGGACAGCAGAAGAACCCTTTTAGGTTCCAGATAAGAGTGTACATGATTGTAGCGAGTTTAGTAGCTATGTTGATTATGACGTTAGATAATATTGTGACAACGGTGTAGGCTGTGTGTAGCGGTTAGCGTTTATGGTATGGTTTTTGCCTGGTCACATATAGCAGATGTGTTGTGCACTGAAGTCCACAAGAGAAGGGAAAAGGTCAGAGGAGGAGACAACGTAGATCCGAGAAGGAATTATACAACCATCAAAAGGATCATGCTGTTTGTACAGCGGGTGAAATAAGTATTGAACACGTCACAATTTTTCTCAGTAAATATATTTCCAAAGGTGCAATTGACATGAAATTTTCACCAGATGTTGGTAACAACCCAAGTAATCCATACATACAAAGAAAGCAATTCAGAAATTAAGTTATGTGTAATAATGTGAAATGACACAGGAAAAAAGTATTGAACACATGAAGAAAGGGAGGTGCAAAAAGGCATGGAAAGCCAAGACAACAGCTGACAACTATCAGTAATTAAAAAGCAATCCAGCCCCCTGTCAGTGCAAATTAATATCAGCTGGTTCAGTCCCAACTGATGGCCTACAAAAAGGTCTCATTGCCAAGGTGTCACACAAGACACATCTCATGATGGGTAAAAGCAAAGAGCTGTCTCAAGACCTTCGCAACCTAATTGTTGCAAAACATAATGATGGCATTGGTTATAGGCGCATTTCTAAGCTTCTGAATGTTCCAGTGAGCACTGTTGGGGCCATAATACGGAAGTGGAAAGACAATCATTTCACCATAAATTTGCCTCGACCAGGTGCTCCTCGCAAGATTTCTGACATAGGAGTGAAAAGAATAATCAGAAGAGTTGTAAAGAGCCAAGGACCACTTGTGGAGAGCTTCAAAAATACCTGCAATTAGCAGGTACTCTTTCTCAAAGAAAACAGTAAGTAATGCACTCCACCGCCATGGCCTGTATGCACGACTCCATTGCTGAAAAAAAAGCATCTTGAAGCTCGTTTAAAGTTTGCTGCACAACATTTGGAAAAGCCAGTGAAATACTGGGAGAATATAGTGTGGTCAGATGAGAGCAAAATTGAACTGTTTGGATGTCATAATACACACCATGGTTGGAGGAGAAATGGCACTGCACATCACCCTAAAAAGTTTGGAGGTGGGAACATCATGGTGTGGGGCTGCTTTTCAGCAAATGGTACTGGCAAACTTCACATAATTGAAGGAAGGATGAATGGGCAAATTTACCAAGACATTCTTGACAAAAATCTGCTGCCATCTACCAGGATGATGAAGGTGAAACGAGGGTGGACATTTCAGCAAGACAATGATCCCAAACACACAGCCAAGGAAACTCTCAATTGGTTTCAAAGAAAGAAAATAAAGCTGCTAGAATGGCCCAGCCAATCACCTGATTTAAATCCCATTGAAAATCTATGGAAAGAACTGAAGATCAAGATTCATAGAAGAGGCCCACGGAACCTTCAAGATTTGAAGACTGTTTGTGTGGAAGAATTGGCCAAAATCACACCAGAGCAATGCATGCGACTAGTTTCTCCATACAGGAGGCGTCTTGAAGCTGTAATTACCAACAAAGGCTTTTGTACAAAGTATTAAATAAATATCAGTAAGTGTGTTCAATACTTTTTCCCTGTGTCATTTCACATTATTACACATAACTTAATTTCTGAACTTATTTGTTTTGCTTTTTGTATGTCTGGATTACTTGGGCTGTTACCAACATCTGGTGAAAATTTCATGTCAATAGCACCTTTGGAAATATATTTACTGAGAAAAATGGTGACGTGTTCAATACTTATTTCACCCGCTGTATGTGGCTGCAATGAAAGTGAACTGTGTTTGAGTGTGATTAGGGGTGTATTCATTCTGCCGGTTCTGTACAAAAAATAATAATCTCAAAACGGAAGAAAATGGAATGAAACAGTGATAAACATACCTCAATTTGTCCATTAGCAACTCTTGTTTGCAACTGTTGGACTAATGATTAGACCCTAGATCAGGGTTTCCCAAAGTCGGTCCATGCCTCAGGACTATCTGGCCTTATGACTCCTGGCTGTCCCCAGTCCATCTGGTGGTGCTTCTGCTCCAGTTTCAATTGTTCTGCCTGCAGCTATGGAACCCTGACCTGTTCACAGGATGTGCTACCTTGTCCAGGACCTGCTGTTTTCGATTCTCCCTCTGTCTCTACCACACCTGCTGTCTCTACCTCTGAAAGTGCGGCTATGAAAAGCCAACTGAAATTTACTCCCGAGGTGCTGACCTGTTGCACCCTCTACAATCACTGTGATTATTTGACCCTGCTGGTCATCTATGAATGTTTGAACATCTTGAAGAACAATCTGTTCTTAATTACCATGTAATCTTATAATCTCCACCCAGCACAGCCAGAAGAGGCACTGGCCATCCCTCAGAGCCTGGTTCCTCTCTAGGTTTCTTCCTAGGTTACTGCCTTTCTAGGGAGTTTGTCCTAGCCACCGTGCTTCTACATCTGCATTGCTTGCTGTGGCTGAGTGGAATATGAATGACAGTCATCCAATATGCTGTAATAGAAATAAGGCCATGCTCATAATTTTTTTGGGCCACTAGTGTCTATAGACCGTCTTTAAGACGTCTTCATTTTCTAAGACATATCTCAAGATTGTCTCAAGACATGGTGATACCTGGGTATGTGGAAAAGGATACAACAAGGGTACAGTGAGCCTGCTCTTATCTTGAGGCAGGGAGCAAGGTCAGAGCAGATAACACCAGCACCAGCAACATACAGTAGCTACTCTTTACCCCAGCCCATTCTGTTAAAACATAATTTCTTACCCTCTTTATCCAGATAACACAGAGCAATTCAAGGTAATTCACCCAGGACAGGTTTAGGTTATAAAGGAGTCTCATTGACGATTTCAGCCACGTTTTGTTGCAAGCTGCCTGGGTGCCCCAAGCTCCAGCTGCCTGCCCATGCCAAGCTGTATTATCCACACCTCCTGTCAGCATCTGCTTTTCTCTATACAAGATCTGACTCCTGCCTGACCACACTCAGCCCATGTGACACAACGACAGATATGCGGGACCCAAAAGCGGACACAGAGGCAGAGATATGATTGACTGTTTAATAGGAAGTATGGGGCAAAACAGGTTCGTAATTAATGACAGGCAATGTTCGTAACCGGGAGTCTGAATGGCAGTCGTCCAATAAGGGGAGTCAGGCTCGTAGTCGTAGTTCAGGCAGCGTTCGTTACCGGGAATCAGAAGGCTGGCAGTGCAGAGGAGTAGACAGGCTCGTAATCCGTAAAGCAGGCAGAGTTCGTTTGGCAGCAGATCAGATGGTCGAAGGCACATGAGGGGGCTAGACAGGAACGTAATCCAACAGGCAGGTAGAGGTCCAAATACCGGGAAACAGACTGGCAGAGTTAATAATACGAGAGAGTGCTGGAAACGACTGACTAAGCAAGACGATCTGGCAAATGCCAACAGCACCCAAGAGACTAAATACCCACACTGATTAATGCTGGTGATAGGGTGCACCTGGTGTGGGGAGGGGACAAACACAGACAGGTGAAACATATCAGGACATGACACCATGTCCTCTGACCCCAGCTATCTCCTCCAATCACCAGAATTGCCTGGTGTCTGCCACAGACGGCCACTTCAAAGCAACTGCAGAGGAGGAGGAGAAATTATCAGAGCTTCCCGTTGAATGAGGCTTAAGGGGGAGGATGTTATACTGCAGAAAAGCTCTTTTTGAAGTGAATTCTAAATTCTACACAATACATTTTGTCTCGGTATGTCAAAGGCTGTTTCTTCAGGAGACAATTATTTTTTAAGGCGAGAAGGCAGTTTTATGACTGTCTTGAATCCCCTTTGAATTGCAGTTTTCTCCAGTCTTTTGTTGGGATATCAAGTTGAAGGTGCTGTTTGAGATTGAGATGCAATACACTGTGGGCATTTATTCTGTGTGCAGAAAGGCAATATTGTGAAGCTGGAAAATTTTAACCTCATGCCTCTATTTTTCAGTATGCTCAACTGCTTGAGTTACAGTTTAGGATAGGGCAGGGGCAAAATGGGAGCTTCACGATCTTGTGTCAATTTTAACAAGGATTTTAGACATTCAAAGGATTAAGATGTTGAAAATAAATTCTCAGTCAGCAGAAATAGAACATTCCACGGGAGCAGAATTCACAAACAAAATGACAAACTGCATAGGGAGAAAGCCTTCTGTAAAGATATTTTATTTCCATGGTGAAAGATCATACGTAGTGCCAATTAAAGAGGATAACGGAAGTCCATGCCCATCACATGTTTAAACCCTCTCTGCTCACAAACTATACTGCTGTTTAAATGTCATTTATATCCTTGATTGGCAGTGAAATATGACATATACTTCCCCAGGAACAATTTGACAAGCGAGCACTTAGATATGGTCATTTTCACGTTTCTTAGAATGTTTGGGAATTACCTATAATATGGCATTTGTGATAATTCTATAGCAATATAGAGTGGGTAGTGGCCATGCGTTTGAACAATTAATAGACACTGCAGTAAATAAAACCTAATAAAAACATTTGTCTACACAGACCGGTGCGCCATAGTCAACCAGAGCCTTTTGCCACACGGGCTTACCATCATCCACTTCGAACTGGACTGTGTGTTTACAGGCAGTTGCAACAGCGCAACTTTAGATCATTAGAACGCATTCACCAAAAGCCACAAAATACACCTGAATGTATTTCTGCAAATATGTAAATACCACGGTAGCCATGAAAAGGTAGGCTCTCTCCCTCAGTTATGCATATCAACAATAAGATCAACAACTAATGCTAGCCAGAGCAAGATGAGATTTTTCTCAGCACCGAACGTTCACGCGAGTTCTCAATTATTTACAACCAAGCCAAGTTGCTGGATTTAGCACACTCAGCGCTATTGCACCCCAGGGAAAAGTTAAATATTCCAGACGAGTTGAAAAGGCGACGGGGTGGATGCGGTCAGAAGTGTAAAGCAAAGCTGAGTAAGTACAAGCCGGCTATACCATCTATCATTATAGGCAACGTGAGATCGCTACATAACAAGGTGGATGAGCTTGAGGGTCTGGTCCGTGGGCAAAGAGACTACCAGGAAGCTGGCCTAGTATGCCTTACAGATACAGTGGGGAGAACAAGTATTTGATACACTGCCGAATTTGCAGGTTTTCCCACTTACAAAGCATATAGAAGTCTGTAATTTTTATCATAGGTACTCTTCAACTGTGAGTGACGGAATCTAAAACGAAAATCCAGAAAATCACATTGTAGGATTTTTAAGTAATTAATTAGCATTTTATTGCATGACATAAGTATTTGATACATCAGAAAAGCAGAACTTAATATTTGGTACAGAAACCTTTGTTTGCAATTACAGAGATCATACGTTTCCTGTAGTTCTTGACCAGGTTTGCACACACTGCAGCAGGGATTTTGGCCCACTCCTCCATACAGACCTTCTCCAGATCCTTCAGGTTTCGGGGCTGTCGCTGGGCAATACGGACTTTCAGCTCCCTCCAAAGATTTTCTATTGGGTTCAGGTCTGGAGACTGGCTAGGCCACTCCAGGACCTTGAGATGCTTCTTACGGAGCCACTCCTTAGTTGCCCTGGCTGTGTGTTTCGGGCCGTTGTCATGCTGGAAGACCCAGCCACGACCCATCTTCAATGCTCTTACTGAGGGAAGGAGGTTGTTGGCCAAGATCTCGCGATACATGGCCCCATCCATCCTCCCCTCAATACGGTGCAGTCGTCCTGTCCCCTTTGCAGAAAAGCATCCCCAAAGAATGATGTTTCCACCTCCATGCTTCACGGTTGGGATGGTGTTCTTGGGGTTGTACTCATCCTTCTTCTTCCTCCAAACACTATATTTTTGTCTCATCAGACCACATGACCTTCTCCCATTCCTCCTCTGGATCATCCAGATGGTCATTGGCAAACTTCAGACGGGCCTGGACATGCGCTGGCTTGAGCAGGGGAACCTTGCGTGCGCTGCAGGATTTTAATCCATGACGGCGTAGTGTGTTACTAATGGTTTTCTTTGAGACTGTGGTCCCAGCTCTCTTCAGGTCATTGACCAGGTCCTGCCTGGGCTGTAGTTCTGGGCTGATCCCTCACCTTCCTCATGATCATTGATGCCCCACGAGGTGAGATCTTGCATGGTGCCCCAGACCGAGGGAGATTGACCGTCATCTTGAACTTCTTCCATTTTCTAATAATTGCGCCAACAGTTGTTGCCTTCTCACCAAGCTGCTTGCCTATTGTCCTGTAGCCCATCCCAGCCTTGTGCAGGTCTACAATTTTATCCCTGATATCCTTACACAGCTCTCTGGTCTTGGCCATTGTGGAGAGGCTGGAGTCTGTTTGATTGAGTGTGTGGACAGGTGTCTTTTATACAGGTAACGAGTTCAAACAGGTGCAGTTAATACAGGTAATGAGTGGAGAACAGGAGGGCTTCTTACAGAAAAACGAACAGGTCTGTGAGAGCCGGAATTCTTACTGGTTGGTAGGTGATCAAATACTTATGTCATGCAATAAAATGCAAATTAATTACTTAAAAATCATACAATGTGATTTTCTGGATTTTTGTTTTAGATTCCGTCTCTCACAGTTGAAGTGTACCTATGATAAAAATTACAGACCTCTACATGCTTTGTAAGTAGGAAAACCTGCAAAATCGTCAGTGTATCAAATACTTGTTCTCCCCACTGTATATATAAAAGTATGTGGACACCCCTTTAAATGAGTGGATCCAGCTATTTCAGCAACACCTGTTTCTGACAGGTGTATCGAGCACTTAGCAATGCAATCTCCATAGACCAACATTGGCAGTAGAATGGCCTTACTGAAGAGCACAGTGACTTTCAACGTGGCACCGTCATAGGATGCCACCTTTCCAACAAGTCATTTTGTAAAATTTCTGCCCTATTAGAGCTGCCCCGGTCAACTGTAAGTACTGTTATTGTGAAGTGGAAACGTCTAGGAGCAACAACGGCTCAGACGTGAAGTGGTAGGCCACACACGCTCACAGAACAGGACCGCCGAATGCTGAAGCACGTAGTGTGTTGCAACACTCACTAATGAGCTTCAAACCAGAAGCAACGTCAGCACAATAACTCTTTGTCGGGAGCTTCATTAAATGGGTTTCCATGGCCGAGCAGCCGCACACAAGCCTAAGATCACCATACGCAATTCCAAACCTCGCCGTCATTGGACTCTGCAGCAGTACAAATGCGTTCTCTTTAGTGATGAATCACGCTTCACCATCTGGGTTTGGCGGATGCCAGGAGAACGCTACCTGCCCCAATGCATACTGCCAACTGTAAAGTTTGGTGGTGGAGGAATAACGGTTTGGGGCTGTTTTTCATGGTTCGGGCTAGGCCCCTTAGTTCCAGTGAAGGGAGATCTTGGCACTACAGCATACAATGACATTCTAGACAATTCTGTGCTTCCAACTTTATGGCAACACTTCTGGGAAGGCCCTTTTCTGTTTCAGCATGACAATACCCCTGTGCACAAAGTGAGGTCCATACAGAAATGGTTTGTCGACATCGGTGTGGAAGAACTTGACTGGCCTGCACAAAGCCCTGACCTCAACTCCATCGAACACCTTTGGGATGAATTGGAACGCTGACTGTGAGCCAGGCCTAATCGTCCAACATCAGTGCCTGAATGGAAGCAAATCCCCGCAGCAATGTTCCAACATCTAGTGGAAAGGTTTTCCCAGAAGAGTGGAGGCTGCCCATGATTTTGGAATGAGATGTTTGACGAGCAGGTGTCCACATACTTTTGGTAATGTAGTGTTTAACGGGGCAGCAGTGTGGCTCTATCCACTGACACATGCTGAGGTGATGACAAGGAGAAAATAGCAGGTCAGGTGGTTAGGCTGTGCTCTGTGCTGTGCTGTGCTGTGCTGGGAAGGTCATATAAATCACTGAGCAGAGGAGGTGGGGATCCTACAAAAATGCTAATTAAATCAGAGAACGAATGAGAAAGGCTTAAATGGGCATTTTTGTGACAAGGGAAATGTCACACCGCCGTTTGACTCCCTAACACATTTACCAAATAGATTTTTTTCAGGAATTAATCGTGGGTACAGGCTCTGTAATCATCTTGGAGCAGAGAAGGGTGAGAAAGTGAACATAAATATTAATGTGAACTCTTTATTCTGTATCTGCATGGTCGATGGAGAAATCATTAAGGAAAGGAGCAATTATATCTATAAATACAGAGGAATATTGTTGAGGATCGAAACCTTTGTGTGAGGTTACCATTACATGGCAAATATATATACACAGAATACATTTATTAAAATAGGTAACAACAGAATTTACATTAGCAGTAACAACAGTTAACACATGTAACCAAAGAAGAGCATCATTACAACAGTAATTTAAAAACTATATTGTGTGCCTGTGTGTGGGGGGGGTAGAGAGAGAGGGGTAAAGGGGTTCAGAGTCGATGAACACCTACGATCAGGAGTAAACTATATCCGGGGTAAAGGGGTTCAGAGGCGGTGAAGCAGACAACGTCACAACCCTTCTGATTCGTCAGCTCTTCTCACCCCTAGGACAAGCATTGATTGAGAGATTACTCTGTAGTGTGTGTGTACTTACATCACTAGAGGTCTTCATTCAAACTCTGTGAGCTTTTTGAAGAAATAGCCATATAACAAATTACCATGCGCATCTCTCATGTAATTGGAACTATTCAATAGGCTATTATAAAATGTACAGTAGAATTTTACAGGTGAACGGACAGTTGATATGTTGCAATGAAGTGTGTCTACCACTGTAGGCTACTGTAGTTTTCAAACTTTTCAGAGTAAACAATTCAGACTTTGCAGGCAGTGCAGCATATTTAGGTTTTGGAAGAAGTAAATGCAAAACAGTATTGAATTCAAACAATTCATTTACTGGTCCACAACAATTTGCAATTGTTTTTCTTTAATAAACAGTCAGATACAGAAAATGAAAACATTCTGCCAACACCTCCAAATACATTTGATCAAGTTCACCATTGCTCTTTCCTTTAGATACTGTCAATTCCAATGCTTCCAAAGTATACAGAAAATAACAGTGTTATTGTCACCGTAAAAGGTGAATGATGGGAAAAGTTTCTAAATCTCAATATTGTTGTGCGTGCGGAGTCTTTTCAGAAATAACGCACACAAATATTTGTATATTTGTAAAATTTACACAACAGTTAAACATGAGGCCCCAGAGTTAGGGAAAATATAAAGTAACATAATTAAATAACAATAACAAGGCTATATACAGGGGATACCGGTACCGAGTCAATGTGCAGGGGTCAATCACTAAAACAATGATCGCTGATAGATAAAACATGCTAGCTACCAGTAATGAAACAAAATTAACCTAGCTTAGCTAGCTAACGATAGTTAAACATGTGTCAACATCCAAGGGTATCCCAGGGTATGCTGCAAAATCAGTAGAAGCCATCATTTGTGACACTGGGTCATTGCAAGGCAATTTATCGAGCCGTAGAACACCATTAAGAACCTCTTAAATTACGGTAGATGTCTTTAAAACATTGTATAGGCAACTACATTTGATCAGATTAGGTCAGAATACCATAAAATATAGTCTACTGTAATTATATGCATCTTCAGAAAATTTAACAAACACTAGATGCCTCTTAACATGGAACATATAGAAACCATAAAAGAAGAGCATTTGATCACAACCTGGAAGAACATGTTGTGCATGCACCCCAGCAACTGAAAATGTTTCATAGGAAGTGTGGGTCTTTATTCTAATGTTTCATAGGATAGGATAAAGTGGGTCTTTTTTCTATAATATGAGACGACCAGTTTGATTCAGTCTTTTGTGAAATTGTGTGTTTTACATTGGATAAAAGTAAACACTCAGAGCTAGAAAATGGTATATCACAGTTGTAATCTCACTTTTGAGAAATTGGCCCTTGAATGTTTTGGTACCTATTGGAGAGCTCTTCTTTGTCTACACCCATTCGGCATCGTTCACACCCTCTAAAGCTTTAGCCCCACCTATCTCTTTATGTGGTGTTCGGATCAAATTGACCCATTTCAAATTTTTACTAAAACAAAAATGATACAAGGATAACATTGAAACTCCATGGCCTTGGCTTAGTTTCTCTGAAGAACATGTAAAAGAAACGCACACACTCACTCACTCACACACACACACACAGAGAGAGAGAGAGAGAGAGAGAGAGAGAGAACACACTCACTCACACACACACACAGATAGAGAGAGAGACGTACACACACATACACCTGCTACATTGTTACAATCCAAGCACAGAGAAGCCTACTTTCCCGCTCTCTTTACCCTCTGTAGTGTGGGAACCTGCACAATATTATTACAAAACATTCTAAACATTTTACATTTTCTCGCACTGTTCCCCTCACACCTGCACATCAGGAGAGGGACAAAACAGGTAAATAACTCTTCATCACAGTGTATAGCTCACTTCAACTACAAGCCTCCATCAGCTCAGAGGGCCTTGGAGATAATATTGGAAGAGAGTCAGACACATAGTGAAGTAGAAGAGGAGGATGTTTCAGAATGAGGCTCCTGCTTTTCCACCTGCACGACCCACACAACCACAACCTCCAGTGCCTGAAGTAAGTGTCCTGTTGTTGTGTGTGTGTGTGTGTGTGTGTGTGTGTGTGTGTGTGTGTGTGTGTGTGTGTGTGTGTGTGTGTGTGTGTGTGTGTGTGTGTGTGTGTGTGTGTGTGTGTGTGTGTGTGTGTGTGTGTGTGTGTGTGTGTGTGTGTGTGTGTGTGTTAGGAGAAGTGTTGGAAAAAAATTCCTGAACTAATAAAGTATTTTCATTATTCTAGATTGCAGCCGGTGGCAACAAGAGGAAGCGCTGCGGGATGTGTGGACCCTCAAAGGACTCAAAGACACAGACCACATCCAGCAACTGCAATCTGTAGTACACATACTTTCAAATTCTGTGTAGTGTAGACGGGCATGCCCATAGCCACACGCAATTGTATCCAATGTTATTTCAGAATTATTTGAGAGATGTATTTTTTATGTACTGTATTTAATCGACAGTGACTGTCAAACCCTGATCTGTTTCACCTGTCTTTGTGACTGTTTCCACCCCCCTCCATCTTTGTCATTATCCCCAGTGTATTTATCCCTGTGTTCTATGTTTGGCTGTTGCCAGTTCGCTTTGTTCTTCAAGCCTACCAGCGGTTTCCCACTTTACTCCTTTCTCTCTAAATTGCCTGTTTTCTTGGTTTCCCGGTTTCAAACTTTCCTTACCTGTCCTGAGCCTGCCTGCCGCTTTGTACTTTTGCCCCACTTCTCTGGATTACCGAACTCTGCCTACCCGACCCTGAGCCTGCCTGCCGTTTTGTACCTTTGTCCCACTACTCTGGATTACCGAACTCTGCTTGCCCCTGACCTGTCTTCTGCCTGCCCTCTGTTGGTATAATAAACATTTGTTATTCCAAAAGTTGTCTGTGCCTGTATCTCACCTGTACGCTGACAGTGACTAAAACAGTGTACATTTCGTTCATGTTTTTTCTTTCTTTTTGTTGTTCATCACCTGGCTTTGATTATAATAAGATAAAGGTGAAAATCTATTGAGAATATCAGCTCAAAGTAATAAACATCAATGAAAACATTTCATTTCAATTTTTTGTAGATAAGCGTGATTTATGACACCCAAGTCTTTATTATAGTGGATTTTAAAAATAAATTATAACTTCATCACAAAAACGAATGACACTCACCATTGTTAAATGTGATCTAGCAGAGATTAATTGCAAACATTAATCATATACATATATGGCAGACCAATCCGGACTCCTCTCTCGGCATGTCCATCCCACTCATTATCTCAGCCAATCATGGCTAGTAGGAAGGTTGCTGTCTTTTTCTGTGGCTTAACCAACAAGTCTCGTAATTTAACAATTTTATTCATATTTACAGATGGCATACAAGTTTGTTATTAAGGGACAAGAAAGTTTACATGTCTAAACAAAAGACCCTGAGTTAAAGCTTGCTGTTAGCTAGCTAACGTTAGCTGAGGTTAGATGGCTGGCTTGCTAGCTAACATTAATTTCAGTGTATGAAGTGTGTGTAACGTTAGTGATTTTTTCTCAGAATGCCATTTCGCATTGCTAGTTATAGCTCAAGCTACACCACAGCCTGGACTTTCACTTCCTGATCACAAGCCACACCAAGTTTGCCCCCGACTGGTGCTTTGGCCTCATCAAGCAGTGCTTCAGAAAGACCAGAACGGAGGATGGTACTGTGCTGATGGAAAGCTATGGCTGGCACAACACCTGACTCCGTACTTCAGGCCACTGCCACAGATCAATCAGTACAGCACCTCAGGTGAAAATAATTTTAATTGAATTGTATGAGGTTATTGTTCTTATCTAAACTTGTGAGGTAAATTGATGTTGTGCAGGGTTGTAATGTCTTCAGAAATGTTTTTTTGTTATAGCTCATCCTGTTGCTAGCTAGTTAGAAGCTAACCCTGACCAACGTCTTTAAACAGCTGAAGGAACTATAAGCTGTACTGTAGTGTGGGCTACTACCGCATTGATATTATGGTGTCTAGTAGCTAGCCATCCCCATAATGTAAGTTGTTGGGGATAGCTAAAAGGGAAATTAATTAACTTGGCCACCAATACTTCTCCCGGAGCGCCTCCAGGGTCTGGCTGATACCTGGGTGTCCTGTAGCGGGTGTAGTGTGCACCCAGGTCACCAACCTTCCCCGGGGGGCATGTAGCCGGGGTAGGGTCCCGCCTCTCCGCCCGATGGATTTCGGCGTCGATGTCCCAGGAGACGGGACCCACAATGCAGGCTGGTGGCAGGATCGGAAGATATTTCCTAAGTTCAGCCCCCCGGTCGTGGATACGGGAGAGTGCGTCCGCCCTGCCATTCTTCGTTCCCGGGCGATAGGTCAGGGTGAACCGGAAGCACTCCTGACGGGGGTGAAGGCGCCGGGCTGCCCTGACGTTCTCCAGGTTCCGTGAACGGCTCATGAGCACCCTCCAGCCAATGCCTCCACTCCTCCAATGCCAACTTTACCGCCAGCAGCTCTTGGTCACCCACGTCGTAGTTCCTCTCCGCAGCACTCAGCTTCTTTGAGTAATTAGCACAGGGGTACAGCAGCGGCAGGTTCCCCTGTAGCTGGGAGAGGACCGCCCCCACCCCGGCCTCTGGCGCGTCGACCTCAACCGTGAAGGGCTTGAGCGGGTCCGGGTGACGTAGGAGGGGTGCCGTGGTATATCGACCCTTCAGGTCGAGGAACGCCTTCTCGGCACCAGAGGTCCAGTTGAGGCGTTTAGGGTGCCCTTTCAGCTCCGTAATGGAGCTGAATCCTTTGATGAATCGGCTGTAAAAGTTGGCAAATCCGAGAAAGCTCTGGAGCGCTTTGATGGTCTTCGGGACTGGCCATGACCTCACCGCCTCCACCTTCAATTCCTCCATCTTCACCCCCTCTGGAGCGATGCGGTACCCAAGGAAGGAAACGGCCGTTTGGTGGAAGGCGCATTTTTCCTCCTTGACATACCGATTATTCTGTAGCAAGCTTTGGAGGAAAGCGCGAACGTGAGCCACATGTTCTGGGAATGTCAGGGAGTAGACCAGAATGTCATCAATATAGACCACCACATACCTCCCCGACATATCCCGAAATACCTCATTCAGAAAAGACTGGAATACTGCTGGGGCATTAGCGAGTCCGTATGGCATCACTAGGTTTTCATAGTGACCCGACGCCGTGCTAAATGCGGTCTTCCACTCGTCTCCTTCCCGGATACGCACAAGGTTGTATGCGCTCCGGAGGTCCAGCTTGGTGAATAAACGCGCCCCCCTCAACTGCTCTATGGCCGCAGGAACGATGGGCATTGGATACCACTTCGTGGTTACCTAATTTAGTCCTCGATAATCAATGCACGGCCTTAAACCCCCGTCTGGCTGAAGCAGGGGAGGTGGAATGGCGGATGTGCCCCTGCTCCAGCGTCTCTCAGATGTATGTCTCTATAGTCTCCGTTTCGGCCATAGAGAGCGGATAGATTCTTCTTTGGGGGGGCGTGGCGTCTGGTACAAGGTCAATGGCACAGTCCCAGGAACGATGAGGAGGGAGACACTTGGCCTTTTCTCGAGAAAACACCCCGCTCAGATCTTCATATTCCGGCGGAATGTTCCCAGTGAGGGTGCTCTCAGGGCTCTCTACTGATGTAGCCCCACACGTTGTGGTCAAGCAGGTCCTCCGACATTTATCCGACCATCCTAGCATCCTTTGCACACTCCAGCCGATGTTTGGGTCGTGTTGCTGGAGCCAAGGAAGACCCAAGATGACCGGATGTATGGAGGAAGAGATCACCAACAGTTCCAGACTCTCTCGATGGCAGCCGTGAATAGTGAGGGTGACAGGACGAGTCACGTTAGTAATGGAGCCAGACCCCACCGGTCGACCATCCAGGGCGTGGATGGGCATAGAGGAGCACAAACGGCTCAGCGGCAGTCGGAGGGCTTCGACCAATGACCGGTCAATGACACTCCCCGCAGCTCCGGAGTCAATCAGGGCTGTGGACACATGATTGGGGAAGTTACCAGAAAGCACAACTGAGCAACAGAAAGGGCTGGCTATGCGCTCAGCATGCAAGACACCTAATGTGCCCACCTGCACCCCCTGGCCACTTACCCCTTTCCTGTGTCCTGCCTGGGCCGAGGGACACACCCTCCTGACGTACCCTCTCTCTCCACAGTAGAGACACAGTCCCTGACGACTCCGCCGTTCTCTCTCCTCTGCGGAGAGTCTCGTTATCCCCAGCTCCATCGGCTCCGGTTCCGGCTCGGCCCGGTGAAGGGGAAGATGCGCCCGTCGATGGCAATGGCCCGGGCGATGTAGGCGTCCAGCGTCATGGACTGACTAACACAAGCCAGCTCCATCTGGACCTCAGTCCGCAGACCCCTGCGGAAAGCGGTCCTCAGAGCTGGCTCGTTCCACCCACTGGACGCTGCCATCGTCCGGAACGACAGCGCATACTCTGAGGCCGTGCCCCGACCCTGAGCTAGGCGCATAAGCCGCTCGCCCGCATCTCGACCCTCCGCGGGATGGTCAAACACTGCTCGGAACTGAGCGATGAACCTAGGGACCGAACTTAACTCCTCAGCCCCGCTCCCCCACAGTGCCGTTGCCCATTCGAGCGCACGCCCCGTGAGAAGAGTGATCATCGTGTGCACCTTCTCAGAGTCAGACACCGGCTGATCGTGTACAATATGTGATTATGTGTCTTATGGTCTCAATGTGTGTGCGCTTCTGGCTGCCTGTATGTTTAGAAATTATTCCTTGTGCTCATGTTGGTTTGTTTATGTAGATATGCTGCAAGTGATTTCTGTTGGTGATGTATAGTTAAGTCGCTGTGTTCTAACACATTGTTTAAGTTGCTAAATGCATCGAGTTCTTTTAAGTTGTATATGTGTGACGGCGTCTCCCACGTTCACTGCTTAATACGCACGGGAGCTACGTCAGGGTTTTGGTGCTGTCTCCGGATGTGGAGACTGGGTACTTGGGAGAGGGGGTGTCTATTAGACCTGTGTTCTCTCCCTTTCTCTTTTCTGTTTTTCCTTCTTTTTGTGTTTTTTCTGTTTTTTTCACTAAAGCTTGGCCTGTCTCTTAATTTCTCCTCTTTAAATAGTTTACATGGCTAGCACCAGTAGTGTTGATGGGGTTGGTGGAAGTGCGCCTGCACCTATTAAGTTCATATCTTGGAACGTAAAATCGATGAACACCCCAGTTAAGAGGTCTAGGGTCCTCTCTCATTTGAAAAAGCTTGGAGCGGATGTGGTTTTCTTACAGGAGACACATCTTTGCATTAATGAGCACTCAAGGTTACAAAACTCTAGAAATAGCCAAGTTTTTCACTCCCTTTTTAACTCCAAAGCAAGGGGGGTTGCAATCTTGGTTAGCAGCAGAGTACAGTTTACTGTGTCCAATGTTATCTCTGACAGCAATGGCAGATATTTAATCAGAACCGGCACTCTCTGGCACACGCCTGTGGTGCTGGTTAACGTGTACGGCCCAAACTTTGATGACGTTTGTTTTGCCAACCACTTGCTGGGGAAAGTCCCTTCCTTGGATACCCACTGTTTGATATTTGGCGGGGATCTGAACTGCGTTGCTAGTCCAGCTCTGGACCGCTCCAACCCACGGAATGCCTCTCCCTCTGCTATGTCTAAAGCCTTTTCTGATTTTATGGTTGAGAATTGGTGTACTGATCCGTGGAGATTTCTTTACCCCCAGGCAAGAGAATATTCTTTTTTTTCACATGTGCACCACTCTTTTTCTCGTATTGACTATTTTTTTATTGATCAGGTGCTGCTTCCAAATGTGACCTCCTCTGAATACTTACCCATTGTAATTTCGGACCATGCCCCCCTAGCCCTGGATATTGTTCTGTCAGTGCAACCGCGTTGTCCTCCCTGTTGGAGATTCAATTCTCTTCTCCTTTCTGACATAGACTTCTGTAATCTAATTTCCACCTCCATTCCACGTCTCACTCTCTTTTATGGGAGACACTCAAAGCCTACCTGAGGGGGGTTATTATCTCCTACTCTTCTTATTTAAACAAAACCCGTAGGGCTAAACTTTCCTCGGCCATCCTTGACTTGGACCGACGATATGCCTTGGCCCCTTCCCCTGAGCTATATAAACAGCGCTTAAACTTAGTCTGAATTCAACCTTGTTTCTACTAAGGATGCTGAGCGGTTGCTTTTAACGCTCACGAGCTACCTATTTTGAGCATGGAGACAGGGCCACTCGCCTGCTGGCACATCAATTGAAACGACGGTCTGCTACGTGGCTGATTCACCAAATTGCAGATGCCTCTCAAACTTTGACCTCGGATCCTAAAGGAATCAATGACACCTTTACATCCTTTTACTCCTCCCTATACACGTCAGAGTCCCCGACAGACAAGTCCAAAATTAAACAATTTCTGGACTCATTGGACACCCCTTTGGTTGACGCTGACTCTACGGCTCACCTTGATTCCCCTCTCACCCTTGAGGAAGTGGTTCTATTAAAGCAATGCAGAGTAGCAAGGCCCCGGGGCCTGACGGCTTTCCCACTGAGTTTTTAAAGAAATTCCAGGTCAAGTTAGCACCCTTACTACTATCTGTATACAATGAGTCGCTTGAACGCGGCACGTTGCCCCTGACCTTAACGCAGGCATCCATAGCGCTGCTTCTTAAAAAAGGAAAAGACCCCACTTCCTGTTCTTCGTATAGACCCTTAAGCCTCCTTAATGTAGATGTTAAGGTGCTTGCGAAGCTTATCGCACAACGCTTGGAGACGGTCCTACTGGGAATCATTTCGGAGGAACAAACTGGCCTTATCAAGGGACGACAGTCTTTTTTCAACATTCAGACTTTGTTTAATATTATTTATTCCAAGCAAGTCTCTGAGTGCCCTGAGCTGATAATCTCTCTGGATGCGGAGAAGGCTTTTGATAGAATTGAGTGGGACTATCTCTTTGCAGTTCTTGGAAAGTTTGGGTTTGGGGACAAGTTCCAACTATTTTGCCCTGGGACGCGGCACTAGGCAGGGGTGTCTTCTGTCCCCTCTACTGTTCGCCATTGCGATTGAGCCCCTTTCTGTTGCCTTGCGAGCATCTTCCCTGTTTCAGGGTGTTTCATGGGAGGGGGTTGAGCACAGGTTGTCGTTTTATGCCGATGATTTGCTGCTCTATGTCAGTAACCTGGTGGTTTGCCTGCCCTCTATTCTTTCTATTTTGGACAACTTTGGGTCTTTCTCAGGTTACAAATTAAATCTCCAGAAGAGCGAATGCTTTCCAGTAAACCCAGCGGCACTCCAGCTACGACAGTCTGACTTGACTTTCTAGCTCAGCCGCTCTGGCTTTCAATATCTCGGAGTGAATGTGACTCAGTCTTTTCCCTCTCTTTTCTCTGCGAACTTTGCTCCCCTTCTCACACAGATGAAGTCTGATTTTCAGAGGTGGGGTAATTTACCCCTTACACTCATAGGTAGGATTAATGCTATGAAGATGAATAGTCTGCCTAAATTTCTCCATCTTTTTCAGTCTATTCCCCTTTTTCTGCCGAGGAACTTTTTCAAGTCAATTGGCCAGGCCATCACATCATTCATATGGTTGGGTAAGGTACCCAGAGTCAGTAGAGCTCTACTTCAGAGATGCAGATTTAGTGGCGGTCTGGCTTTACCCAACTTTCTATACTACTACTGGTCGGACAATTTTCAGAAACTGACATTCTGGCTACATGCTTCAGACTCCCAATGGTGCCACCTTGAGTCACTACTTCTCTTCCTGCCCTGCTCTGCTCTTCCCTCCCACTATCACCTTCCCATTATACTGGCAACCCTGTGGTACTCTCCACCCTTAAGATCTGGTACCAGTTTCGACGGCACTTTAAATTCTCCTCTGCATCTACCTTAGCCCCTATAAATCTACCTTATCCCCCGTCCATAGTGGATACTGCCTTCTCCCTCTGGTCAAGAAAGGGTATTGCGACCTTTCAGGACATGTATGGTGACAGTGGTTTTATCAGTTTTCCTGATCTTGTCTCTAGTTGCTCCTTGCCTCCATCTCACTTTTTCCGCTACCTTCAGGTACGCCACTTTGTTTCCTCCCAGTTCCCTGGATTTCCTGCCCCGCCCCCAAGTAGACCCTGGGATGCTGTGCTATCTCTGCTGCCCCATCAGAGTGGGCTAATCTCTCAAATCTACTCATGCATTATGTCTCTTGATGTGCATTCCACTGATAAAATCAAGTCGGCTTGGGAGCGGGAGATGGGGGTTGAGTTTACGCAGGAGTGGTGGAGTGAGGTAATGGACAGGATACGCTACACGACACCTTGTGCTCGCCTGGGTCTTATCCAATTTAAAGTGGTACACAGAGTGCACTTGTTAGCAGTGTTTGGCATCCCTGCTGACTTGTCCTCCTTGAACCACAGACAGGCAGAGGTGGTTGCATTCACTTCTTTACTGGCCAGACGTAGAATACTTTTAGATTGGAAGTCAGTCCACCACCCATCCATCTCTCAATGGCTCAGGGATGTTATGTTTTTCTTACAACTAGAAAAAATTAAATCCTCCACCCCCATCCACAATATTTTAATTTCCGGTCCCGATAACAGAACTGTGTGGATCGGCCGATCTGAGAACCGATCCGATAATCTTTAATAAATAGGCAAGGCGTTTGTTGTTTCTTATAAGAAGGTTTAAAGCACTGTTACGTTTGTTATCTTGCTGTAAGGGCTGGGTAGTGGTGAAGCCGCATACTCCCATCAAGGGGAGTGGTTGAGCCACAACCCAGTCCTCACATCAGTGAGGGAGGATTAATGATCCCCAATCAGAGACAGCTGTCTAGAGTTGTCTCTGATTGGGGAGAGTATTTAGATGTCCTCCACATCCACCTGTGTGTGGATCATTGTTTGTTGTGTTTTGTCTGCACTGCCAGCAGCGTCACAGTAAGTCACTGTGTATTGTTTGTAGTTTTGTTTTTCACTCTCCTTGTTTTATTTTGAATGCTTCATGAGAACATCTCATTTAAAATAAAAAGGATGACACTTCACCAGCGCTCCGTATATCGTCCCTTAAATACTACGCACCGTGACACTTGCCATAGGTCTTACATAAACATTTTCACCTTGACCACCAATGGCCTTTGTTGTTGTTTTTGCATCCTTTGTTCTGCCCATATGCAGCCTCTGGATATACTGAGTCCTCAATAAAGAAGTGAAAAGAAATGAAGCCAATCTCATTTCTATTAGTAGTACATTTATCTTAGTCAGGATTACTTATTTTCCCTCATATTGAGAAAATAATTCTTAATTATTTTCTTTGTATCCAGACTAATGTTTGTTTTTAGTCTGGCCGCACTAGTTTTAAGATGTCTGTGCGTTCTTTGAGACTAGATATTTTTACTTGTTTTAAAAATCCATTTTATAGCTTAAAAAAATTATAATTGAGAGCTGACTTTTTGCAGTGTACTATCTTTGTCAATAAAAATACATTTCAGTCATACGATACTTTTCTGGTAAAAATGTGTATTTTTCAACAGGGTTCACGGAAGACTGTCCTCCGAGGCAGTACCTACCAGAATAAATAACAGGAATCCACCCCCCCCCCCCAATCTGCAACAGATGCATGGTGTAGTAGACTAAAAGGAGATAGAGGTGGCAGGAGGCATTCTCACAAGCATACAGGAGGTGTCTCAGGTGACAAGTGGTGGCGTATTCATGACCATACAGAAAGCTCAGGTGTCAAAGGAAGCAGCATGTAGCACATGTGTCATGCAGGAGGAAGTCTATAGTATAATAAAAACAAATAATAATAATAATACATACAGATGCTACTTTTTTCAGAGAATACAGTTCCTGGAAAATAAGTTGTCAAAATCACAAAAAAACAACAGGCAAACGCAAAGCAGGTATGGTGGAGTGGCCAGAAGGAAGCTACTCCTTAGTAAAAGGCACATGACAACCTGCTTGGAGTTTGCGAAAAGGCACCTAAAGACTCTCAGTCCACAAGATTCTCTGGTCTGATGAAACAAAGATTGAACTCTTTGGCCTGAATGCCAAGCATCAAATCTGGACAAAAATTATTTAAAAATCATACAATGTGATTTTCTGGATTTTTGTTTTAGATTCCGTCTCTCACAGTTGAAGTGTACCTATGATAAAAATTACAGACCTCTACATGCTTTGTAAGTAGGAAAACCTGCAAAATCGGCAGTGTATCAAATACTTGTTCTCCCCACTGTAGGTATTCCTTTTGTCCAGGTAGGAAAGGGCATTGTGGAGTGCAGTAGAGATTGCATCATCTGTGGATCTGTTTGAGCGGTATTCAAATTGGAGTGGGTCTAGGGTTTCTGGGATAATGGTGTTAATGTGAGCCATGACCAGCCTTTCAAAGCACTTCATGGCTACAGACATGAGTGCTATGGGTCTGTAGTCATTTAGGCAGGTTACCTTAGTGTTCTTGGGCACAGGGACTATGGTGGTCTGCTTGAAACATGTTGCTATTACAGACTCAATCAGGGACATGTTGAAAATATCGGTGAAGACACTTGCCAGTTGGTCAGCGCATGTTCGGAGTACACGTCCTGGTAATCCGTCTGGCCCAGCGGCCTTGTAAATGTTGACCTGTTTAAAGCTCTTACTCAGGTCAGCTACGGAGAGCGTGATCACACAGTCGCCCGGAACAGCTGATGCTCTCATGCATGCCTCAGTGTTGCTTGCCTCGAAGCGAACATAGAAGTGATTTAGCTCGTCTGGTAGGCTCGTGTCACTGGGCATCTCGCGGCTGTGCTTCCCTTTGTAGTCTGTAATAGTTTGCAGGCCCTGCCACATCTGACGAGCGTCAGAGCCGGTGTAGTGCGATTCAATCTTAGTCCTGTATTGACGCTTTGCCTGTTTGATGGTTTGTCTGAGGGCGTAGTGGGATTTCTTATAAACGTCCGGGTTAGAGTCCCGCTCCTTGAAGGTGGCAGCTCTACCCTATAGCTCAGTGTGGATGTTGCCTGCAATCCATGGTTTCTGGTTGGGGTATGTATGCACAGTCACTGTGGGGACGACGTCATCGAAGCACTTATTGATGAAGCCAATGACTGATGTGGTGTACTCCTCAATGCCATCGGAAGAATCCCGGAACATATTCCAATTTGTGCTAGCAAAACAGTCCTGTAGCTTAGCATCTGCGTCATCTGACCACTTCTTTATTGACCGAGTCACTGGTACTTCCTGCTTTAGTTTTTGCTTGTAAGCAGGAATCAGGAGGATGGAATTATGGTCAGATTTGCCAAATGGAGGGCGAGGGAGAGCTTTGTATGCGTCTCTGTGTGTGGTGTAAAGGTGGTCTAGAATTTTTTTCCCCTCTGGTTGCACATTTAACATGCTGATAATAATTTGGCAAGACTGATTTAAGTTTCCCTGCATTAAAGTCCCCGGCCACTAGGAGCGCTTTCTCTGGATGGGCATTTTCCTGCTTGTTTATTTCCTTATACAGCTGACTGAGTGCGGTCTTATTGCCAGCATCCGTCTGCGGTGTTAAATAGACAGCCACGAAAAATATTTTTGAAAACTCTCTCGGCAAATAGTGTAGTCTACAGCTTATAATGAGATACTCTACTTCAGGCGAGCAGAATCTAGAGACTTCCTTAGATTCCGTGCACCAGCTGTTGTTTACAAATATACACAGCCCCCCCCCCCCTCTCGTCTGACCGGAGTCTGCTGTTCTATCTAGCCAGTGCAGCGTGTATCCTGCCAGCTGAATGGTGCCCATGTCGTCGTTCAACTACGACTCGGTGAAACATAATATATTACAGTTTTTGATGTCCTGTTGGTAGGATATTCATGATCGTATCTCGTCTAATTTATTGTCCAATGATTGTACGTTGGCCAGCAGTACTGATGGTAAGAGCAGATATCCCACTCGCCGTCGACAGATCCTTACAAGCACCTCGCTCTGAGTCCCCTATACCTGCGTCTCCTACTCCTGCCAATGATGGGGATCTGTCAATTTCTCGCATGGAATAGCGTTCATTTCTCAGAACAAGAATGGACTGATGAGTTTCAGCTGAAAGTTTTTTGAGCCTGTAATCGAACCCACAATTGCTGATGCTCTGGATAGTCAACTAGTCTAAAGAAAGAAAGGGTTTTCTAATGATCACATAGCCTTTTAAAATGATAAACTTGGATTAGCAAACACAATGTGCCATTGGAACACAGGAGTGATGGTTGCAAATAATGGGCCTCTGTAAGCCCATGTAGATATTCCATTAAAAATCATCCGTTTCCAGCTACAATTGTCATTTACAACATTAACAATGTCTACACTGTATTTCTGATCAATTTGATGTTATTTTAATGGACAAAACAATTGATATTTCTAAGTGACCCTAAACTTGAATGGTAGTGTAAATGTATTTCAAACATTAATAGAGCATAATACTTCTATTTATCTAGTACTAATTTGTAAGTGGACAGCTCATTCAACCTTGTACATTGTTTTTAAACTGAGGCACTGACAACAAAATGTGCAAAAACTAAAGACATCAAGGGGGTGTAGACTTGTCAAGACATTCAACACTGTTCTTTATTAGTTGCTCACTTCAGTGGTTTGTGGTCTTCTGCCCTGAATGCGGTTTCCAGACACAGGGGTGGGAATAGACTCAGCAGAGGCTTTACTCCAGGGACCTGCCGTAAATTCCCAAATGTATCAATTTTGGGATTTAATGTCAATACAGTACACTTAAAATATTTTAATAACTTGGCAATAGATTATTGCATATTTGTTTGCCACAACATTTAGTGCAAAGGTTTTCAAATGATCTTGCAACGAAGTGTTGCCACAAATGCATTTCATTTTGGTCTGGAATTGCACTATATGGTTCACCAGCTACCAGCAGGTAGATAATAAATCTACCAGCCAGTCAGATCTTTACAGATTTACAGCCAACTGAAAAAAAAATGTCCCACAAAATTGGGCCAATGTATACATTTTGTGTACAATTTCAAGTAAGGAGGGCTGGCATACTTTGTGAAGTCTAATAACTCAGGATAAGCAGACATTGTTGGTTCAAGAGTTGGCCCGGGAGAGGTGTGCAGAGGGGTGTCTGGAGTGTGATGACCTGGAAGAGAGGCATCTCATTGACTGCGATGACCCATGAGAGAGGCGTGTCATGGAGTGCGATGGCCTGGGAGAGAGGCGTGTCATGGAGTGCGATGGCCCGGGAGAGAGGCGTGTCACGGAGTGCGATGGCCCGGGAGAGTGGCGTGTCATGGAGTGCGATGATCTAGAAGAGGTGTGTCCCGTGGTTTCTGGCCCAGGAGAGGCGTTATTTCTATAGTCTGATGGCTCACAAGAGGCATCCTTTCTGGACAGCAGGGATTTATTGCTTTTTGGCGCACTTGGAAAGTTTGAAATACTCCTAGGTGGTTTACATATTTTTGGAGAACTGGGCAGGTTTATTTTTGGCATATTCCTGGGCTTTTCATCCTCACTTTCTCTTGGGAATCTTCGGCTTGTTTTTCTAACACATTTTATAAAGGATTAATAAGACCAAA
Source organism: Thymallus thymallus (assembly GCA_023634145.1). Lineage (NCBI taxonomy): Eukaryota > Metazoa > Chordata > Actinopteri > Salmoniformes > Salmonidae > Thymallus > Thymallus thymallus. The sequence continues at coordinate 14,390,990 of CM042418.1, forward strand.
CTTGACTACAAATGCTACTGAACACAAATTTGAGTTTATAACTACAAATATGAATTATAACGTACATTCGTTTGCACTTTACTCTCACCAGAGTTCCCTCTGTATTAGGCTGTAAATCCGTATGCACCTCTGCCTCTGGTAGTTTTAGCCTAGCTTCTGCATAATTGCCTGAAAAACATTGTGTAAATTCTATTGAAGGTATATTAAGGGGGAGCAATAATAATAAGCACAAGAAATGGTGAATGAGAAACAAATCCTATTTTGTAAGGTTCATCAATCACAACCTTGCGGAATGTGTAAGTAATTATCTAGAGAAAAAATCTTTGTGAATACTAAAATGAAATGTAACATAATTGCTGAGAATATTATTCTGACATTGTATGGAATCCATTCTTGCTCTTCATGCTCTTGAGCTTTTGTAGCCTTGACAAGATAAGCAGACACCATCTGATCCACAATGCAGGCGCGACCCCAACCTCATTGGTTTCTTCAAATATAACAGTATGATCACCTTCAAAAGGAAAGACAAAGTGTTTAGTTAACACGTTCTGGAGGTATACATTGATTGAAGACAAACGTAATCATTAATGTACAAAAACAGAAATTAAAATTAGAAGATCATGCAGATCCTACTGCACAAATATATAAATACCTTTTAAACTAAAAACTTTTTTAATAGACTCATCTAAACAAAGTCATACAAAGAGATTGTCCTGGGAGTGGTCAGGGAATTGTTGAGTCGGATATGGTTTCAAGTCCTACATAGACGAGTGCAGAAAGGGAATGACCACATATCTGTTCTGTAGGGGCAACCTCACACATTTCTGCACGTTTTTCTAGCTGAAAGCACTGAATGCTTGACGACAGGTTGGAAACAACAGAGATTCCCAACTCCCTGGAGTCAAGAGGGTATTGAAATAATGGTTCTTTGGCCATATATTCTTTAGAAACAATGTACACTTTGCCTTCTGTAGAAATGACATTCAAGACAGATACAACTGCGTTGTTGTCACGAGTCAGGATGGTGAGAGACCAAGGCGCAGCGCAATCATAGTTCGACATTATTTATTTCTTTATATACTATGTATAATAATTATTAAATGAACGAACTACAACAATCAGACAAACACGAAAGACAAAACGTCACATTCCCAGAAATAAGCACGAAATGAAACGGACGTAGAAAAGGCACACTTACTTTCACCCCGTGACTGCGAAATACATGAACATGTAACGATAACAACCCACACCAAGTGAAGGACAGACTCAACATATATTGGATCCCTAATTAGAGACAACGGGTAGCAGCTGCCTCTAATTAGAGATCCACCCAAAACCCACAAAGAAACAGAAAAGAACGACACTGTCAGACTCTGACCAAGCAACATAGAGAAGCCTATTGCTTCTCTATGGCCAGAGCCTGACAGTTGTTAATGCAGATACAGCTATCTCTCACTGATGTTCCGACAACCAATCCATCAATCTACAACTCCTTGAACTGATTCACTCCTCCATAGAAACACTGTGGGACAGGCCCTTCCTGGTGTGGCTTTCTAAATTATATTTCTTGAGGCTCTTTATTGTCTTCATGATTGGAATTTGAACTATCCATTTATGACATTCTGCGGATAACTTGAGTCAAAGGATTGTGTGTCTTCCTAACCATTCTTTTTAGTTTCCCCAAGAAATTATCAAAAGGAAAGCCAGATATGAGATCTAAATGACCATGTATTTTAACATCATCACTTAGATGTACAAGGCCATGAATGTTTTAAACGAGGAATTCCTGACCATATATGACTGAAGTGCTTGACAAATGAATCAAGGAATGTCTTAGCTAGGTCATTCATTGTCAAACAATATGTTGTATTCGCTAAAAGGTATACACCAACCGAGAGAAGCATGAAGTTGTCATACACCGGTGACTGCAACTCATCTTTAAGAACAAGTGGGCCGGTGTACAGTTGTGGCCAAAAGTTTTGAGAATGACACAAGTATTGGTCTCCACAAAGTCTGCTGTTTCTGTGTTCTTAGATCTTTATGTCAGTAGTTACTATGGTACTGTAATGAAGCGTCAGCGGAGTGAGGATCCATCTGCAGTTTATTGCAAGTCAGACTCACCCCACTCTACAGGCCCGTCGTCGGTTTCGTGTGTTTGGCGCATCCCTGAGTGGTCGCCTGTTAAGCAGCTCCCGTTGTTCGTGCATAAATTGTTGTTTTAGTTCGTTTTTTTTCGTCTCTTTTCTTTAGTTTTATTTTTTATTTTGCTACAGTTGAACTATACTAGTTCAGGATTATGGATTTTATGGATTTTATCGCAGCTGAACGTCGACAGGAGTCGTCAACTGTTATTGTTTACAACAGAGCCCAGCTCCTGGATTTAGCCCACGCAGCGCTGCTGCTCCCCAGGGAAAAGTTTGATATTCCGGTCGAATTGAAAAGACGACGCCGGGGACGTAGGGCGGGATTGAAATGTACGGCAAAGCGGAGGAGGTTCAAGTACAAGCCGGCTATACCATCTATTATTATGGGCAATGTGAGGTCTCTACATAACAAGATGGAGTTGGAGGGACTTGTTCGTGAACAAAGGATTTATCGGGAAACTAGCCTAATGTTTTTTTCTGAGACTTGGCTGAACGATAACATCCCCATACAAAATATCACTATCGATGGTTTCCAGACCATCAGAGCGGACAGGGATCGCGTCTCTTCCGGTAAGAGTAAGGGTGGTGGGCTGGCTTTATTAGTTAACAACAGATGGTGTCATCCGAACCATATTACTCTTAAGGAAGAGTTTTGTAGCCCGGACATTAAGCTGTTAGCCGTTAGCCTGAGACCCTACTATTTACCGAGGGAATTCACGGCGGCCATTGCTGTTATTGTTTACATCCCGCCCTCTGTTGACACAAACGCAGCGTGTGACGTCATCCACTCTGTTATCGCGAGGTTACAGACAGCGCATCCCAGTGCTTTCTTTGCCATTTCGGGGGATTTTAACCATGCATCTCTCTCTTCAACGCTGCCCACGTTCAAACAGTTCGTGAAGTGCCCAACCAGGAATAATAAAACTCTGGACTTGTTATATGCTAATGTGAAGGCTGCATACAACTCCACTGCACTCCCTCCTCTCGGTAGATCGGATCACAACCTTGTCCACCTCACCCCACTCTACAGGCCTTTGGTCCAACAGCAGCCTGCAACCACCAGGACTATTAGAAGATGGTCCCCGGAGGCGAATGAGGCCCTACAGGACTGTTTTGAAACAACAGACTGGGATGTGCTCTGTGAGGCTCATGGGGAGGACATCGATGGACTCATTGACTGCATAACAGACTATATTAATTTTGTGTAGACAACACTGTACCCACCAGGAAGGTACACTGTTTCCCAAACAATAAACCCTGGGTCACCAGCGACCTGAAGGCCCTGCTGAATGAGAAGAAGAGGGCCTTCAAGGAGAGGGACAAGGACAAGGACAAATTGAAATGCGTCCAGAGGGAGCTGAAGTTGCGGATTGCTGAGGGGAAGAGAGTGTATAAGGAGAAGATGGAGGACAAGCTGAGGCAGAGCCAGGTGAGAGAGGTGTGGAAGGGTATGAGAAATATCACTGGCTTCAAAAAGTCAAACAGTGGGCAGACGGAGGGGACCCAGGACAGAGCCAATGAGCTGAACCAATTTTTTAACAGGTTTGATACTGGCCCTGTCCACCTCCCCTCCAGCTCCCCAGACCACACACCCTCACGGCTGTCCCACCCCCACTTTGCTCACAGCACCTCTGCTGAGACAATCAGTGACCCCACCTCCGCCCCTGCTCCCCCTGGACTGATCCTCAACACCCCCCTTCCCCCCACCTCCCCACCTGGGCTGGCTTTCACCACCAACCAAGTGAAGAGAGAGCTGGAGAGACTACATCAGTGGAAAGCGGCGGGCCCTGATGGCATCAGCCCAAGGGTGCTGAGGGTCTATGCTGACCAACTGTGTGGAATACTCCAGCGTCTTTTCAACCTTAGCCTGAGCCTAGAAAGGGTCCCTGTGCTGTGGAAAACATCCTGCCTCGTCCCAGTGCCCAAGAAGGCACACCCCACTGTCCTGAATGACTTCAGACCTGTAGCGCTAACATCCCACATCATGAAGACCCTGGAAAGGTTAGTCCTCGCTCACCTCAGACCCATGGTGTGTTCATCAATGGACCCCCTGCAGTTTGCATACCAGCGCAACATCGGGGTGGATGATGCAAAGGAGATGGTGGTGGACTTCAGGAGAACCAAGGCACAACTGACTGCAGTCCCTATACAGGGGATGGATGTGGAAATGGTTGGGTCATAAAAGTTCCTGGGAGTCCATATGGACAATAGGCTGGAATGGGCCGGTAACACCAAGGCCCTGTACAAAAAGGGCCAGAGCCGACTCTACTTTCTGAGGAGGCTCAGGTCCTTCAACGTGTGCAGTAAACTACTGCATACCTTCTACCAGTCTGTGGTGGCCAGTGCCATCTTTTTTGCAGTGGTGTGCTGGGGAGCAAACATCAAAGCCGGTGATGCTTCTCGGGTAAATAAGCTGATCAGGAAGGCTAGCTCTGTCCTGGGGATGAGCCTTGACACTCTAGAGGAGGTGGCGGAGAGACGGATCCTGGCCAAACTGCTGGCCATCATGGACAACGTCACCCACCCTCTGCACGCTATGGTTATGACGCAGAGGAGCACTTTCAGTCACAGACTGATCCCACCACGGTGTGCCAGAGAGCGCTACAGGAGGTCCTTCCTGCCGGCGGCTATTAGACTATATAATGCCTCACCGGGGTGCCGTGCCGTCGGCAACATAGATCTGGAACTGTTGGGGTGCTAGGACCTAGTTTAACAATTATGCATCCATCCGTGAGTAACTCTGGTCCGTCAGCACTCATCCACTCAGGACCTATTTATTCATACAGGTCTGTATATACATACTCATGTACAGTTGTTATATCATATCACATGCAATATTGTAAGTAATTATTGGACTTAACTTACGTAGGCATTCACTCAGGAATGCATATTAGTATCCTGCCAGTTGCACCTTTTCTCATTGCTTTTAGTATATCGAATGTGCAATACGTGCAGTTGTCTGTAATTAAACCCTGCACACTAAGGACTGTATTTTAAGGGAATTACTATTATTACCCCAAATGATATCATACACACATTTAGCTATGAAAGTATCTCTTCCTGTCATTTACCTGTACAGTTTGTGTAACCATGCAAGTATTCACTTATCTGTAAATATAACTGTATACCTAACTGACTAACTCAGCTTCCAAGATGGCGTAACAGTGCAGACGTGTATTTTGTTTTGTCCCGTCTCGTCTCGTGTAAATAGTTTGTAATTTGTCTTTCCATACATTTTTATTTGTTCCCGATTTACCCCTCCTGCAAGCCACCTACCCAACGTGAAACGGGTCAAATATCGGGTCAAATATCAGTGTTTTTCCACTATTTAACCGAACCGCAGTCAAAAGTTAGCCTGCTAGCTAGCTTGCTAACCTTCCATCGCTAACCACTGCTAGCGGTCTTCACCTCCGCTCTGGCTGATCAGCCAGCTTTCAGTTCGGACAATATTGGCCAGTCTGCTCAGCGCGCTACCAACCCAGCGCTTATCGGACTGCGTTCCCTTCCACTTTACCGGATTTCCACTGAAAGTACCGGACCACCACACCGGATCATCACAGCTAGCTAGCTGCATTCGACTGACCGACGTTTATAGCTAAGCTCCATTGTGTACATGCTTCCAATGCTAGCGTGAGCTAGGCTCATCTCCCGGACAGCCGACGTGTGCTAGCTACTCTCCCGGGCTCCAGTACCTTATCAACCTACCTGGACCTTTCTACTGTCGACACGGAGCCCCACCGAGCCACCGTGACTGGTCTGCCGACGTAATTGTCCGACGTGGTCTCAACAGGGTTCTCCTCTGCGACGCCGCCGAAGATTCATCTGCTAGCTCCGGCCTGCTAGCTCCGGCCTGCTAGCTCCGGCCTGCTAGCCCGGCCTGCTAACACTCTGAACGCCGTGCCATTGAACTGATTCCCCGGCTCACCACTTTGCTTTTTCATCGGATCCCACGCTTGTTCAGCTCCACAGCTGATGCCTGCAGGACTGTTTGGTTTTATGGTATTTATTTCTGTTTAACTACCAGGCCTCAGGTCCTGTGTGTAGTACATCACTTTTTTCTAACTGACCCTCTTTGTCCATTCATCGCCATTACCCGTCGTTGTCTTAGCCCTCTTAATTAACTGTCATTTTATTTATTTTATGTTCTGCCCCTTTCTTATTTCAATATGCCTTGTCTGTTGTTGTTTAGGTTAGCTATTATTGTTTTACTTCATTGCAGAGCCCCCAGTCCTGCTCAACTGGGCTCTGATAGCTTTTTTGTCCCTCCCCCCACACATGCGGAGACCTCACCTGGCTTAACTGGTGTCTCCAGAGATGCAACCTCTCTCTTTATTACCCAACGCCTAGGTTTACCTCCACTGAACTCACACCCTTCTATATCCTTGACTATAAATTATGCCCTGAATCTATTCCACCACGCCCAGAAATCTGCTCCTTTTATTCTATGTACCCAACGTACTAGACGTCCAGTTCTTAAAGTCCTTAGTCGAATACTAATTCTATTACTCCTCTGTTCCTCTGGTGATGTAGAGGTAAACCCAGGTCCTGTAGCCCCCAGTACTACACCTATTCCCCAGGCGCTCTCATTTGTTGATTTCTGTAACCGTAAAAGCCTTGGTTTCATGCATGTTAACATTAGAAGCCTCCTCCCTAAGTTTGATTTATTCACAGCATTAGCACACTCCGCCAACCCGGATGTCCTAGCTGTGTCTGAATCCTGGCTTAGGAAGGCCACCAAAAATTCGGAAATTTCCATCCCCAACTACAACATTTCCCGTCAAGATAGAACTGCCAAAGAAGGTGGAGTTGCAATCTACTGCAGAGATAACCTGCAGAGTTATGTCATACTGTCCAGGTCTGTGCCCAAACAGTTTGAGCTTCTACTTTTAAAAATCCACCTATCCAGAAATAAGTCTCTCACTGTTGCCGCCTGTTACAGACCCCCCTCAGCCCCCAGCTGTGCCCTGGACTCCATATGTGAATTGATTGCCCCCCATCTATCTTCAGAGTTTGTACTGTTAGGTGACTTAAACTGGGATATGCTTAACACCCCGGCTGTCTTTCAATCTAAGATAGATGCCCTCAATCTCACACAAATTATCAAGGAACCCACCAGGTACAACCCAAAATCCGTAAACATGGGTACCATTATCGATATCATCCTGACTAACTTGCCCTCCAAATACACCTCCTCTGTTTTCAACCAGGATCTCAGCGATCACTGCCTCATCGCCTGTGTTCGCAATGGGTCAGCGGCCAAACGACCACCCCTTATCACTGTCAAATGCTCCCTAAAACACTTTTGCGAGCAGGCCTTTCTATTCGATCTGGCCCAGGTATCCTGGAAGGATATTGACCTCATCCCGTCAGTAGAGGACGCCTGGTTGTTCTTTAAAAGTGCTTTCCTCACCATCCTAAATAAGCATGCCCCTTTCAAAAAACGTAGAACTAAGAATAGATATAGCCCTTGGTTCACCCCAGACTTGACTGCACTAGACCAACACAAAAACATCCTGTGGCGCACTGCATTAGCATCGAATAGCCCCCGCGATATGCAGCTATTCAGGGAGGTCAGGAACAAGTACACCCAGTCAGTTAGAAAAGCAAAGGCCAGCTTTTTCAAACAGAAATTTGCTTCCTGTAGTACTAACTCCAAAAAGTTCTGGGACACTGTAAAGTCCATGGAGAATAAGAGCACCTCCTCCCAGTTGCCCACTGCACTGAGGCTCGGAAACACTGTTACCACCGATAAATCCACGATTATTGAAAATTTCAATAAGCATTTTGCTACGGCTGGCCATGCTTTCCATCTGACTACCCCTACCCCGGTCAACAGCTCTGCACCCCCGGCAGCTACTTGCCCAAGCCCCCCCCGCTTCTCCTTCACCCAAATCCTGACAGCTGATGTTCTGAAAGAGCTGCTAAGTCTGGACCCCTACAAATCTGCTGGGCTAGATAATCTGGACCCTCTCTTTCTGAAATTATCAGCCAAAATTGTTGCAACACCTATCACTAGCTTGTTCAACCTCTCTTTCGTATCGTCTGAGATCCCTAGAGATTGGAAAGCTGCCGCGGTCATCCCCCTCTTCAAAGGAGGAGACACTCTAGACCCAAACTGTTATAGACCAATATCCATCCTGCCCTGCCTTTCTAAAGTTTTCGAAAGCCAAGTTAACAAACAGATAACTGACCACTTCGAATCCCACCGTACCTTCTCTGCTATGCAATCTGGTTTCCGAGCTGGTCATGGGTGCACCTCAGCTACGCTCAAGGTACTGAACGATATCATAACCGCCATCGATAAAAGACAGTACTGTGCAGCCGTTTTCATCGACCTGGCCAAGGCTTTCGACTCTGTCAATCACCGCATTCTTATTGGCAGACTCAACAGCCTTGGTTTCTCAAGTGACTGCCTTGCTTGGTTCTCTAACTACTTTGCAGACAGAGTTCAGTGTGTCAAATCGGAGGGCCTATTGTCCGATCCTCTGGCAGTCTCTATGGGGGTGCCACAGGGTTCAATTCTTGGGCCAACCCTTTTCTCTATATACATCAACGATGTCGCTCTCGCTGCTGGTGACTCTCTGATCCATCTCTACGCAGATGACACCATTCTGTATACATCTGGCCCCTCTTTGGATACTGTGTTTACTAACCTTCAATCAAGCTTCAATGCCATACAACACTCCTTCCGTGGCCTACAACTGCTCTTAAACGCTAGTAAAACTAAGTGCATGCTTTTCTATCGAACGATGCCAGCACCCGCCCACCGGACTATCATCACTACTCTCGACGGATCCGAATTAGAATACGTGGACACCTACAAATACCTAGGCATCTGGTTAGACTATAAACTCAACTTCCAGACTCACATCAACGATCTCCAATCCAAAATTAAATCCAGAATTGGCTTCCTATTTCGCAACAGAGCCTCCTTCACTCATGCTGCCAAACATGCCCTTGTAAAACTGACTATCCTACCGATCCTTGATTTCGGCGATGTCATTTACAAACTAGCCTCCAACACTCTACTTAGCAAATTGGATGTAGTCTATCATAGTGCCATCCGTTTTGTCACCAAAGCCCCTTACACTACCCACCACTGCGACCTGTATGCTCTCGTTGGCTGGCCTTCACTATATATTCGTCGCCAAACCCACTGGCTCCAGGTCATCTATAAGTCTTTATTAGGTAAATCCCCGCCCTATCTCAGCTCACTGGTCACCATAGCAACACCCACCCGTAGCATGCGCTCCAGCAGGTATATCTCACTGGTCACCCCCAAAGCCAACACCTCCTTTGGCCGCCATTCCTTCCAGTTCGCTGCTGCCAATGACTGGAACGAATTGCAAAAATCATTGAAGCTAGAGGTTCCTATCTCCCTCAATAACTTTAAGCATCAGCTGTCAAAGCTGCTTATCGATCACTGCACCTGTATATAGCCCTTCTGTAAATAGCCCACACTACTACCTCATCCCCATATTTATTTTTGTTTATTTTTCACTAATCTTGCACTCCAGTATCTCTATTTGCACATCATAATTTGCACATCCTTCATTCCTGTGTTAATGATGATAATTCTGTAATTTATGTCACCACTATAGTCTATTTATTGTCCTACCTCCCAACCTTACTGCATTTTTGCACTACATTTTGCACTCTGTTTATAGATTTTCTATTGTGTTTTTGACTGTTTGTTTAATGTGTAACTCTGTGTTGTTGTTTTTTTTTTGTCGCACTGCTTTGCTTTGTCTTGGCCAGGTCGCAGTTGCAAATGAGAACTTGTTCTCAACTGACCTACCTGGTTAAATAAAGGTGAAATAAAAAAATAAATAAAAAACTGTACAGCTAATTTAACCATGCAAAATTTTCACTTACCTGTTCATTTACCCAGTCTGTCTATTAAGTAAACTATTATTACCCTCGCTCATATCATACACATTTTTAGCTACTGAAGTATTTCTCTGCCATCAACCTGTATAGTATAGTTAACCATCCAACATCCACCAATGTATAGTGTACATATTCAGCCAACCACCCATACTATGCAATGTCTTTTTTATAGCTTTTATTTTTTTGCACTCCAGATATCTTGTATTTCTATACTTTTTCATACTGCCGCTCTATGTATCATGTACCGTGTATCTGTCTTTTGTGTACTTTCGTTGTGGCATTTTGCACCTGCCCTGTATTTTGTTGTAGCTGCTTGACAATGAAATTTCCCCCCCGGCGGATCAATAAAGTACATACCTACCTATCTATCTATCTATCTAAAAGATACAATAGAGACAGCGTAAACTGGAACAGTTCTGGGAAGGCAGCAAACTAACAGAGTCCAAAAGGCAGGCAAGGTCTGGGCAGGCAGCAAACTAACAGGCAGCAAACTAATTCCTCTATGAGGATGGGGTCAAGGATGTCCTCCGCATTGACCCAGGATCGCTCCTCCGAACCGTACCCCTCCCAGTCCACCAGGTACTGGAGTTTACTGCCCCGGCGCCTGGAATCGAGAAGTTCTCGAACCTGGTACGCCTCCTCGCCGTCAACTTGAATGGGTGGGGGGGTTGTGGGTCTCCGCTTCCTCCTCCAACTCTCCTCTCGGACCACCAGCGGGTTTCAGAAGTGACACATGGAAAGTGGGAGAAATGCGATAATTATTAGGCAAGTCTAACCGAAATGAAACTGGGGTCATTTGTTTTAGGATCTTGAAAGGCCCAACAAACCTGGGATTGAGTTTTCGGCATGGAAGTTTGAGACGAAGATCTCTTGTGGATAACCAAGCCCATTGACCCCGGGCATATTCATGACTGGGACGGCGATGACGGTTAGCTTGTTGTTCTTGTCTCCTCACAGCATGTTGTAAATGGGTGTGTGCTTGGTTCCAAGTTTCTTCGCAGCGCTGTAGCCACTCAGTAACAGAGGGAAGGTTGGAAGGTTCTCCAGACCAGGAAAATAAGGGGGGGTTGATAACCCAGGACGCACTTGAAAGGGGTCAAACCTGTAGCAGGCTTCTGAAGGGAATTCTGTGCATACTCGGCCCACATTAGGTACTTACTCTAGTCGGTCTGGTTCTGTTGGCAGTAAGCTCGTAGGAAGCGTGTAAGTTCTTGATTCATGCGTTCAGTCTGATTGTGGATGGTACCCGGAAGTGAGACTGACATTTATGTTGAGATGTTTGAAGAAAGCGGTCCATACTCTTGAAGTGAACTGTGGGCCCCGATCTGAGACGATATCCTCAGGCAGACCATAGAAGCGGAAGACACAATTACAGAGTGTCTCAGCTGTCTCAAAAGCGGTGGGAAGTTTGGGTATTTTATTTATTTCATTTTTATTTCACCTTTATTTAACCAGGTAGGTCAGTTGAGAACAAGTTCTCATTTGCAACTGCGACCTGGCCAAGACAAAGCAAAGCAGTGCGACAGTAAAAACAACAACACAGAGTTACACATTCAACAAACAGTCAAAAACACAATAGAAAATCTATAAACAGAGTGCAAAATGTAGTGCAAAAATGCAGTAAGGTTGGGAGGTAGGACAATAAATAGACTATAGAGTAGAAATAAATTACAGAATTATCATCATTAACACAGGAATGAAGGATGTGCAAATTATGATGTGCAAATAGAGATACTGGAGTGCAAGATTAGTGAAAAATAAACAAAAATAAATATGGGGATGAGGTAGTAGTGTGGGCTATTTACAGAAGGGCTATATACAGGTGCAGTGATCGATAAGCAGCTTTGACAGCTGATGCTTAAAGTTATTGAGGGAGATAGGAACCTCTAGCTTCAATGATTTTTGCAATTCGTTCCAGTCATTGGCAGCAGCGAACTGGAAGGAATGGCGGCCGAAGGAGGTGTTGGCTTTGGGGGTGACCAGTGAGATATACCTGCTGGAGCGCATGCTACGGGTGGGTGTTGCTATGGTGACCAGTGAGCTGAGATAGGGCGGGGATTTACCTAATAAAGACTTATAGATGACCTGGAGCCAGTGGGTTTGGCGACGAATATATAGTGAAGGCCAGCCAACGAGAGCATACAGGTCGCAGTGGTGGGTAGTGTAAGGGGCTTTGGTGACAAAACGGATGGCACTATGATAGACTACATCCAATTTGCTAAGTAGAGTGTTGGAGGCTAGTTTGTAAATGACATCACCAAAATCAAGGATCGGTAGGATAGTCAGTTTTACAAGGGCATGTTTGGCAGCATGAGTGAAGGAGGCTCTGTTGCGAAATAGGAAGCCAATTCTGGATTTAATTTTGGATTGGAGATGGTTGATGTGAGTCTGGAAGTTGAGTTTATAGTCTAACCAGATGCCTAGGTATTTGTAGGTGTCCACGTATTCTAATTCGGATCCGTCGAGAGTAGTGATGATAGTCCGGTGGGCGGGTGCTGGCATCGTTCGATAGAAAAGCATGCACTTAGTTTTACTAGCGTTTAAGAGCAGTTGTAGGCCACGGAAGGATTGTTGTATGGCATTGAAGCTTGATTGAAGGTTAGTAAACACAGTATCCAAAGAGGGACCAGATGTATACAGAACGGTGTCATCTGCGTAGAGATGGATCAGAGAGTCACCAGCAGCGAGAGCGACATCGTTGATGTATATAGAGAAAAGGGTTGGCCCAAGAATTGAACCCTGTGGCACCCCCATAGAGACTGCCAGAGGATCGGACAATAGGCCCTCCGATTTGACACACTGAACTCTGTCTGCAAAGTAGTTAGAGAACCAAGCAAGGCAGTCACTTGAGAAACCAAGGCTATTGAGTCTGCCAATAAGAATGCGGTGATTGACAGAGTCGAAAGCCTTGGCCAGGTCGATGAAAACGGCTGCACAGTACTGTCTTTTATCGATGGCGGTTATGATATCGTTCAGTACCTTGAGCGTAGCTGAGGTGCACCCATGACCAGCTCGGAAACCAGATTGCATAGCAGAGAAGGTACGGTGGGATTCGAAGTGGTCAGTTATCTGTTTGTTAACTTGGCTTTCGAAAACTTTAGAAAGGCAGGGCAGGATGGATATTGGTCTATAACAGTTTGGGTCTAGAGTGTCTCCTCCTTTGAAGAGGGGGATGACCGCGGCAGCTTTCCAATCTCTAGGGATCTCAGACGATACGAAAGAGAGGTTGAACAAGCTAGTGATAGGTGTTGCAACAATTTTGGCTGATAATTTCAGAAAGAGAGGGTCCAGATTATCTAGCCCAGCAGATTTGTAGGGGTCCAGACTTAGTAGCTCTTTCAGAACATCAGCTGTCAGGATTTGGGTGAAGGAGAAGCGGGGGGGGCTTGGGCAAGTAGCTGCCGGGGGTGCAGAGCTGTTGACCGGGGTAGGGGTAGTCAGATGGAAAGCATGGCCAGCCGTAGCAAAATGATTATTGAAATTTTCAATAATCGTGGATTTATCGGTGGTAACAGTGTTTCCGAGCCTCAGTGCAGTGGGCAACTGGGAGGAGGTGCTCTTATTCTCCATGGACTTTACAGTGTCCCAGAACTTTTTGGAGTTAGTACTACAGGAAGCAAATTTCTGCTTGAAAAAGCTGGCCTTTGCTTTTCTAACTGACTGGGTGTACTTGTTCCTGACTTCCCTGAATAGCTGCATATCGCGGGGGCTATTCGATGCTAATGCAGTGCGCCACAGGATGTTTTTGTGTTGGTCTAGTGCAGACAAGTCTGGGGTGAACCAAGGGCTATATCTATTCTTAGTTCTACGTTTTTTGAAAGGGGCATGCTTATTTAGGATGGTGAGGAAAGCACTTTTAAAGAACAACCAGGCGTCCTCTACTGACGGGATGAGGTCAATATCCTTCCAGGATACCTGGGCCAGATCGAATAGAAAGGCCTGCTCACAAAAGTGTTTTAGGGAGCGTTTGACAGTGATAAGGGGTGGTCGTTTGGCCGCTGACCCATTGCGAACACAGGCGATGAGGCAGTGATCGCTGAGATCCTGGTTGAAAACAGAGGAGGTGTATTTGGAGGGCAAGTTAGTCAGGATGATATCAATAATGGTACCCATGTTTACGGATTTTGGGTTGTACCTGGTGGGTTCCTTGATAATTTGTGTGAGATTGAGGGCATCTATCTTAGATTGAAAGACAGCCGGGGTGTTAAGCATATCCCAGTTTAAGTCACCTAACAGTACAAACTCTGAAGATAGATGGGGGGCAATCAATTCACATATGGAGTCCAGGGCACAGCTGGGGGCTGAGGGGGGTCTGTAACAGGCGGCAACAGTGAGAGACTTATTTCTGGATAGGTGGATTTTTAAAAGTAGAAGCTCAAACTGTTTGGGCACAGACCTGGACAGTGTGACAGAACTCTGCAGGTTATCTCTGCAGTAGATTGCAACTCCACCTCCTTTGGCAGTTCTATCTTGACGGGAAATGTTGTAGTTGGGGATGGAAATTTCCGAATTTTTGGTGGCCTTCCTAAGCCAGGATTCAGACACAGCTAGGACATCCGGGTTGGCGGAGTGTGCTAATGCTGTGAATAAATCAAACTTAGGGAGGAGGCTTCTAATGTTAACATGCATGAAACCAAGGCTTTTACGGTTACAGAAATCAACAAATGAGAGCGCCTGGGGAATAGGTGTAGTACTGGGGGCTACAGGACCTGGGTTTACCTCTACATCACCAGAGGAACAGAGGAGTAGTAGAATTAGTATTCGACTAAGGACTTTAAGAACTGGACGTCTAGTACGTTGGGTACATAGAATAAAAGGAGCAGATTTCTGGGCGTGGTGGAATAGATTCAGGGCATAATTTATAGTCAAGGATATAGAAGGGTGTGAGTTCAGTGGAGGTAAACCTAGGCGTTGGGTAATAAAGAGAGAGGTTGCATCTCTGGAGACACCAGTTACGCCAGGTGAGGTCTCCGCATGTGTGGGGGGAGGGACAAAAAAGCTATCAGAGGCCAGTTGTGCAGGACTGGGGGCTCTACAGTGAAATAAAACAATAATAGCTAACCTAAACAACAACAGACAAGGCATAATGAAATAAGGGGCAGAACATAAAATAAATAAAATGACAGTTAATTAAGAGAGCTAAGACAACGACGGGTAATGGAGATGGATGGACAAAAGAGGGTCAGTTAGAAAAAGTGATGTACTACACACAGGACCTGAGGCCTGGTAGTTAAACAGAAATAAATAACATAAAACCAAACAGTCCTGCAGGCATCAGCTGTGGAGCTGAACAAGCGTGGGATCCGATGAAAAAGCAAAGTGGTGAGCCGGGGAATCAAATTCAATGGCACGGCGTTCAGAGTGTTAGCAGGCTTGGGCTAGCAGGCTTGGGCTAGCAGGCTTGGGCTAGCAGGCTTGGGCTAGCAGGCTTGGGCTAGCAGGCTTGGGCTAGCAGGCTTGGGCTAGCAGGCTTGGGCTAGCAGGCCGGAGCTAGCAGATGAATCTTCGGCGGCGTCGCAGAGGAGAACCCTGTTGAGACCACGTCGGACAATTACGTCGGCAGACCAGTCACGGTGGCTCGGTGGGGCTCCGTGTCGACAGTAGAAAGGTCCAGGTAGGTTGATAAGGTACTGGAGCCCGGGAGAGTAGGGGAATGAGTCGACAGGATTTGGAAAAGCGATCGATGACGGTGAGGATGGTGGTGTTGCCTTGAGACTTGGGAAGATCGGTAATGACCAGGGACGTTGAGGGATGGGTAGGGGTTGAAGAAGACCAGCAGGTAATTGACGTGGTGTTTTGGAGGTATTGCATACGTTACAATTATTGACGAATTGAATGGTGTCAGCAGACATCGTGGACCACCAGAATCGATTTTTGAGAAGGTGTAGAGTAGCTGTAATACCTGGATGACCAGAACTGAGAGCTGCATGAACTTGGTGTAGAAGTTTGTTTCGTAGAGGTTCTGGGACAAAAGTACAGTCTTGAGGGCATTCAGACGGTAGAGAACTTTGGGCATTGATTTGAGTGATCTCGGTCATGATGTCCCACTGAACAGGTGCAACGAGCAGTTTTTCAGGGATAATGTGTTCCTCAGACTTGGGCACATTCGTCTCCTCCGTTTGTCGAGACAGAGCGTCAGCCTTTGTATTCTTAGAACCAGGTTGGTATGTGACGATGAAGTGAAACCTGGTGAAGAACATTGCCCATCTGGCCTGTCTGGGGTTCAATCGTTTCGCTGAGCGCAGGTATTGCAAATTCTTGTGATCTGTGAGAATCGTGAAAGGGTGCTGTGCTCCCTCTAACCAGTGTCGCCATTCCTCCAACGCAGCCTTCATGGCTAGTAGTTCACGGTTGCCCACATCGTAGTTTCGTTCGGCTGGGGACAATTTTCTTGAGTAGAATGCACAGGGAAACATTTTGGTTGGAGTTCCATGACGCTGACTAAGTATGGCCCCGATACCTGTGTTCGACGCGTCAACCTCAACTATGAATGGAAGATTTGGGTCAGGATGATGAAGAATGGGGGCGGATGTGAATCGTGCCTTGAGATCTTGGAATGCCTGCTGTGAGTAGGTTGACCAGATGAGGCGAGATGATGAGCGTTTAGTCATGGTAGTTAAGGGAGCGGCGACCGAACTGAAGTTTCTTATAATGCGCCTGTAAAAATTGGCGAAACCCAGGAACCGTTGTAGTTCCTTCACTGTGCGTGGTTGAGGCCATTCCAGAACCGCCTTGACCTTACTCTCATCCATAGCTACTCCCTCTTGACTGATGATGTATCCCAGAAATGACGTGGAGGTCTGATGAAACTCACATTTCTCGGCTTTGGCATAGAGTTGGTGCTGAATCCGTTGGAGAATGGATCTTACATGCTCAACGTGTTCATTGAAAGAATTGGAGTAAATCAACACGGAAGGACTGTTAGACAGTCCGAACGGCATGACCAAGTACTCATAGTGGCCTGTAGATGTAGAGAAGGCAGTTTTCCATTCATCACCCTCCTTGATGCGGATGAGATTGTATGCGCTGCGTAGATCTAATTTGGTGAAATATTTAGCCTGAGTTGTTTGAGGGCCGCGGGTACCAAGGGTAATGGGTATCGGAACTTGATGGTAAGGTCGTTGAGACCACGATAGTCAATGCAGGGCCAAAGACTGCCATCTTTTTTCTTTACGAAGAAGAATCCGGAGGCAGCGGGTGATGTTGAGGGTCTGATGAACCCTTTAGCTAGTTCCTCCTCTATATAGGTATCCATGGCCTTGGATTCGGGTTGAGACAGAGGGAAAATTCGGCCCTTGGGAGGAGCTACCCCAGGTAATAAATCAATTGAGCAGTCACTGGACCTGTGAGGTAGGTTAGATGCCTTGGTTCGGCTGAAGGCAATGGCTAGGTCTGAATATTCTACCGGTAGGTCGGGGATGTCGGTGTTCAATTCGGCGACATTAATGGAGCGTACTGGTAGTGGGGAGACTTGACTCAGGCATTGGTTATGACAATTTGGGCCCCATTGAACAATCTGTCCTTCTTCCCAGGAGATGTGCGGGTTGTGTCTGCGTAGCCATGGTAAGCCGAGAATGACGGGATTGTTAGGCGAGGTCTAACAATCCCGTCATTCTGGAACAGGCCGAGGTCAGGGTAGGCAGCAAACATGCAAATTCCAAAGACAGGCAGAGTTCTGGGAAGGCAGCAAACTAACAGAGTCCAAAAGGCAGGCAAGGTCTGGGCAGGCAGCAAACTAACAGAGTCCAAAAGGCAGGCAAAGATCAGGGCAGGCAGAAAACAAACAGAGTCCAAGAGGCATGCAAAGGTCAGGGCAGGTAGCAACGAATCAAGGGTATGAGAAACAGTCCAAGTCAAAAACGGGAAAAAATACTATTAACAGGAATAAGCGCTCAGAAAAGTTCACCGGGGCAAAACAAGACTTCGCACTGATACTGTGTAAATGGTGTGCTTAAGTAGTGTGTGTGTAATGAACTGCAGGTGTGTGTCATTAGTCTCAGGAATGAGGGTCTATGGGAGATGAAGTCCAAATGATAAACAGTTAGTATTCGGTGATGTCTCCCTCTGGTGGTGCGAGGGAGTTGGTGCAGTGTTGACCCTTCTTTTTCAAGACCTCTGCAATCCGCCCTGGCATGCTGTCAATTAACGTCTGGGCCACATCCTGACTGATGGCAGGCCATTCTTGCATAATCAATGCTTGGAGTTTGTCAGAATTGTGGGGTTTTGTTTGTCCACCCGCCTCTTGAGGATCGACCACAAGTTCTCAATGGGATTAAGGTCTGGGGAGTTTCCTGGCCATGGACCCAAAATGTTGATGTTTTGTTCCCCGAGCCACTTAGTTATCACTTTTGCCTTATGGCAAGGTGCTCCATCATGCTGGAAAAGGCATTGGTCGTCACCAAACTGTTCTTGGATGTTTGGGAGAAGTTGATGTGTTGGTACCATTCTTTATTCATGGCTGTGTTCTTAGGCAACATTGTGAGTGAGCCCACTCCGTTGGCAGAGAAGCAACCCCACACATGAATGGTCTCAGGATGCTTTGCTGTTGGCATGACACAGGACTGATGGTAGCGCTCACCTTGTCTTCTCCGGACAAGGTGTTTTCCGGATGGCCCAAACAATCGGTAAGGGGATTCATCAGAGAAAATGACACTACCCCAGTCCTCAGCAGTCCAATCCCTGTACCTTTTTCAGAATAACAGCCTGTCCATTTGTTGGTTCTAAACCTTGCATTGACCTCTGGGAATGTCATACGATGGCCTGTGTAGACACTCCTTTGGTAGCATTTATCACAGCCCCTATATCCAGTGTGCAACTTCACATCTTTTATAAATGCTCTAGCTGGGGCATCACATATTACTGAACTCACATTCAAGAAAAATGTTTTACCCATGAAAAGAAAATCACCACTCATGCTTTTTGACTCACTGACCAAGTCCTTCAAATACTCGTGCAAAGATGTTGGTTTTGAGGATCCAAAAAACAAAGCAATCATAAATGGCTTCTTGGCACATCCCTGCAAAATTCCAAGTATTGGCCCAAACTGAATGGCCGAGCTCTTAAAAAGAGGAAGTCCATCAAAATTGAGCTGCAACTTGAATTCATGCATATCTGAAACCCTAGACCATATCCTTACAAAATGTTTGTTGAGCGTGTTGAGAATTCCAAAGTAGTAGAATGAGCCGCCAGCCAAAGTTTCAATTTTGTACAACGTTTTGTACTCAATAAAGATCTTCCATCTTTGGGCAGGAAGGGGTGGTGAACTCTAAGAATTATCAACAGTGCAGACAAGGCAATCAAGGGGATTCTAAACTCTACTGCCCAGTCTGCCAGACTGCCCATTAAGTGTCCACTAGAGCCAGTCTCACCAGCGATATCACTGTCTCCCTCGCTCCCCTCACTGTATGACTTGAGTTCAACATCAGAGACATCAAAATCCTTAATTACAAAATCAGACCCCTCCAAGCCAGTGCCTTTGTAAACATCATCTTCCATAGCCCTCTCCAGGACCTCACTCTCAAGTGACAAAATTAATCGATTCACCCTCTTGGCAGATTGTCTTCTGAAATTATTTGGGGTACTGTAGTCCATTTTACTGCCCTCCATTGTTGACCTTGTTGTCCAAGTGTTTAGTGTCTTACAGTGGATTTGAATGAGCTACATACATGACATTATGCCTACATACAGTAAATGTTTTAAACCAGAATAATGTTATCGTGTTTGCATATGGTGGCCTAATTCCCACTAAATTGTGTAGAGTGATTCAATATAAACCAGGTCTAAAGAATATGAAGATTTGGGGGAATTAAAAAAGATAAATAACACCTGTAGTGGAAGAATAATTGTTGTCATATAATACATGTATCTAGAAACATAATTTATTTATGTTGGCCTTACTCCTCTCTAAAAAGAGAAAAACATACTAATACAAATTCTGATCGGTATGTAAAACATTCCTCCTTATATAACCTTGCTTGCTTATGGGCTGCCTTCAATTCTTACCAAAGCTACAGTTTCTTGTGCTCTTCAGAAAGAAAAGTAAATAAGGTTAAAGGTACAGTACTGTACAGTATATTTGAATAACTTCAAACTAAATACATTACATTAACATATGCTTCCATACCTGTGAACACTTATCACCCATAAGGAAGTTAAAACGTATGGACTGCCCTCATTTATAGAAGCATTGAACAGACCATGAAGTGTTTAAAATCAATAATGGCTCTTTTTCATTATACCTGCAAGGTGATGTATTGAATGCTACTGAAAACAGGAGTGTCAATAATTTAAAATTATATATTAGCAGTAGCGGCTTGTCAATAGAGGGCGCTGGGGTGCCGCCCCCATCAACATTCCAGAAATGTACATGTATACAAAAATGATATAAAAATGAAATAAAAATAAAAAATAAAATAGATTACACATACGATGTGCCGGCTGGTAGTAAGAGCCTCAGCATTTAATAAAAACTGTCTTTAATCGGTTAACTATTTAGTATTTTATATGTTTTTCAATATGTTTCATGCGGTTTCATGGGCAAGGGACGCCCATGAAATGTGACTCAAAATGGAAGTTGAAATACGAGTTGCATGGTAAGAACAAAGAAAAACACTGTCTAGACACTCCTTTTCCACCCCGTCATTGGACGCAATAATGGGCTGAATGTTCACACGTTTTGGTGAGAGAAATCGCTAGCTTGTTAGCAAGTACACCCGCTTGCTAAACACTTCTCCACGCAGTTGTGTTAAAGTCATAGCCTGATGTAGCTAGTTAGCGAAGACAACAGAACTAGTACATTAACTGTGTTCTTGCCATCGCAAAACACATCTGCGGGAAAACAATGTTTATCATGCGGGTGCAAATTACACTAGTAGGCTGGACAATAGAACGCATAAAAATTCACCCACACCAGTAAAACGGCCAAAGAACACCGGCTGAGCAGGAACGCTAGCGCGAGGCCATAGCAAATTAATTGAAACTAACCTTCGCTGAGCTTCTTCTGACCTGAATGAAGCTTAAAATTCAATTTCCTCAAAATGGCACCAAAAAAGGTCTCCTCTTTTATTTTACTACTTTAACCTCATTTCATGACGAAATTGATAAGTAACAACTGGTATAGGAAGTAAACATCTGGTCCTTTACGGTATCAATTGCGCTTAAACCTGCTTTACGTGGAAGTATTTTTTTAAAGAAAAACACTGTCTAGACACTCCTTTTCCACCCCGTCATTGGACGCAATAATGGGCTGAAGTATTTTTTTTAAAGTTTCAACCTCTGACGATTTCTAGTCTAGTGTTTGATGACAGTGAATGGCGGTGCCAAACCATATTTGATTAAAAAGAGGCGATTCTCCTGATTAAAATGATGCCAAACTTTAAAAAAAATCTGAAAATATAAATTTGAGAGATCTGAAGTAGACAGCGTCGTCGGCATGAGTAGCATTTTTCCATAGGGAAAGTTAGGCAGGATTAGTGTTCGGAAAGTAATGTGTATTTCTGAAATTGTGAAGGCTAATGTTTGATGACTATGAAGTTATAGGACACTTCTGATTAATTAGCAGTTCAGTAAGGATGTCTGTAAACTTAGTGACATTGTAGAAACGTTATACAAATTAAAGTACTATATATTTCCAAGAGATGGCAGCATATAAGGACCACGAATTAAAATACCCGATCAGAAAAAAACTTGTGCAGATGAGGGTCAGTTTGAGGCCATTTTCATAAGATGTCATAATGTAATCTGTTGGTGTATTACAAATAGACACCCATGTGAGGCTGGGTACCTGCGCTAGCATATAGGATATTGAAATGCATACCGAGAACATTACTGCGTAGCTTTTTCAGTCACTTCCACATAACCACCCCACCCTCAAACAAATATTCCCACCCGCGTGCTGCCCCCCTCTTTACAAATCTTGGTTGAGAGGAAAGTCTATGCAAAACACATATGGAACGGTTTATTTTGTTTAACTAGCCTTAAGCGGCCAACGGCAGTAGTAGTTGATTTGACAATTTGTCATCCAAAATCTTTGTTATTAATTTAAATACAATACTTCTGTATAAAGGACGTTTCAAACTGAAGCAACATTGAGCAATACCACTAGTCTACAAACCGCCATCAAAACAGGTTTATCACACCCAGTCAGTGTATATAATTGCTAATACTTTATGTTAAAGGCCATTAAATGTTGTATCGCTGTGTAGCCAATTCGCAATTGAAATGTCAATCGGGTAGCCACGCGTCTGTATACAATTTTAATCGCAATATTTAGCTGCTACAAAGAAAAAAAGTCCCGCCTATTTGGCCAATTATTTTACTTAGCTAATCCTTCGCGCCACTGAGGTAGATAATGCAGCAGGCTAATGTTAGCAAATCAGCACAATATTAACATACCAACCGAAAATCATGAACTAAGAACAATTACATTTAGGTTCCCGTTTGCTCAGAAACACAATGTCAGCTAGCTAAATAACCTGCCAACAAATAGCTATCATTAGATACAGTAGCAGTACAGTATAGCTGAATAACCTAGCTAGCTATAATCAGTTTTTCCTGTCTGAAGGCTAGCATATTGACGTTACTTGAATAGCTAACATGAATAGTGTTGAATATTTTAAAGCTTTGGTTCAATAATTTTAGGCCTACGATCCAAAAAACTGAATTGGAAGGATAGAAACCACAGTAGGTTATTCAGTAAGCGTATAGAGTGGCATAGGATAGCAACAGGATGGAGGTCAGAAAAGCCCAATAATCATAGCAGTCAGCAAAAGCCAATAATTAGTGCAGTCAGCAAAGCCCAATAGTTAACGCAGTCAGCGAAGCCCAAGAGTTATGGGGTGCACTCAGACACACAAATAGAATAATGTATGTGTTGTGCTGTGGTTGCATCTGGTTTTGACATGCACTAGGATTTATGGGTGCATATCTTGTCAGGCTCTGGCCATAGAGAGGCTTTGCTTCTCTATATTTCTATGGTCAGAGTCTGGCAGATCTATTATTTCTACGTCTGTGTGGTGTTGTGTGTGTGGGATCCCTAATTAGAGGCAGCTGCTATGTATTACCTCTAATTAGGGATCTTACTTATATGTCTGTGTTCCACTCCGTTGGCGTGGTTCATTGTTGTTGTATATTGTCTCGTGTCGTGCTACGTGTGTCATCTTTATTATTATCATTTGTTATTTTGTATGGTTCGTCATCTAGTTTTAATAAACATGTCGAACTATCGATACGCTGCGCCTTGGTCTCTCTACACACCCGAACGTGACATATCTGCTTATCCCTGCATAATTGCTAGGGGTTTACACAAGTGCTAGGGGTTTGCCATAGGTTCGCCACTATTGTTTCATTGTTTCATATTTTGAAGGTTTGATTGCCAACGGAAGAGTGTTTTTATATTTTGAAGGTTTAACTGCCGACAGGAAGATGATGTAGGCAAACCAGAATTAAAAGATTTTGAAACAATAGTGGAAGACGGATAAGAGGTGTTAATCATTTTACCCAAGGGGGAGGGACTATGTATGCTATGTAACCACAAAATTGTATAAGAAGAGCGAGATGAGTCTGGGAAGACCAGTGGTCTCTGGAGGCTCCTCTGCTTTGTTACTCGCATAATAAAAGTCTATGTTAGTTTTCCACTTTGAGAGTGCTTTATTTTTGAGAGAAAGAGGGAAGATTTTCCACAACATAATTGGCGAGCATGCCAGGAGAGGCTTGGGACCAGACGGGTGCTGAACCGATCGAGGGATGCTGGACGAGACACACAAACTAACAGTGGCGACTGTATAAAGGTAAGCATTTGTTACTATAATATAATCGTTTGTGTGGTTCGATCAGCTGATCTCGAGTGGCAAGAACCGGAGGTCTCTCCAAATTCTAGGCTAAATGTTTTATCACTGTTTGATGTAAAAGCACAGAGTTTGAAGAAGTAACAAACCAAATCATGCATGAATGATTGATTAATCTAGAAGAGGGTACCCAAAGCCTAGGTAGGGGAGGCCATAGATGCATGCTGGGTGTATTGATCCGTTTGATTGAGTTGGGTTATGCGCATGTGTCATTTAGGCTGTTCATTTGGGTCGGTGATCGGTTTGTGTTGTCCTGGTGTTGTTGTGAGACCGTTCTGTTTCGTTTGGCTGGTTCGAGTTGCGACCCGTTTTAGGTTGCTCAGCCAGTCTAGACCTGGTTCGATTCAACCTGTTCGGGTAGGCTCTTTCAGGTTGTTCGATCAGACTTGAGTCGAGACTGGGTTCAGGCTCCAGATCTGGTTTGTTCAGCTTGTTCGAGACACAAAAGCAACCCGTTCTTGTTACTCGGGCTGAATGGTTCGGTTCGGGCACTCGGCTCATTGGGGTCGCACGGCTGCTTGTCTGACGCATGTGTTCAGTCTGTCTGGTTCATCTGTTTGTCCTGCTGGTCACTTGGTTCAATTAATCTCGTGGGATGAAAATCATAATAAAATATGCTAATTCTTCAGTACTGAACGGACAGGTCTCTGCGGATACCGCTGACATTAGTATAAGTGCTGATTCAGGTCTGTACGGGTAGAGTTACGTTTGTAATACAAACGTTAAATCCTATATAATAACATTTCCACTTATGTTGAGGAAGTGTAGTAATGTCAGGCTCTGGCCATAGAGAAACCTATTTGCTTCTCTATGTAGCCATGGTCAGAGTCTGACAGTTATTTTCTTTCTGTTTCTGGTGGTGGTTTGTGTTGGATCCCTAATTAGAGGAAGCTGTAGTGCATCGTCTCTAATTAGGGATCCTACATAGGTTTGTATGTTCCACACCGGGGATGTGGGTCGTTGTCGATTATTTCGCAGTCACGGTGACAGTAAGCCTGGTGTTATTGATATAGTGTTTGTTTGTTAAGTAGTTCGTCATTTGGTGTTATTATTACATAGTATAATAAATGATGTCGAACTACTATCCCTGCGCTGCGTCTTGGTCTCTCTATGCACCCTCTCGTGACAAATAATTGGTAAAGATGAAATTATAGGTTGCTTAGGTAAGCACATGTATGTATGTTAAAATCCTATATAATAACGTTTCCACTTATGTTGAGGAAGTGCAATAAGTGGGAAGGCCGAATTTATAGGTTGCTTAGGTAAGCATGTTATAAAAATCCTGTATAATAACATTCTTGGCTGTGTTGAGGAAGTGTATCAAATAAAGAAGGCTGGATTTACAGGTAGCTCAGGAAAGCGTATGTTGTGTTGTATTGTTGTTGTTATTGTTTACCTGTATTGTGAAATGTTCTAAAGTTGTGTTATTTGTCTTGTGACTGCAGTATAGACCGGTATTGTAAATGTGTATAATACGTAGTATGAAGCAGACAGTGTGACTCTGAGCTTTGGATTTTGTGGTTAGAAGGATATAGTTAGAAATTGTAGTTAAAACTGTGCATTTAGAAGTATGATGTAGAGGTCATATTCAGAGTGATAATGTATACTTAGAATTGTGCATTTATAGAGCTGCACCTGGGAGCTGCATTGAAAGCTATATAGAATTGTTGTTTGGAGGATTGTATGTAGAAGTTAAATTTAAAGAGGAATGCTTAGAATTGTGTACTTAAAGGCCTGTATTTAGGGAGTTATATTAGAGGAATCATTTAGAAGGTTTTTACAGTTTGAGCTGGTACTGTGCAGATTTAGAGGATTGCACGTGAGGAGGTGTACTTAAAAGCTTATAATAAAGGTGGATAGTTTGGAGCTATAGTGTGAACTCACATTGGAAGTCTGTATTTTCAAGACTGGATTGTGGATTTGCACTATACAGTTGAAGTAGTTACATAGTGAGAGGTTGTGTTGATAGGGAAATAGATGTCAAATAGAATAATATGGATATCATCAGAACCATGGAAACATACAGGAACAAACGAGTTCAGTACTTAAACAGAAGAGGTTAATACTTTCAGGTTTTAAACACCACATGATAGAGAAATAACGTGGATATTATTAGGAGAAAGTAAGATCTGGTCAAGCTATCCTAGACTAGCTAGGCCATTAGGAAAATACTTAATACAGGAGAGCCTGAGTGGTTTACTATTGGTGATAATGTATTATGAAGACACAGAGTAGCCATATACAATAAGAAGGAACTATACAATAAATATAGAAACTAGAAAAGCTTCAGTAAAATAGGTTAAAATTAAGGAGTGTATCAATACTAAATAAATTTGAACTTGATATTAGAAAAACCTAAATTAGTAAAACATTGACACAAACTTTAAAACACTATAAACAGAGTAGAAAGGTTTAAAATACTATTAAAATAAATCTATAAAATTAAAATTAAAAGATAATATTAGGAGAACTTAGAAAAACGAGAATGGCAGGATCACCAGTAGAACTGATGAAGAAAAGGTCCCCACTGAATAAAGAAGAAGTTGGAAAAGTCTCAGAGAAATGGGAGAAGAGAACCAGAAAGATGGAAACAAAATGGCCAAAGGAAGTGTCAGGTTCTGACTGAGGCCAGGTCTCTGGCTCCCTCTAGGGGGAGCTGTAGGGACACAGTTGGGACCTGACAATAGTTTCTGTTTTAGTACATTTCAATCCCCAATTAGAGGCAGCTGTCTCGAGTTGTCTCTAATTGGGATTCTATTTCTCCTTTGTTTTCGGTTTTGGATTATATTATAGGAAATAAAGGAATGTCTGTTCACTCCAGCCCGCGCCTTAGGGTGGGGTACTGTCAGGTTCTGACTGAGGCCAGATCTCTGGCTCCCTCTAGGGGGAGCTGTAGGGCCACAGTTGGGACCTGACAATAGACTGGGGTGGTTTCTGTTTTAGTTAATTTCAATCCCCAATTAGAGGCAGCTGTCTCGAGTTGTCTCTAATTGGGGATTCTATTTATGTTCCATTGTTTTCCACCTGTGTTGTGGATTTCTGTGTGTGTTCCTTGTTTTGTGGTCAAGACAGATTACGGTCGCTACCTCTCCTTTGTTTTCGGTTTTGGATTATATTATAGGAAATAAAGGAATGTCTGTTCACTCCAGCTCTGCGCCTCGTTCCGTACATGTGCACCGTGACAGGAAGGGACGTTCGACGTGACAGTGTGTGAAGAAATGGATACCATAATAAAGAACTACAAGGCAGGAAATAAAGGAGAGAAAAGAAGACAGAATAAGGAAAGAGAAAGAGAGATTCTGAGGATGTTTTGGGAAGAAGGCGAAAGATGGAGAGAAACGCGAACGCAATATTGAAGGAAAAAGAGAAAGAAAAAAATAAGGCTTGTGAAAGCACACCTCCACCATATGTTTAGGGAGGACTGTACCCCCAGATTAAAGGAATAGTAGAAATACAGGGAGATGTAGAAATACAGAAAGAAAAGATACAGCAACAAACCTCTACACCAATAGGAAAAAAAGAGGAAGGACAGAAGCTAAATATGGACTGTTATGGAGAAATAAGATATATGCTGAGAGAAATTAAAATATATACTAGAAGGGGACAGGACCAGGATGTACAAAGGAAGTGGGAAAGAGAGGAAGTAGGTCAGAATAGAAGTGTTATATCTAGAAGAGATTAAGAAGTTATATCTAGAAGAGATTAAGAAGTTATATCTAGAAGAGATTAAGAAGTTATATCTAGAAGAGATGAAGAAGAGCCGGGAGGAGGTAATGAGGAGGTAGAGGAAAGAATGGTTGTGTTTAGAGAGATCTCAATCTCCTGTGGAAGAAAGGAGAGAAGCAGATGCTCAATGGGTAGGAAGGGAGCTAAGGCCCAGAACAGATTTAAAACAACCAAAACGGTATAAAACCTTTCTTCCCGTGATGGTAAAAGCAACCCAGATGCAATATGTACCCTGGGGTTGTCAGGACCTGGAGGGTCTGGTGAGCAAACTGCCTAGCATCCATGATGGGGCCGGTAAATGGATTGGAACATTTGAAGAGCGAACAATGGGGAAAATGCTGGTGGTGGGAGACCTGTAGGCATTGCCTGTTGTCTGGTGTTGCAGAGGTGTGGCCTTGGACGAGCGGTGCAAGAGGCATAACTGGATGGACTGCCATTTGACCAGTTCAGACAGGAGCTGTGGGGAATCCTGAGAACAGAGTATCCAGCCAAGGTAGACCCCAAAGCACTGAGGGGAGAACCACTGGGGAATAAAGAAAACCCAGCACGCTATCTGCATGAACAGCTGAAAAGATGGCGACAAGAAACAGAAAAGGACCCTGAAGGGGACCCCCTGATGACAGCCAATGTTCAGGACATCACTTCTGGAGGCGATGCCGACACCAGTCAAGAGCAGACTGGAAGATGTGGTGTGACTACATTCAAAATCCCACCGAGAGTTCTGTGACAATGTCATCCATGCAGTGGAGAAGCACAGAAAGGACGAACAAAAGTTGGCAGAACAGGGGAGAGACATTCAGAGAAAGCTGACACAGCTGCAGCTGGAGGAATATACACGAAAGGACAAAAAGAAAACACAAGCCTCATTGACTGTTGAACCAGCATCTGAAGAGGCCACCATAGCACCTGTCACCCAGGGAGGCCTGCAACCACCAACTCAGCCACAAGGCCAAAGGTTAACCACCACACCAGTAGTGAATGTGTACACACAGCAACCCCCTGGAAATTGGCAGAATAGAAACAATGGCAATGGACCCAGAAACCAGGGGTACCGGTCACATCAACAGACACGACCATCTAAAGGACCAAGAAGCCCTGTTGGTGTCTGTTGGGGATTCAATCAACCTGGACATGCAAGAAGGAGTTGTCCTACAAACCCATGGGTGTACAGCCAGCCACCACAGAGTAATTGCAAGGAAATGGTCCCACCTCGGATGCACGGCAGCAATCTCAAGCACAGGCTCCACAGGGACCAGTGAACCACTGGGGAAGACCAAATCAAGGATAGTAGGAATGCCCAGGGAGTCCTAAAGGGGAGGGTCAGTTTGCGGCAATAACCATGCAGGCTGATGAAGAACCAATGCTGCAGGTTCAGGTGAATAATAGAGGCACACCCATGATGATAGATACTGGAGAAATGTATTCATGTTTAAGTCCAAATTTCGCCTCTTACCTCCCCATGTCAGGCAAATATGCTAAGACGGTAAGATCCTCGGGACAAACGCAGCTAGTTCCTATGACAGAACCAGTAAAAATAGAAGCAGGATACCCATATTGGTATCAGAACATACTCTAGTAAATCTATTAGGAAGGGATGCACTATATAGAATGGGCATTCAAATTAAGTGTACATCAGAAGGGATAATAATAGACAGGGAAGGAACATGCCAACAAATGGTGATGACCATACACTGCTAACAAACATTCCACCAGAAGCAAAATGGTTTTCAGTAATAGATTTATGTGGAGCATGTTTCAGTATACCACTGGAGAGTAGGCACCTGTTTGAGTTTTCATACAGAAATAAAAGGTACACATACACAGGGATTTAAGCACTCACTTCATGTATTTAATCAGGTATTGAGAGCTGATTTGGAAGATCTGACACTGGAGGGAACGCTAATACAGTATGTAGATGATCTACTGTTATGTGCAACAACAATAGAACAGTGTCACCAAGACACTATGAAGATCCCGGAGAGACTGTGGAACGGAGGCCATAAAGTATCACAGAAGAAACTCCAATATTGCCAGTCACAAGTTGAGTACCTGGGGAGAACAGTAGCCCAACAAACTAAGGCAATAGCACCTTCTCAACTTGAGGGATTGAGCAAAGCTCCAATGCCACAAACAGTGGGACAAATTATGACGTTTTTAGGAATGACAGGATTCAGTTCAGACTAGGTAGAAGACTATGCAGTAAAAACAGTCCCATTGAGAGAAGTAATGAAACATGCAGGAGTAACAGAGTTAAAGGCAATAATTAATTGGAACAGGGATGCACTAGCTGCTTTTGAGACAATAAAACAGGAGATGCAAGTAGCTCCAGTGTTGGGAACTCTATACAAAAGACTATACAAAACCCTTTTTATTATATGTAGCAAATCGGTGTCAAGGTTTTGCAACAGCAGTACTAATGCAGGAAACATGTACAGGATGAAGAAAACAGCCAATAGCTTTTTATAGCACTAAATTAGACTCAGTGGCACAAGGGTATCCACCTTGTTACCAAGGGCTTGCAGCTGTACAGTATGCATATGATAAAGCATACACAATAACAATGGTATATCCCCTGACAATTTACACCCATCACAAGATAACTGAAATGATTGAACAGGGAAAGTTTGTATTGACAAATGCAAGGTTGCTGGAACATTTGACACTGCTTACCTATCCAGACATAACCATAAAAAGGTGTACCACAGTTAATCCTGCAGAGAGAATTCCGATAGAAATAGAAGGAGATTCACACGATTGTGTAGCAGAGTCATTTACCAAATTATGACCAGATTTGTTGTCAGTTCCAATTCTACAGTCGTGGCAAAAGGTTTGCTGCTTCAGTGTTCTTAGATCTTTATGTCAGTAGTTACCATGGTACACTGAAGTATAATTACAAGTATTCCATAAGTGTCAAAGGCTTTCATTGACAATGCCATTCAGTTTATGCAAAGAGTCAATATTTGCAGTGTTGACCCTTCTTTTTCAAGACCTCTGCAATCGGCCCTGGCATGCTGTCAATTAACTTCTGGGCCACATCCTGACTGATGGCAGGCCATTCTTGCATAATCAATGCTTGGAGTTTGTCAGAATTGTGGGGTTTTGTTTGTCCACCCGCCTCTTGAGGATAGACCACAAGTTGTTTGTTTGCTCAAAATTGTGAGTGAGCCCACTCCCTTGGCTGAGAAGCAACCCCACACATGAATGGTCTGAGGATGCTTTGCTGTTGGCATGACACAGGACTGATGGTAGCGCTCACGTTGTCTTTGGACAAGGTGTTTTCCGGATGGCCCAAACAATCGGAAGGGGGATTCATCAGAGAAAATTACTCTACCCCAGTCCTCAGCAGTCTAATCCCTGTACCTTTTGCAGAATATTAGTCTGTCCCTGATGTTTTTCCTGGAGAGAAGTGGCTTCTTTGCTGCCCTTCTTGACACCAGGCCAACCTCCAAAAGTCTTCGCCTCACTGTGCGTGCAGATGCACTCACACCTGCCTGCTGCCATTCCTGAGCAAGCTCTGCACTGGTGGTGCCCCGATCCCGCAGCTGAATCAACTTTAGGAGACGTCCTGGCGCTTTTTGGACTTTCTTGGGCGCCCTGGTGCCTTCTTCACAATAATGTAAAATCTCTCCTTGAAGTTCTTGATGATCCGATAAATGGTTGATTTAGGTGCAATCTTACTAGCATCAATATCCTTGCCTGTGAAGCCCTTTTTGTGCAAAGCAATGATGACGGCACGTGTTTCCTTGCAGGTAACCATGGTTGACAGAGAAAGAACAATGATTTCAAGCACCACCCTCCTTTTAAGCTTCCAGTCTGTTATTCTGACTCAATCAGCATGACAGAGTGATCTCCAGCCTTGTCCTCGTCAACACTCTCAACTGTGTTAACCAGACAATCACTGACATGATAGCAGCTGGTCTTTTTGTGGCAGGGCTGAAATGCAGTGGAAATGTTTTTGGGGGATTAAGTTCATTTTCATGGCAAAGAGGGACTTTGCAATTAATTGCAATTCATCTGATCATTCTTGACATTCTGGAGTATATGCAAATTGCCATCATCAACACTGAGGCAGCAAACTTTGTGGAGACCAATACTCAGTGTCATTCTCAACACTTTTGACCACGACTGTAGGTGCGACTGAGGAGTTGTTTGTGGATGGATCTTGTTTCAGGGACTATGAGGGTAACCATGCTAGTTATTCTATAGTGAGGAAAGGAATAAACAATACATTTCCTTCCTTATTTCATTAATTGTTGCACTCACTGGAATAGCAATAGCAATACAACATTCTAATTGCAGTTTTGGGCTAGTGTATCAGGGCTGCTAGTTCTTCAGGTTTACAATCCACAGGGTCTCCCCACTAAATAACAGGGATCTTGCTGCTTACTGGTTGTTGAAGGTGTCAGATTTACTTGGCATTAAATAGGGCGGGTTATTAATCTCTTGCACATTCCATTGTAGTGTGTGTTTTTTAAAATTATATTTGTGTCCAGGGATGACGGGATGGATGTTGAACCTGGTTGCCTTTTCTCATTGCATTCTAGTGAGTCCTAGGTCGGCAACCTGCAAGCTCAACAGTTGTGTATTTGTAGGGCCTGCCTTAGCATTGCAGGGCCTGCCCTAGAATCTTACAGCTAGTTCCCTGCAAAAGGGTGGACAGAAATTTAGTCATTTTAAGAATTTCCAGCTATTCTAGAAATTAATCAATTACTTATAATGTTAATATGATATCTGAGTGAGAATTCTGCGGGGCAGTTCTGAATGCAAATCTCTCGTACAATCAAGCTGTTGGCAAAGTTTCCTATACCCTATAGGCCATCTACTGTAATTTGATTCAAGAATTTAGATAAAAAACAAATACACAGATATGTGAAGCCTTGGAATGCAGACATAACCCCTAAGAAAAGTATATTCTATTTGTATTTGTTATATTCCATTCTTATTTATTGCATCCAGGAGTTTGAATACTGGTGTCATAGCAACAGTGTCCAGAAGTCCTGCAAAGAAGCTGTGATTGGCTCAGAGTGGTCCTGTGATATTGCGAGGGGTGAAAGTGAGAGAAGAGGCGAAACAAATAGAGATAGACGGAATTAACGATAGTAATATTTAATAGAAGGAAACAGCAACACACAAAGACAATAACCCGCGAGGGTTGAACCAAAACATACAGGGTTAAATAGTGACCCTGATGACCAATGTGGAACAGGTGTGGGTCATTGCTACCATCTTCCCCCGACCGCCGGTTAGAACGCCGGCGAGGATGATTGCTGGAGAGGAGGAGGGCGCCCTGGACGACCCCGAGGGCGAGGAGCTGGTCGATCCGGACGGCGAGCATGGAACTCGGTGGTGAGCAATGGATCGCAGATGTCCGCCGCCCGAACCCAGCTACGCTCCTCAGGGCCGTAACCCACCCAGTCCACCAGGTACTGGATCCGACCCTGCCGTAGCCGAGAGTCCAGCTCTTTCTCCACTCGATATGCCAGACCCCCAGCTACCTCCATTGGGGGTGGAGGCGCCACTGCAGGTCTGGACCCCCTAGTGGACCAGGAACCACCGGCCTGAGGAGAGAGACATGGAAAGAGGGAGACAGGTTAGTGTAAGGTGGTGTCAGTCTCAACCTATAGGTGACCTCATTCACTCTACGAAGGACCGTGAACGGTCCCACATACCAGGGTTCGAGCTTATGGCAGGGCAAGCGGAGCTGGAGGTTCCTCGTGGACAGCCAGGCCTTATCCCCTGGGTGGAACACTGGAGCCTCACTCCGCCGTCTGTCAGCCTGCGTCTTTTGTCGTTGTACTGCCTCCCGCAGGCGGACATTGACAGCGGACCAGACCCCCTCAGCCTTCCCAAACCACTCCTTCACCGCTTGTACTCCACTAGAACCCCTTCCCCAGGGGCACAAAGGTGGCTGAAAACCCAGTACCACCTGGAAAGGGGTTAGACCGGTGGAGGAGTGGCACAGAGAATTCTGAGCATACTCCACCCAGGGGAGGAAACGGGTCCACTCACCTGGCTGTTCAATGCAGTATGCCCGGAGGAACCTCCCTAGTTCTTGGTTGGTGCGCTCCGCCTGCCCATTAGCCTGAGGGTGGTACCTGGATGTGAGACTGACCGCGACCCCCAGTTTGGACATGAAGGCTTTCCAGACACGTGAGGTGAACTGGGGACCTCGGTCAGACACGATAGGGGATTGAGTTTGCCCGTAGGAGCCGTTCTCGGCGCCTTAGACTGTGCGCACACCACACAGGACAGTACATAGTGTCGCACAGTCCTCCCCATGCCTGGCCATCAATATTTTTCCCGGAGCGCCTCCAGGTTCCGGCTGATACCTGGATGTCCGGTTGCTGGTGTTGTAGTGTGCAGCCAGGTTACCAACCTTCCCCGCACTCTCCGAGGTACATAGATCTTCCCCGGGGGGCATGTTGCTGTCAGAAGATCCCATTCTTCGTTCCCGGGGTGATAGGTCAGGGTGAACCGGAAGCACTCAAAAAACAAGGTCCATGACCTGACTGCCTCCACCTTTAACTCCTCCATCTTCACCCCCTCCGGAGCAATACGGTACCCTAGGAAGGAGACGGCCGTTTGGTGAAGGCGCATTTTTCCCCCTTGACGTATAGATTATTCTGTAACAGTCGGTGGAGGACAGCACGAACGTGTGTCACGTGGCATATCCTGAAATACCTCATTCAGAAACAACTGGAATACCGCTGGGGCATTGGCGAGTCCATATGGCATAAGTAGGTATTCATAGTGGCCTGACGCCGTGCTAAATGCGGTCTTCCACTCGTCTCCTTCCCACATCCGTAGGAGGTTGTACGCGCTCTAGAGGTCCAGCTTGGTGAAGAAGCGCGCTCCCCAGTCCCAAGCACAGTGTGGAGGGAGACATTTGGCTTTTTCTCTAGAGAACACTCCGCGCAGATCTTCGTATTCTGGCGGAATGTTCCCTGTGAGGGTGCTCTCAGGGCTCTCGACCGATATAGCCACTACCGTCGTTGAAATACAGGTCTTCCTACATTTATCCGACCATCCCAGAATTATTTGTGCGCTCCAGCTGATGGTGGGGTTATGTTGCTGGAGCCAAGGAATCCCAAGATAACCGGATGTATGGATGAAGAGATCACCAACAATCCCAGTCTCTCTCGATGGCAGCCGTGTATGGTGAGGGTGACAGGACGGGTCACGTGAGTGATGGAACCGGAACCCACCGGCCGACCATCCAGAGCGTGAACTGGCATGGAGGACCTCAACCGGCGCAACAGCAGTCGGAGAGCGTCAACCAAGGTCCGGTCAATGAAACTCCCCGCAGAGTCAATCAGGGCTGTGGACACATGATCGGGAAGTTACCAGAGAGCACAACTGAGCAACAGAAAGGGCTATCTATGTTTTCAGCACGCAAGACACTTACTGTGCCCACCTGAGCCCTCCGGCCACTTACCCCTTTCCTGCGTCCAGCCGTCCGGACATGCCCTCCTGACATGACCCCTCTCTCCACAGTAAAGGCAAAGCCCCTGACGACTCCGCCGTTCTCCTCTGCGGAGAGTCTCGTGATTCCCACCTCCATCGGCTCATGTTCCGGCTCTGATCGAGGAAGGGGAAGATGCGCGCGGCGCGCCAGCTGGTCACGGTCCCGGAGCTGGCCGTTGATGTCAATAGTCCGGGCGATGTCCAGAGTCATGGACTGGCTTACACAAGCCAGCTCCATCTGGAACTCCACCCGCAGACCCCTTCGGAAGGCGGTCCTAAGAGCCGGCTCATTCCACCCACTGGATGCCGCCAGCGTCCGGAATGACAGCGCATACTCAGAGGACGTGCCCCTCCCTTGTTCAAGGCGCATAATCCGCTCGCCCGCATCTCTCCCCTCCGCAGGATGGTCAAACACAGCTCGGAATTGAGCGATAAACCTGGGAACCGACCTTAAACTCCTCAGCTCCACTCCCCCACAGTGACGTTGCCCACTCGAGTGCATGCCCCATGAGGAGCGTGATCATCGTGTGCACCTTCCGGATTGCCATCATATTTATCTGTGACGGCTCTCCGGAGCTCTCCCCTCGGGACGTGACGAGACTCCACACGATCGGGTGCCGGGGACGCTGTGGTTCCCCGCCCGATCGCGCAGCCATGAGGGACATCATATCCCCGAGTGCGGTGACCAACCCGGCGACCTGTTCCTCCATGGCTCTGAGTCTCTCCTCCAGCTCAGGTGCCCGACCGGGTAGCCCAGCTTCCTCTCCGCGCCGTCCATGGAGACCTAGGGATATGAGTGAGAAAGAAAGAGAGAGAGTTAATGGTGGTACGTGAAAAAACGAAGACAGGTACGTGAAAAAAAATAAAAGGTGCCTCTGGTTGGGCGGGTTATTCTGTGATATTGCGAGGGGTGAAAGTGAGAGAAGAGGTGAAACAAATAGAGATAGACTGAATTAATGATAGTAATATTTAATAGAAGGAAACAGCAACACACAAAGACAATAACCTGCGAGGGTTGAACCAAAACATACAGGGTTAAATAGTGACCCTGATGACCAATGTGGAACAGGTGTGGGTCATTGCTACCATCTTCCCCCGACCGCCGGTTAGAATGCCGGCGAGGATGATCGCTGGAGAGGAGGAGGGACCGCTTGTAATTGGCCAGAGGTCGCCTGGTTGAATTAGCAGTGTAATAAGACGGAGAACGGCTTCTCGATCTCTCTTGAACCTAGTTGTTGCAATGAGGCACAAGGCCTTAAATGCAAATTGCATTGGGAGGAATCAAAAAAGTATTCAAATATTTAAACGATTCGACACATGCGGCAAATAAACGGCACTGCTGGACCAGGCTCGGCTATGGCCGGTATTATGTGGGCCTGCTATCTGGGACAGGAGACTGCTGAAGGGAGGACGGCTCATAATAATATTTGGAATGGAGCAAATGGAATAGCACCCAACACCTGGAAACCATGTGTTAGATGTACAGTTCCAGTCAAAAGTTTGTACACACCTCCTCATTCAAGGGTTTTTCTTTATTTTTACTATTTTCTACATTGTAGACTTATAGTGAGGACATCAAAATTATGAAACAACACGTATTATCATGTAGTAACCAAAAGTGTTCAAAATATATTTTAGATTCTTCAAAGTAGCCACCCTTTCCCTTGATGCCAGCTTTGTACACTCTTGGCATTATCTCAACCAGCTTCATGAGGTAGTCACATGGAATGCTTTCAATTAACAGGTGTGTCTTGTTAAAAGTTAATTTGTGGAATTTCTTTCCACCGGAGTCATTAGATGTATGCGGTGTGGCTACAAAACAGAAACGGTCATTACTAACAATAGGATATAATGTTATGATCTAAACAGTAGACAAAATAATCAAAGAGCATATTGTGTTGGTAAAAAATATGCAAGGGACAGGGACAACCCTAATAATTACCTGTCTTTCATCTATTTATTAATTCACGTTACATGAAAAATGAAAATGATTAATGCATTAGCCTATCTATTGCTATACTTACCTCTTCCGTCCTCGAACAGAGACCTAACCTTAGTAGCTCAAACTTTCTCTCTCTGTTCTGCCTGACTCTTCACCTTATCCTGTGCGACCTCCAAGTAGGCCTAGCTGAAAACCAACATTTGAACACAGTCATTATCAGGGATGCAAACTAGTCACCTTTCGGCGAAATCCGCCGTTTTGAATCCAAAATAAGTAACCTACATGACTCGTATA
Organism: Thymallus thymallus; assembly: GCA_023634145.1. NCBI lineage: Eukaryota > Metazoa > Chordata > Actinopteri > Salmoniformes > Salmonidae > Thymallus > Thymallus thymallus. The sequence continues at coordinate 14,428,294 of CM042418.1, forward strand.
GTTATTTTTGCATAACAACAGAATGCAGCATGCGACTGAAGAGAGAAGAGACAACCAACTTGCTAGTTACAGTATCACCGCGCGCCCTGGAAAGACAGCAGAGTGGAAAGGCCGTTTGTTACAGCAACAGCATGTCCCCTGAACGACAACGACAGTTGAAAAGCCTGGAGACGAAGGTGATGAAGAGTAGTTCATGAGCTGTAACCAAAAAACAACTGGCATTTAGAAAGTTTGAGGTGAGGGAGCAAGTGTGGTGGAACAAGTATTGTTAGCATTGTTAAGTACTGTTATCTTGCTACAGTAACTGGATCGAATTCTCTGTTAGCTAGCCAGAGAAATGTTGAGCAACATTAGCTAACTTAAGCTGATCAAATAATCGAGTTTATGGTGGTATACGACTCCTTGCCGTTCCTCAGCTATAACGTTAGTTGCTCACTGGACCTTGGCAATCTGTGAAATGTTAACTAGCTAACAAACTAACTACCATCTATAAACTAATGTTTTCCCTCTGTGGTTAATTTTCAGATTGAGAGAATTAGGTGAAAATTAGGTGTTGTTTGTTAAACAAGTGGATTCAGGGATCAAGTGTAGCTGGAGCTGGGCCTGGCTTAAATTGGATGCCAATAGAAGTGAAAGGAACACCACACAATTTCCCTCTTTTTCAATAAATTGGATAAAAAGTGGTATGTCAGGTGTACTCTCAGCCTGAAAGAGATCAATTATGCCAACAAAGGGTCTCATGCTCTGCTGCTGGCACACTGTAGAACAGATGTACACATGCAGAAAGTGTACAATATAATAACACGAAGTGTAGGCAAAAGATATTGCTTTTGTTGTGTTGAACTTGACATACTTATTATGTTGTAAAAAATCTTCCCTCCTTTTCTTTAAAATAACGCACTTTTAAAGTTTGGAAAAGTAAAATAGACTTTATTACGAAAGCTGATTAAAAAAAAAAGTATCCTCCTAGCAGGGATGGTTTTGTGTGTTTCAGTGCAAGTAAAGTGTCACCTTTTTGGGCCCTCACCAGTTTGCATCCCTGCATTATAAAAGGTTATTTGGACACAAATCCATTTACGAGGTGGCCAGGGCCCTATTGTGAACAGTTTTTTGCCCAGTGTGGATGCACTATGAAAGCACATAAATGTACTTAAATTAATCTGAATCGCAAGAAAATACAGAGGATGCAATGTAAAAGGAAGAGCCATATCCAGCTCACATGTAAGTATGTGTGGGTGCACTTATCAGTCCCTCCAGGATTCTGCGTACGCATAATTCAATGCAACATCAACCAATCAGCGCATATTATGTGAGAGCTCGCAATTTTGACCAATTACTGCACTGTTACTGTGGAAATGCAAATTAATTATTTAAAAATCATAAAATGTGATTTTCTGGATTTTTGTTTTAGATTCCGTCTCTCACAGTTGAAGTGTACCTATGATAAAAATTACAGACCTCTACATGCTTTGTAAGTAGGAAAACCTGCAAAATCGGCAGTGTATCAAATACTTCTTCTCCCCACTGTATATGGTCCCAATTTAGGTGCAGGTTATCTGGTGAAAGTAGAATAATATAAACCATTAATACCAAAAAATATAAGATCAATCCAGTAAAATATACCAAAAATACCAATACACAACAAAATAACAACAGAATCACCAGTGTATTAAGCATGTGCGTGCATCTCAGAGCCTTGCATAGTGTTGTTCCCAATGGATCAATTGTAAGATTGACATACTCAATATATCAATTCCAATATACGTGTCCAACATACGTTTTACCCATAGGTATCGATCAACCCATTTCCCATACCTAGATACCCCTTCCCCAATGTAATACTGAGGGCCAGATGTACGTACATTTGTGAACGCAGCGTTAATAGCGCCATGGCCAAAACGCAGAAAGCGCTTGATGTGAAACCGCAGTGTGCCTGTTATGTACCAAACCTGCAGTTCATCAGGTAATCAGCGCCTGTCCCCACCCACTATACCATAAATTGCGCGTGTTTAAACACACAATTGAATGGGCCTCCTCCTCTCTTTCCATCATGGATCAGCCACCAAGTCAGGCAAAACAGCGAAAACAAAAATTAATAATTGTAATGTAGCGAGGAGTTTAACAACTGCTGGAATGGAATGTGAACGCTGAGTTGGAGATTCGATGTCATCTTTGATTTCTTCCAGTAACTGTAATATTGCGTAGCTGCTTAATCTGTAACACTTAATGATTTTGTTTTCACTCAACTGAAAAAGTGTGATTCTTGTGGCAAAAATCTTTTCAGCTCGTCTCCTTAGTCTATGTGTTCGTCTTGCTCGGATTACTGCTGCCATTTCACCAGGAGGCATATGCCAGGAAACCCGCTTCCTAATTTACACATGCTTTTAAGAGGCGGTGGATTTTCAGCTAAAAATAGAGGCGCGCTTTTTCTGTACATAGCGTGGAATACATAATTAGGCGCAGTTTACGCTTCCCCTCCCATCTCTTTATGTGACACTCCCACTTTCCCCTTGACCATCCCATGAATGCATATGCATGACACGAAAAGCGCATTTTGCCATTTTCAGTTCCCGAGACAGGCAGTCTGTGCTTTCATCTCGGTGCGTCACGTTCGTACATACCTCGCCATGGTTTTATGCGCACTTTGCGAAACAAATACGCCTGAAGTGGGCGCAAAAGCCTTAGTACATCTGGCCCTAAGTGTAGTTATGCGTGCTCTCCCTCTCGGACACCTCCCTAACAACCTTTTCCGAATTAAAGCGAAACCTGTATAGGGGATTAAGAGCCTATCCATAGACAGTCATAGGAGGAAATCCACGTCTACATACAGTACATATACTGCTGAAGTAATATAATAGGGAGGCCTAACTTAATTTATACATTATTATTTAGTTATGTCATGCTTCCTTTTGCTCATAAGACATATCAATAATTCCTTTCATTCACATTCTTCAATGCAGCAAAGAGGACAGTCTGCCCTTTGATGCATAGCACAAGCATAAGGTTCAAAATGATGATAGTGTCCATCTACTCCTGGACCCTCTAGTCCTTTAGAACACCATTTACAGTTACCCTTCTTTGTGAGTTGCATGAACTCCTAACTTCTCATCATCATCCCTAATAAAGTCTGGTACTGGGCATATGACTGGGAGATTGTTATCTCCATCCCTTGTGTCCAGTAGTCGTTGTTGCCTCTCGTAGTCCTGACATGCCCATCCACCACCTGCAATTATGCCATAGAGGCACTCAGGGTTACCATATGGGCAGTCCAGTGGTCCACCTTTGATGTTGCATGGTTGACCATTAGAATCTACTTAATGTCTAGGTTCCCCTAGAACTGGGACCACCTCCTGTGGAGTTTCATTCATTTCCCAATCTGTTGTGGTTCTCACAGTTGTTCTCCTTACCGTTATTTGCTTAACTGGTGTCTGGATCAGAAGTGACTTCAGTAAAGGTAATACACAGCAAAAAACTACTCCCATTACCACTAGTGCTATACCTATCATGATTGCCATTTTAGCAAACATTGCTCCCCATCTACCCAAGGAGTTTTCTACCCAATCCCAGACATGAGCATCACGTCCAGCATTAGCCTTAACCTCTTGTCGTAGTCCCTTGAGGTTTTCCATCGTCTCAGTAAAGGATCCTCCAGGTGCAGTGTTGTTGGGAATGAAAGTACAACCCTCACTCCCGAACATCACACAGACACCACTTTTCTCTGCTAGGAGCCAGTCTAGAGCTTGTCTGTTCTGCCAGGTAATTTTACTGGTTGCTTGTACCTGTTCTCCCAGGGCTGTCGATGCTGAGTCAGTATAATTAATAAACCTTTGCTGATTGTAGTATATGTAGTTGATCCATTCAAAGTTATTGTTTTGAGTTATCTAGACTAATATTGATTCAAATCCTGCTGAGATTTCACTTCTTGCATTAAACTCATTAGGGATACCTCTAGGTTGGCCTATGGAGTCCAACTGTACCTTGGGATCAGGTTGATATGCTCTCTTCTTCCGCTTCAGGTCAATACTTCGCTCATCAACCCTCAGAGGGTCCCAATCATCTTGATATGCTCTTCTTCCTCTATGTTTTGCAATAACCTCCTGGTGCGTTCTAATAATGGACACCTGATGAACTGTTCTAACGAGGATACATAGTTCAGTCCAATTTGCTGGAAGAACATTAAACAGTTTGTTTTTCCCACACATCTTGTAGTCAATGATACGTCAATGATGGACAGGAATAAGTCATATTGCCACATTTGTCACTCAGGTGGTCCTTTTGTTCCATTCTTGCCTTTGGTAAATAATCATTTCTTCCCGAACTAGGGCTCCATCCCAGGATCCATGTCACATTGCATTTAACTGTGGTATTCCGTACTAAGTTTGTACCTGTATAAATAAAAACATTCATACTCATTTTTACTGAGTTCTGGATGTTCTGGTGTGTGTTGGTCAGGATGGTCTCGATGGTCTGAGAGGTCTTGACGGTCGTTGCTTTGGGGTTCATCTGTGTCTGGCCAAAGCACGTAGCTCAGCAACATCATCCTCACTGCCAGCTTCCCCCATCGCCGGAGTCTCATCAGAGAGTGGTGATTCTGCTTGAGCTTCCTCCCATTCTCCTTCTTCTTCTGTTCCTGTTTCATCTTCTTCCCCAGATGGTGTTTCAGCAGTTTCCGCTCCCTCATCTCCGGTCGTCGTACCCGTCGTGGTACTTTGGTGCAGTGGTTGAAATGGTACCGGTCAAGCCTCCCTCTACTCGAACAGCTGTCGGCGTGGCCTGGGTGACAGTGTAAGGTCCCTCTTGTCTCGGCTCGTGCCACTTCCTCCGGAAGACCCTGATGTAGACTTTGTCCCCTGGCTCGACCGCTCGTGGTGGGTCCACCTCCTATTTTTCTCCTGTTGATAAATAATGTTATGTATGGCAATTAGTTGTCTGATATACTCTTTAGGTTCTCTTTCTAATTGTTCTATGGGTGGACCATCATAAGGTCCTCTAAGAACTGGCACTGGCATGGGTCGACCCGTAAGCATCTCATGAGGTGTTATATGCGTTATTCTGTTAGATGGCATGCGATAACTCATTAGTGCCGGAGGCAAAGCAGCCTCCCAACTTATCCTTGTACTCTCACAGATTTTCCAAATTTTTGCTTTCAGAGTTTCATTTACTTTTTCCACAATTCCCTGAGACTGGAGATGATGCACACAACCCAGTCTTTGTTTTATACGCAACTGTTGTACTACTGTTTTCACTGTCTTCTGCACGAAAGCGGATCCATTGTCAGAATTGATTTCGGTAGGAATTCCGAATAGAGGCATCACTTCTCTCAATAAGAATTTCAACACTGTCCCTGATCCTACATCCTTAGATGGGACTGCCTCTACCCATCTGCTAAATCTATCAATTATCACTAGCATGTATCTTTTTCCATTCACCTGCCGAATCATATCTACATAGTCCATTACCAGGTGTTTAAATGGTCCCTCTGGTACTGGAATATGTCCAATTGGTGCTCTTATCCCTTTCCTGATATTATTCTTGGCACATGTTTCACATTCTACTAACTGTGCATCTACTGTTGTCTGCATGTAGGGAGACCAAAAACCTTGCTTCTTAATTTTCCTCATCACTTCTCCCCGTGCACAATGATCAAACCCATGGGCATTAGTAATAAATAAGTGTAACAGTGCTGTTGGCGCCACTAGTTGTCCTTCCTGTGCTCTCCATAGTAAATTTGCATCCTGCACTGCCCCTCTCTTGTTCCACAGTTTGCTCAAAAAACCCTGCTCTTTCCTGCATTCTTATTATGTCATCCATTCCTGGAGATGCTTCAACTAGGATAAGAGGAGCTTGAATCGCCAATTTACATTTAGATGCTATTTTTGCTGCTTCATCTGCTGCATTGTTACCTCTGATAACATAGTCGTTCCCATTTTTATGTGCTTGACATGTAATGATTGCTACCTGTTTCGGCAGAAACAATGAATTCATTAATTCCTTTATTTGCTCAAAATGTAAGATGGGACTTCCATTTGGTTTTCTAAACCCTCTCTGCTTCCATACTGCTCCTGTGAGGGCTTGGTTGTGGTAAGGCCTCTTACTCCCACCTAGGGGAGGAGAGAGGCACACAACCAAGTCCTCACACCCTAATTAGGGAGATTATGATCCCCAATCAGAGACAGCTGTCTAGCGTTGTCTCTGATTGGGGATAGTATTTAGGATCTACCCAAATCCACCTGTGTGTGGATCATTGTTCCTGCTAGTCTGCACTGCCTGTAGCCCAGCAAGTAAGTCACTGTGTTTGTTTGGTTTTCAAGTTTAGTTTTTTCTCAGTCATCTCCTTTTGTTATTTTTGTGCTTCGTGATTGCATCTCCAAAAATAAAAGAGGAATGACACTCCATCAGCGCTCCGTTTATCGTCCCTTAACTACGCACTGTGACAGCTCCAAACAGGTGACATTCCATGTGCATATGCTGAATCAGCGTAAATGTTTACCACATTATCTCTTCCTTTCCTGCACGCTGCTATTAGTGCTTTTAACTCTGCTATTTGAGCAGAGCATGGCTGGTCAAAACTCTCACTTTCTATGGTATGAAATTGATTGTCTATTCCTTTCCTTACTATGGCATAACCGGCATGTTTACCCTCATAGTCCCTAAAACAGGATCCATCCACAAACAACTCTTCAGTAGCACCTAGAATTGGAACTACAGCAAGTCTGGTCGTAATTTGATAAATGTCAATGATTCTGCTACACAATCATGTGAATCCCCTTCTGTCTCTATTGGAATTATCTCTGCAGCATTAACTGTGGTACACCTATTTATGGTTATGTCTGGATAGGTAAGAAGTGTTAAATGTTCCAGAAACCTTGCATTTTTTAATACAAACTTTCCCTGCTCAATCAATTCAATTATCTCGTGATGGGTGTAGATTATCACTGATATCCCATTGTTATTGTGGATGCTTTACCATATGCATGGTGTACAGCTGCTAATCCTTGGTAACAAGGTGGATAACCTTGTGCCACTGAGTCCAATTTAGTGCTATAGAAAGCTATTGCCTGCTTTCTTCGTCCTACACATGTTTCCTGCATTAGCACTGCTGTTTCAAAACCTTGACAACGATTTGCTACATATAGCAAAAAGGGGTTTTGTATAGTCTGGAGTTCCCAATGCTGGAGCTACTTGCATCTCCTGTTTTATTGTTTCAAAAGCAGCTAATGCATCCCTGTTCCAGTTTATTCTTGCCTTTAACTCTGTTATTCCTGCATTCTTCATTATTTCTCTCAATGGGGCTATTTTTACTGCATAGTCTTCTACCCAGTCCGAACTAAACCCTGTCATCCCCAGAAACGTCATCATTTGTCCCACTGTTTGCGGCATTGGAGCTTTGCTTGATCCTTCAAGTTGAGAGGGTGCTATTGCCTTAGTTTGTTGGGCTATAGTTCTTACCTGGTACTCAACTTGTGGCTGGCAATATTGGAGTTTCTTCTGTGATACTTTATGGCCTCCGTTCCACAGTCTCCAAGATCTTCATAGTATATTGGTGACATTGTTCTATTGTTGTTGCACATACCAGTAGATCATCTACATACTGTATTAGCGTTCCCTCCAGTGTCAGATCTTCCAGATCAGCTCTCAATAGCTGATTAAATACATGAGGTGAGTGCTCAAATCTCTGGGGCATTCTCGTGTATGTGTAAAGTTTTGTTTCTGTATGAGAACGCAAACAGGTGCCTGCTCTCTTCTGCCAGTGGTACACTAAAAAATGCTCCACATAAATCTATCACTGAAAACCATTTTGCTTCTGGTGGAATATGTGTTAACAGCGTGTGCAGGTTAGGTACCTCTGCATGGTAGTCTTGGACTATGTCGTTCACTGCTCTCAGGTCAAGGACCAATTTCACTAGTCCCACATCTATATCATGCTTTGACCATACTTGCTCTGGGGACATGCTCAACATTTCTATCTTCAGCCTTTCATGATTTGTTTCTTCACTCATATTCATCTGTTTTTCTTCAGTTATCTCCACCTCTTGTGGTTCTCCAATCATTTCTGCAAAGCAGAGGACTTAAATCAGGTTTCTGTCGGTAAACTGGAAAATCAATGGATTTCTGTGTTTTCCCACTTCAGTTTTATCTCTCTTCATCATTGGTCCCAGATATTTTGTTTGATATCCTTCAGCCACAAGCAAAGTTGTGGGGCTCTGATCCTGGTATCTTAAACCAGTTCTGTATCATGTCAAAATCAGGGTCGTCCTGTGTTTCCATTGCTGCTCCTTGCATCCCTATTAGACAATCCTTATCTTCTACTTCTGTTAGCCATAATTGTTCTAACATAGGATTTTGGTATTGGTGATATTGTAATGTACAATGAAATCCTAACTCTGGTCGTCTCATCTTTGGATTCTGTGCTATAATAAACTTACCCCATTTATCTAGCACTGGCTATTTCTCCTATCCAATAGACATTTGCTTCCTGTTTTATAGTCATTACCATTTGTTGGATGTTCCCTTCCTGTCTATTACTATCCCTTCTGATGTACATTTAATTTGAATGCCCATTCTACATAGTGCATCCCTTCCTAATAGATTTACTAGAGTATGTTCTGATACCAATATGGGTATGCAGGCAGTTTTCCCTCCTGCTTCTATTTTTACTGGTTCTGTCATAGGAATTAGCTGCATTTGTCCCGAGGATCTTACCGTCTTAGCATATTTGCCTGACATGGGGAGGTGAGAGGCGCAATTTGGACTTACACATGAATACGTTTCTCCAGTATCTATCACCATGGGTGTGCCTCTATTATTCACCTGAACCTGCAGCATAGGTTCTTCATCAGCCTGCATAGTTATTTTCGCAAACTAACCCTCCCCTTTAGGATTCCCTGGGCATCCCTAGTATCCTTGATTTGGTCCTCCCCAGTGGTTCACTGGTCCCTGTGGAGCCTGTGCTTGAGACTGCTGCCATGCATCTGAGATGGGACCATTTCCTTGCCAAATACCCTGCGGTGGCTGTCTGGGCACCCATGGATTCATAGGACAATTCCTTCTTGCATGTCCTGGTTGATTGCATCCCCAACAGATTGCATGCCAATTTCCAGGGGGTTGCTGTGTGTACACATTCACTACTGGTGTGGTGGTTGACCTTTGGCCTTGTGGCTGAGGTGGTGGTTGCAGGCCTCCCTGGGTGACGGGTGCCATGGTGGCCCCTTCTGATGCTGGTTTAACAGTCAATGAGGCTTGTTTTCTTTTTCTCCTTTCTTGTATATTCCTGCAGCTGTGTCAACTTTCTCTGAATGTCTCTCCCCTGTTCTGCCAGCTTTTCTTCGTCCTTTCTGTTCTTCTCCACCGCATGGATAACATTGTCACAGAACTCTTGGTGGGATTTTGAATGTAGTCCCACATCTTCCAGTCTGCCCTTGACAGGAATCAGCATTGCCTCCAGTAGTGATGTCTTGAACATTGCTGTCATCAGTGGGTCCCCTTCCAGGTCCTTTTCTGTTTCTTGTCATCTTTTCAGCTGTTCATGCAGGTAGCTTGCCGGGTTTTCTTTATCCCCCAGTTGTTCACCCCTTATTCCTTTGGGGTCTACCTTGGCCGGATACTCTGCTCTCAGAATCCTCCACATCGCCTGTCTGAACTGGTGAATTGTCAGTCCATCCATTTCCGCCTCGTGCATCGCTCGTCCAAGGCCACACCTCTGCAACACGTCCTCCATTTTGGCCATCCCCAGCACCATTACCAACAATGCCTTCAGGTCTCCCACCGCCAGCATTTTCCCCATTGTTTGCTCTTCAAATGTTCCAATTAATTTTACGGCCCCATCATGGATGCTAGGCAGTCTGCTCACCAGGCCCTCCAGGTCCTGGTAACCTCATGGTACATACTGCATCGGTGTCCCTTTCACCAAAATAGGAAGGAAGGTTCCATACTGGTCTGGATGTTTTAAATTTTTTTCTGGGTCTTAGCTTCCTTCCTTTCCATTGAGCATCTGCTTCCCTTCTTATTTTCTTCCACATGGGATCGCAATTTCTTCCTCTGTATACCTATTACCCTTTCTCTGCTCTTTCTCTCTTTCAAAAGTACCTCTTCTCCTCAGATCTTCTTCCTCATCTCTGTTCCACTTACTTCTCACTTCATAGTCTTGTCACCTTCTATTATATATTTCTGTTTATTTTCTCTTATTTCTCCATAACAGTCCATATTTTGCTTCTGTCCATATTTTTTCCCTATTGGTGTGGCGGTTTGTTGCTTTCCCTTTCCTGTAATCTAGATGTATTGTCCTCCCTCCACATATGGTGGAGGTGTAGCTCCACAAGCCTTCTTTCCTTCTTTCTCTTTTTCTTTCAACATTGTTCTAGCTTTAGCCATGATTTCTCTCCATCCTTTGCCGCCTTCCCAAAATATCCTTAGAATGTATCTTTCTCTTTCCATCTTCTCTTTTCTCTCCTTTATTTCCTGCTTTATAACTTTTTATTATCGTATCCATTTCTTCACACACGTCGAATGTTCCTTCCTTTTGCCATTTCGTCTACATTTTTCTGGTTCTCTTCTCCCATTTCTGAGACTTTTCCAATTTTCTCTTTATTCAGTGGGAATCTTTTCTTCAACAGTTCTACTGGTGTTCCTGCAATTCATTTTTCTAGGTTCTCCCAATGCTGTTTAATTGGTTTCTATTTTACAATTATATTTTATAGTATTTAAAACCTTTCTACTCTAAGTTTAAGGTCTATTGTAAGGTCCTGACTGAGGCCAGGTCTCTGGCTCTCCCTATTGGGAGTCGCATGGCCACAGTAGGACCTGACAATAGTTTCAGGGAGTTTGTCTGAGTTTGGCTAATCCCCAATTGGAGGCAGCTGTCTTGAGTTGTCTCTAATTGGGTATTCTATTTGTTTCATTGTGTTCCACCTACGTCGTGGGTTCTTGTATGTGCTTGTATCACTCGACACCAGTTTACAGTGCTGTCTGTTTCGTGCATTTGATTTGGGTTTAATTAAACATGTTTTCACACACCTCTCGCTCTGCACCTCGTTCCCTTACCTCGCATCGTGACATCTATGTTAAAATGTTTTATCAATTTATGTTTTTCTAATGCCAATCTCAGGTTAATTTATTTATCTGTTTAGTATTTAATAATACAATCATTTATTTTAACCTATTTTACTAAAGATTTTCTAGTTTCTATATTGTCTAGTTCCTTCTTATTGCTGCCTATTCTTTATATGGCTACTCTGTCTTCATAACAAATTATTAGCAATAGTAAACCACTCTGCCTTTCCCGTCCTTAAGAATTTTCCTAATGGCCCATCTAATCTAGGATAGCTTGACCAAACCTTACTTTCTCCTATTAATATCCACATTATTTCTTTATCGGATGGTGTTTCAAACCCAAAATTATTAACCTCTCCCGTTTCTACATTTTTAAGTACTGAATTTGTTCATTTCCGTATATCTACTTCATATGTCACTATTATATTCTCTGTTACTGTGTGTTCTGCTGTTCTACATTTCCATATAAAATATTTCCATGGTTCTGACGATATCCATATCATTCTATTTGGCATTTATTTCCCTATCAACACAAACTCTCAGTATAGATTTACTTGTAGTGCAAATCCACAATTCAGTCTTGAAAACAAAGACTTCTAATGTGAGTCCATACTACAGCTCCAAACTATACACCTTCATTACAAGCTTTTAAGTACACCTCCTTACGTGCAATCCTCTAAAAATGTAAGTCTAAATATAATCCTCTAAGCCACAATTCTATATGTATAACTTTAAATAAAGCCTCTAAATGCAGCTCTAAATACACAGTACAAATGCACACTACCAGCTTTACAATACAAATAATGCACATTTACAATACCGGTTTATACTCCAGTCTCACAAGACAATTACACAAACTTACAATAAAAATACCATAAACTTCAACTACAGACTCTCAATACAGGTCTCCTTCCTGTACAGTCTTTACAAAACACTATGTTTGTCAACATTATTATACAGGATTTTCTCTTCTAAACACCTAAGTGACCTGCAAATCCAGCCTTTTCTTCTGACACACTTCTGCAGACACAGACAGAACGTTATTATAGAGGATTTTCTATTTCTAAATAGCCAGCTACCCACACCGAAATTAATTGAACAGAATGACCAACAGATGAGCCAGACAGATTGAGCGACGTTACTGAACATAATGCCCAAACTGAACCAGACCGCCTGAGTAACAAGAACGGGTTGCTTTTGTCTCGAACAGGCTGAACAAACCAGATCTGGAGCCTGAACCCAGTCTCGACTCCAGTCCGATCAGACATCCTGAAAGAGCCTTAAGACAGGGTCACAACTCGAACCGGCCAAACGAAGCAGGTCCAGACCAAACCGGTCAGACAACAGACTGAGCACTGACTCAAATGAACGACCTAAGTGACACATGTGCACAATCCAACCCAATCAAACTGATCAACACACCCCGGCACGCATCTATGGCCTCACCTACTTGGACTCTCTAGTTACCCTGCTTATTGTAACTTCACAGCCTACATACACGCACTTCGGTATGTACCCTATGATAGCACTCACAAGGACTCTGTATCTACCCAATCAAACCTACAATATGTTCTACGCACTTCGGGTAACCTTTTGTAGTGCTATAAACAGGGATTCTCATAAATTAATTCATCGTTCATGCATGCTTTTATTTTTTACTTCTACAAACTCTGTGGTTTTACATCAAACAATGATAAAAATGTAGCCCGAAATTTGAAGAGACCTCTGGTACCTGACATTCGAAATCAGCTGATCGAATCACAAACATTTATACTACAATAAGAACATGCTTACCTCTAAACAGTGGCCACTGTTTGTTTGTGTGTCTCATCCAGCATCCCTCGATTGGCTCAGTACCTGTCTGATCCCTGATTTGTCCCTTCGTGGTCACCAGATATGTTGTGGAAAATCTCCCCTTTTCTTTAAAATAAAGTAGGTTCAAAGTTTGTAAAAGTAAAATAGACTTTATTACAGAAGTAACATAGCCGAGTGAGTCTCCGAAGACCACTGATTTTTCTAGACTCAGCTCGCTCTTTTTATACAGTTTTGTGGTTACAAAGCATGCATAGTCCTTCCCTCATGTAAAATGATTAACGCCTCTTAAACTTCTTCCACTATTGTTTCAAAGCCTTTTAATTCTGGTTTGTCTACGCCCTTTTCCCTCCCCCTTTGGCACTCAGACTCACCACTATGAAACAATAGTGGTGAAACTATAGTAATGGTGAAAAAAAAACATAATGTTTAGTGCATGTTGAAACCATAGCAATAGTACAAACAATAATGTAGCCATGCATACATAATGCTTAGTACCTGTTGCAACCATAGCAATATGACAAACAATAATATGGCCATGCATATATTATGCCTAGTGCGTGTCTAAGTGCACTCTACAGGGCCATATGATGATCTTTCCTTTGGCTTTGCTGACCACTCTGACCGTTCTGGCTTCTATTCTGTTGCTCTTAGGTTATTTAATAACCTTTATCATCCTACTGCCCTCTGTTGCTACTCTATAGTTTTACTCAATAACCTATTGTGGCTTCTAATTTAAACAGTGGAAAATCTCCAAGCTATTTTTGTACTTTTCCAATTCTGTCTTGGGACTGGGGCCTAAAAATATTCAACAGTCGACACTCTGCTCTCCCCAGTCTGTCTATGGAGAGTGTTGCTCAAAGCACTGAGTGCAATTTGTCAACTTTGCAATTTTAAACTCTATGTAAAACTTAATACGGATCACGAAAGCACAATCTTTCTGGATTTTTTTAGAAATGGTAGTACTGTTTTAATAGTTCATATCAACCACAATACTCTATTTTTTCGTTTTCTGTTCTTTATCTCCCTTGCGGCCCTTTCAGAAAAAATCACAATCTCAACTATTTTGAAGGAAATTTATGCAAAATAAATATTGATCCTATAAAAGCGGTTGATCAGCTTTGAATTCTTTTTTTTTTTTTTTAAAGAGTATGTGAGTGGGAAGGGGACATGCATCTTGTGTTGATTGCAAGCCTGATGGAGAGGTGTGTGTGTGTGTGTGTGTGTGTGTGAATGCCTGTGTGGATTATGACACACGGATATATATTTTATCTAATTGGTGCAATTGTTATTTTTCAGGTTTTTGAAGATTGGGTATGCATTCAACATTTTTTTTTATTTTTTATTTCACCTTTATTTAACCAGGTTGGTCAGTTGAGAACAAGTTCTCATTTGCAACTGCGACCTGGCCAAGACAAAGCAAGGCAGTGCGACAAAAAAACAACAGCGTTACACAACGTACAGTCAACACAATAGAAAAATCTATATACAGAGTGCAAATGTAGTGCAAAATGCAGTAAGGTTAGGACATGCCCCTTTTCAAAAGTGATCATCCCTCAATGAGGCAGTTTCGGAAGGAGAAAGTCATCAATGGAGGTGCCATCCCTGGATACCACCAGCTACAGGAAAAGTACTTGGGCGATGTCTACCTGAAGGTGAAGGAAGAACTCAAGCAGAATCTTACAGGAAGATGTGTCCTAAACATCCTCATTGCACCACTTGAAAAGGATACCTCTGGGAGAATTATTGCCTACCTCACAGAGACAGTGTTTGTGGAGCAGTGCAATCATTCAACAATTTCCATGGCGGTGATGAAATGTCTACAAGACTACAATATCTCCGATGATGTCTTTGTCTTTGACACAGACAATGCTGCGTACATGAAGAAAGCCTAAAAAGCTGCACCTCAGTCATTGCTCCCCAACTCCTTGCACATACCATGCATGGCTCACATCATGAATCTGATAGGGAGTGCTTTCCGCAAACCTTTTGACCAGCTGAACGCATTCATGCTAAGTTTTACCGGGCACGCAAAAGAAGATGCCTTACCTTCCTCACCACCAAACTGGCAGGACGGAAGAGAGCAACTATGGCTCCCAATCCATGTGCAACACTCTGTAACTCATGGTTCTCAGCAGTGCAGTATCACTCAGAGCAGTTTGTCCTCTACAGGGGGTTCATAGAGATGGAAATACAGGTATGATTTAAATCTACATGCATTCTACAATTGCTACAAGTCATTGTCATTTTTTGTAAGCCATGATGGCATTTCACAGTGAGTATAAGTAAAATTTCTTCTGTTCCTCTTTTTTTATTCCTTGTCATTCACAGGTGTGGCTAAAGTGCACCACAGTCTGTAGAGAACCAAGAGCTGGTTCAGTCGCTGCAGATTCAGCTTAAGGACTTGCAGATGAACATTGCAGCCAACAAAGAACTACAGTATGAGGCTTGTTCACACTACTTTGACGCAGTTGACAACTTGCCCTTTGCTGTGAAAACAAAAATCTTGAGTACTGTTGAAGAGGCATACAGCAATGCAGAGGAAAAATGTCAGATGGAAAGCTTGCCATGGAGTTCCTCCAAGAAGTTAGGGTGTTTGATCCACGACACATTGTGTTTATGGATGAGCTAGACCCTGGTCACCCCACACCATCGTTATGTTCAGAAAAAGAGCTGTGCTTGTTCAAAAAAAAGAAACAGCCCAAAAGAGCACTTGTCTCATTGTTTTCATGGAAGATTAACTTCAGATATAATGTCTTTATTGCAGATTGGACCCCAGGTGTTTATTTTTATTTATTTATTTTTATTTTTTTCACCTTTATTTAACCAAGGTAGGTCAGTTGAGAACAAGTTCTCATTTGCAACTGCGACCTGGCCAAGACAAAGCAAAGCAGTGCGCCAAAAAAAAACAACAACACAGAGTTACACATTAAACAAACAGTCAAAAACACAATAGAAAATCTATAAAGAGTGCAAAATGTAGTGCAAAAATGCAGTAAGGTTGGGAGGTAGGACAATAAATAGACTATAGTGGTGACATAAATTACAGAATTATCATCATTAACACAGGAATGAAGGATGTGCAAATTATGATGTGCAAATAGAGATACTGGAGTGCAAGATTAGTGAAAAATAAACAAAAATAAATATGGGGATGAGGTAGTAGTGTGGGCTATTTACAGAAGGGCTATATACAGGTGCAGTGATCGATAAGCAGCTTTGACAGCTGATGCTTAAAGTTATTGAGGGAGATGGGAACCTCTAGCTTCAATGATTTTTGCAATTCGTTCCAGTCATTGGCAGCAGCGAACTGGAAGGAATGGCGGCCAAAGGAGGTGTTGGCTTTGGGGGTGACCAGTGAGATATACCTGCTG
This sequence comes from Thymallus thymallus, assembly GCA_023634145.1. NCBI lineage: Eukaryota > Metazoa > Chordata > Actinopteri > Salmoniformes > Salmonidae > Thymallus > Thymallus thymallus. The sequence goes on from CM042418.1 coordinate 14,444,529, forward strand.
GAGCGCATGCTACGGGTGGGTGTTGCTATGGTGACCAGTGAGCTGAGATAGGGCGGGGATTTACCTAATAAAGACTTATAGATGACCTGGAGCCAGTGGGTTTGGCGACGAATATATAGTGAAGGCCAGCCAACGAGAGCATACAGGTCGCAGTGGTGGGTAGTGTAAGGGGCTTTGGTGACAAAACGGATGGCACTATGATAGACTACATCCAATTTGCTAAGTAGAGTGTTGGAGGCTAGTTTGTAAATGACATCGCCGAAATCAAGGATCGGTAGGATAGTCAGTTTTACAAGGCAGCATGAGTGAAGGAGGCTCTGTTGCGAAATAGGAAGCCAATTCTGGATTTAATTTTGGATTGGAGATGGTTGATGTGAGTCTGGAAGTTGAGTTTATAGTCTAACCAGATGCCTAGGTATTTGTAGGTGTCCACGTATTCTAATTCGGATCCGTCGAGTAGTGATGATAGTCCGGTGGGCGGGTGCTGGCATCGTTCGATAGAAAAGCATGCACTTAGTTTTACTAGCGTTTAAGAGCAGTTGTAGGCCACGGAAGGAGTGTTGTATGGCATTGAAGCTTGATTGAAGGTTAGTAAACACAGTATCCAAAGAGGGGCCAGATGTATACAGAATGGTGTCATCTGCGTAGAGATGGATCAGAGAGTCACCAGCAGCGAGAGCGACATCGTTGATGTATATAGAGAAAAGGGTTGGCCCAAGAATTGAACCCTGTGGCACCCCCATAGAGACTGCCAGGGGATCGGACAATAGGCCCTCCGATTTGACACACTGAACTCTGTCTGCAAAGTAGTTAGAGAACCAAGCAAGGCAGTCACTTGAGAAACCAAGGCTGTTGAGTCTGCCAATAAGAATGCGGTGATTGACAGAGTCGAAAGCCTTGGCCAGGTCGATGAAAACGGCTGCACAGTACTGTCTTTTATCGATGGCGGTTATGATATCGTTCAGTACCTTGAGCGTAGCTGAGGTGCACCCATGACCAGCTCGGAAACCAGATTGCATAGCAGAGAAGGTACGGTGGGATTCGAAGTGGTCAGTTATCTGTTTGTTAACTTGGCTTTCGAAAACTTTAGAAAGGCAGGGCAGGATGGATATTGGTCTATAACAGTTTGGGTCTAGAGTGTCTCCTCCTTTGAAGAGGGGGATGACCGCGGCAGCTTTCCAATCTCTAGGGATCTCAGACGATACGAAAGAGGTTGAACAAGCTAGTGATAGGTGTTGCAACAATTTTGGCTGATAATCTGGACCCTCTCTTTCTGAAATTATCTAGCCCAGCAGATTTGTAGGGGTCCAGACTTAGCAGCTCTTTCAGAACATCAGCTGTCAGGATTTGGGTGAAGAAGAAGCGGGGGGGGCTTGGGCAAGTAGCTGCCGGGGGTGCAGAGCTGTTGACCGGGGTAGGGGTAGTCAGATGGAAAGCATGGCCAGCCGTAGCAAAATGCTTATTGAAATTTTCAATAATCGTGGATTTATCGGTGGTAACAGTGTTTCCGAGCCTCAGTGCAGTGGGCAACTGGGAGGAGGTGCTCTTATTCTCCATGGACTTTACAGTGTCCCAGAACTTTTTGGAGTTAGTACTACAGGAAGCAAATTTCTGTTTGAAAAAGCTGGCCTTTGCTTTTCTAACTGACTGGGTGTACTTGTTCCTGACCTCCCTGAATAGCTGCATATCGCGGGGGCTATTCGATGCTAATGCAGTGCGCCACAGGATGTTTTTGTGTTGGTCTAGTGCAGTCAAGTCTGGGGTGAACCAAAGGCTATATCTATTCTTAGTTCTACGTTTTTTGAAAGGGGCATGCTTATTTAGGATGGTGAGGAAAGCACTTTTAAAGAACAACCAGGCGTCCTCTACTGACGGGATGAGGTCAATATCCTTCCAGGATACCTGGGCCAGATCGAATAGAAAGGCCTGCTCGCAAAAGTGTTTTAGGGAGCGTTTGACAGTGATAAGGGGTGGTCGTTTGGCCGCTGACCCATTGCGAACACAGGCGATGAGGCAGTGATCGCTGAGATCCTGGTTGAAAACAGAGGAGGTGTATTTGGAGGGCAAGTTAGTCAGGATGATATCAATAATGGTACCCATGTTTACGGATTTTGGGTTGTACCTGGTGGGTTCCTTGATAATTTGTGTGAGATTGAGGGCATCTATCTTAGATTGAAAGACAGCCGGGGTGTTAAGCATATCCCAGTTTAAGTCACCTAACAGTACAAACTCTGAAGATAGATGGGGGGCAATCAATTCACATATGGAGTCCAGGGCACAGCTGGGGGCTGAGGGGGGTCTGTAACAGGCGGCAACAGTGAGAGACTTATTTCTGGATAGGTGGATTTTTAAAAGTAGAAGCTCAAACTGTTTGGGCACAGACCTGGACAGTGTGACAGAACTCTGCAGGTTATCTCTGCAGTAGATTGCAACTCCACCTCCTTTGGCAGTTCTATCTTGACGGGAAATGTTGTAGTTGGGGATGGAAATTTCCGAATTTTTGGTGGCCTTCCTAAGCCAGGATTCAGACACAGCTAGGACATCCGGGTTGGCGGAGTGTGCTAATGCTGTGAATAAATCAAACTTAGGGAGGAGGCTTCTAATGTTAACATGCATGAAACCAAGGCTTTTACGGTTACAGAAATCAACAAATGAGAGCGCCTGGGGAATAGGTGTAGTACTGGGGGCTACAGGACCTGGGTTTACCTCTACATCACCAGAGGAGTAATAGAATTAGTATTCGACTAAGGACTTTAAGAACTGGACGTCTAGTACGTTGGGTACATAGAATAAAAGGAGCAGATTTCTGGGCGTGGTGGAATAGATTCAGGGCATAATTTATAGTCAAGGATATAGAAGGGTGTGAGTTCAGTGGAGGTAAACCTAGGCGTTGGGTAATAAAGAGAGAGGTTGCATCTCTGGAGACACCAGTTAAGCCAGGTGAGGTCTCCGCATGTGTGGGGGGAGGGACAAAAAAGCTATCAGAGCCCAGTTGAGCAGGACTGGGGGCTCTGCAATGAAGTAAAACAATAATAGCTAACCTAAACAACAACAGACAAGGCATATTGAAATAAGAAAGGGGTAGAACATAAAATAAATAAAATGACAGTTAATTAAGAGAGCTAAGACAACGACGGGTAATGGAGATGAATGGACAAAGAGGGTCAGTTAGAAAAAGTGATGTACTACACACAGGACCTGAGGCCTGGTAGTTAAACAGAAATAAATACCATAAAACCAAACAGTCCTGCAGGCATCAGCTGTGGAGCTGAACAAGCGTGGGATCCGATGAAAAAGCAAAGTGGTGAGCCGGGGAATCAGTTCAATGGCACGGCGTTCAGAGTGTTAGCAGGCCGGGCTAGCAGGCCGGAGCTAGCAGGCCGGAGCTAGCAGATGAATCTTCGGCGGCGTCGCAGAGGAGAACCCTGTTGAGACCACGTCGGACAATTACGTCGGCAGACCAGTCACGGTGGCTCGGTGGGGCTCCGTGTCGACAGTAGAAAGGTCCAGGTAGGTTGATAAGGTACTGGAGCCCGGGAGAGTAGCTAGCACACGTCGGCTGTCCGGGAGATGAGCCTAGCTCACGCTAGCATTGGAAGCATGTACGCAATGGAGCTTAGCTATAAACGTCGGTCAGTCGAATGCAGCTAGCTAGCTGTGATGATCCGGTGTGGTGGTCCGGTACTTTCAGTGGAAATCCGGTAAAGTGGAAGGGAACGCAGTCCGATAAGCGCTGGGTTGGTAGCGCGCTGAGCAGACTGGCCAATATTGTCCGAACTGAAAGCTGGCTGATCAGCCAGAGCGGAGGTGAAGACCACTAGCAGTGGTTAGCGATGGAAGGTTAGCAAGCTAGCTAGCAGGCTAACTTTTGACTGCGGTTCGGTTAAATAGTGGAAAAACACGGATATTTGACCCGTTTCACGTTGGGTAGGTGGCTTGCAGGAGGGGTAAATCGGGAACAAATAAAAATGTATGGAAAGACAAATTACTAACTATTTACATGAGACGGGACAAAACAAAATACACGTCTGCACTGTTACGCCATCTTGGAAGCAAAAAACATTTTGTCCTAGTTTAATATTTTTTAGTACCTACAGATTATGGGGCGTGCATTTTTTTTTGGAACTCTGATCTAGCTTCCACCACTTTTTTGTTCAGAAAAATTGCTGTTCAGGAAAATAAACACAATTGAGCACTTTAAATCTAATTCTTTTTGTATTATATATATATATATATATATTCTGCTTAAAATCGTCCTCAAACTGAGCACATGACTTTTTATTGCTTTATGTAAAATCAAGCATTTTTGGCTACAGAAATCACAAGAAAATCCTGGAGGGATTGATTTATTGGGATCAGTGTTCTGAATACCATATTCTGATTTAAGTAACAAATGTAGACATAATACATAGCCTAATCATACCTGTAGACAAATGGAAGTGAAGACGTTAATCTCAAACAGTATACTGTTTGAGATTAACGTCTTCACTTCCATTTGTGCTGGATTGTAAACACACACATATACATGTTTATGCTACCTACTGGGGACACCTGTTGTGGCACCACATTCTTCAGATGTAATTCATTTTAAATAGGGTAGATTGCATTGTGGGGACTGGCATGTGATCAATGTGGGGACGCAAGAGGAAACTCCAGGAAGTCCCATCTGGGGACCAAGTTCTGACCAACTAGTGCCATCTGGGGACTAACTAGTGTAGGCTATTGTTTAGGGGGAGATGGATTCAAATCTAGAATGCTGGCAAAGTTTGTATTGGTAGATAGCCTTTTCACGCGAGTTCCAAATATCTCCAACAGTCGCCAGTTTTTTTCAAACCAAGACACACACTGCCTGCTAATTATCTATAGGCTATATTTTAAACAACAGTTTAAATTTAGGTGTATTCCGCCTCATTAATTCACATAGATGTAGCATATTTCACTGTTTCAGACAATTTATGTTTGAGGCTTTACTGAACCGGACAAACTTCTCCTCCCAAGCTTTTCCCCAGATCAAGTATGCAGAAATTTGTACAGTCTAGCACAAACTTTTTCCCCTGGCACATTTTCTGGCTGTTACTCACATTGCCTGCATTGTTGTTTTCCTTACAAATAATAACTTTGGACATGTGTGCGTTCCTATCAAAGTGTCTTATTTTCTGTATATCATGTCGTTTCTACTGTAGCTTACCGTATATGTACAGTATGTATGGAGCATAATGTATTTACGTTTTCAAGTACTGGTGACAAATCATGAATTCCAATTCTTACATAGATTATAATAGACACATGTGTAAAATACTTTTGAAGGTTGTACTGTTTATGATGAGCTAAGCTATGTGTGGCACCATGTTTGTTGGCATTATACAATGCATTCTGGGTGTCACATAAATGTCTGTCAGACCAAAGATGTATTAACAAAATGAGGTGAGGGATGGTTCACTCATCTTTCAAATAAACTTCCCGAAGTGAATGATGGTAGACGACACACCCCCTTCAATATGCATACTGCAAACAGACCAAACTAATTTTGTCTCTCCTTATCTTTGGTTGACTCCCACAACCAAAAAACATGGCAGCTGTCAGGCTCTGACTGAGGCCAGGTCTCTGGCTCCCTCTAGGGGGAGCTGTAGGGCCACAGTCGGGGCCTCTAGTCCCCAATTAGAGGCAGCTGTCTCGAGTTGTCTTTAATTGGGGATTCTATTTAAGTTTCATTGTTTTCCACCTGCGTTGTGGATTCTTGTGTGTTCATCCCATTTCACAGTCGCTGCCTCTCCTTTGTATCGGTTTTATTTTTTACCTTTATTTTACTAGGCAAGTCAGTTGCCTAGTAAATTCTTATTTTCAATGACGGCCTAGGAACAGTGGGTTAACTGCCTTGTTCAGGGGCAGAAAGACAGATTTTTACCTTGTCAGCTCGGGGATTCGATCCAGCAACCTTTTGGTTACGGGCCCAACACTCTCTAACCACTGGGCTACCTGTTGATATAACGTTACCAGTATGTTGCCAAGCTCAACGAGAATAGCCTACCAGGTGCCAACACCTCAAATATGTTGACACATTAACGCCGACATCAGCCCAGTATACTGGAGCAAGACGTAAAAACAAAGAAATATCAATACAACGTCGTCTCCCCTCCCCTTTTCGTTCAAACATTCCTTGGCAGCCAATTCTGACTGGGCCAAAGAAATGACAAGAGCGACAGGTAGGGTGTTTTATATTTTTTACAGTTTTTGTAGCCGCTGATATACAGCCATTGACAGCGGTTGAGAATGAGTCACGTTATAAACTTCCCTCTCGCATCCATTTCAGCAAACCAGTAGTACCCGCTCTAAATTAGCGAGCCAAAGTTTTAAATTACTTACAGCCCATCACATTACCCCGGAGTGAGAGATGTACTGCGCTACAGACACCCCCCTTATTAGTCACAAGTACACATCTGGCACTGAAGGAGGCAGTGTCATGGTTCAATCGTAACCAACTGGGAATGTACCACATACGTCTGAAAAAAATCCACTTGAACGACCCTCAAACTGGTAATTACTAGTGGGGAACTTGTTTATCATCCTGTGCACCCACTTCTCCCACATAGTGACTACTAAGGAAATTATCTCAATAACAGCATTTTCAGCAGTTAAATACAACAACAAAATATTGTTTATAGTAAGCAATCTGTTTTTGAACTCTATAATTTGTTTACAAGCATGATAGCAACACTTACAGTTTGTGGTTGACACAGTTGTTGGCCATGAGCCAATCAGCATTTCTCAACAAGTTCAAATCACATGAATGCATCCAACTGGTATTTACGACTTTAGAACTGGTAAATTCCCACCTCCCACATGGTTACAAACACAGCATCAGAGTGGAAACTTGAGAGAACCAATATATACAATCCTGTCATAACAGAAAATGCAAAGAACATTGTGAATGCTGAACATTGTAAAAGGCATTTAATTTTCCCGCTCTACCAAAACTGAACCTTGACAACAATACCTACCAAACAGTGGGTTTGATGAACCGTTACACCCCTACTTAAAAGGAACAAATGGCTTTGTCACTGTGATGGTACTATATACTTTTGCACCTGTGGAGAAAGGTACTATCTGAGGTATGTACAATTATGTACCTATAACTAAAAGTACAAAAGAAGGAGCTTACAAGGTACCACACCCCAGTAACAAGCAGTCCTCTGTTCTTGACATAATACTTCACTGCCCGCCCTGCTCTCTGAGGGCTTGAGGCGCTGCCTTGATGCATTCAAGACACTCCAGGGAAAGCAGACTATCTCCGGAGTGGATGAATTTTATGTTTTTCTTACACTTTCTCCTCCACTTCCTCTTCTTATAACCTTGGGACAAGTAAACACAGTCAATTAAATATTATTTGTGAGGTATCTAAGAACAGTTCCTTTCTGCTGCTACTGTTTTTACTGCCTCACCATACCATGCTGCGTTTGAATTCTATACATGTGGTTTTGCTGTTAAAATAAAGTAATGTGTTATACTGCTGTATGCTGTTTACAAACCGCATACTACATTTTTCGTGTGTGTGTTTGTGTAGAAATGATAATGAATTCACAAATTTTTTAAATTTGATCTCTGAACAATTTTTCTTCAATCACAGTATTTTCAATATAGATGTATTACCAGTCCTATTTTCGTTGATTTTGTGATGGCTCACATGACCTTCCAGGAGTTTCTTCAGTCAAGTCTGTTTCACTCTCTTCATTTACTTGGGCATGGTGCCCGTTCAACATCTGAGAGGGAGTTCCCAACATCGTGTTGTAAATCAGTTTGATGGAATGAGGCCACTGTAATCAGGGAGACTTCCCCTTGTCTTTTTCGTTTAAAGACCATGATTTGTGACAGTGATTTTAGCAAGCTGTACACATCTTTTTGTTAGGTTCTTTGAAAAGTTGTCTGTAGTGGGTTTTCTGTTTTACTTCAAGGTGGATATGCAATTTCTTGACATTTTCAGCAAATGGCAAGATCAGTGGAGCTTTGTACTTATTTTCTTCCAATGTTTTGTGACCATGACACGAGATGTGCTCTCTCCATCATCTCATGTTTGAAGTCTTCCACCTTCTGAGCCTTTTTCTTGAAAAATTCCCAAACATACAAGTGTAAATCAAACTTTTCTCTAAAATACAACGATGTACAAACAATACAACTAATGAATAATGTGTGTGATAGAGTAGCCATCCCTGAGACCGGGTCTGGTAGGTCATAGGTAGGCAACTAGATTCAGCTACGGGACGATTTTTGTCGGAGTGGATGGTTGATTACATTGAGATGTGATTACTTTTAAAGTGTGTCTTCAGACGAATGTGGGTTTGGTAGATGCCAGGAGAACTCTAAGAAAGCCAAGGTAGAGAGCGTGATGGCAGCTGGAAAGTTTGGTGTGTTGGCAGCGTTTTTAATCTATTTTATATTAACGTTTATAGATACTGGCCCTTTTTGAAGATCAAGTCGATGTCCTTTTGACAAAGTATGCTGTTTTAATCAGAAGATTGTAATAAATATATTCTTGATGTTGCTTATTACCAACGCTGTATTACACACATTAGCTCGAGACATTACACAACCCGTATGCCAACACATCTTTTAGAACAGCTAATCCTAAACACACACACCACCCCGCCCTGGAGAGAGGAGGGACTGCCCCTCCATAACAACGACCAGTCAGGCGTGTGAATCTACCAGACTCTACCTACGTCATTTTATTACTATTGCTCTGTATAAGTATGTGTGCCACATGTTTAGGGGTTCTCTTTGTTCCTGATGACTCCCTAAGAGCTGAAGGGACGAGCCCGTGCACGAGTTACCAAATATCTTTGCATCTAATAAACCGCTTGATTGAATATCAATTCCACCTGGTCCTGAGTTATGACTTGTCTCCTTCTCGAGTAATTGAAACATCAACAAATTTGGTAGCAGAGGATGGTTTTCTACACTTCTGATTTCGATCCATAGTTAGTTGATGTGAGAGGAGACGGGTCTTTGACGAATTTACAAGGACGGGTGACCTGTTCGCAGGAGCCATCGGCAATTCTTCTCACCCCAGGAAACTGATCAACGAGCTCGACTAAATAAGGTAAGCAGAACCTGTTTAAACAAATCTGCATATTGTATTATAGTTTTATCCAAATTTTGATCAGTAGTACTGGGCGTGAGTATGAATTGTTGTTAAAATATTTCTTATAGATGTATTACGAATGTGAAGGCTGATTGCAAAGATATTTGTGTAATATATAGGAAAAAGGTAAAGGAAGAAGTGAGCCTGTGTGGCAACCCTGTGTGGGTCAAAGTCTGTGTGACTCCCTGGTTAAGATTAAAAGCCTGTGTGGCGCAACATCGATAGCAGTATCTGCCAACTAGAGAAGGCCTTTTGGACTAGCTGACCAGAAGGGAACCCTCAGTTAAGGTGGAGAAATAAAGTAATTATAACTTAAAATACATCCCCATAGATAAAGTATGAGATACCCCGTCCTATTGACTTAGAGGACTCTGTTACGTGAAATCGTAAAATAGTTTCGTCCCGGAGGTCTAGAATTTATTCTAGCCCGGTTGACTGTGTGTAGGGAGGGATCTGTGCGCCTCCAGGTCGTCTGAGTGATTTGTTACCAGCCCTGTTTGAGTGTGCTTGTTTGTACGTACCCTAGAGGGAGTACGTTTTGTTTGTCTGGATAATTGAGTTGAAATAGTTTCGTCCCGGAGGTCTAGAATTTATTCTAGCCCGGTTGACTTTGTTTAGGGAAAGGTTTGTGTGTACATACCCCGGAGGTCTGAAACTAAGGGGTTTCAGCCCGGGTGTGCATTTTGTTCGTCTAAATAACAGAATGAGGGTTTGATGTGCAGTTACTCCGTAGGTTTTGCACCTGTCGTCTCACTAGAGTGATCACCGGGCCGTTGGTATAAACCTAGTGGGGTTAAAAACATAAAGTAGACATATTACACATATTGCACACATTACACATATATTACACTTTGTATACGAGGGTGGAGCGTCAGAGATAAGGCTGCGTGGGCACCGTGAATACATCGTTGGTTTTGACCTGCGACGGGCTAAGTACACAAAGAATAGTCAGAAAATAAACACAATCATGGCGTCTACTCCGACATCCAAGCTTAAGTTTAGTGAACATTTAGATCAGAAAATGCATGATAGAGCAGGAGGGAAGGAACAGTATAAAGCAATAAGAAAGGTGTGGGAGGAAGTGAAATTGAGATGGACACAGGCGGGCTATTTTGGCGGGGGAGCACCCACTAAGGGCCAGCTAGTGATGATGGAGGACGGGCTGAAGGAAGTGGTTCAGAAAGGGAAGGAGGAAGAAAAGGAGGGCAACAGAAAACACATGTTCAAGAAGAAAGGGACAAAAATGCTAGAGAAAGCAGAACTAAGAATAGGAGGTTGGGCGATAGAGGAAGCCAGAAGGGCGTGGGCACATAAGAAACCAGATATGATGGGGATCGTGACTGCCACACCCACAGGCACTGAAGAGCACACAACAAAGGCAAGAGAGGCGGGCTCTCCTCCAACAAACAAAGAGGAACCGACCTCTCCCCCCCTCCAACGACTTCACTATACCCAGCACTGCCGGTGGAGCCTTGCCCTCCACCCTACTGCCAAGAACACCTGCAATCAAAGAACCCATTCAGGCCTGAACCACACCCTCCAGCAATGCAGGCCCCAGTGTTCACAATAACAGGAGGAGGACTGGAGATAGGGGGGGGTAAACTGATCTGTGAGGATACAGCAGAAGAAGGACAGGGTGAGAGGAGGAGGGGATATGGAGGACCCACTAGCTCCACACCTCTGGACCACACCTGATTCCATGAATCCTGAACATTTTGCCAGAAGAGATGACTGGGGGTCACAAGACGGGAGTTACAAGAGCAACAGAGGAGGCTCCCTGTCCATGGGAAACAACCCCAGTGAAGATGACGAAGGTGGAACCAGACACACCCCTACCAGCATGGAGCTGGTTAATCTGCAGAGGCAGGTTAATGAGTCCATAACATTGGCCAAAGCTCTGCTGGAAAAGTCAGATAGGGATGGAGGCACTTTCCATGTAGAGGGAGTAATGTCCGGGAAAGTGACTGATTTAGTGGAACCTGTCAGACGCTCGGTCCGACTGGAGGGTCTGAGGGAAAGAGGGGTGACACATAGGGGGCACTGGGATTCCAACATGCAGCTGCCACTCAGGCCCGCTGTCGATCCACGATACGAAGAGTACCAGCCATGGAAGATGACTGATTTAACTACTCTGATGGAACAACTCCCCAGCCTACATGCAGTAGCCACGCTGAAGCTCCTCCAACTTCAGACCCTCACCTCTGGCCTACGACTGTGCCTAGGAGACATGAAAGCCCTACTGGCCAGAGCAACGGACCATGGCACCATGACATCGCTCATAAGAGAGGCAGAGCTGAATACCACGTCTCCCGCGACACCATTGGGAGACATACGCCAGGCACTATGGGAAGTGCTGCGTCGGGCGTATCCCACTGAAAGAAACCATGCAACCCTGTCCTCTTTCACCATCACTCCAGGGGAACAACCAGCTGCATATTTGGACAGGGCCAAAACCACATGGAGAACAGTCCATGAAGAACCATATGATCACACTGAAACCACGCTCAGCATGTGGAAGGAGATGGTGGTAAATGGATGCCCAGGGGAAGTCAAGGTCAAGCTCAGAAACACCGTGGGATTAATGGCACTTCCTCTTCCGCAATTTAACTCTCACACACATCACCATCTCACCCAATACAACAAGGATAAGGGTGGAGCTGACACTCAAGTCCAGTCACTTCAAGTACAACTGCTTAAACTACAATTAAAGGAAGCCCAGAAGGGAGACAAATCCAAGAAACAAATGCTGGTTGAACCTGCTGAAGACCTCAGCCACGCTATTAAAGACATTAAAGAGACGGTAACCCAGATGATGCAACAACAACAACAAACTCCGCCAGCACCAACAGGATTGCCACAAACACCAATACCTCAACTTGGGCCACTGCCTGCTCCAGATTCCTACCCATATTCATACCCACCGCAGTGGAGACCATCATTTAGGGGCGGGGGCGTGAGATGCTACAACTGTGGTATCAATGGACATATGGCAAGAGACTGCAGGCGACCTCCCGATACATGATCCGTGGCCGCAGCTCTCACTGCACCGGACTACAAAAACAAGTTCCATCTGGATGTTTCTGAAAAGGAAGGATTCACATCATCCATCCTGTTTCAGAAACAAGAGGGGGAAAGGAGAGTGCTGATGTACCATTCCTCAAAACTGGACCACATCGAGACAGGTCAGACAACATGCTCCAGATACGTGGCTGCAGTGGCAAAAGCTATAGAAAAAACAGCACACCTCGTGATGTGTCATCCATTGGAAATTCACACTCACCATGGAGTGGCGGCATACCTGATGAGCAAGGAATTCACGTTCAGCTCTGAAAGAAAAACCAAAATACAGAACAAATGCACACAATCACACATCGCATTTGTCAATACTGACAAAAACATGGCAGATGCGCTCAACACAGAAGAAGGCTTACCCCACTCATGCACCGAAAGGGCAGCACAAGAATTGAAGCTGAGACCAGACTTGGAGAACATTCCACACCAAAACCCTGATCTATGGCTGTTGTTGCTATAGAGGGGAAGAAGGGAACATAGCAGCATACGCTGTGGTACAACAACTACCGGATGGGTCACATGTCACCCTGGAAGCAGCCATTATTCCGCAACCTGCATCTGCACAGCTGGCTGAAATCATAGGCTTAACACAAACATTGGAAAGAGCAGAAGGAAAAATTGTAAACATCTACACTGATTCAGCCTACGCCCACGGGGCAGTCCATATTGATGGACCACAATGGCTGCGACGAAACTTCACCACCACCGGGAACCTCCCTATTAAACACAAGGCACAAATGGAAAAACTGATTAGGTCAGTCGCACTACCTGAAAAGGTAGCTATCATGAAGTGCACAGGCCACCAACAGCTGAAAAACAGAATAAGTAAGGGAAACGACGCAGCTGACCAAGCAGCTAAAAAAGCAGGAGGATACACTCCCAGACAAATGGTGTTACGACCAGAAACACCTCAGACTGAACTCACCCCCCACGCCATCAGGGAATTGCAACTCGCTGCCGGACCTTACGAACACTCAGTCTGGGCACAAGAAGGAGCCGTCAAAGGACCCGACGAACTATGGAGATGTCATGACGGCAGACTGGTGGCCCCCGCAAACCTGTGCCCTGAACTCATAAGAGAAGCACATGGACCCACCCACGAGGGAAAGCTGAGAACGTACCAAAAGGTGTCTTACGTTTGGTGGCACCCTCACCTGAAAGACATGACAGATTTGCACTGTGATGAGTGCCATGTGTGTGGGAGTCACAATCCAAAGAAGCCATACCAAACGCCTATGGGAGCCTACCCAGTACCAAATGCTTGCTTTCAAGACATTAGCATAGACTACACAGACATGGGAGCAGACAACGTAGTGGGGGGAAAAAGATACCTGTTGGTAATGGTAGACAGATTTTCAAGATGGGTAGAGGCAATACCAACGGCACGGGAAGATGCCAAGTCAGTAATAAAATGGCTACAGACAGACCTAATACCCAGGTATGGGGTCCCTCGACAAATTCGCTCTGACAATGGGTCTCATTTCAGTAACAAACATTTGAGGCAGGTGGAGGAAAGGTTGGGTATTGTGCACAAGTTTGGGTCAGTGTACAGACCACAATCTCAGGGTCTAGTGGAACGCGCAAATCAAACCTTGAAAGCTAAAATTGCAAAGGTATGTGCAGGCTCTAAATTGACCTGGGTGGAAGCCCTGCCCCTGGCCTTGATGGCTATGAGGTCCTCACCCGGGGCAGGGACCCATCTCTCTCCCCATGAGATAATAACAGGGAGGGCTATGCCTGGTCCACCAAGGGAGGGAGGTCATATGCCCGCCCTTGATGTACAACAAATTGTAATGTCTGATTATGTGAGAAAACTGACGGAACTTTCTGCAGCTCTTTCCACACAGATCCACAAGGTCCAAGAGGGGGAGCTGCTGGGAGATTCATCACCACTGAAGGTAAAAGTTGGGGACTGGGTGAGGGTTAAAGTCCACAAGAGAAAGTGGCTGGAACCCAGGTGGACTGGACCGTACGAAGTGAAGGAAGTTACTTCACACTCTGTCCAGGTCAAAGGCAAATCAGGAGCACCTTGGCACCACCTTACACATTGCACTCCAGCCCCAACCCCTTCCAGAACTTTGACTGAAACCAGGGCCGACTTGCGCGCCCTAAACAATTCGATTCCAACCACTGACACCTTAGTTGGGGAAAATGGGACCATGGGTTCCGTTATTCACGTAGAGCCTGAGTGCTACATTCTGCTCTTCACACAGAGAGAATTAGAAATATGGAAAAAGGGAGGGGCAATCCTCCGAGATGATATTTGGCATTAGGGTAATTTACCAATATTACTAAAGTCTTTGTTTAGATATGTAGTAATTATAAAGCCATGTATCAACAGGGGAGAACTAATTACTTAAAACAATTAGGAAGTATGATTGTAGCGTATGGAAGAACAAAATACTAAAAAAAAATGTTGTTCCAGGTGTGTTATATGTGCACAAAGTAATGATCATAGAACTTACAGGGGGTGAAGGAAAGTAATGGTGATTGACTGTGATAGAAGTTAGATATTAGATGCAAAATATCTTTGCATCTAATAAACCGCTTGATTGAATATCAATTCCACCTGGTCCTGAGTTATGACTTGTCTCCTTCTCGAGTAATTGAAACATCAACAAATTCAGGTTCGAAGACCAGATTGTCACTAAGCACTTTGGCCACTGGAAATACAGTACACCTTATTTAACACGTTTGTATATTTCAGCTGGCACAGTCTCTCCAAAAGGGCGACTATGGTGGGGGGGGAAACGCCAAATAGATGGTGCAAACCTAATAACTACACTATGCCTGTTGCTGTCTGGAGACGTTCATCAGTGCCCCGGACCGTTTTCTAGCGATAAATCAATTTTCTTGAGCAACGACCCTCTCTTTCAAATGCCAGTGCAAACCCGGGAAGGAGCTTCATTGCTGCAATTAGACTTCCTGGAGTCAACACTCATCTCAAGTGAACAATTTCAGCTGACAGTTCAGAGAAGGAGAACTTGACTCTAGAAAAGTTGTTTTCCACGAGAGGACTACACATTCTTCATCTCAACGTTTGAAGTATTGAAGAAATTCGCCTACTCTCTAGTAACTGTAAGGTGGGAGTGCTTTGTTTTACATGGTTGGATGGTTCGATAAAGATTATAATTAAGTTATAATTGAAAATTATGTAGTAACTAGAAGAGACCGCAATCGCAAAGGCGGGGGAGTTTGTGTTTATGTAAGAGCAGATATTGGCTTCAACTATAAATCAGATTTTAAACCATGACGAGATTGAAGCAGTGTGGTTGGACATTTTATTACCAAAATGTAAACCTATTATAGTTGGAACCTGTTATAGACCACCAGACCAGTACAAGTTTTATGAATTATTGGAGGAGACTTGTTCCAACTGTACAGGGCCATGCTACTTTAAAGCTCTTAAGCTCTTAATGAGCCCAACAGGGTCTGTCCTTCTACCCAAACCATCATTGACCTAGTGTTGGTGTCAGATAGATCAAGGATATCAAACAGTTGAGTCGTACACTATGGGCTCAGTGATCATTCCATTATCTTCTGTAGTAGGAAGGTTCAGAAAACAGTTTTTAATTGTCATAACTTTATAAAAATTTGGTCTATGAAGAATTATAGTGAAGATATTTTTCTTAATTGTTTGAGCAAATTGGACTGGTCTGCTGTATTGAAATGCAATGAGGTGGAGAATGCCCGGGGCAATTTTAAATAATTGTTTTTACATGCTGTAGATAAGCAGGCTCCAGTAAAAAAGGTTAGAATTAAGCAAAGAACTGAACCATGGATAAATGATAACATTTAAAGGCAATTAAGCGTAGAAATGAACGTTTTCTGGAGTTTAGGAAATCCAGGGCAGATTATATATTTATAGAAACTAAGAAATAAGGTCAACAGGATGATGCAGAAGGCCAAGAAAGAATATTTTAATGACAAAAAAAATGAAAATAGGAACAATCCGAGTAAATTATGGAAGTGTCTGAAGCTGTTAGGTTATACTAACAGATTAAAGACCAAAACTTTCAATCTTAGCTTGGACATTGGAGGAAAGGTTACATCGGTCTGAATAGCTATTTTAGAACTATAGCTAATACATTAGTTAGCAAGTTACATTGTCAATCAGGTTGCTATGGGGAGAGTCATGTCCAGCAGTTTTACACACAGCAGGGGATTCAAGCAGATGATTTTTCAGAGGCTGAAAGAACTTGACCATTCCAAGGCAACTGGCCTTGACAACATTCCTGCCAGATTTCTAAGGGATGCTGAGGTAATTATCACCCCCTTTGTAACTCACATTGTGAATCTGTATATTGAACTAGGGTGTTTTCCCAGTTAACTAAAACTTGCAAGGGTCATTGCTTTATAGAATAAGTTAGATCATGGAAACTATCAGCCTGTCTCAATCCTGTGTGCTTTATCAAAGGTCAAGGAAAATAATATGTTCAAGCAGATTGACAAATATATTACCTTACATAACCTATTCTATGAGCTCCAATCTGGCTTCGGGAAATCCCATTCTACTGACACCTGCCTACTATATCTGACTGACCACAAAAGGAAGGAAGTAGACGGAGGGAAATGTTGTGGTATGGTTATGCTAGTTCTCCAAAAGGCGTTCGATACAGTGCATTATGATATTCTGTTAATCAAACTTTAGAGCCATGTGCTTTAACAACTTAGCAGTAAAATGGGTCAGCTCTTATCTGCAAGGAAGATAACAGACGGTGGATGCGGATGGGACCTTGTCTTAACTCAAAATATTGAACTGCGGGGTACCCCAAGGGAGTGTGCTGGGTCCACTTTTATTGTATATAAATGATCTAAAATCTGCCTGTACATGTGACCTTTTTCTATATGCAGATGATTCTGCACTGTTGGTTTCCCACAAAGACAAAAATGTGGTTGAGAAAGCCCTCAGTGCTGAACTTCTGAATGTCAGTATAAATGGCTCTATGACATTAAGTTGTCACTTCACCTTGGAAAAACAGATTCCATCTTGTTCTGGTCCATAGTGAAACTGGTGGTAGTAGGTGACATAGTAGTCGCAGCAAAAGACTCTGTTAAGTATCTTGGATGTGTGCTAGATAACCATCTGACAGGGGAGAGTATGGCACACAATGTTCTCCAAAGTGAACAATAAAATTAGGTTCAAATATCTGGATAAGAATGCAATGGGGACATTGGCAGGGGCTCTTGTTCAGTGCCACTGACTATGCATGCTCTTCCTGATACAATAGTGCCCCCAAGATAATAAAAAATAAATTGCAGACATCTCAGAACAAATTAGTCAGGATTATTCTTAAACTTCCAGCACTTACGCATCTTGACTATTCCCACTTTGAAAGCCTTAGATGGCTTAAAGTGGAGGAGAGCGTCTCTCAGATAAAATTGTGTCTTGTACTTAAGATTGTCCACAGTATGGTCCCTAGGTACTTACGTAACTTGTCACGGTCAGTGCTGAGGGAACGAGGCGCAGAGCTGGAGTTAATAGACATTCCATTATTTCCTAAAATATATCCACAAACCGAAAACAAAGGAGAGGTAGCGACCGTGAACTGGCGTGAATCAAAAACAAGGTACAACACACAAGAATCCACACCCTGGTGGAAAACAGTGGAAATTAAATATAATCCCCAATTAGAGACAACTCAAGACAGCTGCCTCTAATTGGGGATCACCCAAAACCCAACACCAACCCTGTGATTGTCAGGACCTGACTGTGGCCATCCCTCTCCCCCTACTCATTGCCACAGTCATACACTGGATCTAGTTCTGTCCCGTGGAATAAATATTGTGGATCTAAATGTTTTTCCTCATAATCCTGGACTATCAGACCACCATTTTATTTAGTTTGCAATCGCAACAAATAATTTGCTTAGACCCCAACCAAGGATCATCAAAAGCCGTGCTGTAAATTCTCGGACAACCCAAAGATTCCTAGATGCTCTTCCAGATTCCATCCACCTATCCAAGGACGTCGGCTTACAAAAATCAGTTAACAATCAAACTGAGGATCTAAATTTAACCTTGCGTAATACCCTAGATGTAGTCGCACCCCTAAAAACAAAAAACATCTGCCAAAAGAAACTAGCTCCCTGGTACACAGAAAATACCCGAGCTCTGAAGCAAGCTTGCAGAAAGCTGGAACGGAAATGGCGCTCCACCAAACTTGAAGTCTTCCTACTAGCTTGGAAAGAAAGTACAGTGCAATATCGAAAAGTCCTCACTGCTGCTCGATCATCCTATTTTTCCAACCTAATTGAGGAGAATAAGAATAATCCTCAATTTCTATTTGAAGCATTCCCCAAGAGAGGATGACTTTCACTTCAGCAGCGATGAATTCATGAACTTCTTCAACGAAAAGATCTTTATCATTAGAAAGCAAATTACAGACTCCTTTTTGAATCTGCATATTTCCCCAAAGCTCAGCTGTCCTGAGTCTGCACAGAACTGCTAGGACCTAGGACCAATGGAGACACTCAAGTGTTTTAATCCTATATCTCTTGACACATTCATGAAAATTGTCATGGCCTCTAAACCTTCAACCTGCATACTGGACCCTATTCCAACTAAACTACTGAAAGAGTTACTTCCTGTGCTCGGCCCTCCTATGCTGAACATAATAAATGTCTCCCTCTCCACCGGATGTGTACCAAACTCTCTAAAAGTGGCAGTAATAAAGCCGCTCTTGAAAAAGCCAAGCCTTGACCCAGAAAATGTAAATAACTATCGGCCTATATCGAATCTCCCATTTCTCTCAAAAATCTTAGAAAAAGCTGTTGCGCAGCAACTCACTGCCTTCCTGAAGACAAATAATGTATACGAAACACTTCAGTCTAGTTTTAGACCCTATCATAGCACTGAGACTACACTTGTGAAAGTGGTAAACAACCTTTTAATGGCGTCAGACCAGGGCTCTGCATCTGTCCTCGTGCTCTTAGACCTTAGTGCTGCTTTTGACACCATCGACCATCATATTCTTTTGGAGAGATTGGAAACCTTAATTGGTCTACACGGACAAGTTCTTGCCTGGTTTAGATCTTATTTGTCGGAGAGATATCAGTCTGTCTCCGTGGATGGTTTGTCCTCTGACAAATCAATTGTAAGTTTCGGTGTTCCTCAAGGTTCCGTTTTAGGGCCACTATATATTTTACCCCTTGGTGATGTAATTCGGAAACATAATGTTAACTTCCATTGCTATGCGGACGACACACAGCTGTACATTTCGATGAAACATGGTGATGCACCAAAATTGCCTGCCCTGGAAGCCTGTGTTTCAGACATAAGGAAGTGGATGGCGGCAAATTTTTTACTTTTAAATTCTGACAAAACAGAGATGCTAGTTCTAGGTCCCAAGAAACAAAGAGATCTGCTTTTGGATCTGACAATTAATCTTGATGGTTGTACAGTCGTCTCCCAAAAAACTGTGAAGGACCTTGGCATTACTCTGGACCCTGATCTCTCTTTTAATGAACATATCAAGAATATTTCAAGGATAGCTTTTTTCCATCTTCGTAACATTGCAAAAATCAGACATTTTTTGTCCAAAAATGATGCGGAAAAGCTAATCCATGCTTTTGTCACTTCTAGATTAGATTACTGCAATGCTCTACTCTCCGGCTACCCGGATAAAGCACTAAATAAACTTCAATTAGTGCTAAACACGGCTGCTAGAATCCTGACTAGAACCAAAAGATTTGATCATATTACTCCCGTGCTAGCCTCTCTACACTGGCTTCCTGTTAAGTCTAGGGCTGATTTCAAGGTTTTACTGCTAACCTACAAAGCATTACATGGGCTTGCTCCTACTTATCTCTCAGATTTGGTCCTGCCGTACATACCTACACGTACGCTCCGGTCACAAGACGCAGGCCTCCTTATTGTCCCTAGAATCTCTAAGCAAACAGGTGGAGGTAGGGCTTTCTCCTATAGAGCTCAATTTTTATGGAATGGTCTGCCTATCCATGTGAGAGACCTTTAAGTCTTTACTGAAGACTCACCTCTTCAGTATGTCCTTTGATTGAGTGTAGTCTGGCCCAGTGGTGCAAGGGTGAACGGCAAGGCTCTGGAGCGACGAACCACCCTTGCTGTCTCTGCCTGGCCGGTTCCCGTCTCTCCATTGGGATTCTCTGCCTCTGACCCTATTACGGGGGCTGAGTCACTGGCTTACTGGTGCTTTCCATGCCATTCCTAGGAGGGGTGCGTCACTTCCTGTCCGGTTTGTCGCCCCCCTGGCTTGTGCAGTGGAGGGGATCTTTCGTGGACTATACTCAGCCTTGTCTCAGGGTAGTAAGTTGGTGGTTGTTGATATCCCTCTATTGGTGTAGGGGCTGTGCTTGGCAGAGTGGGTGAGGTTATATCCTGCCTGGTTTGGCCCTGTCCGGGGGTATTGTCTGGGTATTGTCGGAGTGGGCCACAGTGTCTCCTGACCCCCCTGTCTCAGCCTCCAGTATCTATGCTGCAATAGTCTATGTGCCGGGGGGCTAGGGTCAGATTGTTAAATCTGATGTTATTATCCAGTGTCTTGTGTGAATTTAAGTATGCTCCCTCAAATTCTTTCTCTCTCCCACTCTACCTCCTCTCCCGGAGGACCTGAGCCTACCCGGAGGACCATGCTTCAGGACCACCTGCCCTGATGACTCCTAGCTGTCCCCAGTCCACCTGGCCGTGCTGCTGCACCGGTTTCAACTCCTCTGCCTGCGTTTATGGAACCCTGACCTGTTCATTGGACGTGCCACCTTGTCCCAGACCTGCTGTTTTCATCTCGCTGTCGCTCTATTGCACTGAAAAACCAAGTGACATTCACTCCTGATGTATTTACCTGTTGCAACCTCCACAACTACTTTTATTATTATTTGACCCTGCTGGTCATCTATGAACATTTGAACATCTTGGAGAAAGAACTGGCCTTAATGGCCATAAATTGTTATAATCTCCACCTGGCCACCCCTCAGAGCCTGGTTCCTCTCTAGGTTTCTTCCTAGGTTTTGCCTTTCTAGGGAGTTTTTCCTAGCCACCGTGCTTCTACATCTGCATTGCTTGCTGTTTGGGGTTTTAGGCTGGGTTTCTGTATAGCACTTTGTGACATCGGCTGACGTAAAAGCGCTTTATAAATAAATTTGATTTGATTTAGAGGGAGTCAGAGACCTGGCCTCAGTCAGGCCCTTACAGTAACTACTTTAACTTAGTAAGGGATAACCATAAATATACAACTAGAAGGAGTGAAACTGACGTTGTTCCTTTCAGAAATAAAAGTGGTATGGGGAAAGAAACTTTATTATACTCAGCTGCCATTCTTTGGAAAAATCTGCAGAAGAATTTGAAACTTATAACCTCTATTGGTAGTTACAAGTTCTCACTGAAAAAATTGCTAAATAGCAGCATGTCTCAAAAGTGAATGGTAAGATTAAAGTAGATGGCGGAGAGGGAAATGCCCGGGATAGTATATGGTCTGCCTTTTTGGTGCCTGTTGTTTATTATATTGTGTATGTATGTATGTATGTATGTATGTATGTATGTATGTATGGTTAGTGATTGATTGTTTATATATTAAGGGTATGTGAGACAAGGAAGATGTACCTCTCCATAGTTGCTTATTAGGAAAGGAAATTGTATTAATTATCAGATGTTATGAAACAATCAACAATTGTGTCTGTCATTGTTTGTTGTATTTCAATCGCTGCCTAACCTAACTGTATTACCCCTTCCCCTTTCCCTCTTCAATAGGACCACAATGGAAATAAGCTGTTAAGCTTTATTGTGTTATCCTTGATGATTTTCTTAAATTGTATGTGGAGCGGGAGCACCCTTATGTATGTATTTTACAAATTGTCAAATAAATTCAATCAATCAAACTATACTTGTGGAAACGAGAACTCCCCACAAGAATAGTAAACTACCAACTGGTGACATTTTGCCGGTCTCAACAAGGAAAAAGGCTATTTGAATAATTAGCTTAAACAATAAATAAACCGTTCCATTTCGGAAATTGTATTCACAAATAAATGCAACGGTTTTTTGTCTTTACTGTAATAAAGGTTTAACTAAAAAACTTTACAACCGACTCTGTTAACCTTATGATTTATTTATTGTTGTTTACATTGTTCCAAACGGTCAGGAAAAGTATACTGTAATTTAACAGCACCTGTTCGCCACATAATATTATTTTTCGTGATCTCCAATATTTTCCACAATTAGTCAAATGTATTCCACACATCTGACTTCCCCTTTACCTGTCTATCTGGACAAACCCCTGGGCCAGTGTTGGTACTGCTGACAGCATGGCGATACCGCCCACCACGAGGAGGCCTCCTACTTCTGGATGCTGCACCTGCAAAATAGCTTGAGCATGATCAATTGTTTAACCAGGAGTGTGACGAAAGAATTAACCCCCGAAGGTCCTCCATCCGGCCACAGAGACCAGCTGTCATTACCTGCCCCTTTTGGACACTAGTGATAGATAGATACTTTATTGATCCCCCGGGGGGGAAATTTCATACATGAGAACCTCACTAGTGTCTTCCTGTTCCTCCAGTCAGACGTAAGCCACCTCTGAGAACATTTGATGGATTAGTGCAGGGTTATGAAGGGGAGATATGTAAGGTATAGCTGGTCCCCTTCCGACTCAGAGCACAGAGAATCAGACTGATCCGAACTCACTGGCTCTGGGCACCTCGGACAGTCGATGGTCCTAAAGTCATTTGGAGAGGTATAGTAGAGAGGTACATTTTTGTAAGCTCAGCATAACTACCATTTCTTGCTTTCATAAATGTCAACCAAAGCGTAACATACTTTGTCTCATGGATTTCACCAAAGTGTAGGGCGTCAGGGCTTTCAGTGGTCGACCGTCCACATTGTTGGCTTCCACCGAGGCAACCCTATGAAGACATAAAGAGAAAAATGTTAGTGTTAGCTAAACTAAAACTAGCTTCAGGTTATTTTGTGTGCAAATTCAAATAGTTATTATCTAAGATTTTTATATTCACCTTAATGGCTAGGAGTGAAAGAGCAACGAGGTTTCCCAGGCGTCGCCATCCTTTAGTCTTTCTTACTAGCCAAGTCATTCGCCCGGATGTCCCCTTGATTCTCCTCCGTTAGCTTCTGCTTATCTTGCACCTTGTCGATGTTCAGTCTCACCTTGATTGACAACAGAAATAAATGCAATTATATTTCATATTATTACATATACATCCCTTACATATTTCTTGGAGGACCAGAAAATATATGAACAGCAGACAATAATTTTTACCTGGTCATCCACAGTCCGTGGATGATATGCAGCAGGGACCCGGTCCTTCACCCCCCAGTCCTCGAAGAAGGCTTTGTTGGTCTAAAGAAAATCGCATAATAAATAAACTTGGCTAAGGGAACTTAACTAAATAACTATCGCCCATTAACACTCACCTCTGTCATCATGAAGTGCTTTGAGAGACTAGTCAAGGATCATATTACCTCCACCTTATCTTCCACCCTAGACCCCCTTCAATTTGCTTACCGTCCTAATAGATCCACAGATGATGCAATCACCACCACATTACACACTGCCGTGTCCCATCTGGATAAGAGGAATACCTATGTAAGAATGCTGTTCATTGACTATAGCTCAGCATTCAACACCATAGTACCCTCCAAACTCATCATCAATCTCGAGGCCCTGGGTCTAAACCCCACCCTGTGCAACTGGATCCTGGACTTCCTGACGGGTCGCACCCAGGTGGTGAAGGTAGGACACAACACCTCCTCCTCGCTGATCCTCAACACTGGGGCCCCACAGTGCTGTGTGCTCAGCCCCCTCCTGTACTCCCTGTTCACCCATGACTGCGTGGCCAAGCACGCCTCCAACTCAATTATCAAGTTTGCACAACAGTAGTAGAGGCACAAAAGCTCCTCTTCAACCTCAGGAGGCTAAAGAAATCACCCAAAACCCTCACAAGCTTCTACAGACGCACAATTGAGAGCATCCTGTCGGGCTGCATCACCGCCTGGTACGGCAACTGCACCGCCTATAACCGCAAAGCTTTCCAGAGGGTGGTGCGGTCTGCCCAACGCATTAATGGGGGCAAACCTCCCGCCCTCCTGGACACCTACAGCACCCGTTGCCACAGGAAGGCCAAAAAGATCATCAAAGACATCAACCACCCAATCCACTGCCTGTTCACCCCGCTATCATCCAGAAGGCAAGGTCAGTACAGGTGCATCAAAGCTGGGACCGAGAGACTGAAAAAAGCTTCTATCTCAAGGCCATCAAACTTCTAAACAGCCATCACTAACACACCAGAGGTGGCTGCCTATAGACACTGATTAGAAATCACAAGCCACTTTAAGGAATAGAACACTAGCCACTTTAATAACGTATCAGTATCTGCAACACTGATCTCTATGTACAGTCGTATGAAAAAGTTTGGGCACCCCTCTGAGGCTGCATAATAATTTACTGTGTCGTCACAGAAAATTATCACAGTGGCATGCCATTCATTTTCTAATAAAAGCTGAGTACTGGGGTATTGTCCAGACAAAGAGTTTTAGTGTAGCAATATTCAGTTGTATGAAATTAAATCAGATGTTAAAAATAAGCTATGCAAAAATTTGGGCACCCTTGTCATTCTGTTGATTTGAATACCTGTAACTACTTAGCACTGATTAATTGGAACACACAATTGGTTTGGTGAGCTCATTAAGCCTTGAACTTCATAGACAAGTGCATCCAATCATGAGAAAAGGTATTTAAGGTGGCCAATTGCAAGTTGTTGTTCTCTTTGACTCTCCTCTGAAGAGTGGCAACATGGGGGCCTCAAAACAACTCTCAAATGACTTGAAAACAAAGATTGTTCAACATTATGGTTTAGGGGAAGGCTACAAAAAGCTATCGCAGAGATGTAAGCTGTCAGTGTCCACTGTGAGGAACATAGTGAGGAAATGGAAGACCACAGGATGAAACAAAGATTGAGTTATTTGGTCATAACAAGGGGCGTTATGCATGGCGGCAAAAGAACCCAGCGTTCCAAGAAAAACACTTGCTACCCATAGTAAAATTTGGTGGGGGTTCCATCATGCTGTGGGGCTGTGTGGCCAGTGCCGGCACTGGGAATCTTGTTAAAGTTGAGGGTTGCATGGATTCCACTCAATATCAGCAGATTCTTGGGAATAATGTTGAAGAATCAGTCACAAAGTTGAAGTTACGCCGGGGCTGGATATTTCAACAAGACAACGACCCAAAACACTGCTCAAAACCTACCCGGGCATTTATGCAGAGGAACAAGTACAATGTTCTGGAATGGCCATCCCAGTCCCCAGACCTGAATATCATTGAGAATCTGTGGGATGATTTGAAGCGGGCTGTCCATGCTCGGCAACCATCAAACCTAACTGAACTGGATATGTTTTGTAAGGAGGAATGGTCCAAAATACCTTCATCCAGAATCCAGACACTCATCAGAGGCTATAGGAAGCGTCTAGAGGCTGTTATTTTATCAAAAGGAGGCTCTACTAAATATTGATGTGATTTTTCTTTTGGGGTGCCCAAATTTATGCACCTGTCTAATTTCGTTTTGATGCGTATTGCACATTTTCTGTTAATCCAATCCACCTCATTTCACTACTGAAATATTACTGTGTCCATCAGTTATTTGATAGATCAAAATGAAATTGCTGATCTAAACACCCAATTATTTATAAATGGAAATCATGGAAATTGTCAGGGGAGCCCAAACTTTTTCATACGACTGTATAAACTGCACTCTACACTATTCTATAGTATCTTAGCCACTCAATTTGTGTGTACATATTGCATCACCCATCTCATATGTATATACTGTATTGTACTCTATACTACGCCACTGACTGCCAAACAACCATCTCTAGCACATCAGAGACTGCTGCCTTATAGACATAGATTAGAAATCACCGGCCACTTTAAGGAAATGAAACACTAGTCACTTTGATAATGTTTCCGTATCTTCCACTACACATCTCATATGTTTAAATTGTATGCTAAACTCTTCTTCGGTATCTTAGTCACTTAATCGTATTTACATACTGCATCACCAATCTCTTATGTGTATACTGCATACTATAAAGCTTATTATGCCACTGTATCTTAGTCCAATGACGGCCTGACATTTATGTATATATTCTCAATCCATTCCTTACTTAGATTTATGTGCATTTGGGTATATGTTGTGAAACTGTTAATTACTTGTTAGATATTACTGCACTGTCGGAGCTAGAAGCATGAGCATTTCGCTGGACCCGCAATAACATCTGCTAACCACATGTATGTGACCAATACATTTGATTTGATACTTGGAATGTAGGTTTCTCAATTATGAATGGCACAAATTCCAATATGGGGGAGGTGAATGAGCAGTGCATATGCAATTAAAATACTGTAGTATTTACTCTAGTTTAAAAAGTGTCGTATTTTTTCGGACATTACTGTAGTATTTACTGCAGTGTTTCTGTGGATAATACTGTAGTAGTTACTATAGTATGATACAGTATGCTACACAATTATATAGTAAGTATTACACATGATGGAGGGATATTACAGTGTGTAGTATAGTATTCAAAAGTATACTACAGTTGTTTTTTCATGTGGGATGCTACATGGGAGGAAGTCCTGAATAATTGGAGCATATTCACTGAGCATTCCCTCATAATTGAGGTTAATAGTTAACAAGGACTGTTTCATGTTCTAGGTTTGTGTTCTAGTATTTTCACAAAACAAGTACAAACCCTAACTACTAGCTTTACTGAGTTTACTCCAAAACTCCCCACATGAAAAAACACTACACATGATCAAGGAATACTATAGTGTGTAGTATAGTATTCTATAGTTGACTAGAATTCTATAGTAAACTGTAGTATTTTTTCACATGGGTCAGAGGCTGAGTGATGACGCTTTGCTGGCTGCAGTGACGCTCCTAAGTTCAAGCTGTGCTGGGTGAGAGACACCAAGTTTCTGTTCACTGCCAAGTGTCGCTTGCACTCTCCTCTGAGGAACCACCACACAAACCACCTGCCTGCAAGAATAACTTTTTTGCGTTTGAGTTGGACAACATTTAAAATGACAGATACACGATGATGTTGGACACTGAGTATGTGAAGTCATCTACAGGGATGGATACACTGAACAAATTACCCAGGATCAAGCAGATTTCTTTAAAAGTCAACACTCCAACACCATCCAGTGCGCCTGTGGAGAGACTTTTCTATGGAACGCCGTTTGGGTCTTTGCGTCTCAAAAAAGTTAGGTCAAATAAGATTTTAGTTTGGCACGTCAAATAATACTGTATTATAGAATGCTGTGTGTGCTGTGTGCTGAATTTGCACGTGCAAGCCAAGCGCCACCACTACAACCAGCATATCCCGTGTAGCTCATTTGGTAGTGCATGGTGCTTGCAATGCCAAGGTTGTGGGTTCATTTTGCATGGGGGACCAGTATGAAAATGAAAATGTATGCACTTATTACTGTAAGTTGCTCGGGATAAGAGTGTCTGCTAAATTATGTACTGTAAATGCAGTAGTGCTGTACAAAAACAAATCTGCAAACAAGCACACACTGGCCATGAATGATGTGTTTACAACACTGTGTCGGTGTCAGGCTCTGGCCATAGAGAAGCCTATTTGCTTCTCTATGTAGCCATGGTCAGAGTCTGAGTTCTATTCTTTTTGTGTCTGGTGGTGGTTTGTGTGGGATCCCTAATTAGAGGCAGCTGTAGTGCATCGTCTCTAATTAGGGATCCTACAAAGGCTTGTATTTTTCACACTGGGTTGTGGGTCGTTTTCGATATATATTTCAAAAGTCACCGGTCAAGTAAGTGTGCTACGTTTTGTTTGTAAAAACACGTTTCATTTTGTACGTTACATTTGTAGATCGTGTTTGTTCGACGGCAAAAAGCCCGAAAGCACCCCCAAGAAGATTTTGTGGGGGGGTTATGGGGGTTGGTCTGGTAGCGGTGAAGAAGCGCCAGTACCATTTCCCATGTGGCCTAGGGTGGGGCCGGAGGACTATGGAAGGGTTATTGAGCAATGGAGGCAAATGGAGAAGGAGAGGACGGAGCTGGCGTTTAAGGGGCCCATGGTGAGCATCCCCAGTCCGGGTCCGGTCATCGGCTCCACTCCCATGCCAGAGCAGTCCGCTTCACCGGTGTCCAGTCCGGGTCCGGACCTCTGCTCTGCTCCCTGCACCCGACCTCCAGTGCGCCTCCCCAGTCCGGTACGTCCCGTGCAGACTCCACGCACCACACCATCGGTGCGCTCTCAGCACCCGGAGAGGCTGGAGGAAGAGGATCACCCACCACTTCATCTTCCAACGATCCATGCTAGGGAGAGACCGGAGGGATTTTTAAGAGATCAGAGGAGGAACAGACGAGGTGGTGGAGAGCCTGGAACACTCTTCCTCTGGAGGCGCCGAGGGATCCACGGATCCTCCAAATACAGGAGGAGAAGGACTCCCAGCGCCGATGTGCGCTAGTGACGAGGCTTATGGCTAGACCGGAACCTCCAGCGAAGGTCAGCAACCCGGAACCTCCAGCGAGGGCCCGCAGCCCGGAACCTCCAGCGAAGGTCCGCAGCCCGGAGCCTCCAGCGAAGGTCAGCAACCCAGAGCCTCCAGCCACAGCCCAAGGCCTGGAACCTCCAGCTACGGTGCCCAGCCCGAGGTCGGCCGTCTGCTCACCTCCTGAGCCAGAGCAGTCCGCTCCACCGGTGCCCATTCCGGGTCCAGCCGTCTGCTCCGCTCCTGAGCCAGAGCAGTCCGCTCCACCGGTGCCCAATCCGGGTCTAGTCGTCCGCTCCACTGGTGCCCAGTCCGGGTCCAGCCGTTTGCCCCGCTCCTGAGCCTGAGCAGTCCGCTCCACCGGTGCCCAATCCGGGTCCAGCCGTCTGCTCACCTCCTTAGCCAGAGCAGTCCGCTCCCCCGGTGCCCATTCCGGGTCCAGCTGTCTGTACCGCTCCTGAGCCAGAGCAGTCCGCTCCCCCGGTGCCCAATCCGGGTCCAGCCGCCTGCTCCGCTCCAGTGCCAGAGTAGTCCGCTCCACCGGTGCCCATTCCGGGTCCGGCCGTCTGCTCCGCTCCATGGCTGGAGCCGTTTACCCCACCGGTGCCCAGTCCAGGCCCGGTTAATTGCCCAGCTCCATGGCCGGAGCCGTTTGCCCCACCGGTGCCCAGTCCAGGCCAGGTTGTTTTCCCCGCTCCATGGCCGGAGCCGTTTGCCCCACCGGTGCCCAGTCCGGGCCCGGTTGTTTTCCCCGCTCCATGGCCGGAGCCGTTTACCCCACCGGTGCCCAGTCCGGGCCCAGATAATGGTCCCGCTCCATGGCCGGAGCCGTTTGACCCACTGGTGCCCAGTCCGGGCCTGGTTGTTTTCCCCGCTCCATGGCCGGAGCCGTTTACCCCACCGGTGCCCAGTCCGGGTCCGGTTATTTGCCCAGCTCCATGGCCGGAGCCGTTTACTCCACCGGTACCCAGTCCTGGCCCGGTCATAAGGAGGGGGCACGGGAGAAAACTGTCCACTTCGCCGGAGCCAGAGCCGCCCCCAACGGACTAGTCTTCCCTCCCTAAATACCCCCCCCATGTATTTGTGTGTTTTCTTTGGCGTCCGGGAGTCCGCGCCTTGGGGGGGGGGTACTGTCAGGCTCTGGCCATAGAGAAGCCTATTTGCTTCTCTATGTAGCCATGGTCAGAGTCTGACAGTTCTATTCTTTTTGTGTGGTGGTGGTTTGTGTGGGATCCCTAATTAGAGGCAGCTGTAGCGCATCGTCTCTAATTAGGGATCCTACAAAGGCTTGTAATTTTCACACTGGGTTGTGGGTCATTTTCGATATATGTTATTTCAAAAGTCACCGGTCAAGTAAGAGTGCTACGTTTTGTTTGTAGAAACACGTTTCATTTTGTACGTTACGTTTGTAGATCGTGTTTGTTCGTTTGTTTAGTTCGTTCAGATTATTTATAATTCAATAAATAATGTCAAACTATGATTGCGCTGCGCCTTGGTCTCTCTTTCCACCAACACGTGACAGTCGGTAATAAGGCATTATTTGTTTGACTGAATTGGAAAATGTCTGTGTTTGAAATAAGATCAGGATCAAACATGTCTGCAAATTTATTAGCAACTTCTGGGGTGGTGTTGGATATTTTCCAGTGTATACATTAGGGTCAACTGGAGTGCAGTCACAGAGCCAATATAGCTCAATATGTAATCCAGCAGCTGTGCCACAGGAGAGGCTGCATAGGTCAGGATGAGTAGCATCAAAATTATCACAATATAAACTCTAAGTGCACTTGAACATTATGTTTGTCAAGCATCAATTTAAACACTGAGTGCATTTGAACATTATGTTTGTCAAGATTACTCTATTTTAAGTTTTCTGTATATGTCATATAATCCTGTATAAGTGCACCCAAGACTTGCATTGAACATATGTGCATGTCTCTTTTATTTTTTGTACTATTGCTATGGTTTTGCCACTATTGTTTCATTACCCCAAAGACTAAGTATCAAAAGGGGAGGGAAAAGGGCGTAGACAACTCAGAACCAAAGGCTTTGAAACAATAGTGGAAGAAAGAAGGTGTGAATCATTTACTTATGAGGGAAGGAACATGCATGCTAAATATTGTATAAGAGAAGTGTGCTGAGGCTGGGGGAACGGGATGCTCTGCAGACCACCTCAGACTATATTGCTTCTGTAATAAAGTCTATATTGCTTTTACAAACTATGGACATGCCTTACTTTAAAGAAAAGAAGGAAAGGTTTTCCACAGCAGTAACATTACATATGTAGCTAGCACCAATGCAACTAGCCTGAAAACAATGACCAATAGAAACTGCAGTCATTTTCAATATTCTTAGCAATGATTGAGGAATCCATGTGAGTAAGTATTAGCTAGGTAGCCACTTGAACTTGAGTTCATGAAAATTACTTACTAGCCAGCTACTTAACCCTGTTGCCCAAAGCTAACGTTATAAGCAACCAGTAAACTTAATCTGGCTGGTGAGGCTTGACCGGACCGGCTAATCCACAATAAGGATTAGCCACAGTTCGCCTTCAAAAGACCTCTTTGAAAGTGACATAGAAGGTTACAATTGGTGGAATCATGCAATATTTAGACTAGATATTGTTAAGCAAGGTTGGAATGTGAAACAATGAAATGGGGTATCAGTCTACTCGGTGACAAAACACAACTGTGAAGAGTTTACACAAATATTAGCGTTGTAGCTCTCATCGTGGGAAAGTGACTGGGTAAAATCACCTCCCCAGTGTGTACTGACATTCATATTGCATGTGTACAGCCTTACCTAAGTATTGGGGATCAATGAAATCAGTCTACTCAGTACCCAAGTGCCTTTTTCCCAACGTCCTCCTCAGAGTTATCAGACTCCAAAACATCCACGTTGTATTGTTTTTGCTCTGGAATATTGTTCAATACACATAGTAGGTTGACTGGTACAATAGATGTGGCTCAATTCACAGTGGTTTCAGAGACCCGCAATAAGAGCTTTGACGCTAATTCTCTAGGTGTCACTGAGTAGACTGATACCCCATGTCATTGATCCACAATCCATAGGTAAGGCTGTACAATGAAATAAGTATGCTCGCAATGCAATTCTGAAGTCTAATACATCCAGTGTGATTTCAACAGATCTTTGTTAAATTAACAAATTATTTTATTTTGTTGAATTTATATAACAACATTTCAACCTCGTTTAGCATGATCCATGGTATAATTCCACTATTTGTATTAATTTGCGTTGCTGTCAATGACATACCTTTATTTTGAAGGCTACCCGCAAGCTTCACATTGGTGGTGCAACCACCATTGATCAAATTATGTAATTTGCTATGTTTTTGGGGAAGAACATTGTTTGCATCCATCAGCTAGCTAGCTTTTTTCATGACCAGCACTGTCCAGAGCTTGGGGAAGGGCAAGTGCACGAGACAGAACTTTACAGCATCATAGCATACGTATCGATGAATCGTTGTGACATGAAATATGAGTGATAATGTAATCAATGTGCAATAACTACGTAACAAAATGTATGAAAGTGTTAAATTGTTATGTGACGTGCAGTCTTATTCAGGTCCTGATTGGTCAACAAGGTTATTTGACGCGTCAAATAGTGTTATTTGACGTGTATCTTTTTTGACACGCAAAGACCCAAACGGCGTTCCATACTTTTCTGCCTTTTGAGTCTCGTCAACTCCTAAAGAGGAACCGACTATCTGACAGATGCATGGGGAGACTTCTCCTCCTGTATTATAATCGCTACTTTGGAGAAAAGCAGTGAAATAATCAAGTGTAACGCTGTGGTGTGGGACCCTGAGGGGAGGGGCTGCAGGAGAGAGAGAGTTGGGCTATGCAATGTGGTTAAACAAGTTAAAGTTAAAGGTTATTCACTAGTTCATGTGAGAGTTTGATTGGTGGAGACGTCTGTGCCTTGTGGGTATTGGTGGAATGGCTAGGGAGTTGGGAAAAGGGATAGAGAGTGAGGAGACAGGTGTCAGGAAGCTCTCTTCACTACTGGACACAGAGTAGGATAGCTGAGGGAAGTCAAGTGCATTAGCCAGGCTAGTTTAGTTAGCCATGCTAGCCCCGCTAGCCACATTAGCGCAACTAGCAACATTCATCCCAGCTATAGCAGTATAGCACCTGCAACACAAACTGTGTTTGTAAGCCCAAAGGCTAGTACAATTAGCTTCCTCCCAACTAGTTCAATTAGCGCCATTGACACTGTAGCAATGACCCCACTAGTATCCACAAGTCTGGAGGCTAATCGGTTAGATTTTGTTAGCAACCAGCACAAGTTGGTACCCAACAGTGCTCAGGCCACCGTTATTAGCTCAGCAGCTAATTATCCAGGTTACCCTCACCCGGTTAGCTTAGCACCTGTCAGTCTAATAAACAGGTTCCATCCGGTGACCCAAAGCACACCAGTCAACCAGCCTAGCAATTCCTAACCTAGCGAGGGTAGTAAACCTTGCTTGGGAAACCTCAAGGCTGCAGGATTCTCTGCATACAGGGGCTCAGCAGACGAACTCAGACCCCACTATGATGATAACGACCCTGACCAATGGCAGACATCTCGGCAACTGCGCTAAATGGAGAAGCCCGTCGAGTGCTGTTGGACCTCAGTCCACAGACTTCACTGACCCACTAGCAATAGCCCGGGCCGTAGAGAGGCAGACTCAACATCCAACTCAGACGCTAGGCGTCAGTTCAACGAAAGAGTCCGCAAAGATGGGGAAAAGCTTGGGGTTTATGCTGCAGAGTTACACCACCTAGCCCGCAAAGCATTTCCAGAGTTCAGTGAGGAGCAGCGTTTCATTTTAGCTAAGGAGGCATTCATCAGTGGTCTAACGCCCCATCTCCTAAGACAGCAAGTCCGTCTCAGCAAGTAGAGCATATTTTGGGGGAGGGGATGGAGTCAAACCCCCACCAACAGTTCCCTAACTGCCCACCAATGTTACAACCCCCGCAGCAACCCACCAGAGCCCCCGTAGCCCGCCCAGCTCAGGTTCTACCTGACCCACAACACCAGACCTGTTGGCGATGTGGCCAGAAAGGTCACATCTAGTACCACTGTCCCATTAATGTTGGCCCCAACGACCGCCAGCCGTTGTCGGGAAACGGTTCAGGGACGGCGTAGTGGGAAGTATCCCTGTCCCTGATGCAGTACCATTCCCAACCACATTGGCTATAAATAACTGTGTTCTAGGAGTTAGCGCTATGGCGTAACAGGAATGACTAGAGGAGTGCCGCATGCTAGTAGAAGTTGAGGGGCGACCGGTCAAAACCTGTGTGGACACCGCAGTAGCACAACCTGGGGCTTGCCTGACACACCCATCAGTGTTGCAGGATCATTCACTGCAGCCCATACCCGGACAGCACTGTCACTACCCAGAGCCCCAATCCGTCACTGAACCGGCAGCCAACACAGCATCAGTGCGTGGAGCGACAACAGACCAGGTGGTGGAAGAGACCGCTAGGACAGTGCTGGAACAGAACAAAGAGGGGCTGTCAACAAAACAACAACAACAGCTATGGGACGTTATCTACAAACACAGAGCAGCATTTGCTACGTCGCCCACAGACATGGGTCGAACCCACGTAGTGCAACATGAGATTGACACAGGTACAGCTCAACCTGTACGTCAGCGGCCGCGATGGCTGCCTCTCATGAAGCAGGCCGCAGCAGACCAGTGTTTGAAGGAGTTGCAGGAGGTGGGGGTGGTCGAACCGTCTGACAGCCCATGGATGTCAAGCCGGGCTCATGTTACACCCAGAAAAGTGCAAGCTGATGCGATCTTTCTGGGTCACAAGGTCAGTGGCCACGGAAGAGAGCAAGGTCAGGGCTGTTCGAGATTGGCCAACTCCCAGTAGCATTACCGAGCTGAGGTCTTTCCTAGGGCTGGCCTCGTACTACCGCCAATTCATTTCTGGATTCTCCACGAAAGCAGCTCCACTTAACCAGTTGACCAAGAAGAACGCCCGGTTCACTTGGGGACCAGAGCAGCAATTGGCGTTTGACACGCTCAAGTCATCCTTGTGCCAGTCTCCAGTGTTGACCACTCCAGAGCCGGGAGGAGATTTTGTCTTGGACACAGATGCCAGCAACAAGGGCTTGGGAGCAGTCCTGGCCCAGGTAACGCCCGGGAGTGAACGGGTGATTGCTTACTACAGTAGGACCTTCTCAAAGCCGGAAAAGAACTACTGTGTCACCCGCAGAGAGCTCTTGGCAGTGGTGGAGGCCGTGAACCACTTCAAGCATTACCTTTGCGGCCTGAAGTTTCTGATCTGCACCGATCATGCTTCGCTCAGGTGGTTGCTGTCATTCAGGGAACCAGAAGGGCAGGTGGCGAGATGAATTGAGCAACTACAGGAGTACAACTTCACTATTCTGCACCGTGAGGGGGAAGCACACACCAAGGTGGACGGGCTGTCCAGATGCCCTTGTGGGTCAGATTGCTCACATTGCAGTAGGGCAGAAGCCAGGGACAGAGAGGCGGTGAAGCGCACTGCATCTGGACGACCCGACTGACTGGGCCTCAGAACAGCGGAAAGACCCGGAGCTAAAGGAAGTGATGGAGTGGCTTGAAGGCCAACACCCAAGGTGGCCGGAGGTTGCTGCTGCTGGGCCAACTGTAAGGGGGTTGTGGTCCCAATGGGAAGGGCTCAGTCTCCAGGATGGAATGCTCTGGAGGAGGTGGAAAGAACCAGCCACGGGGAGGGAGAAGTGGCAAGTGGTGGTCCCACAGAGCTGCAGATAGAAAGTGCTAGCCCACCACGATGGTCAACCCGGATTTGGCCACTTCGGGATCAACAAAACACTAAGGAGTGCAGCACTCCTTTTACTGGGTAACGTGTCGGCGAGACGTGGAGACCTACTGTCGACGGTGTGACCCATGCACAGCACGTAAAGGGCCAGCGGACCAGAGCAGAGCCCCTCTCCAACATCATCAGGTCGGGCATTCATGGACCGGGTTGCCGTCAACGTTCTTGGGCCTTTTCCACGCACGACCCAGGGCAACCGCTTTGTAGTGGTAGCTATGGACTATTTCACCAAGGTGCCAGAAGCCTATTCTGTCCCTGACCAGGAAGCCGCCATGGTCTGTGAAGTGCTCATGGAAGGGATGTTCAGCCGGTTTGGCGTCCCGGCCGAACTCCACTCTGATCAGGGGAGGAACTTTGAGGCCCAACTCTTCCCTGAGATGTAAAGACAGCTCGCTATCCACAAGACCTGCACCACTCCCCTCCGGCCCCAGAGTGACGGTCTGGTGGAGAGGTTTAACCGCACCCTGGGCGCACAGCTTGCCCTGGTGGTTGCAAAAGATCAAAAACAATGGGATTTGCAGTTACCGCTGGTCCTGTTGGCTTACAGGTCAGCCACGCAGGAGTCAACCGGATGCACACCCGCTCTTCTGATGTTAGGGAGGGAGCTTCGCACGCCACCCGCACTAGTTTATGGCCAGCCTCCAGATACACCCCATGCACCGGCAGGACCTGAATATGCCCAACAACTAAGGGAGGTCACCTCCTTGGTGGCGTTGGTTCCTCCTCAGAGAGGAAGGCTGGAGGACCGTCATGAGGCTGATAGGCCTAAGAGACGGCGTCAGTTACCACAGCGGTTCCGGGACTATGAGGTTGAATTCCTCAGGGACGAGGAAAATTTAAATGGGGGGGAGCATTTCTCCTCCTTCACGCATTTTTTGTGGAACAGTTACATTTCAATATTGGCTGCTGAACTTAAAAAAAATGTAATGCATTGTTTATTGCAAAATACACAGTTCAATTTACTAAAACAACTGAAACATGCACGGTTTAATTTACTGAAACAACTACTATTAATTTACTGACCAACAAGGGCAAGGCATTTTCAGAGGGTTTTCTGTTTTTGGAAATGCAAAAGTAATCTAATGACTAATCCAAGTAAGTGTGTAATGTAACATTATTATGAAAACTTTGTCTATTTTTATTGGAAAGCCTGCAGTTGTGGTGGAATTTTCATTTAAAGATCTTCCTGTTTAAAGGCCTGACCCTGTAAGAAATGGTCTAAGTGGCCCCCATCGTTCAGAGATATAATTTCCCTCGGCAATGCGCTTTGTCTCCATAAAGCTAAATGCTCCTTGTTAATAGAGACAGAAGTACACAGTCATGCACACACAAACAATATGCATGGTTCTATTGGGGTCTATGAAAGACTCATCAGGGAACCATTATTTTAACAGTCAAGGTCAATATTTGGTTGTAGGCACATTTCTTTGCTAAGGAGGAGGAAGCAGAATATCCTAAATACCTGTGGCCCTATAAAACTTATTGACAGTGCAATGTCACCACCTGGTGGACTATATATATTTTCATTTAGGCATTTGCACGAAGTGGCAACTGAATAGACGCATAATAATCATGACTTAAATTGTCATATTAAGGTGCAGAGAGGTGTTCTCTCACACAGAGATGGAAGATAAGACTCATTCATTTTAGTTCCTATTAAAATGGGCTGGCAAAGAACACTCAGCATAAATGATGCCCTATTAGTGCCTAAATAGTAATGGCACTGGTTACATTCCCCAGCAAGAAAACCAAAGGTTATTGCTCAAACAGATGGGGGAAGTAAGAAAAAGTCACTGACAACAAGCAACACTAGACATGTGGGGTTTTGGGAGGGGTTCTGAAAATCTGGTTTGGGCTTAGTGGGACTATCATTTGTTTTCAACGGAGGAGGTGCTCTTATTCCCCATGGACTTTACAGTGTCCCAGAACTTTTTGGAATTAGTACTACAGGATGCAAATTTCTGTTTGAAAAAGCTAGCCTTTGCTTTTCTAACTGACTGTGTATATTGGTTCCTGACTTCCCTGAAAAGTTGCAAATCGCGGGGGCTATTCGAAGATAATTCAGTGCGCCACAGGATGTTTTTGTGTTGGTCAAAGGCAGTCAAGTCAGGGGTGAACCAAGGGCTATATCTGTTCTTAGTTCTAAATGTTTTGAATGGGGCATGCTTATTTAAGATGGTGAGGAAAGCACTTTTAAAGAACAACCAGGCATCCTCTACTGATGGGATGAGGTCAATATCCTTCCAGGATACCCGGGCCAGATCGATTAGAAAGGCCTGCTCACTGAAGTGTTTTAGGGAGCGTTTGACAGTGATAAGGGGTGGTCGTTTGACCGCGGATCCATTACGGATGCAGGCAATGAGGCAGTGATCGCTGAGGAGGTGTATTTGGAGGGCAAGTTAGTCAGGATGATATCTATGATGGTACCCATGTTTACGGATTTAGGGTTGTACCTGGTAGGTTCCTTGATCATTTGTGTGAGATTGAGGGCATCTAGCTTAGATTGGAGGACGGTGTTAAGCATATCCCAGTTTAAGTCACCTAACAGTACAAACTCTGAAGATAGATGGGGAGGCAATCAATTCACATATGGTGTCCAGGGCACAACTGGGGGCTGAGGGGGGTCTGTAACAAACGACAACAGTGAGAGACTTATTTCTGGAAAGGTGGATTTTTTAAAGTAGAAGCTCAAACTGTTTGGGCACAGACCTGGATAGTATGACAGAACTCTGCAGGTTATCTCTGCAGTAGATTGCAACTCCGCCTCCTTTGGCAGTTCTATCTTGACGAGAAATATTGTAGTTGGGGATGGAAATTTCTGAATTTTTGGTGGCCTTCCTAAGCCAGGATTCAGACACGGCTAGGACTTCCGGGGTGGCGGAGTGTGCTAAAGAAGTGAATAAATCAAACTTAGGGAGGAGGCTTCTGATGTTTACCTGCATGAAACGAAGGCTTTTACGGTTACAGAAGTCAACAAATGAGAGCGCCTGGGGAATAGGTGTAGTACTGGGGGCATATATGTACAGTTGAAGTCGGAAGTTTACATACACTTAGGTTGGCGTTATTAAAACTCTTTTTTCAACCACTCCACAGATTTCATGTTAACAAACTATAGTTTTGGCAAGTCGGATAGGACATCTACTTTGTGCATGACACAAGTAATTCTTACAACAATTGTTTACAGACAGATTATTTCACTTATAATTCACTATATCACAATTCCAGTGGGTCAGAAGTTTACAGACACTAAGTTGCCTGTGCCTTTAAACAGCTTGGAAAATTCCAGAAAATTATGTCATGGCTTTTGAAGCTTCTGATAAAAAAGCCAGACTACAGTTTGCAACTGCACATGGGGACAAAGATCGTACTTTTTGGAGAAATGTCCTCTGGTCTGATGAAACAAAAATAGAACTGTTTGGCCATAATGACCATCGTTATGTTTGGAGGAAAAAGGGGGAGGCTTGCATGTCGAAGAACACCATCCCAACCGTGAAGCGTGGGGGTGCTTTGCTGCAGGAGGGACTGGTGCACTTCACAAAATAGATGGCATCATGAGGAAGGAAACTTTTGTGGATATATTGAAGCACTTAACACTCTGTAACAATGTATAGTGTACATATTCAGCCATCCACCCATACTATGCAATGTCTTTTTATAGCTTTTTTGCACTCCGACTTCTTGTATTTTTATACTTTTTCATACTGATTTGATTAGATTTCCTTGGCAAGTCACATAATCAGTTAGATGGACTCACTATGTGTGAAATAATAGTGATTTGTTAACAACTACATCATCTGTGTACCCCACACATACAATTATTGTCCCTCTGTCGAACGTTGAATTTCTACCACAAAGACCAGGAAGGTTTTCCAATGCCTCGTAAAGAAGGGCACCTTTTGGTAGATGGGTACAAATAAAGCCGACATTGAATATCCCTTTGAGCATGATTATTAATTACACTTTGGATGGTGTATCAATACACCCAGTCACCACAAAAATACAGGCAACAGTGCAACAGCGCCATCTATTGGCCTGATGGACTAATGCTAAAGCATGTAGAGCAGGGGTTATTTTTCAGCCTGGGACCCACATTTTCTTGGGACCCAAGCTTATGAAACATGCAACTATTCGTAAATATTGGTAAATGTAATTTCCCTTGTGCCTAAAACAAATGCAATATAGACAAAAACAAATAACCATTATATGATATACCCATATAAATAGCAATTCATGTTTATTTTCCAGATTAAAAACACTTACATATCTGTCTAGGTTGGAACTGTTGCTGTTAAAATACAATAAATAATTTTCACCCTGAACTGGAATAACCTGACTGATCACATCACACAGATGTATTACAGAACACACACACACAGGCTTAGTTTTTGATTGTGTGTCACGACTTCAACCGAAGTTGCTCCCTCCCCTGGGGCAGGCTGCCGGAATAGGTCGACGTTGCCCGAGTACTAGCCACCACCGATCCACTACTCAGTGTTCGTTTTGTCCTGTTCCCTTCACACCTGTTTTCCATTTTGTCACTAATTGTTGGTGCGTCTTATTCCCTCTGCTCCCCCCGGGTCTCTGTCGGTGATTGTCATTATTGTGAGTGTGTGTTACATGTGAGTTCCATTGTGTTGCGGAACAATTAATGAGAGTGTTGAGTAAACTCATTTTCCCACTACCCTCCTGCCTCCCTGCGCTTGTTTCCACTACGCCTGCCTTTCGCGCAGGAAAGCATTCACATTGTGCAACCCTAAGTAACAGTACAGATGAAAAATGATCAGGCCTACTGTACAGTTGTGGCCAAAAGTTTTGAGAATGGTCTCCACAAAGTTTGCTGCCTCAGTGTTGATGATGGAAATTTG
This sequence comes from Thymallus thymallus, assembly GCA_023634145.1. Taxonomy (NCBI): domain Eukaryota; kingdom Metazoa; phylum Chordata; class Actinopteri; order Salmoniformes; family Salmonidae; genus Thymallus; species Thymallus thymallus. Next base: position 14,484,927 of record CM042418.1, read on the forward strand.
CATATACTCCAGAATGTCATGAAGAGTGATCAGATGAATTGCAAACTTAATCCCCCAAAAACATTTCCACTGCATTTCAGCCCTGCCACAAAAGGACCAGCTGCCATCTTGTCAGTGATTGTCTCGTTGACACAGGTGAGAGTGTTGACGAGGACAAGGCTGGAGATCACTCTGTCATGCTGATTGAGTCAGAAATGGAAGCTTTAAAAGGAGGGTGGTGCTTGAAATCATTGTTCTTCCTCTGTCAACCATGGTTAAATGCAAAGAAACATGTGCCGTCATCATTGCTTTGCACAAAAAGGGCTTCACAGGCAAGGATATTGCTGCTGGTAAGATTGCACCTAAATCAACCATTTATCGGATCATCAAGAACTTCAAGGAGAGAGTTTCAGTTGTTGTGAAGAAGGCGTCAGGGCGCCCAAGAAAGTCCAGCAAGCGCCAGGACCGTCTCCTAAAGTTGATTCAGCTGCGGGATCGGGGCACCACCAGTGCAGAGCTTGCTCAGGAATGGCAGCAGGCTAGTGTGAGTGCACTGACACACAGTGAGGCGAAGACTTTTGGAGGATGGCCTGGTGTCAAGAAGGGCAGCAAAGAAGCCACTTCTCTCCAGGAAAAACATCAGGGACAGACTGATATTCTGCAAAAGGTACAGGGATTGGACTGCTGAGGGCTGGGGTAGAGTCATTTTCTCTGATGAATCCCCTTTCCGATTGTTTGGGCCATCCGGAAAACACCTTGTCCGGAGAAGACAAGGTAAACGCTACCATCAGCCCTGTGTCATGCCAACAGTAAAGCATCCTCAGACCATTCATGTGTGGGGTTGCTTCTCAGCCAAGGGAGTGGGCTCACTCACAATTTTGCCAAAGAACACAGCCAAGGAATAAAGAATGGTACAAAACACATCCTCAGAGAGCTTCTCCCAACCATCCAAGAACAGTTTGGTGACGACCAATGCCTTTTCCAGCCTGATGGAGCACCTTGCCATAAGGCAAAAGTGATAACTAAGTGGCTCGGGGAACAAAACATCGACATTTTGGGTCCATGGCCAGGAAACTCCCCAGACCTTAATCCCATTGAGAACTTGTGGTCGATCCTCAAGAGGCGGGTGGACAAACAATTGATTATCATGCAAGAATGGCCTGCCATCAGTCAGGATGTGGCCCAGAAGTTAATTGACAGCATGCCAGGGCGGATTGCAGAGATCTTGAAAAAGAAGGGTTAACACTGCAAATATTGACTCTTTGCATAAACTGAATGTCATTGTCAATGAAAGCCTTTGACACTTGTAATTATACTTCAGTGTACCATAGTAACTACTGACATAAATATCTAAGAACACTGAAGCAGCAAACTTTTTGGAGACCAATACTTGTTTCATTCTCAAAACCTTTGGCCACGACTGTACATCTTATTGTAGAGAGTATTGCTGTTAAAATACAAACAATAATTTTATTGCACATAACTTAATTTCTGAACTTATTTGTTTTGGTTTCTTTGTATGTATGGATTACTTGGGTTGTTACCAACATCTGGTGAAAATGTCATGTCAATAGCACCTTTGGAAATATATTTACTGAGAAAAATGGTGACGTGTTCAATACTTATTTCACCCGCTGTATATTTACTGAGAAAAATGGTGACGTGTTCAATACTTATTTCACCCGCTGTATCTAGTCATGCCATACGGGTTGATGAATGCTCCATCGGTCTTCCAATCGTTTGTGGTCAATATTTTTAGGGACATGTTCGGTTGCGGTGTAGTGGTATACATCGATCATATTCTGGTGTATTCCGCTACACGCGCCGAGCATGTTTCCCTAGTCCGCAGAGTATTTGGGCGACTGCTGGAGCATAACCTGTATGTCAAGGTAGAAAAATGTCTGTTTTTTCAACAGTCAGTCTCCTTCCTCTGATACCACATCACCACCTCTGGGGTGGAGATGGAGAGTGACCGCATTTCTGCCGTGCGCAATTGGCCGACTCCCACCACGGTAAAGGAAGTGCAGCGATTTTTAGGGTTTGCCAATTTCTACCGGAGGTTTATCCGGGGCTTTGGCAAAGTGGCGACTCCCATCACCTCACTGTTAAAGGGGGGTCCGTCACGTCTCCGCTGGTGCGCTGCGGCGGACAGGACATTCAGTCAGCTGAAGGTTCTGTTCACCACAGCCCCGGTACTAGCCCATCCGGATCCCTCTTTGCAGTTCATAGTAGAGGTGGATGCGTCCGAAGGAGGGGTAGGAGCAGTCCTATCTCAACGATCGGGCATGCCACCTAAGCTCCGCCCCTGCGCCTTCTTCTCAAAGAAGCTCAGCCCGGCGGAGCAAAACTATGATGTGGGTGATCAGGAGATGCTGGCTATTGTCAGGGCTTTGACTGCGTGGAGACATTGGCATGAGGGGGCTAAACACCCTTTCCTCATCTGGACTGACCACCGCAACCTGGAGTACATCCGAGCAGCGAGGAGGCTGAATCCTCATCAGGCCAGGTGGGCAATGTTTTTCACACGTTTTCATTTCAAACTGTCATACATCCCAGGGACAAAAAATGTGAAGGCAGATGCACTGTCTCGGCTGTACGACACAGAGGAGAGGTCTGTAGATGACTCCCCCATACTACCGGCCTCCTGTATTATAGTGCCGATGGTATGGGCACTGGACGCGGACATTGAGCAGGCGTTGCGCACAGAGCCATCTCCCTAGTCCTGTCCCGCTGGACGTCTGTACGTGCCGTCTGCTGTCCGCGATCGGCTCATCTATTGGGCCCACACATCACCCTCCTCTGGTCAAATATTGGTGGCCCACCTTGGCTAAGGATGTAAGGGTGTATGTCTCCTCCTGCTCGGTGTGCCTAGTGTAGGGCACCTAGACACCTTCCCAGGGGAAAATTACTCCCTTTACCCATTCCACAACGGCCATGGTCACATTTATCAATAGATTTCCTAACTGACCTTCCTCCTTCCCAGGGGAACACTACGATCCTGGTCGTTGTGGATCGGTTCTCCAAGTCCTGCCACCTCTTGCCCCTGCCCGGTCTCCCCACGGCCCTACAAACTGCGGAGGCTCTATTTACCCATGTTTTCCGGCACAGCGGGGTAACTATCGGCCTATATCGAATCTCCCATTCCTTTCAAAGATTTTAGAAAAAGCTTTTGTGCAGCAACTCACTGCCTTCCTGAAGACAAATAATAATGTATTTCAAAACACTTCAGTCTGGTTTTAGACCCCATCATAGCACTGAGACTGCGCTCGTGAAGGTGGTAAATTACCTTTTAATGGCATCAGACCAAGGCTCTGCATCTGTCCTCGTGCTCCTAGACCTTAGTGCTGCTTTTGACACCATCGATCACCATATTCTTTTGGAGAGATTGGAAACCTTAATTGGTCTACATGGACAAGTTCTTGCCTGGTTTAGATCGTATCTGTCGGAAAGATATCAGTTCGTCTCCGTGGATGGTTTGTCCTCTGACAAATCAATTGTAAGTTTCGGTGTTCCTCAAGGTTCCGTTTTAGGACCACTATTGTTTTCACTATATATTTTACCTCTTGGTGATGTCATTCGGAAACATAATGTTAACTTCCATTTCGATGAAACATGGTGAAGCCTCAAAATTGCCTACCCTGGAAGCCTGTGTTTCAGACTTAAGGAAGTGGATGGCAGCAGGTTTTTTACTTTTAAACGGACAAAACAGAGATGCTAGTTCTAGGTCCCAAGAAACAAAGAGATCTTCTTTTGGATCTGACAATTAATCTTGATGGTTGTACAGTCATCCCCAAATAAACTGTGAAGGACCTTGGCATTACTCTGGACCCTGATCTCTCTTTTGACGAACATATCAAGAATATTTCAAGGACAGTTTTTTTCCATCTTCGTAACATTGCAAAAAAACTTTTTGTCCAAAAATTATACAGAAAAGCTAATCCATGCTTTTGTCACTTCTAGATCAGACTACTGCAATGCTTTACTCTCCGGCTACCCGGATAAAGCACTAAATAAACTTCAGTTAGTGCTAAACACGGCTGCTATAATCTTGACTAGAATCAAAACATTGTGTCATTTTAACACTGTGCTAGCCTCGCTACACTGGCTTCCTGTTAAGGCTAGAGCTGATTTCAAGGTTTTATTGCTAACCTACAAAGCATTACATGGACTTACTTCTACTTATCTCTCCGATTTGGTCCTGCCGTACATACATACACGTACGCTACGGTCACAAGATGCAGGCCTCCTTATTGTCCCTAGAATTTCTAAGCAAAGAGCTGGAGACAGGGCTTTCTCCAATAGAGCTCCATTTTTATGAAATGGTCTGCCTATCCATGTGAGAGACGCAGACTCAGTCTCGACCATTCAGTTTATCTCTTCAGTAGGTCCTATGATTGAGTGTAGTCTGGCCCAGGGGTGCGAAGAAGAAAGACAAGGCAGTTTGTACTTTACAAATGTGAAACATATGTATTTACTGATTTTACTTAACAGGGTCTAAAATATTTTCAAACAGTTAACCCTGAACAGGGTCTAAAATGTTGTTTTAGGTTCAGCGCTGAAAGGACTGATGCAGAATATAATGTTTAAGGATTTTCAAAGCATTACATTTATTTTTAAGCTGTTTTCCATGGACATGTTCTAAATTTGTGTTTTATTGGCAATATCTAGTTTATCATATGACATGAGACAGTTTTTGTGTCACAAATGTGAAACATATTATTTAACTGATTTCACTTTAACCTATTACAATGAAAAGGGTTAAAATAATTTTGTAGACAATATCCACAACTAGTTAAGAATATTACAGAAGAGACACTTCTTGTGTGTTACAAAAGTGAAACATATTTTCAAACCATTAACCCTGAACAGGGTCTAAAACGTTGTTTTAGGATCATCACTGGAAGGACTGATGTAGAATAGAATGTTTAAGGTTCAAGCATGACATTTCATTATAAGCTGTTTTCCATTAACATGGTCTACAATCACTTTTTAGACAATATTCACAATCCAACTAGTTCATCATATGACGGGAGACACAGTTTGTGTTAAAAAAACGAGAAACTAATTATTTAACTTATTTCACTGAACAAGGTCTAAAATGTTGTTTTAGCTTCAGCTCATGAAGGACTGATGTAGAATACAATATTTAAGGTTCTTCAAGACTGTCACACATTTTTAAGCTGTTTTCCATGAATATGTTCTCAAGTTGTGTTTTAGTCAATATCCACAATCCAACTAGTTCAGCATATGACGGGAGACACAGTTTGTGTTTTCTAAATGTGAAACATTTTATTTAACCGGTTACAATGAAAAGGGTTAAAATAATGTTGTAGACAGTATCCACAATGAAACTAGTTAAGTATATTACAGGAGAGACATATTTTGTGTGTTTTAAACGTGAAACATTTTTTAAAACCGTTAACCCTGAACAGCGTCTAAAATGTTGTTTAAAGCAATGTTCAGGCTTAAACTAGTGAAGTACTGGTAAGAGAGATGATAAGACACTATGAGACAACTTAGTTGTTTTCCAACTGTAAACTACATTTGTAAACAGTTTTCCACGAACATGTTCTAAAATCATGTTTTCAAAATGTTTAAACAATTCAACCAGTACAACACTGGACTGATTGATAATAGGAGACACTATATGGTTTTTTTTATACAGTTTTCCATGAACATGGTCTAAAATAATTTTAAACACAATGTTCTAACAAAAATAAAGTGAAGTACTGGTGTAATTCAGATGATTAGAGAAAAAATTAGACAACAGCTGTTTCAATTTTAACTTATATATTATAATAGTTTTCCACAAACATGGTCTAAAACAATGTTTTAAAGAGGCTTTTACAATGCAACTAGAACAGCACTGGAAATATTGCTATGTGGCTTTCTAAATCATGTTTAAGGCAATGTTCAAGCAAAATAATGTGCAATACTTGCAGGAGAGATTATAAGAGACACTATGGACAACTTAAAATAAAGTTTTCAGGAGCTTTTTACAGTGCAACTTGCACAGTACAAGAATGATTGACAATATTATACACTATGTGGCTTTCTAAACAGTTTTACATGAACATGGTCTAAAATCATGTTTAAGGCAATGTTCAAGCAAACTAATGTGCAATACTGGTAGGAGAGATTATAAGAGACACTATGGACAACTTAGTTGGGTTTCAACTGTAAGCTTTATTTTTAAACGGTTTTTCATGAACATAATCTAAAATCGTGTTTAAACCAATGTTCAGGCTACAACTAGTGAAGTACTGGTACGAGAGATGATAACAGACACTATGAGCCAACTTAGTTGTTTTCCAACTGTAAACTACACTTTTAAACAGTTTTCCATGAACATGGTCTAAAATCATTTTAAACATAATGTTCTAACAAAAATAAAGTAAAGAACTGATGATCATACAGATGATTAGAGAACCAATGAGACAACAGCTGTTTCAACTTTAATTTATATATTATAATAGTTTTGCAGGAGAGATTATAAGAGACACTATGGACAATTTAAAATAGAGTTTTCAGGAGCTTTTTACAATGCAACTTGCACAGTACAAGAATGATTGACAATATTATACACTATGTGGCTTTCTATACAGTTTTCCATGAACATGGTCTAAAATCATGTTTATGGCAATGTTCAAGCAAATAAATATGCAATACTGGCAGGAGAGATTATAAGAGACACTGTGATATTGCGAGGGGTGAAAGATGAGGCGAAAAGACAGAAATAGATTTGTACAAGAGAAGATGAGTTTCATGGAAAGACAGCAACACACACTAAAGACAATAACCCGCGAGGGGTGAACAAAACATACAGGGTTAAATAGTGACCCTGAAGACCAATGTGGAACAGGTGTGGGTTATCAGGGTGTTGCTACCATCTTCCCCCGACCGCCGTTTAGAACGCCGGCGAGGATGAGCGCTGGTGAGGAGGAGGGACTGCCGCTCTGCGCGGGGCATTCGTTACAGTACCCTCCTCCATAGGCGCGGCTCCTGACGTCGCCACTCGCCGGCGCCCTGGACGACCCCGAGGGCGAGGAGCTGGAGCGATGGCGATGGATTGCAGATGTCCGGTGCCCGAACCCAGCTGCGCTCCTCAGGACCCAGTCCACCAGGTACTGGATCCAACCCTGCCGTAGCCGAGTCCAACACTTTCTCCACTCTATACGCCAGACCCCCAGCTACTTCCGTTGGGGGTGGAGGCGCCACTGCAGGTCCGGTCACCCCTAGTGGACCAGGAACCACCGGCCTGAGGAGAGAGACATGGAAAGAGGGAGACAGGTTAGTGTAAGGTGGTGTCAGTCTCAACCTATAGGTGACCTCATTCACTCTCCGAAGGACCGTGAACGGTCCCACATACCGGGGTTCGAGCTTATGGCAGGGCAAGCGGAGCTGGATGTTCCTCGTGGACAGCCAGGCCTTATCCCCTGGGTGGAACACTTGAGCCTCACTCCGCCGTCTGTCCGCCTGTGTCTTTTGTCGTTGTATTGCCTCCCGCAGGCGGACGTTGACAGCGGAACAGACCCCCTCAGTCTTCCCAAACCTCTCCTCCACCGCTTGTACTTCACTAGAACCCCTTCCCCAGGGGCACAAAGGTGGCTGAAAACCCAGTACCACCTGGAAAGGGGTTAGACCGGTGGAGGAGTGGCACAGAGAATGTGGTGGAGGAAACAGGTTCACTCACCTGGCTGTTCCATGCAGTATGGAGGAACCTCCCTAGTTCTTGGTTGGTGCGCTCCGCCTGCCCATTAGCCTGAGGGTGGTACCTGGATGTGAGACTGACCGCGACCCCCAGTTTGGACATGAAGGCTTTCCAGACACGTGAGGTGAACTGGGGACCTCGGTCAGACAAGATATCCTCTGGAAGTCCATACACCCTGAAGACCTGCTGAAAAAGCACCTCAGCGAACTGGAGAGCAGAGGGGAGGCCGGGTAGTGGGAGGACCGCACCATCTTTGAAAATCTATCCACTACCACGGCGATGGTCGTTTTCCCCTCTGCTGGCGGTAGATCAGTGACGAAATCCACCGCGATGTAAGACCAAGGCCGCTGAGGTACTGGTAGGGGATTGAGTTTGCCTGTAGGAGCCGTTCTCGGCACCTTAGACTGTGCGCACACCACGCAGGACAGTACATAGTGTCGCACAGTCGTCCCAGTGGGCCACCAAATATTTTTCCCGGAGCGCCTCCAGGGTCCGGCTGATACCTGGATGTCCGGTAGCAGGTGTAGTGTGCACCCAGGTTACCAACCTTCCCCGCACTCTCCGAGGTACATGGATCTTCCCCGGGAGGCATGTTGCTGTCGGAGGATCCCGTCTCCCTGCCCGTTGGATTTCGGCGTCGATGTCCCAGGAGACGGGTCCCACAATGCATGCTGGAGTCCTGCCTCAATTCTGCCCCCCGGCCATGGATACGGGAGAGTGCGTCCGCCCTGCCATTCTTCGTTCCCGGGCGATAGGTCAGGGTGAACCGGAAGCGCTCAAAAAACAAGGTCCAGCGGGCCGACGGGGTTTAAGGCACCGGGCTGCCCTGACGTACTCCAGGTTTCGATGATCCGTTAGGACATTGAACGGCCAGTGTCTCCATTCCTCCAACGCCAACTTTACCGCCAGTAGTTCTCGGTCACCAACGTCGTAGTTCCTCTCCGCAGCACTCAGCTTCTTGGAATAGTACGCACAGGCATACAGCAGGGGAGGGTTCCCCTGCAGCTGGGAGAGGACCGCCCCTACCCTGACCTCTGACGCGTCAACTTCGACCGTGAAGGACTTGAGAGAGTCCGGGTGACGTAACAATGGAGCCGTGGTGAACCGACCCTTCAGATCGAGAAATGCCTTCTCGGCACCAGAGGTCCAGTTGAGGCGTTGAGGGTTTCCTTTCAACAACGACGTGAGTGGCGCTGCAATGGAGCTGAACCCTTTTATGAACCGGCGGTAAAAGTTGGCATATCCGAGGAAGCTTTGAAGTGTCTTGATGGTCTGAGGGACTGGCCATGACCTTACCGCCTTCACCTTCAACTCTTCCATCTTCACCCACTCCGGAGAAATACAGTACCCTAGGAAGGAGAAGGCCGTTTGGTGGAATGCGCATTTTTCCTCCTTGACGTACAGATTATTCTGTAGCAGACGGTGGAGGACAGCACGAACGTGAGTCACATGATCTGGGAATGTCGGAGTATACTAGAATGTCATCAATATACACCACCACATATCTCCCCGACATATCCCAAAATACCTCATTCAGAAACGACTGGAATACCGCTGGGGCATTGGCGAGTCCATATGGCATCACTAGGTATTCAAAGTGACCCGACACCGTGCTAAATGCGGTCTTCCACTCGTCTCCTTCCCGGATCCGTACAAGGTTGTATGCACAACTGAGCAACAGAAAGGGCTAGCTATGCGCCCAGCACTCAAGACACCTACTGTTCCCTCCTGCACCCCCTGGCCACTTACCCCTTTCCTGCGTCCAGCCAGGACCGAGGGACACGCCCTCCTGACATGCCCTCTCTCGCCGCAGTACAGGCACAGACCCTGACGACTCCGCCGTTCTCTCTCCTCCGCGGAGAGTCTCGTTATCCCCACCTCCATCGGCTCATGTTCCGGCTCCAATCGAGGAAGGGAAAGATGCGCGCGGCGCACCAGCTGGTCACGGTCCCGGAGTTGGCCGTCGATGGCAATGGCCCGGGCGATGTAGGCGTCCAGTGTCATGGACTGACTCACACAAGCCAGCTCCATCTGAACCTCAACCCGCAGATCCCTAAGGAAACTGGACGCCGCCAACGTCCGGAATGACAGGTAATACTCCGAGGCCGTGCCCCTTCCCTGTTCGAGGCGCATAATCTGCTCGCCCGCATCTCGCCCCTCCGCAGGATGGTCAAACACGGCTCGGAACTGGCCGATGAATCTGGGGACAGACCGTAGTTCCTTAGCCCCGCTCCCCCACAGTGCCGTGGCCCAATCGAGTGCACGCCCCGTGAGGAGAGTGATCATCGTGTGCACCTTCTACAAGTCCGAAACAGGCTGATCGCCTAAATATAGTTCGCACTGGAGAAGGAACCCACGACAACCCTCCGGATTGCCATCATACTTCTCAGGCACGGCTCTCCGGAGTTCTCCCCTCGGGACGTGACGAGACTCCACACGATCGGGTGCTGGGGACGCTGTGGCTCCAGATGAACCCACCTGGTCCTCCCCGCCCGATCGTGCCGCCATGAGGGACATCATATCCCAGAGTGCCGTAACCAACCCGGCGACCTGTTCCTCCAAGTCTCTCCTCCAGCTCAGGTGCCGGACTGGGTAGCCCAGCTCCCTCTCCGCGCCCGTCCATGTAGACCTAGGGAAATGAGTGCAAAAAAAGAGAGAAAATTTCACAAGGTGTAAACGAAGACAAGCTGGTGAAAAAAAAAAAAAAGTGCCTCGGGTTGGGCGGGTTATTCTGTGATATTGCGAGGGGTGAAAGTGAAAGATGAGGCGAAAAGACAGAAATAGATTTTAACAAGAGAAGATGAGTTTAATGGAAAGACAGCAACGCACACTGAAGACAATAACCCGCGAGGGGTGAACAAAACATACAGGGTTAAATAGTGATCCTGATGACCAATGTGGAACAGGTGTGGGTCATCAGAGTGTTGCTACCATCTTCCCCCGACCGCCGGTTAGAACGCCGACGAGGATGAGCGCTGGAGAGGAGGAGGGACCACAGCTCTGCGCGGGGCATTCGTTACAGACACTTAGTTGGGTTTAAGCTGTGAACTATATTTTGAAACAGTTTTTCATGAACACTATCTAAAATCTTTTTAAACACAATGTTCTAACAAAAATAATGTGAAGAACTGGTGTAATACAGATGATTAGAGAAACAATGAGACAACAGCTGTTTCAACTTTAATTTATATAATATAATAGTTTTCCACGAACATTGTCTAAAATCATGTTTTCAAGAGGTTTTTACAATGCAACTAGAACAGCACTGGAATGATACAGTGGGGAGAACAAGTATTTGATATACTGCAGATTTTACAGGTTTTCCCACTTGTAGAAGTCTGTAATTTTTATCATAGGTACTCTTCAACTGTGAGTGACGGAATCTAAAACAAAAATCCAGAAAATCACATTGTATGATTTTTAAGTAATTCATTTGCATTTTATTGCATGACATAAGTATTTGATACATCAGAAAAGCAGAACTTAATATTTGGTACAGAAACCTTTGTTTGCAATTACAGAGATCATACGTTTCGTGTAGTTCTTGACCAGGTTTGCACATACTGCAGCAGGGATTTTTGCCCACTCCTCCATACAGACTTCCTCCAGATCCTTCAGGTTTCGGGGCTGTCGCTGGGCAATATGGACTTTCAGCTCCCTCCAAAGATTTTCTATTGGGTTCAGGTCTGGAGACTGGCTAGGCCACTCCAGGACCTTGAGATGCTTCTTACGGAGCCACTCCTTAGTTGCCCTGGCTGTGTGTTTCGGGTCGTTGTCATGCTGGAAGACCCAGCCACGACCCATCTTCAATGCTCTTACTGAGGGAAGGAGGTTGTTGGCCAAGATCTCGCGATACATGGCCCCATCCATCCTCCCCTCAATACGGTGCAGTCATCCTGTCCCCTTTGCAGAAAAGCATCCCCAAAGAATGATGTTTCCACCTCCATGCTTCACGGTTGGGATGGTGTTCTTGGGGTTGTACTCATCCTTCTTCTTCCTCCAAACACGGCGAGTGGAGTTTAGACCAAAAAGCTCTATTTTTGTCTCATCAGACCACACAACCTTCTCCCATTCCTCCTCTGGATCATCCAGATGGTCATTGGCAAACTTCAGACAGGCCTGGACATGCGTTGGCTTGAGCAGGGGGACCTTGCGTGCGCTACAGGATATTAATCCATGACGGCGTAGTGTGTTACTAATGGTTTTCTTTGAGACTGTGGTCCCAGCTCTCTTCAGGTCATTGACCAGATCCTGCCGTGTAGTTCTGGGCTGATCCCTCACCTTCCTCATGATCATTGATGCCCCACTAGGTGAGATCGTGCATGGTGCCCCAGACCGAGGGAGATTGACCGTCATCTTGGACTTCTTCCATTTTCTAATAATTGCGCCAACAGTTGTTGCCTTCTCACCAAGCTGCTTGCCTATTGTCCTGTAGCCCATCCCAGCCTTGTGCAGGTCTACAATTTTATCCCTGATGTCCTTACACAGCTCTCTGGTCTTGGCCATTGTGGAGAGGTTGGAGTCTGTTTGATTGAGTGTGTGGACAAGTGTCTTTTATACAGGTAAGGTTGTTTCTGAGGGACACCTATGCCTTCAGATATGGCTTCTATGAGCCTTTTCCCGAGACGTCACGGGGCTGCAGGGACATGTCCTCGGTGATCACCTTGAGGCAGCCCTCGAGTTTCTCACCCGGCAGACGAGCCACAGTCTCCCTGTTAATCCTTAGGTGTTCCGCAGGCCGGTATCATGTGTTCGGGGCAGTTGTTCATTACGGTGTTGAAAGTCACGGTTCCCCTCTTCAACCTCTCTCTGATAGAGGCGACAGAGGTGCTTATCGATCACTGCACCTGTATATAGCCCTTCTGTAAATAGCCCACCCTACTACCTCATCCCCATATTTATTTTATTATTTTCACTAATTTTGCACTCCAGTATCTCTATTTGCACATCATCATTTGCACATCCATCATTCCAGTGTTAATGCTAATCTGTAATTTATCTCACCAATATGGCCTATTTATTGTCCTACCTTCCTAACCTTACTGCATTTTGCATTACATTAGCACTCTGTATATAGATATTCTATTGTGTTATTGACTGTACGTTTGTTTACTGTGTAACTCTGTGTTGTTTTTTTGTCGCACTGCTTTGCTTTGTCTTGGCCAGGTCGCAGTTGCAAATGAGAACTTGTTCTCAACTGACCTACCTGGTTAAATAAAGGTGAAATAAAAAAAATAAAAGGTGAGCAGGTGTTCTTTGCAATCATCCAGGCTGTGGGGGCCCAGAGCAGAGCTGTACATGTAGCGAGGCAAGCAGTAGTCTATAATGCAGTGAGCCACAAGCTTCCCGGAGTGGTTCACCAAGGTACAGTCTGCGTAGTGAGCTACCAACACCCTAGAGCCTGCAAAACATTTGTTGAAAGGCTGGTAGGGGTGAGATATGAGCTCCGTGTGAGAGGAGGATGAGGTGTCCTGGTGCTCTTGGCGACGCTCGTCCGAGATCCATACTCACATCCGTACTTCCTATCACTCTCAGGGACTTTGCCGGATTTGGAGAGCTTGGCCTCGCACATGAGCGAGCCTCCGAACATGGCCGTGATACACCCTGTGTTAGCCTGGAGGTTCAAGGGGTATCTGTAGAAAGCGGCTTCGCAAGGGTTGCACTTGTGATACTCGTTGCACTCAACGGGCTGGACGGAGAGTCCCGTGATCTGCTGTAGCCACGTCTTTACAGTTTCTACGTAGGTGTTTTTGACGCTGGAGTTGGCCACTTTCAAGCGATCCAGCGTTTGTTGACTAAAGTGCTTGTTCTTTGATGATTTGATGAGACTGCCCCAAGGAAAGAACCCCGCTCCCATCTTGAACGCGGTGAGCAGGTCTCTGAGTATGGCTTGCTTGCGCAAGAACATGTGGTTCATGCAGTATTTCCAGTCCTTGTACAGCGTTCTCACTGTCAGGGTATCGAGCGGGAACTAGTGTCGTGGAGACACCAGAGAAACCAGAGTCCAGCTGCAACGTTATAACATCTTCCACTCTGTAGGAGATGAGAAAGGAGCTAGCTCGATGCAGCTCTAACCACCGGCCGAGATCGTCCACGAGGGGTTCCCGCTCAAGGTACAAGATGACATCTCCGGCCTTGAGCTGGTGCCAGGGAGAGGTGGAGAAGCACGAGACATTGTCAGTCTCCAGTTTGATGCAGTCTCCCCTCATGGCGCACGTTATGAAGGTGTCCGTCACTGCAGAATCGCAAGGGGAACGCATGCTTTTGAAAGCCGACAGCCCTCTGATCTTCACGGAGACCGACGAGAGATCCCCCTTGTCGTCTAGGCAGTGAGTGAGAGCCACGTAGGTCTTCTTCACTACGTGGCAGTAGACGGAGCAACTGTTTTCATATTCCAGCTTGATTCTCCTGTCTTTGACGAAGGGTCCCGTGACGTCTGCGTATTCTTCAGACCCAGGGACTCTGGCCATGTAGATGGGATAGCCTTCCTTGGTGAATACTCCTCTCGGGTCTCTGACTACATTTTGGTGTGTGTTACCTCTGCCGATCACGTACATCCTCTCGAGAGTGTGCACGTAGTCCAGAAAGGCAGACACCTGGGCGCCAGCCCGTCTAAACTTGTCACCCAAAGCCGTCCGGGCCTTTTGCGCGAAGCTCTCGAGGAGTTTGTTTTCAGTATCCCGACCGGGCGCCTTGTCTCTGCACACGTCTACGTCGGGCACGTCGCTCTCAGGATGTCCCCGGGTCCGTATCCAACTGAGACCATGACGCTGTTGGTGTCTCCGTAGACAATGGGGCAGCGGTGCTTGTAAAAGGTAGACATGCAGCTGTTTACCACGGAAATCTGTTGCCTGCCGTGGCCAGATATGAGAGGCCCGCAGGGGTGAGGAGCCGTTCCGTAGAAGGAGTTGGCCAGGACTTTACACTCTCCCTCCTGCATCGTGTTGTAGACCCGCTCGGCTTCGCTGATGTCAGGGTTCTTGAGTTTCCTCTTGAACTCGGCTCGCTGTTTGAGGTAGTACTCGACCGAGGAAGGGAATACGGCCAGCACACGTACAAAGTCTCCTTGGGTCTGGTCGTACTTGAGAATGAGTGACGCGTACTCAAACCCCTCAGCTTCCCAGTTGTAACACACCCAACCGGATAGATCATGGGGGAAGTTCACGGGAGGCCAAGGGATGGTGGTCTCAGGCGAGATTTTGAGAGCGCACATGATGGACGGGTACATACTTGAGAAGTCAAACAAAAGCTCCAGTCCCATGCCGGGTCCGGAGTAGTGTAGGCCCGTGAGAGGATCGCACACCGCTCCCCCCTTCCAATTCTCGCTGTCACCGTTGTCAGAGTGGAGCTTAGGGTCCCATCTCAGGCGGCTGTTTAATTCCATACCCAAGGGTCCCGCTTTAACTCTGAGATTATCGAGTGTAAACTTGAGCTGAGGGATCTGAACCGAGTGAATGCTCTGCACGAATCCGCCAAACGTATCCCCTCGTCCGTGCACCACAACGTCTATATTGAGAGTGGTCCTACACCGATGGAACAGATACGGGGCTGAGCCTGCCTTTAGCCAGCCTGGCGCACAACTGTGAGTCGACCAAGTTGTAGACGAGCACGGCAAAGATACTTTTTCCCCCCATCCTGATCATCTCGTCCATTTGAGAGTAACCGACGTCTGCCAGCTTGCAAAGCTTTCTGGTGTCCTTCGGAGGCTTTCTGTGCAGCGCCCTGTCCTTGGCGAAGGACAAAGGGCGCCACGTCGCTCAACTTCATGCTGGTGCACGCAAACTTGATCTCTCTGGTCCCCGCCATCCTGTACAGATCTATGATGTTCATACCGCAGCTGTTCATTTTGAAGTGGCCCAGCTTGGCCTTGCCTTTGTGTAACTTTTCGATGTGCACAGATATCAGTTGGAGCTTGTACTCAGTCAAGGTACCGTGCATCAACACAGAGTCTAAGTTCTTCAGCATGTCCTTGTACATGTCCAGGTAACGTACGTTTTCAAACTGGAAGAAAGGCATCGTGTCCTGGGCCATGGCCCTGGTCATAAAGAGCCCGTACCAGGCTCGCAATAGAGAGGAACATCGTTTCTGGGTAGCGCCGTCGCAGCGCTTGGCGTGCACACGCTGCTCGATCACCCTCACATCGAATTCGGCATTGTACACATACAGGAGTTCTATGCCATGGTGGTAGAGCACTTGGATCATTGTCTCCAGGAGTGTGAGTTCTCCGGAACGCGGGTATATCGAAAGCCTTGTGACATCGTCTACACCGGCGCCCCTTGCCAGTTCATGGTTGGCCTCTGGGTGACGGTTGTGTGTTGCCTTACATTTGTTATAGAAAACTATCAGCAGCTTCCTGTGGTGCTCGGGTGAGGTCTTGTGTATATGGGAGTTGAGGATCACTAGAGAGACGTAAGTTATCTCGTGCTGCTGACCTGGCATGTCTGGTTGACAGTGCAGGGATGGAGACGTGTTTACTCTGTTGGGTCAATTGTTTCCTGGCAGTGTTTAGCGTTTGGACCAGCTTATTCCTGTACTCTGTCATGTCCTCGACCATGCGCTCGGTGCAGTAGGGGAACTTGTAGGCGAAAGACTCACATTTTAGGGCCGTATCCTGGTATGATTTGTCAAACACTGTTTCGATGTCCAGACACGCTGCCTTGTAGAAATAGGGCACGTGTTCACTGTCAAAGAGCTCAGCCTCAGACCTGTCGTGATCATAGATGAGTTCTGAGGCCGAGAGGACATCGTTCAGCCTGTCTGCAGGTATGAAATACACCCTGCCAAACATGACATCGGAGCATAGGGCAGGCGTGTTACCGTCTTGAGCAATGTAGTAGCCCCTGTCCGGGCTGAAGTCTCCGAAAGTCAGCGAGCCCCTTATGGTTTCTAAGTACTTTGTGGCCAAGGATATAGATTTGAGCGGGAAAACCTGAGCATTTACTTTTCGCTTAATAGATAGATAGATAGATAGATAGATAGATAGATAGATAGATAGATAGATAGATAGATAGATAGATAGATAGATAGATAGATAGATAGATAGATAGATAGATAGATAGATAGATAGATACTTTATTGATCCCCGAGGGGGAAATTTCTTTGTCAAGCAGCTACAACAATAAAACACTTGGCAGGTGCAAAATGCCACATCGAAAGTACACAAAAGACAGATACACGGTACATGATACATAGAGCGGCAGTATGAAAAAGTATAGAAATACAAGATATCTGGAGTGCAAAAAAACCCTATAAAAAGACATTGCATAGTATGGGTGGTTGGCTGAATATGTACACATATGTACACATACACATTGGTGGATGTTGGATGGTTAACTATACTATACAGGTCGATGGCAGAGAAATACTTCAGTAGCTAAAAATGCATATGATATGAGCGAGGGTAATAATAGTTTACTTAATAGACAGACTGGTTAAATGAACAGGTAAGTGAATATTTTGCATGGTTAAATTAGCTGAAACTGACATATTGCATGACCGGCTGTCTGACGAGTTGTCCTTCTGTGCGTTGTCACCAAACGAGAGAGCGATCTTTCAATTCCTCCTATACCTGACATATTGCTGCAAAGGGGAGGTTCTCCATGTCACTCTTGAGAACACAGATTTCTGCAGCATGTCACCTCCTATCAGAGAGGACTTCAAGGGCGCCTATTCTGTTTCGTCCTAGACATGAGCACCAAGGACTCGTGCGAAACAAACGCTCAATCGTCTAGCCTCGGTGTACAATCCCGGTTGGGCACACAGCCCGCCTCTGATGATACGGACGAGTACATGACCGGTACCCAGCTGCTCAGTCTCATGAACATGAGTGTCAACATGGACGTGTTCAGACAAGATGACGCGGAGGATGACAACAACGACAAGACGTCCTCGATGCCAGCAACCTCGGCATCGTCCCTCAACAACGCTATGATAGCCATGAGAGACAGCAAGGGAGAGTGTTAAGGTCGCGTCAATTCAAATCTGGTATTGGAACAAAAGGATTACTACACAGTTTAAATCATCTATGTATTTTATTCTAGCAAACCCTTAAATGGTAAGTATGAAGTTCGTATATACAGGCTCAATGTGACACCACGCAGGGCAAACAGAGAGAGAGAGAGCGCAAGAGAGCGAGAGGGAGAGAGAGGGAGAGAGAGAGAGAGAGAGCGCAAGAGAGCGCAAGAGAGCGCAAGAGAGCAAGAGAGAGAGAGAGCGTGAGCAAACAGCGAGCAGGGCTAGAGAAGAGAGAGAGAGAGAGAGAGAGAGAGCGAGAGAGAGAATGAATGACAGAGCGATAGCGAGAATGAGAGCGAGCAAAAACAGAGCTGTCCTATCCTTTGTTCTTCCTTAAATACTCCCGACAGAATAGTTCCCGCTCATTGCTGGCCTGTCAGAGTAGAGGCTGAGTGTGGTTTAAACTTACTCAGCCTATCGTTGGCGTGCAGGCTGGTCCCAGCCTCGTGACGCACTCCAGTTGACGGAAGCAGTTCCCTCTCAGCAGATGTTCTTGTCTCATGTTACCACAAAATACAGTTCTATCGTGAAACCCCCAAGCTAGCACATTCCCTCCACATGGCTCCCCCACACACAAGCCTACAGCAGTTCTACAAGTTTTATGATCACATCTTGTTGTAGATTAACATATTAATTAGCTAAGCATGTATCAGCCCTTACAAGAGCTTGGCTCAATGTTCGACTGGGTGGATATCTGCAGCGACACACTGAATTGTAACATGGTGGACAAGAAGAAAGTCAAGGAACTACAGGGTTCCATGTACACACCATCCTGTCACTCAGGGAGGCAGGTGGTCATCTTACCAGAGCCTATTGTGGACCTAACTCTGAAGGCTCTGGAGAACTCTATAGGCAGGATTACTGACAGCGCCAGCAAAGGAGAAGGCAAGGAGTTGTTCCTATCGCTTGTGTCTAAACTCACGATCGCTCAATGGCTGAGCCAGAAAGTTATGCAGACTGAGTATAATGCGAACATAGCAGAGGACACAAGATTCGTGGAAAGAGTGAAAGCGTTCACGAGTGACCTCAAAGGTTCCTCGGGAAGCAGCGAGGTGAACATCAGAGGACTGTTGGTATTCAGGTACTCTCTGGAGAAACTCACCGACCTGTTTGTCAAATCGCTGCTCCACAGGCACATGCCCATCACAAAGACCCGGATTGACATGGTGTTATGTGACATCAAGAGCAGACGCAGGACGCGAGCTCTCGCGTCTTTGTTGAACAACGGACAGTGTTACTGCAAGCGAAGGAGCCCCGAGGACCGCCTCGGAGCGTGCAGAGGAGAGTGTCAGACATCGTACTCGTGTTTTTACAACTCATCCGAGTGTCACCCCTTCATGGTGAGCAAAGACAACCACAGCTACTACTTTGCTCACCTGTACCCTCATCTGGGTAAACTGGAGCGCCTGAGCAAAGAAATGAAAGTCAAGTACAGAGGACGCAGGCAGTTCGAGAGCATAGCTGATACGGTCTTCAATATCCTTGTCAGGCAACAGTTCAACGAGACCGACTCGCTGTACAAAGGTTTGAGCGACGTGATAGATGACAAAATGAGCAACTCTAGCTTGTCTCTTGGTCACGGCCTAGCCGAAATCCACGAGTCGTTGTACCTCTCGCCGGTCGATCAAAATGACTACTCGGTACAGGCCACCACTCTGGATCCGGTGAAAGTGTACGACCACACATTGGTGCGCTACCTGTTTTGTGACAGCCTGCAAGTGGGCAGGTTGTTTTAGGCGTCTACGATGTTCAATTACATTATCGCCAACACCGCTCCCAGGTACACGATCGAACGGGTTATGCTCTTCAACGTCACTGGACCCGGAGAAAGCAAGAGTTACGCCAACAACGTGCTGTACTACCAGTTCGGGAGGGTAAGAGGATGCATAGAGATGCTGACGTCTTTCACCCCGCAAGCTTTCAAGTACAAGCAGAAGCGGAACTCCTGCGTGGTCATGATAGACGGCGCTCATATAACCCACGAGAAGAACATGAAATCCGTAGACAAGGAGTCCAACGTGATCCCCAATACGTTCAAGAACCTCCTGGACACCAGCGTATTGGAGAGCGATGTGGTGACCAGAGACATGGAACACCAACACGATGGGGTTTGTGAGCGACGCTTGGGCCGATCGGTCTCTGATCATGGAATCAGAGTTCCCTGAGCATGTGACTCGCACACGTAGCACCAAGCAGATACAGGACACCGTGGAGAAACTCAAGATGGATCGTATAGCTGCAGTGTGCCTGTACAGGCAGAACCTGATCCAGTCCGCTACAATGATTGTAGAGTCTGAGATTATGCAGTTCGACAACGCCAGAGACGCCTGCGTGGCTGCCCTGTACACTAGCCACATTGTGTGCACGGGAGTTACCAGTCGGAGGGTTTCTTTCTGCATCAACCAGCTGGAGTTCGCCGAGGCCATGAAGTTGGCGTGTGACTTTGTCTTTGACATATGGATCCCTCCGTGGACCAAGATCCCGGATGAGAAGCGTTGGCCCGACCTGAGGGGTTACATGAAGCGGATGAACAAGAACAGACTGAAAGCTCTGAACCAACTATCCTTTGGACAGATTTGCCTAGAGACCAACGCTGTCTACAAGCTGTGCGCCGCGGCCTGTCTTCCGGACATATGTCCCTGTGCGGTCGACATACAGGGTCGCTTTGCCTGCAAGGTGCTAGGGTACATCTTAATCCAGATTCATGAGCAGCACCTGAAGACTAGTTTGAAAAATGGACACTTGTGCATTTCGGGTATAGATGTTATGTTTTTCTCTGAGAAAGAGATCAAGGACGGCAATGACATGGTGCACGACATGCTGATGCTCTGCTCGACATGCAAGGTCCCGGCTCGAAAGGGTAAGAATCTTGCAATGAAGAACTACAAGCTGTGCACGTACAGATACGCCACCAAGCAGAACGCTCCGCATGTCAGGAAAGGCCAGTCGAATTCTTACAAGAAAGTAGGGTCTGTCACTGTGCCACTCGAAGCGGTGTACGATATGATAGCCCTATATGCACCGAGTTCTCACTCAGGCTTTTGGGATCAGTTGGGTGCAGCGATCTTCGACTTTGAAGACGTCAATGCTTTCGGGCAGTGTGCGAAGGATAGTGGCGGCGACGAGCAGCCTCCTACGCCCAAATTGATATTCACCTTGGACTTCAACAATGACCCGGTGCGCTCTGTGATACTGGAAGCGACGGCTGCCATCGAACCCCTGAACGAACTAATGTTGGGAGGGGAGATGTTCCAGTGCTCCGCGCCCTTGTATTACGGGGCGGTTATCAAAAGGGCGATGTCTGGGAATGCACCTAAGGAAGCTTACGACAAAAGGCACCTGAGAGAATCTAGACTAGGCCCTAGAGGAGCCTTCCACGGGCCCAGACTGAGCGTGTACTCAACCGAGTACTCGGGTGTACCCGTGAAAAACGTGAGCTCGTTTTGTACCACGCGGACCGTGTATCACCAGGATAAGACGCTTTTGACAGTCAACTGTGATAATCGTGGTCACTTAGTCGAGCTAGAGGAGGATTGGGAGTGGAAGGACGCAGCCGAGGTGTTTAACAGCTTTCACGGCGCTGACGTGTTCTCTGTGGAGATGTTGGAACTGGAATACGCTGCGACCATGATGGCCGTAAAGGGAGAGGTCTGGGAAGTCGACCAAACTCAGTGCCATGATAGGGGCTCTGCGTGAGTCAAACGGACTTGCAGCGCTCGCCATGCGAAGGGGTATGACGCCTGTTAGGGATACACAAGAGCCTAGGACTCAAAGTCAACATTTGGGAGAGATACCCATGACCATGACAAGTGGCCAGGTCCAGGGCTGTAAAAGGACTAATAATGCTCAGCAGCAGTCGTCGAGAGCCTAGGTTGACGTGCTAAGAGTGAAAAAGAGAAAACGAGCAAGGTTTGATGTGCAAACCGACGACACTAACTAATGCGAGCTTGGGTGTTGTGTATGTAGGTTAGACATTTTTAGACACCGTATTGTGGTTTGATGTGTGTGCCATAACAATAAAGGTGTACTTGTACATACAGTGGGGAGAACAAGTATTTGATACACTGCCAATTTTGCAGGTTTTCCCACTTACAAAGCATGTAGAAGTCTGTAATTTTTATCAAAGGTACTCTTCAACTGTGAGTGACGGAATCTAAAACAAAAATCCAGAAAATCACATTGTATGATTTTTAAGTAATTAATTTGCATTTTATTGCATGACATAAGTATTTGATACATCAGAAAAGCAGAACTTAATATTTGGTACAGAAACCTTTGTTTGCAATTACAGAGATCATACGTTTCCTGTAGTTCTTGACCAGGTTTGCACACACTGCAGCAGGGATTTTGGCCCACTCCTCCATACAGACCTTCTCCAGATCCTTCAGGTTTTGGGGCTGTCGCTGGGCAATACGGACTTTCAGCTCCCTCCAAAGATGTTCTATTGGGTTCAGGTCTGGAGACTGGCTAGGCCACTCCAGGACCTTGAGATGCTTCTTACGGAGCCACTCCTTAGTTGCCCTGGCTGTGTGTATCGGGTCGTTGTCATGCTGGAAGACCCAGCCACGACCCATCTTCAATGCTCTTACAGAGGGAAGGAGGTTGTTGGCCAAGATCTCACGATACATGGCCCCATCCATCCTCCCCTCAATACGGTGCAGTCGTCCTGTCCCTTTTGCAGAAAAGCATCCCCAAAGAATGATGTTTCCACCTCCATGCTTCACGGTTGGGATGGTGTTCTTGGGGTTGTACTCATCCTTCTTCTTCCTCCAAACACGGCGAGTGGAGTTTAGACCAAAAAGCTCTATTTTTGTCTCATCAGACCACATGACCTTCTCCCATTCCTCCTCTGGATCATCCAGATGGTCATTGGCAAACTTCAGGTGATCAAATACTTATGTCATGCAATAAAATGCAAATTAATTATTTAAAAATCATACAATGTGATTTTCTGGATTTTTGTTTTAGATTCCGTCTCTCACAGTAGAAGTGTACCTATGATAACAATTACAGACCTCTACATGCTTTGTAAGTAGGAAAACCTGCAGAATCGGCAGTGTATCAAATACTTGTTCTCCCCACTGTACATATAACTAAGCTGCTGTTTATGGGGGTTGTGTCCACGTATCACCCTAGTGGGACCTGCTATGAGAAAATTACTTTATGTGTATGACAACTACTGGGGTTGAGTTAGGAAAGCTCCACGGAGTTAAGAGAAGTATGGGAATACAACACAAGTTTTGCTTCAGTGTCTTTTATTTCACTTCAAACCCTAGCTTGTCATTGTGTGTCAACCAAACCGTGTTGTGTTTCAGTCACTCTATATTGTATCCTATTTGATACCCTGCAGCTTTGTACAATAAAGTCATGTGACTCTGTGCACCCTGATATAGTCTGTGTTTATTGTTACGCAGAATGATACCCAATACATGTAGGTTTGACTCATAGTTTATTTCACATACATGGTAGGTAGACGACAAATCACCAAACCTCATAACAGTGATATTGCTATTCACCTTGCTTTGAAGTAGCAGCGGTTAAAAAGTAAATTTGGGTTTACAGAAGCTGTGCCAGTGGCACATTGCATAGTAATCTCCTTTAGTCCACATTACACCCCTATTCATTCATTAGAGACAGAACGTTTCCTGGTAACAGCGCTGGTAACAACGCTGTGCGCCTTTGGTGAGATGGAGGAGTATGTGCACTTCGGAGACTAAAGGAGTTCCTGGTGCCCCTGCGGAACCTCATAATGATATACAAAGTGGGACTTGTGATACAGTGCATGTTCCCTATAGCTATGCAGACATTTAGCACCACGTACTTTACCTCCTTACAGTCCATATGCCAGCGGTAATATATGGTGCTGGTGATCCAGGGTATCCAGCTGCACACGAATAACGCAGCCATGAGGAAGGGCAGAACTTGAGCCCTTGTCATCTTACCCCCAAACGAATTCCGGTTCACGTGCTTTCTGACACTGTACACTATCATGCTGTTGCAGTAAACGAGAACGACAATGGGTAACATGAAACAAAGTGCCATCCTGACCCAGAACGTGACAATCTGGGAATGAGGATGCATACCGTTGAAACACATCATGGTATTCCCAGATATGGGGCGGACGGTGTAATAGCATATATCCACGAGAGCTGAGACTGCTGGCACACAGGCGCACAATCGAGACACGGTTCTCCTTCTGCTCGACCTATGTCTGGACACCAGGCACTTGAGGGTTGTCCTGTTGTGTACCACCATCATGTATCTCTCGATGTTGATATAGACCATAATAAGTATTCCGTACTGGAAACTGAACTGTAGAAATAGAGGAACAAATGAGATGTAATTAGCTGAGCTGCTGGGACATGCTTGTGTGTACACTTTCTCAAGGAGTCAGAGTGGTGCTACGTACCGTAATCACTCCCTTCATCAGTTTGCAAACCACGTAGCCAAACACCCAGCCATTCACGAGAATCTTCTGAGTAACCCACACCGGGATAGTCAGCAAAGTGGCTATGTCACAGACTCCCAGATGTGAAAAGAAAACGTTGACATCACCAAGGCCCTTCCTTTGCCTACCCGAGTTCTTTGAACAGGCACAGTGGAGCGTGATGAGCATGTACAGGTTGGCAACCAAGCCCGTGAGCATAACGAGCACGTGACAGACAGGGATGTAAAACAGGCAGCTGTATTCATAGAGATGATAACAATGGACCTTTGACTCTGGGTAGTTTGAAGGTCCATTGAAGATTGTAGCATTATCGAACGTGGCATTGAAAAGTGATTCCATTGTAGGGAACTAGGTGAACGAGCCACAAACATCCAACCAGGGCCATTTATCCAACTAGGGCCGTTTATCCAACCAAGGCCGTTTACCCAACCAAGGCCGTTTACCCAACCAAGGCCGTTTACCCAGCCAAGGCCGTTTGTATCCAGCCTTGGCTGTAGCCTGTGGTTCGTGGACATTTAGCATGTAACACAGGATATACTAAATGCATGTGAACATATCTGGGACTTGTGTCTGTGTGAAACAAAAGCTGGACTTCTGGGTACGGGATGTATGTTTTATTGCACAGTATATTGCACACATAACCTTGCCAGGTGCAGAAGAGTAGCAAATTACACACACACAACCTCTCGAGTAGTCCACAGTCCACTCAGTGTCTCAGTAGCCCGTGCTCATCTATTACGCTCACAACCATCGCGCCAGGGGCCGAGAGCATCGCCAACCTCTCCCGTGCAGACGTTGGGAGGACAGAACTCAGCAGGACGAACCGTGAAGGGACTCTGCAGACCGGGCATGATGCAAGCAGTGTCAGATCAAGGTGTTCTTGATCCCTCCACTGGATAATACAGCCGGAGCAGAAGCAGTGGTCACAACTGGATAGGATACCGAAGAAGGGTAGAGTTCTGGATGGCACCCCGTCGAAGCAGATTGAGCACAAAGGAACATTGTCAGGACGCGTCAGATAAGCGCAGTTGAGCCCGAAGCGACAGGGGAAGAACTGCCGATGCGGAGCAGGTGCACAGTGATCTCGAGTGCGTCTGGGTGGACAACGCTCCCGGCGAGAGCAACATTGTTCTTGACACCGATGGGAGTGCATTAGAACATTGGATAGGAGAGTACGCATGTTGTCCTGAGCGAGATGTGGCGTAGAAGTAATTGTATGATTACACCAATGCTGCTTATATACTACAGGCAGGCTTGTCAAACTACTATGTTTAGTCTATGTGTAAGCAAGATGTTACACAAAGGATAATTATGTGATTAACAAGATGATGCTTGTGTAACAGCAGATACGACTCATCCTTGACTCATCCTTGCCAAGGACATGGGACATGGTGCAATCTATTCACCCTTAGAGCAAGTATCCAACCATTGTTAACATTGCCCTTGAATGAACGATTTGTTTTGTTTTATGTCTGCTGAAGGATATGCTTTGTTACTGTGTGCTATTTCTGTAATAAATTAATTTACCAAAGGAGAGAAGCAGCTATCCAACCATTAGGCGGCCTAGTGGATGAGAATCTGTGGAGTCCCAAGCCACAGCTTGATCCATCCTGTATATCACGACATGGCCACCTACAAACTCTTATTACGTATTAACGCTTCCACTCTCCAGATAGCACACATCTCACAGATCATTAGGTCGTCTGGATCTTCTACCATGGCCAAAGTCCTGGTGAATAGACTGCGAGATGACGTGGAGCAAGCCCTATGCTCGGCTCAGTCGAACCTGGAAAGGGACACTCGAGATCTTCTAGACAACATGAACGCACTGGGTATGAACCCTCCCAGGTTCAAAATAGAGTTCACAGTGAGGCTTTCAGGCTTACGCAGATACAAGACCACCATGGCCTGTGTAGGTTATCCTGAATTGAATTAAACCTTGAATGAGATACGTGCACAGCACTCTGATCACCGCACCTACCACAGCCTTATGCACGAGGTACACTCGCCATCTGTCTGTGTTTCAGTCACTCTATATTGTATCAAGTAAAGACGTTTGATAGAAAACCTAACTGCGAATACGAGATACAGCCATGCGGAGGCATTGCATTTGTCCGTGAATACCACTCGCTGAAGAGCGGGTTTATGTTGAACAAACAAATTGCGTTGTTAGCCGATATATTCTGATCCTGTTGTGTAAGATGGTGTATGTACATATGTGACTTTTATGTGCTGTGTTAAAATCTGTAAAGAGTTTAATAAACATTTGTCACCTGTGTGAGTGTTTCCTATTCTGTGTGCCACTCAACCATTTGCTAAGGTTCCACATTATTTCCAGACCCTGGAACCTGACAAGATCCTGTTTTCACATGTAACAGTGAAGGGATGAATCAGCCCTGGGTGGATGATTCCGCCCTGGTGGGATGTGTCAGTCCTGGTTGGATAGAATGGTTAGCCCCGCCCACTCTAGACACCCAGTCCTGAAATCATATCATTCCATCTGTGACCGAGCTAGGGTGAGGATCTCTTGAAACCATGGGCCTTGTGAGTTTTTTTTAATTTAGCAACGTCATACCCCCATAGAATGTGAGTGTTTCCTATTCTGTGTGCCACTCAACCATTTGCTAAGGTTCCACATTGACACACAGGGGTGGTCTTTGGGACATAGAGTCCTTACAATGATCTGGTACGTGGACACCTTCTCTCTGTGATTTTTAACCGCTGAGAAAACCACCCTCCCTTCCATAGCTTCCGCTATCATCACCCCAAGGCTCCACATGTCTATGGCACAGGTGTACTCTGCACAGTCACCTTCAACAAACAATTCCGGGGCCCTGTAGGGCTCCGTGACTACAGTTGGGCTCAACCATTTAGAGGATTGTCTAGAGAGGCCCATGTCCGCCACTTTGACGGTGAGATCTTCTGTCAGCAGCACGTTGGAAGGAGTCAAGTCCCTGTGCACTATATTCAGTCTGTGCATGTAAGACAAAGCATTAGCCACCTGGACCGAAAAGTGAGCCACAACTCAATGGGATCAACTGTAGAGACAGGCCTTGCTCGTACACTTTCCAACCTTGTCCGTTGTGAATCACGTCACTCACCGTGTAGGACGCGTAGGACATGAGCATGGCTATCTTCCCATTGTCTAAGAAACAATCGTGCATACGGATCACATAAGGGTGACCCCTTAGTGCGGCGAGACAGGAGAGTTCTCTCACGGTTGAATCCTCGACGCCTCGAGTGTGATATTTCAAGGCGAACTCTTTTCCAGTTCTCCGACACTTGACTTTGTACACGGTTCCATAGGCTCCTCTGCCGATAACGTATTCTTTCAGGTAATTCTCCATTCTGCTAGGTATAACGTTTCAGTTGTAGTTGCGGTCAAGCTGCTGAATATGTGGAGGGTTGTGAAGGTTAGGTGTCCCTATGGAAGGGCCCTGTCCAACCACGGCTATTTCTTCCCAACATGGCAAACTCATCCGACCATGATGTTGAAAGTTCAGGGAGGGCAGCTCCTGGCTGAGCTTCCCTTTCTGGGCTACATCATCCAACCATGGCTTCAGCACCCTACCATGGCTCATGAAACAGAGGGTGTATAAACCCTACGACAGCCAACCGGTTCCAACAGATGTTGAGGACTTGTAGTTGCTGTAACCAGTTCTATCTCTCCTCGAACCCAAAGGGCGATATTATCATCGCTTGCACAGATGGCACAGCGCTCACCCCTGATGTGCCTATACTTCCAGATCGATGGGACCTTCTCTACACAGCATGGTGTTCAATCCATAAAGCCTCTGTTACTACACTCGCCTTTCGACACTGAACGAGGGTCCAAGGGTCTGATAGACCTTACGAAGAGCGTTAACAGATACCTGGTTTGCACTGTAAGACATACAATGAATGATAGTCTCATTGTCATACATATACACAAGGGCAATGCAGTGAGCATCTATCACATTGACTTATGATTGAGTTTGTTCATTTCCCACATTTCAGATACCGCAGAACCAAGGACCTCCACGTACATTCAGCGTGAGCGGGTGTATCGAACTAAGAGATCTAACCGAGTCCCGGTTCCGGAGCATAGCTTGTCCGGGTCTGGCAATTAAAACCGAAGATAAACTATGTCTCAGTGGCGAAGCAAGGAAGGCTTTGGATGAGTTGGGAATGGCCATACTGGACTATTTTGTACCTGTGAGCGATTGCGTATGAGGGTGGAGTGGTGGAAGCAGGCGCAGGGAGACAGGAGAAATAGAACGGAAAAGCTTTTAATACTCTTCAATACAATCATCCAACATGAAACAATCACGGACAAGAACCAGGGGGGAACAGAGGGAATAAGTAACGAACATACAATTAGTGGAATGGGAACCAGGTGTGAGTGGAACAGGACAAACGTAAAATGTGAAATGGATCGGTGGTGACTAGAACTCCAGTGACGTCGACCGCCTTTGGCCACCCGACCCAGGGGAGGGACCGACTTCAGCCGAAGTCGTGACAGTACCCAGTTGGACATGATGTACCTATAAGAAGAGATCAAGCCTGATTTGATTCACAGTGTATGCATTCCAAGTGATTGTTTTAAAAACAAAATAAAGTGTTTCAAAAGACAATGTCATATGGTCTTGCACATTTATCCAACCCTGGGCATGGTGGCAAGTTACACCAGCAATGATTGTGTACACTGTCAGGTATTAAATAAAACGTGACACCATATGTACTCTGTGTCCCACTTTTCTTGTCCCATACTGGATTATTGTGGGCCCCTTGCCGTGTGTATCCACTAATTATACACAACCATGACAGAGGAGCGGAGAAGTACACACACATACAGTTCCTTTCCTCAACTCCTTAGCAGCCGATGTGACAGGAGCTTTGCTTGCTGGTGACAATCAACCTATCACAACCATCATACCAGGGGCTTAGAGCATCTCTAACCTTCAAGGTGACAATCTCAGGCTTGGTCGTATACTATAGCCATGGTTGGACTATTCATCCGTCATCGGATGATTCAGGCATGAGTGGATACTATAGCCATGGTTGGACGATTCAGGCATGAGTGGATAATCCCTCTACATCTCTCTCTCACAGGTTATGGCCCTGGAGGACCTGGAGATACGTGATTTGGATCAAGTTACTAGAGTCTACGCTGACTACCGGGGCAAAAAGTCTGTAGACGGAGAGTACACCAGAGACTACATGCTCTCTGCATTCTTGCTCCTCTGTCACACCAGAGACGAGATACACAGTGGCGAAAGGTCAATACAAATCAGGGGTGAGGTATATTACAAGTAGCATGTGTGTGTATGCGTGTATGGCCTTATTTGTTTTGGTTTGTATTTCTGACTTGTCCAAATAAAGAACACACAGGTATACAAATGCTATTGACCGTCTCTTTATTATGAACAAGTGTTATTGTATTATGAACAGGTACACACATGTATTCTCTTTTATAAGCAGTATACAAGAGTGTGGGTTATACTGTGTAAGCACAAATTCAATCGTATTATTCGTTGTCTAAGTCTTCAAACACAACTCCTTTTGCTCCTTGACCCCAGTTGATGTATCCACTCGGTTTATACCAAAAGCCTCCGTTGCCACATTAAAAGAAGTCTAGGCCTTTGTCGCGTCGATTCGCAACTTCATCTTCAAGGTAATACCTCAGAGCGGTTAGAATCTGAACAATACCCAGACACATGTTCAAGATCTTCATCGTCGAATGGTCCCTCGTCCATAGTGTCTGTGTCTTCATAATACGACTTCTCAGATTCAGTTTCTTCGTTGTCTGTCTCACGGTAATATTTGTTGTATGTTCGAAGCTGTTGCTCCTCAGCCTCCATGTCGATGATGTGCTTGAGGACCGGGTTGCAACAGGCTGGATCCTGGCAAAAATCCAAGTGTCTGCACTTGGTCGACCGGTGACTGGGCACAGTGAGAGGTGTAGTCCCGTTGTCAGCTCTTGTAAAGGTAAGAGTGTTAGTGTTCCCTGTGGTTGAGGTGTCGGTCTGCGGTTGGGTTAGAGCTGAGACTGAGGCTGTGGTATAGTCCATTCCAGCTACACGTAGCAGAGTTGTCTAGGTCAGGGTCTAGGCTAAGTGTGTGAGACGTGAAGCACCTATTTAATGCCTTGAACTTGCATCAGATAGACAGGTTGACCGAAGGGTGAGTCTGAACCAAACGATTAGGAGTTAGGTGTTGGAAGTTGAGCCCTGTCTCAAATCATAGATTGACCAATGTCAATTGTCTAGTCAAGGTCTGATTTGAGACAGACCTCGACCCCGTTTTATCCAACTCCAAACCCGTTAGGTGAGACATCAACCCTTTAGTCACATAGAAATGTCTGGTTGGACGAATGAGCTCTTTGGTCCAACTAACCTTGTAGCATAACAGGACGGCCTTATGAAATACCCCTCATGGTCAGATATGCCAACCTGGTTCTGCACTGACTATCTATTGAACAAATGTTATCTACGTGCTATAACATGACACACTTTAAAGTGTACACATTTTAAAGTGTGTCATTTTATACAATTGGCTCACCTACACAATCTAAAACAGAATATCATACCATGGGCCCTGTGTGCTATACAAAAATATATACACATCAAAGACAACACCTCCCTACTGTGCCGTCAACAAGGACTGTTTGTGCTAATAAAGGAACATAGACACAGGGGTTTGTCACTTCACAATGTCTTTATTTCATTTGTAATACACATCATGGGTTTTATACAGGACTCCGTTTAGAGGGCTCAGTGTTTACCCCCCACACACAAAGACATCTTTCATAGACATGGTGGGAATGTCAAACGCATGCATGTTAAATGAAGCCACTACCAAGGATATGTAGTTTCGGGTGGATTCAGGGATGGTAATGAACCTGCACATGTCTTCCAATAGCATAACCATGGCATAGTTATCATTACGGTTCAATGCGAACTCAGCTTATTCTTTGGGAATCAGTTGACCATGACACCGCAGTACGTCAAATGCGGGCATGATAGTAGTGATCCTCCGGTTGTAAGATCGTAGCAGAGTCATGGACTGTAGATCGCTGACCCTATCACCTAGTGCAGTGCGAACCTTGTTTGTTAGTTGTAGGTTGGGAGGAGCTCTCCTGACTAAAACAAACACAAAGAAAAAAAAGGTACTTTAGTTTAACAGTGACTCACCATCCATTCCTGACTTTAAATTCGGATTTCATTTCTCTCTACTTCGTTTATACTCACCGAACTGTCCCCGTGGACCGTATTTTTCCAGGTCGGCATATAAGTAGGGATCTGTTTTAGGTAAGACATTGAGGAATCTCATGGCCCGGTCCTCGGTCTTGAGGCAATGGTCGATGACCTTGTGCATCATCTTAACCGGATTGACCTTACTGTTATAAGACCTGAGTAGATCTTTACCCGTAGGGTCTTTTGTCAAGACCTCATCCAAAAGTCTTCTGCAACACCGATGCCTCTCTGCTATGTCATCCTTGTACCTTTTCAAATCCTAGGAACCCATTATACAGACCGAGCTTTGAATAGTGGAACTGTATCTTTGTGAATGTTTATATGGTAAAGTTTAACCCTGGGGTTGTCTGACAGAGCCGTGGTAGTATGAATGAGGTAAATACCCCTAATTGTCGGATAAAAACGATTTGGCCTTAAGATAGAGCATCTCTAACTGTGCTGGGATGAGTCAAGCTTGGTTGTATACCATAGCCATGGTTGGACACTTCATCAATCTGTGGACAATTCAGGCTTGGTCGTATACTGCATCCATGGTTGGACTATTCATCCGTGATCAGATGAGTCAGACATGGGTGGATACTATAGCCATAGTTGGACAGTTCAGGTACGAGTGGATACTATATCAATCTGTGGACAATTCAGGCTTGGTCGTATACTAGAGTCAGGCAATGGTGGATACTATAGCCATGGTTGAACAAATAGACAAGTGAACACCCCTTAGACACTCACACGCACTCAATCCCAGAGTAGATGTAAAAGGCATTGTGTTCCCAGAGTGTAACCAACAAATACGGAGTCTTTCTCTACTGAACACCCTAGTAGACATTGACCCAGTGAGATCTGTCAGTTTACACTGTGTCACAGCAACAGCCATGCCTCATTCACCTGCCTTCAATGGCACACCTCTGCCAAAACTCACTAAACGGATGCTACAGTTGATGCGGAACTTGCAGTCTTTTACCTACAAGTCTGCAATGTCGAGACTGAATGTAAACAACAAAGACCATCGCAGGCTATATGACGTCCTTTGCTCACTGGAAGGTATTGGGCTTCTGAGTAAAAATGACAAACAGTACACACGCAAGACACAATGGTATCAGTTGTCGAAGTTTAGAGAGGCCAGCATGAAAAGTACCATCAGGATTATTTACCGGCATGTGCGAACTAACCCAGGGGTGTTTGACATATGGCACTTGGGTAAAAAATTCAACATTTCACTTCGCAGGATGTATGACATCTTCAGTGTCCTGAGAGTACTTGGTGCTGTGACAAAAACAGAGGCCATCGGATGTTACACAACCGCTACAATGCCACAGTCTGATTCTTCTGTGCTCTACTGGAAACGTGGTCTGGATAACATCTGGGCTGACTCGCCTGAAGTACAGGTTGTCCAGAACAACTCACCAGAGGTCGTGTGGATTGACAGTGCTGATCCAACATCTGATACCCTCATCATCATCCAGAGTGACTCTGAATTCCAGGTACTGTATATGCCCAATGGTGACCTGATGTTGGAGTCCTGCATTCCGGATTCCAGTCCTTGTGGACCTTAGCGGCGTCAAATTGCACGCGGAGCGACTCTCACAAAAGTGAAGTGCAGTGTATGGACATTATGGACTTGGAAGCTGAGCGCTTTCAGTTTGACAACCTCTCGATGAACCTCTTTGAAAGCAAGGATGATATGACCAACACAGAGAGCCTACTACAGTCCTTACTATGGTTAGATGTAGAATGTTATGTCGTTGATGATCTCAATATGCCTCTATATGCTCTGTAAATTCACTGTTGTAGTATATCATTGTGGTTACAAATAAAGTCTATACTTTGATTTACTACGCCTCCTCCTCTTGTGTACTTGGACCCATGTATACATGTGTATTGGTACTGTTATATATCAGTATTGTTACTCAGTATGCTGCCATCATGTGGTGGTCTATACCATTGACACTCTGACACTGACACTCAGACAAGTTGTTAGACAAAACACAAAACAAATATGTTGGTTCAATCATTTATTAGTTCCAGGTCCATATTCGTAACCCCATCATGTATTTTACTGTAACAAATAAAGTCTATACTTTGATACGCCTCCTCCTCTTGTATACTTGGACCCATGTATAATACATGTGTTATTATGGGTCATATCAGTACGCTGCCCTCATGTGGTGGTCTATATCACTGACACTGACACTGAGACAAGTAACAAATACGTTGGTTGGTTCATTATGATTCCAGTTCCACATTCCACAAACCCCAATACATGAAGGAAGGTTATGGATGCATGAATGGTCTTTGGAATGGCAGACGTATTTTCACATGATCAACAAGGTCGTCAGCATTGCCCCAATACCGGCTACTCCAGCAACGGTCATGAGTATGTCACTCAATGTGGACTCAGGTTTGGAGGACTCCGGTTCTGCTACGCCAAAGAACTCCACAAAGCCCTCCTGGAAACAATTGAAAACTCAGATTCAACATTAGATCACATTAGATCGGAATAACCTCTCAGCCAGCCATTAGTCAGCCTTTAGTCAACTTACCCATGAGTTGTTTTGCACCAGCCATCCTTCTGGTAAGTCAGCAGGTACACTGATATCTCCTCTCCCACCAGCTCCACATAGTCCTCTCTACCCTTCTCCTTCCAGTACTGACACACCGCAGCCTTCACATCATCCCCTCTGTCATCCAATGAAAGTCTGTTGATCATACCTTAGAATGTCCAGAAACATGTTACAATGAGTAGCTAACCTTGTGTAGCTAACGTTAGCTGTAGTTTATCATAGTAGTTATCATAAAAGCAATACCTACCATTGTATGAGCATCTGTGACCACAACCCTTTTCATTGTTGACTGAGCTTTGCTTTCGTTCCAGCTTTGATTCGAAAGTCCCGTAAATTCTCCTAGGAAACATTTCATGAGGTGCATGGTCTCAGTGTCCAGCACATCGTCTCCAGGTTGGCCACCCGATGCTCTGTCTGCTCTGTCTCTTCCCTGGTTAGCAACATCAAAGGTTTCCTGCTGACATTGCACTGTCTTCATTTTGATAATTATTGGAGCCTGCTAGCCTATGGTTTAAGTATGTCTTCAATGTTAGTCAGAAGGCTCACAACCACACAGGATGACTGATCCAGGGTTGAAAAATATCAGGGGAGATAGTCACCCAAGCTCTGTCACTGAGAGAGTGAGACGTAGATATGAGAGAGTCTAGGATAACTCTTGTCAAATATCCTTAAACTATCCTTCACATATCCTTCCATTTACATCCTTCTAGAGTAAGTAGCCAATGACACAGAATCATACCACTGAGTGTAACGTACACCTCATGCATTCTGCCACCCCAAAGAGACAGATGATACCAAACAGTTGATTCAGCTGATTTTTATTAAATGACAAACCCCACACTTGAATCGGACTACCATACATTGTTACAGCCAGAGATAATTCTCATGCACACACACACACAAGACACTTTCATAGTAAGAATTTCATATTCTTCAGCTTCAACCGAAGTGAGTTTTTCGTTTCATCACAGTGCAGGCGATGTCCCTGAGCGGGTAGGTACTTTCCCTGGACGGTCATGGCGCTGCAGATAATGCAGCGGTTCAGCCCGCCAATATTAGTGTACCCGTAAGAGTACTGATGACAGTATCCGGGAACGCAATCGATCCCTTTCTGTACCGTTCATTCCCCAGTATGAGCATTATCTTTTGTTGTTTATGCTTGTACCTCTCTGCGATGTATGGGCATTGGCCACCTGTGTTGTATACGTGATAGATGTGCTCACCCAGTAAGGTGTCGTTCTGCACAAAGTGTTTGATTTCCAGTGTACACCGGAAACATTTGTGCGTGTCAACCGTCTGTGGAAGGTGGTACATGTTGGCAGACTCTCTCGTTACACTGAAGTCTGGGGCGAAGTACGCTAAGGAGCTGTCTGTTTCAAAGACGCCCCATCTGTTCTCAGGACCAGGTCCTCTCTTAGTGAACAAAGGAGTGTCGTCGATAGACACGTCCAGTTTCAAACACTTCAGAGTTGTCTTGATGCTGTTGCCCATCTCCATGCATGCGATATAGTGATCTTCGCCAGACGGACATGCACAGACAATGCAGTGTTTGGTCCCGGCAATAGTAACGTACCCATCAGTTGCGTACAACACAAAATCGGGGAATGCTAGACCCCCGCTTTGGAACCACAGCTTCCCTTGTGTGAGAGAAGCTCCTTTTCGTGTCCCCTGTACTTAGCCTTAATGTACCGACACTGTCCTCCTCCTCTCTGCACGTGTTGATGTAATCCAGGGTCACCTCTTTGGTACCCGGAAAGTACGATGTTACAATCCTTACACTCGTACGTATCGTACTTCCCAGGTACGCGCATCATGACATTAGCGTCGTTCAATACTTCCAATTCATTTCTCCGAGCTGCACCAAAGTCTTTGGGATTCGTGTATCGGGGAGTTCCGCTAAGGTCGCCGTCCACGTCCAGGTGACATTCAGATACGTACACAACCTTGGGAACCCCCTGTATTATCTTAACTTCTGGGACGCGCTGAGGTCCAGCATCGCTGTTGCCTGAATTGCCTGGGTTCTGCATGGTTTGCTCTGGTAAATCACAATCGCTTAGTGTAAATGGTAGTGGAAATGGATGTGTCTTGGTGTTTAAACTTACCATCCTACCGATCCTTGACTTCAGCGATGTCATTTACAAAATAGCCTCCAACACTCTACTCAGCAAATTGGATGTAGTCTATCACAGTGCCATCCGTTTTGTTACCAAAGCCCCATATACTACCCACCACTGCGACCTGTATTCTCTCGTCGGCTGGCCCTCACTACATATTCGTCGCCAAACCCACTGGCTCCAGGTCATCTATAAGTCTTTATTAGGTAAATCCCCGCCTTATCTCAGTTCGCTGGTCACCATAGCAACACCTACCCGTAGCATGCGCTCCAGCAGGTATATCTCACTGGCCACCCCCAAAGCCAACATCTCCTTTGGCCGCCATTCCTTCCAGTTCTCTGCTGCCAATGACTGGAACAAATTACAAAAATCCTTGAAGCTAGAGGTTCCTATCTCCCTCACTAACTTTAAGCATCAGCTGTCAAAGCTGCTTATCGATCACTGCACCTGTATATAGCTCTTCTGTAAATAGCCCATCCTACTACCTCATACCCATATTTTTATTTTTTAACTTCCGCTCAATTTTGCACTCCAGAATCTCTATTTGCACTTCATCATCTGCACATTCCATCATTCCAGTGATTATGCTAATGTGTCATTTATTTTGCCACTATGGCCTATTTATTGTCTTCTTAACCTTACTGCATTTTGCACTACATTTGCACTCTGTATATAGATTTTTCTATTGTGTTATTGACTGTACGTTTGTTTATTTCCCATGTGTAACTCTGTGTTGTTGTTTTTTGTCGCACTGCCTTGCTTTGTCTTGGCCAGGTCGCCGTTGCAAATGAGAACTTGTTCTCAACTGACCTACCTGGTTAAATAAAGGTGAAATAAAATAAAAATACAAAAAATATATAGACAAACCTCCTTTATACATCTCCACAAGTGGACATGTCACCCTAAGGTGGATAACAATAACCCTGGTTGGATATAAGGACTCTGGTGAGATGACACCCCCTGTTGGACATGTCACCCTAAGGTGGATAACAATAACCCTGGTTGGATAGAAGGACTCTGGTGAGATGACACCCACTGGTGGACATTTGCCCTAGTAAAGTAACACAGGACTTATGTCAGAGACCTGTGTGATGGGTCCCTTATGAGTCTTCATGTGGATGTTAGTTAGAATGTATGGAACGTGCAATATGACACCCCCTGGTGGACAGTTGTCCTATGTCCTAGTAACACGGGACTTATGTAAGAGACCTGTGTGATGGGTCCCTTATGGGTCTTCATGTGGCTGTTAGGTAGTTAGAATGTATGAAATGTGCAATATGACACGTGAACAATTGCACTCTTTGGTCCATGTTTATAACATTTATCAAACACCAGGGCCAACATCTGCATTGAGGATCGTGTCAACCAGTAGTAGTCGCTAGGACTGTGGTGTCCTTCAGCTACACTGCGGACGTTCTGAGCAATGAAGAAATGTTAGCTGCTGAACCGGCCATATTCATGACAGGGTTGTTAGCCAAGATCTCCAATGTCTCAGCTAGAGCCTTGGTCTTTGCAAACTGAGCCAATTTGTGAGCCATGAAACGGTTTGACTAAGATCCAAGGCAGCAAAGGTCTTCACCAATGGGTCTCCGTGCACCAGGGCCCCGATGTTAGTGAACGGGGTGTACGGGGTGTAGGCTCTTGCTCCAAGTACCCAGGTTTTGATGGCTAGTTGGGACTTCATACAGGGAACAAGCAACAGCCCTCCGTCTACGCTTGCTGTGGCTCCCACAATCTACTATTCCTTTGTCTAAAGCTTTCGGTTCGGTCTCTGGGTCCACAACGTGAGCCTGTCTGTTGAAACCTAATATGACCGTGCGTATGTCAACGTTTACATCGGCCACAGCACGAAGGTCCACTTCAGGAGGAGCGTGGACGTCAACTTCACGAGGAGCGTGGACGTCAACTTCACGAGGAGCATGGACGCCAACTTCACGAGGAACAGGAACGTCCACGGGTGTGTCAAATTGAAGCAGTTCTGAACTGGAGGGTCTTGAGTGGTCCGGAGAAGATAGAGGGGAGCCATGCGAGCCTGTGATCACAGATTCTTCTTCAAGAGTGTAAACTGGCACATCAGGGTGATCACCCTTCGACACACCATACCAGTTCTGAGCGTCCTGCCGAGATACAGCTCCAACATCGGCTGGGTTGAGCGCATTTTCTGACATGAACATCTTCCTGGTCTCCATATTCCCTTTCAATTGCAGGGTGCGAAGAAGAATGCAGTTTTCGTGTCTAATGTACTGCTCACCTAGATTGGTTACATGAGGCGAATGTGACTGGGACTCTCTGTACTTGGCATCCATCCTGTCCCCGAGTATAATGTCCAAAGGGTTCAGGCCTACGGCTCCCATGTAGGAACTTTTCAGCTTCCTATGAGTGTACTCCGGATACATGGGGACACCTTGTCTATGGAGCACCATAGCCGTTTTACGAGGTATCACAAACCTAGTCTCTTCAGGGTGAGTTGTCCGAAGTGCCTTGTGTAAAGACATTTTCTTTTTTTCGTTACCCAGAATCTTCTCAACTATCGATATTTTGCTTGCAGCTATAGTTCTAACTTGCAAGAGTCTGATTTTGACAGCTTCATGTGTAGCAGCTCCTTTCGTCATTGAGATCAAATCTGTGTTGAACTGTGTGTATTCCGGGTACTCATAGAGTGTGCGTTTGTAGAAGTAACTCGGTTCAACAAAAGACAGTTTCTTGACAAGGGATTGCTCTGTATGTTTGGTCGAGGTTATCATGACCACCTTCATGTCTGCACCAGATCCCAGGTTCGTCCGATGATCCTGGTCTAGGGGTTTGAAGAGTGGTACACCAACTGATTTGCTTGATCGGAATATGCAGTGAAAGCGACATAATGCATGATATCTGAGGCTGAGGCGTAGAATTTGTTACCTCTTAACTCCTGGTAATCACCCTGTAGATGGTCATACATATCTACTAATCTTTTGGACATTCAGGACTCCTTCCCAAGTGTCATCTTTGTTATCCTCGCCTTGGCTTTAGCAAACACATCAGTATCCCGTTCCATGACAACTCTGTCTTCCAGAACACCAGTCTTTTTCAGGTGTTCCATTGTCACATTGTCCACCACCAGTCTGTTCTTATGGAAGAAATTGGCATGTTCTTTGATAGCG
Organism: Thymallus thymallus; assembly: GCA_023634145.1. NCBI lineage: Eukaryota > Metazoa > Chordata > Actinopteri > Salmoniformes > Salmonidae > Thymallus > Thymallus thymallus. Next base: position 14,524,129 of record CM042418.1, read on the forward strand.
TTCATGTGGGGCATCAGATTCTCCCCGTTGCCTGTCCAAGTAGTGAAGTATAACATGTCTTGGCTTTGGGTCAGTCCTGTAGACACTAGGGCTAGAATCACAGTCAGTGCTACTGCAGAGCCTGGCGCTGTGTATACACCCGTCTCTCCAATGTTCCAATGACGTTCCTGTACAGAAAACGTTTTGTACACTTAGTGGAATGTGTCAACCCTGCTGCTTTTAAACACTAGGACTGTGTGGGAGGGTACTGTGAAACCAAAGAGCAATGCTCCACCCTCCTAGCAACCACCCCTCCTGTACCGAAACATCCAGCATACCATCACTACACAAACCAAGGGTGGCACATAAAGAAATTACATCATACTGTGAAACCAAAGGGAAATGCTCCAACCTCCTAGCGACCATCCCTCCTGTACCGACACATCCAGCATACCATCACTACACAAACCAAGGGTGGCCCATAAAGAAATTACATCATACTGTGAAACCAAAGGGAAATGCTACAACCTCTTAGCGACCATCCCTACAGTACCGAAACATCCAACATACTATCACTAAACAAACCAAGGGTGGCCCATAAAAGACATGACATCACTAGGGTGTCTCATATTACACTATAAGAACCAGCGTTTACTTATAATTCTTTTGTGACACATGTATAGATATAATGTGCATGTATTGCACCTGTCTGAATAATAAAAGAAAAAGTATTTGATACATTGTGTTTGTTATATCTTGTTTTTATTTCACAGGAATATATGAATGTACAAGTTGGCAAACGGGAATATAAAAAAACAGTATAAGAAGTACTGGTTGGCATGCATACAGCGGGTGAAATAAGTATTGAACACGTCACCATTTTTCTCAGTAAATATATTTCCAAAGGTACTATTGACATGACATTTTCACCAGATTTTGGTAACAACCCAAGTAATCCATACATAGAAAGAAACCAAAACAAATAAGTTCAGAAATTAAGTTATGTGTAATAATGTGAAATGACACAGGGGAAAAGTATTGAACACACTTACTGATATTTATTTAATACTTTGTACAAAAGCCTTTGTTGGTAATGACAGCTTCAAGACGCCTCCTGTATGGAGAAACTAGTCGCATGCATTGCTCTGGTGTGATTTTGGCCCATTCTTCCACACAAACAGTCTTCAAATCTTGAAGGTTCCGTGGGCCTCTTCTATGAATCTTGATCTTCAGTTCTTTCCATAGATTTTCAATGGGATTTAAGTCAGGTGATTGGCTGGGCCATTCTAGCAGCTTTATTTTCTTTCTTTGAAACCAATTGAGAGTTTCCTTGGCTGTGTGTTTGGGATCATTGTCTTGCTGAAATGTCCACCCTTGTTTCATCTTCATCATCCTGGTAGATGGCAGCAGATTTTTGTCAAGAAGGTCTCGGTAAATTTGCCCATTCATCCTTCCTTCAATTATGTGAAGTTTGCCAGTACCATTTGCTGAAAAGCAGCCCCACACCATGATGTTCCCACCTCCAAACTTCACTGTTGGTATGGTGTTTTTAGGGTGATGTGCAGTGCCATTTCTCCTCCAAACATGGTGTGTATTATGACATCCAAACAGTTCAATTTTGCTCTCATCTGACCACACTATATTCTCCCAGTATTTCACTGGCTTTTCCAAATGTTGTGCAGCAAACTTTAAACGAGCTTCAACATGCTTTTTTTTCAGCAATGGAGTCTTGCGTGGTGAGCGTGCATACAGGCCATGGCGGTGGAGTGCATTACTTACTGTTTTCTTTGAGACAACAGTACCTGCTAATTGCAGGTCTTTTTGTAGCTCTCCACAAGTGGTCCTTGGCTCTTGGACAACTCTTCTGATTATTCTTTTCACGCTTCTGTCAGAAATCTTGCGAGGAGCACCTGGTCGAGGCAAATTTATGGTGAAATGATTGTCTTTCCACTTTCGTATTATGGCCCCAACAGTGCACAACAGTGCAGAACATTCAGAAGCTTAGAAATGCGCCTATAACCAATACCATCATTATGTTTTGCAACAATTAGGTTGCGAAGGTCTTGAGACAGCTCTTTGCTTTTACCCATCATGAGATGTGTACAAACCTATTTGTTTTGGTTTCTTTGTATGTATGGATTACATGGGTTGTTACCAACATCTGGTGAAAATTTCATGTCAATAGCACCTTTGGAAATATATTTACTGAGAAAAATGGTGACGTGTTCATTAATTATTTCACCCGCTGTATATGATCCTTAGGTAAATGCCTGTGGGGTGTGTTACATAGTCACAGTATAAGGCTTTTGACATTACATTAGACAAAGCAATGAGTCACTTTATTATCCGGTTCCCCTTGGCTGTTTGTGTCCCCAGCCACAACACTGTGCACATGCTTCCCCGTGACAAGACGGTTCCTTTTACTACACTCGGAGCATGACATAGAAGATATCTTACTTAGGGCCTTGTGAACATCGGGGTTGATGAAACAACTTCTGCACACCACACAGCCCTGCATCAACATGTTACTAAGGTCACACAGCTCCTTCTGTGTGAACTGGCCAGGCTTAAGCTTTTCCAAGAGCGAGATCAAACTCTCTTCCAGACGAAGCCTCTCTTCAGGGGCCTTATATCCTAGCCGTTTATAAAGCCCCTAGGTCATTGAACTGTGGCTGTTGTGTAGCTGTGTTATTTGAAAGGAGTAGCCAGGTAGCTGTAAAACTACCAAAGATAAAGAGAGAAAACCGCTACCGGGAAAACACACATCAGTAGAAGAGACTACCTAGAGTGAAACCCGTTTGCCAGATAGTCAGCAGAGAGAAAAAGTAGGAAATATCCTAGCAAGAACACACACAGCCCTGAACCCCCACAAATATCAATAGTTCAAACAATAATTTACACCCACATAATTTCAATTCATCACCATAGCATGTAAAAACCAGCTATAAGCCTAGAGAAGTTGCAAACAAGTGTATTAAACAAAATGAATGACAGTTCAATCAACACCCTAGGCCTTAATTGTCCCAGAGTCTTAGGCCACAATCATCAGTACATCAACCCTTTACCCGGCATAAATGTAATTAATCAATTCAACGAACAACTCTACAATAAACACTCACAATAACCCACCCTCAGTTTGTCCCTTTACAGGTCTGTCCCTTTAAATGTCAATGGGTCAGAGTGACAAACACTCCACAATGTCAATGAAGATGATTAAGCATAGAACCTGGGGTATCCCAAATATAGGAACAACACAGGAAATCCTTCCCAGGAAAATAGTATCCACCAGGCCCAAAAACACTGACTCAACCAAGCCAACGAATCTTCCTGTTTAAACCTTTCCACTTTTCAAAATGGAGACCCACTTCCTGTTACATCATACATCAAGAGCTTTCTTAAAGTGGCAATGCATGGTGAAGGCTCCATCTATGAGTTTTGCCACACTCTTCCCCCCATGAACAAACAAAAACTGCACCCATAACATTTGATCCAGGCGTGGAGGCAATCTTACATTACGAAAATCCCAGAAAATCATCATCATCATCGGATTCTTCTAAAAAGAGTCTCCCAAGGTTTTGCGTCTGACGCCAATCTAGCTCCTCTGCGGTAGGATAACAGGGTTTTAGGTCAACAGCATGCACTGTCCTAACATCTTCCCCTGTGTCCTCCATAGAGACCAAGTAGGTCACTGGGCCCAACTGCTCAACCACCCGATAAGGACCCTTCCACCTTGCAGCCAGTTTTGCCATATATTGGATTGATGCTTTGGATATAGGATGAGCACGGACCCAGTCACAAGACTGTGGTGGGTAATAGACATCACGTCTGTGTTTATCATAATTTCTGCGCTGACGCCGCTTTGCTTTTATTCTGCTTTCCTCCACTCTGGCCATCAAGGTTTGGTGGTGATGAAGTGCATCGAAAGCCGGGCAATCCGGTGACACATCAGAACATTGCAGAGCTTTGTCCATTGGGCCTTTCAGCGGTCTTCCTAGATGCAATTCGGCAGGAGTGACTTCAGAGGTCTCCTGGACAGCGGAATTCAAGGCAAAGCGAAACTCCGGTAGATGCTTATCCCAGGTTGTGTGCTGATCCCCTACAAATGATGCAATCATACCCTTCAGAGTGCGGTTGACCCTCTCTGTAAGGTTGGTCTGTGGGTGGTAGGCTTTGGTTAGTCTTGCATCTACACCCCAATAAGTACAAAGATCTTTATATATTTCTGAAATGGGCCCCCGGTCAGACAGGATACGATCTGGAATACCAAATCTGGTAAATATTTCCTTTCTCAGAATCAACGATATAGCAGTTGCGGTAGCTTTGCGAATTGGAAACAGCTCAACCCAATGAGTGCAGTAATCAACTACTAGCAACAAGAATTGATTCCGGCTGCCTCTGCTTGCGGGAAATGGCCCCATCAGATCAATCCCAAGCATTTCATTTGGATGCTTCACAACAGCCTGCTGCAACTTCTAAGCAGGTCTTCCAATGTCAGGTTTAAATCGCTGTACAAACTTCTTGGTGTCCGTCCACATGCCAGGCCAGTAAACTACCTCCTGCAGTCGTCTGTAAGTTTTGAAGACACCAAGATGGCCACTCATGGGATTGTCATGATATGCGTGGATGATATCCACTGTCAGGATAGAAGGAAGGTATACACAGTAATGAGTGTTGTTAGTTCCATCTCCTCTTGTAGTTTTCCTGTACACCTTATCTTGTAAGATGCTGAATTTTCCATAGAATCGGCTCTTAGAATCTTCTTCAGATAGACTCTTGTGGATTGACATGACCACTGGATCATTCTGCTGGGCTTTCCACACATTCTCATTATCCAAAGGAAAGGAATCCTCAGGGCTCTTACCAGCGGTAGTAGTGCTGCACAATATAGGGAAGTCCACACTGTCCTCTGGTATTCGTGATAGAGCATCGGGTACAACATTCAGTTTTCCTTTGCGGTACTCAATGATGAAGTTGTATTTTTGGAGTCTGATAGACCAACGAACAAGACGACTGTTGGTTTTAGCTGAAACAAGAACCCATTGTAGTGCTGCATGATCAGTGATGATGGTGAAGACTTTTGGTTCCAAATAGTAACTCCACTTCTCCAAAGCCCAAACCACCGCCAGGCACTCCCGTTCTGTAGTGGAGTAATTCCTTTCTGCAGAATTAAGGGTGCGACTTGCATATGCAAGAACTTCTTCAGTTCCAGGTCCTGTTTGTTGTGCCAAAACTGCTCCAAGGCCGGTTTGACTAGCATTGGTGTACACTATGAAATGAGCACTAAGATTGGGATGGCCAAGCACTGGAGAAGTGGTGAGACGGGTTTTAAGAGTATCGAATGCTTTCTGACACGCAGGGGTCCATTTGAACCTAACTCCTTTCTTCTTCAAGTGATTACCATCCAGCCATACTCAAGAAGCTCTGTACGGCCTTAAGAGAAGTGGGAACTGGGTCTTGCACTGCCGCAAGCTTTGCTGGATCTGCCTGGATACCTTCTGCGTTGACCACATGACCAAGAAACTTGATTTCTGTCAAACAGAAATTACACTTCTTTAAGTTCAATGTCAAACCAGCAGTTTTTAGTTTGTCCAAGACAGACTGTATGTCTTGCAGATGTGCCACGACCGAGGAAGAATAGATAATGATATCGTCAAGGTAGACAAGACAGTTCTTTCACCTCAGTTCTCCCAGGACGGTCTCCATCAACCGCTGAAATGTTGCTGGTGGGTTTTTCAACCCAAAAGGCATGACTTTGAATGAGAATAATCCAGCAGGTGTAACAAAAGCTGTTTTATCTTGGCTGCCCGGATCCATGGACACTTGCCAGTAGCCGCTATTCAAATCCAGACTCTGTTTCTCCTTGGACTCTAGTCCTAACTCGTTCCGCAAGTTCATCCTCATAATCCTCTGACAGGAAAGTTGATATAAATAAGGTTTGAAACTCCTCCCAAATTGACACTTGTTCACAAGCTAATTCCCACCAGTCTCTTGCTATTCCATGAAGCACGTTTTGGAGGGTGGCAAGAACTTCGGAATCAGAGAAGGGATGAATAGACAGGAAATCATTACATTTTGAAAGGAAACATAAAGGGTCCATATCGTATTGTATACAACCACGGCTCTATCATCCAACAGCCACAGCTCATGGGGACCACAGTTTCTGAGACCTAGACTAGCACTCAAGAAAAGGATTAACAGTGTTCATCTTCTAACCGACCAATGTGTTATAAAACTATATCCCTCCCATTGGCTTTAGAGTGTATACCTTGTTAACAACAAAACCCCTTAAGCATTTAGACAGACCAAGGTCAGAACCATAAGCAAGAGGCACACAGACAGGTTTATGTATATACATGATGAAGTAATACTTTATTGAGTCATAAACAATGGATACCAAAACAATATATGTCAAAGTACATCACCATAGAGCATGGAACGTGTTACATCCCCTGATTGCTAACATCAACCCCAACCCATGATATACTACTGTAAATAAAGGACCGTATAGTATATCACACATAGATAGGGAGTCACATTTCACCTTTAATACAATTTCACCACATGTTACACAGATCAAGGACTCAAATTCAGCTGTAGGATTATTGTTTCATTGAAAAACATGAGGCGAAATCACGCGCCAGTTCATGGTTATCTTGGTCAGTCTTGTGATTGCAGCAGTCCGTCATCATCACACGGGACCACAGGATAGATTCTCCAATGATAGAGAAAATGGACATCCGGAAGGCATCTAGGGCTTTGTAATCTGCGTCTGTTATATAGAGCTCGAGAGCCTCTGATGTTTTTGGCAAGGTCCTTATTGCGACCCTTAAATCTCTCTACGTAGTACATATTCAGCCAGGAGTGCACGTCCTTGTGAGTCTTGTTTCTTTCGAATAGACAGGCCAAGCCGTCCACGATGGCTTCAACCAGGTTCATGTTGTCCATCTCACCCCCGGGGAAGTGTTCAGGGTGATGGGGGTTCTTCTCGTAATGGTGCTTGAATCCAAAGTTGGCCATGGCTGTCGTCTGAGAATCTGAGTCAGTGTACAACCTATCCAGTGAGCTGGCTTTTGCTTCCTCTTCAGTCTGGTTACCTCCGTAGCGTTTGCTGAGCTTTCACGGCCAGGGCTGCTTTCTCCATGTGTACGGCCATGATACCCGCGTACGCAGCTGCTTCAATTGTACTGGTCTTGCTAGATTCGTGACACACGATGCTTCGCACGTAATACCGATCGGCCAGAAGGTCCAGAGTGTCTTCGCAGCGCCTGGTGGCTTGTTCTAGAGCTCTGGCAACCACAGCACCGATGACGGTCACAAACGTGTTGTGTGACAGGAAGGCCTTATGATGCTCCCTTGTGGGGAGACTATCCACCAATGCTTTCTCACACTCGGGGCCCCAGAAGTTGGCATTTGTAGCAGAGCACAGGGTATGAACCAGTTTGATAGTCGCATACGGGGTTGAAGGGACATCTATCTTCACTTTCTTGGCGCGTCCACTCTTTAAGATGTCTTGGACAGCCTGATTCATCCGAGCTGGCTTGTAGACATATGTATTGTGCTCGGGGATCAACGGTGCTGGTTTCGGTGGTGACCCAGTGCCCTTAGAAGAGGCTCTGGTTCTGGTAGGAGATTTAGCGGAAGCTATTGTGTCTCTCCTGGCTGGATTCGTGACAAGATTGACATATGCAAGCAAATATTGAAGGTGATATCTATGCTGAACAAGGGGCAGACGTGAGCACCGTTAATAAATAGAGATGAACCGGACTATAGGTCCTATAGCAAGTATGAGACTCGAGGACAACATCAGCCGTGGTGATGCGTTTCCAGGTGCCACAGCCTTAATAGTGGATCCTAGGTCTACTTTCCACAAGACTGTGCAGTTTGCGACAGAAAAACTGTGCACTTCGTTCACGTGCCCCACTATAGCCGTTCTCCTACACTGGTAGGTTGCAGTGTGGTTACACGTGTCGCCATAAATCATTAGAGCGTTGGTGCTAGTTAGGTTGTGCAACACGGTGATCCCCGAGAGTATATCATCCCCTCCGTTGGATCTGGAGATGACTCCTTGTTTGTTGATGCGATACAACCCGACCCTTATATCGCTCGCAGTCAACACAAACCAGCTAGTGGACAAAAAACGGTCAGGATCTGAGCTTGGACACACCAGTTTCTCAGTTGTAGCAATGGGGAACGTAAGCTCCCCGATCGCCAGAGCTTCAGCGGTCACATCCACACATCCACACAGGCTCGAAAGGAGGCTCAGTAGAAGGAGGCTTGGTGGCAGCGTCCGCGCTTGGGGCTGTAGCCACGACATCCCCAGGTCTGGCGATCGCGCCTGTATCTGTGGTTGCTGTGCTACTAGGCCTACCGGTCAGATGCACATACGCGTCGGGTGCCCGCGTAGTAGAGTTTGGAAACTGTCCCTCTGCAGACAGGAAGGTGACAGTTGATAATGTAACAAGAAGATAGCTGAAGGGTGTAGTTGAAAAAGCCATGGCTTCTCACAAGCAAAACTGGATGGAGAATGATGTGGATACCACATACACTTAATAGGCTGAGTCTGACAATGAACACCAATGAACACCTTCCCCTAGTACAACGTTAGATATAGGACGTAGAACTCACAAGAAATTGTCTACACTGCTCAGGCTCGTCGTCCTCATCGGCAGGTCTTGGTTCTTTGTACTAGACCTCAGTTTTATGAGTACAACAATCAATAAAGGGCAGGTTAGAGTGGATAGGGTGACTGAAGCAGCAGCCATGAACCGGTTGCGGCCTATCATGCGCTCACAGTCGACACATTTGGTCCCCTGAGATTGCGCTGCTGTCTCAGCGTACACTTTGTCAATGTATTTCCGTGCTGTAGCGTCCATGGCGATTATGTCCTCTAACACGGCCTTTCCTCACCGCAGCAACTCAGAAGACTGAGCAGATCGGTTCTGAACGCTAGCCAGAGACGTGTGTATGTCGGCCTCGGACAGAGAGTGCACGTTCGATATTATCCTGGGCCTCTTGGTCACCCGGACCGGACTCTGGTTGTTCGTTGCGTCGATGCCACGCGCTCTGCCAGATGCGGTCCTCAGCGTATACGTGTCCGATTGGGCCTGGTAGCAGATAGGACCGAAGCACGGGGCTCCACACACCACAGGACACTCCAAGCCTATCTCGCCGTTCTCGTTCACCTCACACGCTGAGACCGTGTCATCGTCGAGTTCCAGAGGTTTGCATATTCTCCTCGAGTCACACTGGGGCACCCTGTAGTTGGAGTGCGTGTCGTTCACCATCGACCTGTCCAGCCAACAAGTCCTGTTACCATTAGAAGAGTCTATGAAGGGCATGTACCAGTGGGAAAGCACGACTGGGTTCCAACTCTCCCTCTTGACGATCATCACAAGCCTAGAGGTATGTCGGTGTAAAACTCCTTGATGAAGTAGGGTTCACACCCCGTCATATCCGCCCTCTGTAAACCCTGAGCACACGAGTAAGCGCTGGTGAGCTTCCTGGAAGGCGAACGTGACGGCGTTGAGCTGGACTGACAACTTGAACGCGCCACTCTTCCAGGTGTCCAGCAACTCGTTGAACTTACTCGCACCCTTAGACCTGGAGACCAGCTGGTTGTCTGCGAGAGGGTCTGCATGGAGGGGAGCGTACGACAACGTGCTGGGAAAATGGTCCACTACGTCTGTCAGGGCGTCGTCGATCAAGGTCCTGTAGTATCTCATCACATCCACGACTTGAGGATCTGAAGCTGAGACCTTTCCGTGGTATGACAAGAGTTTGGATACGGGGTCCGATAAGCTCCAGCGCTGGTTGATGATATGCGTGTCCATGAGCAGCTAGGTCGCTGAAGGCCATGTCGAGCGACACCATGGCCCTTTTGTACTCGTGCGTGGCCGTTGTCAATGCTACAGTTGCATCGAGCCAGGTGCCAGAAAAGCACAAGTGATCACAACCTTGATGAGAGTCAGGTAAGCCTCTGCAGGCCACCTGAGAACACTCGGGGTAATCGACTTCGAGCTCGGTCCAGTTGAGCCCTAGGAAGAAATGGTAAGCAAAGTAGGAGCTGCCTTTCTTGGGTGTGCGCATCTTCCATCTGCCGGGGTTGAGTATCACCCTGGGATCCAGGGAGTCGGGAGCTGCGTCACCGTTTGTGATCAGACGATCCGGTACTGAATCTAGAACGGGAGCCGAGGGTTCACCGGCACTTGCGGCAGTCGACGGTGAGTGTTGACTAGACACCGGGTAAAGAATAAGAACCAGAGCTGACAACAGTAGTAGGAGATTTGCGTGAGGTTGCAGTGATGTTGTTCGTCAAGGCGACGGGGTTCTTCATCATTGCCGTTTTCTATAGCGTTGTTCTCTACATCGACTCCCTTTACACATGGAGCAAAGTATCGCGATTAAGGTCATGTTGATTAGTACAGCAAGTACAGTAGCGCTCAGAGACATGCCCCCTACACGCATCACTGTCAGCTCCGTCCTCTTCTCATTCCCTGCAAGCAACGAACCAAGTCGAGAGAACACATCCCTCAGATCCCCGAGAGACTCGTTCATCCCGCTCACACAATCGTAGGTCTTTTGAAAGTACTTGTCTGAGTAGGGTATGCGATCAGCGAGACCACATTCCTGTCAAGGTATAACGAGTTGTGCATTTGTTTATGGGTCTTTGGACACCAATGTTGTACTGGACTGTCAGTTGACTAACTGTAGTCTGTTGCTCTGCACAATTAATGTCAACCTCCTTTTTTACCACTGGCCGGCCGTTGGCTGGGTGTCCTTTAGGTGGTGGACCATTCTTGATACACACAAGAAACTGTTGAGCGTGAAAAACGCAGCAGTGTTGCAGTTCTTGACACACTCAAACCGGTGTGCCTCGCATCTACCACCATACCCCGTTCTAAGGCACTTAAATATTTTGTCTTGCCAATTAAAAATCTTTATATTACCTGTCTCCTCCCCTTCATCTACACTGATTGAAGTGGATTTAACAGGTGACATCAATAAGAGATCATAGCTTTCACCTGGAATCACCTGTTCAGTCTATGTCATGTTTTGAACACTCAGTGTATATGTGAGAGGTCCCACGGTTGTCATGTAACTTTTCACCTTGGAGATCACAGGCTCTTCCGTGTGCATGTAGTAGCCCGGAATGTACTGAGGGGACGAAGGCTGCTACAATCCAAACGAGAACGGTTTCAGGTCACACAGGATCTTACCGTGTATGGCGCCGTGGTTGACACGGATTATCATTTTAACCAAGATTATATCGGTCGAGATTGCAATCGGGTACCCTGTGCCTCCTTGGGGCCAATTGTTATCAGCGTAGTCACCCAACTCCATGCAGGAACAGGAGCCTCTGATGCACTCTACCATTTTGGATATCAATTGCATGCTGTCAAGAATTGACGCCAACCCCAGTGAGCCTTTGGGAGAGGGAAGTGCTGTGCCATTCGTCTTCACGCTCTTGCTCGAAAGCCAGTCTTCTTCCTCTCTCGTCAGCACAGGTGTCCCGAGCAAGCGACTCGAGTCCAACACACTCACTTGATTCTCTGGCGGTCGACAATGGCACCAATACCCTAGCACGATGCGCAGCCCCGCTAATGTAGCTGTCGCAAACAATTTGCAGGGCTGTGGTGGTCTTCTTCCGTCTGTATACCAAAGGAAGGGAACCTGAGACCGTCGCTCCGTGCAACCATAAAGGGAGAATGTACGCAGATCCTGTCCCTATCCTGATCGACAAACGCTACCAGGTCCTTGTAATTCAAGTTGATGACCTGCGCGCCGTACGGTATAAACTTGACCGTGTCGATGGAGTCCCGGATGACAAGTACACTGACAGACAATGGAGCACCTACAGTGGGGAGAACAAGTATTTGATACACTGCTGATTTTGCAGGTTTTCCTACTTACAAAGCATGTAGAGGTCTGTAAGGACATGTAAGGACATCAGGGATAAAATTGTAGACCTGCACAAGGCTGGGATGGGCTACAGGACAATAGGCAAGCAGCTTGGTGAGAAGGCAACAACTGTTGGCGCAATTAGTTCAAGATGACTGTCAATCTCCCTCGGTCTGGGGCACCATGCAAGATCTCACCTCGTGGGGCATCAATGATCATGAGGAAGGTGAGGGATCAGCCCAGAACTACACGGCAGGACCTGGTCAATGACCTGAAGAGAGCTGGGACCACAGTCTCAAAGAAAACCATTAGTAACACACTACGCCGTCATGGATTAAAATCCTGCAGCGCACGCAAGGTCCCCATGCTCAAGCCAGCGCATGTCCAGGCCCGTCTGAAGTTTGCCAATGACCATCTGGATGATCCAGAGGAGGAATGGGAGAATGGATGGGGCCATGTATTGCGAGATCTTGGCCAACAACCTCCTTCCCTCAGTAAGAGCATTGAAGATGGGTCGTGGCTGGGTCTTCCAGCATGACAACGACCCGAAACACACAGCCAGGGCAACTAAGGAGTGGCTCCGTAAGAAGCATCTCAAGGTCCTGTAGTGGCCTAGCCAGTCTCCAGACCTGAACCCAATAGAAAATATTTGGAGGGAGCTGAAAGTCCGTATTGCCCAGCGACAGCCCCGAAACCTGAAGGATCTGGAGAAGGTCTGTATGGAGGAGTGGGCCAAAATCCCTGCTGCAGTGTGTGCAAACCTGGTCAAAAACTACAGGAAACGTATGATCTCTGTAATTGCAAACAAAGGTTTCTGTACCAAATATTAAGTTCTGCTTTTCTGATGTATCAAATACTTATGTCATGCAATAAAATGCAAATTAATTACTTAAAAATATACAATGTGATTTTCTGTATTTTTGTTTTAGATTCCGTCACTCACAGTTGAAGTGTACCTATGATAAAAATTACAGACTTCTACATGCTTTGTAAGTGGGAAAACCTGCAAAATCGGCAGTGTATCAAATACTTGTTCTCACCACTGTACGTTCATGTCTGACGATAATCCCAATCTCAGGTTCGGCATGTCTGGAACCAGGACAAACCTTTTGTTCAGCGGAGTCCCTTGGGCCGCACGCTGGAAAAATATACCCCCTTCCAGTTTGTACAATCCATCCACGTGAGCGTAAGAGTATCCTCCGTCTCCGAAGGTGGAGGTCCTTGTGTACCGGTAATGCAAAGTCCGGATCTTGGTGGGTCCTCTAGGGTGTACTCTCCCATGGTCCAGCGACCAGGTCTAACTTGGTCACAACTTGTATTCTTCTGAGCGAACACGGATACGCTGTCCAGGTTCAGAAAGGCTCCGTGTGAAGACACGAGCAGGCCTAGCTGCCGTAACACAGTCTCTGCTTGCTCCTGCCGAGGTGTCAAAGGGTGGGTTTGTGTACGATTGTGCGATTGAGGAGGAGTGTAACGTTGACAGGTTAGCAATTCTCCTAGGCTGTCCTCCACGTCCGCCGGCTGAATGGTGTTCGGGCAGATGATGACAGCATCTCCATGCCGGCACACGATGCAGTTCTGGGAGGATAGTGGAACATCATGACACCCTCGAATGGGATCATCGATAGTTCGCCGGTACAGGGGCTTGGCATCCTGGTCATACACTGTTACCAGTCTAGAACATCGCTCCTTATCACTACTGCATTTAAAAAAAATTACTCTGTGTGCCTTAGTATGACGTCCGCGAGCGTGTCTGCTGACAGTCCGGGGATCAACTCTAACTTTGACCCGTATAGGTTGTTGAACATATCAAAGTTGTCAGACTTTGCTGTCCAGACGTTCACGTCGATGACTACCACTCGCGGAGCTCGGTTCCGCCACTGTTTAGACTGGAAGGTCGCTATCCAGTCGAGTACAGCAGCAAGTTCTTCATGGTAAGGTGCGGCTCGGCTAGAGTGTAAGAATCTGAGCTTCACGCCAATCTTACCCCCGCAGCTCTTGAGGATGATAGTTTTCAGAGTATCCTGGCCTGATATCTCAGGCCTTTTCACAGTGTCCTCCTTCTATAGGGATCGCACGGCTATTGGCAAGTACTGCTCATCGAGACCCGTGTACCATTTGAGCGCGTTGGGTGTGTACCTGTGCGACATAACCATGGGAATTGTGACTCTGGTCTGTACGATGAGCGTGTCCTGTTCCCCTACCCACCACGGATTGGGTTGTAGGAAATGAATGGATGTGTTGGGCTCCACATCTCGGCCATCTTTACGGGTAACAAACGGTTTCACCACCATGTCATACAGGTTCTTCGCGGTGTGGTAAAGGGAGAGTGTGTTCAGTCTGTAGTACAAGGATTCAGCTGGGGACTGTATGTCATGCAACATATTTTCAAAGTTGAACATACACGAGGTCCGTTGTTCATACGAGGTCATCTCTCTGCACAGCATTACGAATTCGGCAGGAGGGTAGAGTGTACATTGGTCAGGAGGTCCGGCACCTTGTAATGTTCTGAATGTCCGCAAACCTTGTCGTACCAGGATGTGCCGGCTATTATCACACTCTGGCCTCCAGGACACGAGACTCTTTGCAGCCAACACATCTCGCGACCCTAATACATCCCCACGAAATACCCCGTCGGACACACGGAGGCACATCTTTGTCCTGAGATGATGCGGTAAACCAAAGAGGGTTGCCCCAGAGGACACCGGTACAGACCTAGTCCCTGGCCTCTGTCCGTGCACACAACAACAGTGTACGTCGGGTCGTTAATTTCGGAGCAGCCCGAGACCCAGAGTGCTGTTAGCATATGTGTAACGGTAAGCAGCGTCGTCATGGTCATTCTCATCACGCGTGGACATCGTCCGATTAACAAATCAGTTAATTTTAAAGAAAGTCACAGGATAACCCGAGCCTGGCAACTATGGAACATCCCAAACAGAAAACCGTCCTTAGTCTCTTTGACGGCACAGGCAGTATTTGCAGGCCATTCATCGAAGCCGGTTGGAAAGTGCGAAGGCTAGACGTCAACGGTAGCCACGGTGCTGATATCGTTGTAGACATACGAAACTGGGACCCTGCTACAGAGTGGTCAGGGCCAGCTCCCGACGTTGTATTCGCCGTACCTCCTTGTGAAAACTACAGCTCGGCCAGGACTCACGCCAAGACACCCAGGGACCTGAAGCTCGCCGACTCGCTGGTGAGAAAGACTATAGACATCATAGAGTACTTCCATGCCACCAACCCTGCCATGCAGTACTTTGTGGAAAACCCCGACTCCAATGCTCTGGAAGAGATGGGTTTCACACAGGCTTTACGAAGATATCGAGAATCACCCCACGAGCGTCTTTGTTAAGCTGATGAATCGCGGTGAAGGAAAGAAAACGTGTCAGAGTGTCACACGTGCCAAGAGCGAAGGGTTCAGGATGCCCTCTAAAGACAAGCGCGTCGTTAGACTCGACTACTGTCATGAATTGTTATAATCTCCACCCGGCACAGCCAGAAGAGGACTGGCCACCCCTCAGAGCCTGGTTCCTGTCTAGGTTTCTTCCTAGGTTTTGCCTTTCTAGGGTGTTTCTACATCTGCATTGAGGGGTGCTTCTACATCTGCATTGCTTGCTGTTTGGGGTTTTAGGCTGGGTTTCTGTATAGCACTTTGTGACATCGGCTGATGTAAAAAGCGCTTTATAAATAAATGTGATTGATTGATTGATACGGCACCAAGTACAGAAAGAGGACCCGGTTGATGACCAACAACCTATTCCGAGGCATGATGTGCAAAAAGAACTGTGGCAACATCAGGGACGGGAAGCACATCGAGGTAGCGCAACGTGGACCACGCTTGTCCTCGGATACCAATAGAGTGACACTCGGAAAGCGTACGCACACCTTGGATGAGCTACACGCATACCCAGCCGGTCTAGTGAACACCATATTCAAGCACGTCAACAGAGGTGTATCCTGCGAGACAGGGTGTTGGCCCCACACACCCGGAACCCGTGTTGACTCCACTAATGAGTACTTGATGCACACCTTGCCTGTGTTGTCTATTGTCTTGTGATATGTACTCTATACCTTAGTGAATGTCGTCTGTACTAGCCATATGCCAACGATCATATAGTGAGTTGGTTGTTGTGATAGACGGTGATGAAATTGAAATGAAAAATAAAAAGACATAACCACTCGAGGTTGGTACATTTGTGTTTTTATTCCACAAAGGCCATGGAATGTGTACATACTACATGTCAGGGTACAAAACATTTCGGTTTAGTGTGCGTAGCAAAGACCAGAGCACCCAGCTTGCACTTGGAGTGCACTCTATTGTGTATAGGACAAGGGTAAGTTGTAGACCTTTCATTCACCTGGACACAAAAGAGTCCAGATCCAGTCTCCTTGATAGTCACAGGGACACCCCAGAGCAACGCCAGTCTCCGAGCTTCGCTTTCCACCCGAGCTTGATCCGGTACTTACTCGAGCCAGGAGACTACCAAGGGTTGACAGTATAGCTGGGATTTCAAGACACGTGGAAAAGGCTCCCCAGTGATGTTACATCGCCTTTTATGTGGTTGGAGCAGCACAGGGTTGACAGAGCCCCACTTTTCACGCGACGGTAGAATCCCCACCGGCTCACAGGTGCACGTTATACAGTACTTTACCAAGTCGTCAAACTTTAGATCATCGCTCAGGTGCACTGTGAAGATGTAAGGGAACGCACTCGGTCTGTCCGTTAGAGTCCCCGGGAGGTTGTTGAACGTTTGTAACGTGTTCACGGTGAACAGTTCACTTGTTTCTTCCCTCAGGCAAAGCGAAACAGGGCGCATCGGCTCGCCTGATCTCGGTTCACCGGGCGTCTGGCTTTCAGCTGAGTCGTCGTCTACATTATCGAGATTGTTATCGCCTTGTGTCTCTTCGTCACCATTAGACAAGGGTTCCTCTCCCTTTTCATCTCGCCCTTGGCGTTCTTGCTCCTCTTCACCTTGATCCTCTCTGTTGTTGTCAGGGTAGTTCCAATGTGAAACGATATATGATCTACTCCCACCAAGGGGATCCCATGGAGAGACTGATGGTCCACGACACTTCGGTCCTGTAGCTATCACGTCGATCGGTTCAGGGGGTTCCAAGCTAACATTATCGGAGTAGTACAGGCCGAGAGCTCGGTTGAAAAGAGGGTAGTGGTGCATGATGTCATACTTTCTGCTGAGCATCTCACCTACCGTGTGGCAAAAGAGCGAGCACACTCAGGAGCCGAGCTGCAGTTCCTCGTCCTTAGGGGTCTGTGTGTGATGCTCTAAAAAGATAGCGCACTTGACATCCTTTGACATACACATGTCAACAAAATCAACCTGGGTAGCCACGGATCGCAGGTCTACGATAGGCTCCAAAGTCTTCGAAACGTATGTCTCACCCCAGTACGCAGGTTGTTTCCCCAGATCCCAGGATGGTAACATCCTTGAGTACCCGAGTGAGGAGGCTCGTCGTGCCTTCAAAGTCTGAGGCTACTATGCAGTGTTCCACATGTGCCACTCGTCTTCAAGGCACAGTAGCAATTTACTACTGGAGGCTTCGAAGGCTTCGAAGGCTTCGAAGATGAGGTCTTATCACTTAAGGTCATCACTTGACTCCGTTTCAGTCCATGTGCCTTGTTCATGTTAGACGTCATGGTTCCCAAGACACAGTAGTAGAGCTAGATGGAACGGATAACAACATCGACTTATGTCTGAGAAACTCTACATTTACATTGGACACCTTTGGTTGGAGGTTCACCCCATGTGGTATACTATATATGTTCACCTCATGTGGTACACGCCCCTTCTCAATGTTTGGACATGCACACAGAGGTCTCTGGTGGGACTACAGGACAGCTTCACGGTTTCTGTCGTGAATGCGACCCTACCACTTTCCGAAGAGTAACCCGGGTCGAATCTGTAGATCCTGTGTCTGCACTGAAAAATCCTCCTGATCGTCGTCGTCCCTAGACTGTCCTTCTGCGATCCTCATCGTCCCTAGACTGTCCTTCTGCGCGCGAATCCTCCCACCTCTTCAACTGCTGCTTCACCACCTATTGAATACTTACCGTAGAATAGAAGTCGGATGCTCCCTTTACCAAGATTGGACCAAGACCAACCCTTGGTCGGATATATTCGGGGTCCTAGTTATACTTACATGGGTTGGATATGCGATCTTGACTGCCAAGGCAATGTGTCATCCAGCTTACCCGTTTCAGGACAGACCCCCAGGTTAGAATAGGATAGGATAGGATAGGATAGGATAGAATAGGATATGATAGGATAGAATAGGATATGATGGGATAGAATAGAATAGGATAGGATAGATACCCTTTGTCATATCAGACTATCAAGAGGGTAAGATATGTAGAAGTATACTCACATCGTTACTAGACGACAAGAAGTGAGCAAAGGAAGATCCCTTAGATAGATAGATAGATAGATAGATAGATAGATAGATAGATAGATAGATAGATAGATAGATAGATAGATAGATAGATAGATAGATAGATAGATAGATAGATAGATAGATAGATAGATAGATAGATAGATAGGTACTTTATTGATCCCCCGGGGGGGAAATTTCATTGTCAAGCAGCTACAACAAAACACAGGGCAGGTGCAAAATGCCACAACGAAAGTACACAAAAGACAGATACACGGTACATGATACATAGAGCGGCAGTATGAAAAAGTATAGAAATACAATATATCTGGAGTGCAAAAAAAATAAAAGCTATAAAAAAGACATTGCATAGTATGGGTGGTTGGCTGAATATGTACACTATACATTGGTGGATGTTGGATGGTTAACTATACTATACAGGTTGATGGCAGAGAAATACTTCAGTAGCTAAAAATGCGTATGATATGAGCGAGGGTAATAATAGTTTACTTAATAGACAGACTGGGTAAATGAACAGGTAAGTGAAAATTTTGCATGGTTAAATTAGCTGTACAGTTAGGTATACAGTTATATTTACAGATAAGTGAATACTTGCATGGTTACACAAACTGTACAGGTAAATGACAGGAAGAGATACTTTAATAGCTAAATGTGTGTATGATATCATTTGGGGTAATAATAGTAATTCCCTCAAAATACAGTCCTTAGTGCGAAGGGTTTAATTACAGACAACTGCACGTATTGCACATTCGATATACTAAAAGCAATGAGAAAAGGTGCAACTGGCAGGATACTAATATGCATTCCTGAGTGAATGCCTACGTAAGTTAAGTCCAATAATTACTTACAATATTGCATGTGATATGATATAACACCTGTACATGAGTATGTATATACAGACCTGTATGAATAAATAGGTCCTGAGTGGATGAGTGCTGACGGACCAGAGTTACTCACGGATGGATGCATAATTGTTAAACTAGGTCCTAGCACCCCAACAGTTCCAGATCTATGTTGCCGATGGCACGGCACCCCGGTGAGGCATTATATAGTCTAATAGCCGCCGGCAGGAAGGACCTCCTGTAGCGCTCTCTGGCACACCGTGGTGGGATCAGTCTGTGACTGAAAGTGCTCCTCTGCGTCATAACCATAGCGTGCAGAGGGTGGGTGACGTTGTCCATGATGGCCAGCAGTTTGGCCAGGATCCGTCTCTCCGCCACCTCCTCTAGAGTGTCAAGGCTCATCCCCAGGACAGAGCTAGCCTTCCTGA
This sequence comes from Thymallus thymallus, assembly GCA_023634145.1. Classification (NCBI taxonomy): domain Eukaryota; kingdom Metazoa; phylum Chordata; class Actinopteri; order Salmoniformes; family Salmonidae; genus Thymallus; species Thymallus thymallus. Next base: position 14,543,684 of record CM042418.1, read on the forward strand.
TCAGCTTATTTACCCGAGAAGCATCACCGGCTTTGATGTTTGCTCCCCAGCACAGCACTGCAAAAAAGATGGCACTGGCCACCACAGACTGGTAGAAGGTATGCAGTAGTTTACTGCACACGTTGAAGGACCTGAGCCTCCTCAGAAAGTAGAGTCGGCTCTGGCCCTTTTTGTACAGGGCCCCGGTGTTACCGGCCCATTCCAGCCTGTTGTCCATATGGACTCCCAGGAACTTGTATGACCCAACCATTTCCACATCCATCCCCTGTATAGGGACTGCAGTCAGTTGTGCCTTGGTTCTCCTGAAGTCCACCACCATTGCATCATCCACCCCGATGTTGCGCTGGTATGCAAACTGCAGGGGGTCCATTGATGAACACACCAGGGGTCTGAGGTGAGCGAGGACTAACCTTTCCAGGGTCTTCATGATGTGGGATGTTAGCGCTACAGGTCTGAAGTCATTCAGGACAGTGGGGTGTGCCTTCTTGGGCACTGGGACGAGGCAGGATGTTTTCCACAGCACAGGGACCCTTTCTAGGCTCAGGCTAAGGTTGAAAAGACGCTGGAGTATTCCACACAGTTGGTCAGCACAGGGCCCGCCGCTTTCCACTGGTGTAGTCTCTCCAGCTCTCTCTTCAATTGGTTGGTGGTGAAAGCCAGCCCAGGTGGGGAGGTGGGGGGAAGGGGGGTGTTGAGGATCAGTCCAGGGGGAGCAGGGGTGGAGGTGGGATCACTGATTGTCTCAGCAGAGGTGCTGTGAGCAAAGTGGGGGTGGGACAGCCGTGAGGGTGTGTGGTCTGGGGAGCTGGAGGGGAGGTGGACAGGGCCAGTATCAAACCTGTTAAAAAATTGTTTCAGCTCATTGGCTCTGTCCTGGGTCCCCTCCGTCTGCCCACTGTTTGACTTTTTGAAGCCAGTGATATTTCTCATACCCTTCCACACCTCTCTCACCTGGCTCTGCCTCAGCTTGTCCTCCATCTTCTCCATCTTCTCCTTATACACTCCTTATAACCAGGGTCGAATCGGTAGATCCTATTCTCCGGGTTACCACATATGTTGACGGGTTTCTCCGTGTGTCTGAAAGATGGCAGTTGCTGCAGTTCCTCCATGGCGCTCTCCACCCCCAATCTCATGGTGGTGCACATGTGTTTATTTTGAGCCTGCACCATGACGTTGATATCCAAGTGTAGAAGCACCGCAGCTAGTAACAGCCTCATCATCAAGCTTTTACCACACTGTCTCGGGGCTAGGCATAGGGTGTAAGGGTTTGCGTAGCGAGAGAACTCTCTCTCCACCTGGTAGAAGTGACTGAGGGCAGGGTTTACGTAGTCGTAGTTCTCCGAGCCCAGAGGGGCTAAGCCCAGCTTGTCAAGCGTGCTTATACTTGAAAAGACCGTCGCCAAATTGGTTCCTAGTGACGCCCAACACCACTCCCCTGAAAAGCTCTAGCTGAAAGGGTTCCATCCTCATGCCTTTGACTTGAAAATATTCAAACACCCTATATATCAGCCATTCAAACCGGTACATGACAGAGCTGGTCTTAACCTTCACCGATGCACCGTAAAGCTGTAGATCGCGCATCCTAGCCTCGGTCATTCTATCATTCTCCATCTGCTCCCTTTCTCTGTTGCTGTCGTCCTTGGAGAGCCTGGTTCTCACGCAGTCGGCAGCCAACCCAACAGGTGCAGACATCAAGTTATTGATGGGGTCTCTCACCAACTCGCTGAGCAGCCATAAGGTCTCCTCCGGGTTCGTGGACAGCGCTCAATGGCGACACCGCAACCCTGTTGACGTGTTACACTCAGAGCTTAGCTGGACCTCGATCGAAGACGATTGTGTCAAACTGTGCCCCAGTGAATGCATCACAGACAAGTAGCAATCGAGCCCCTCGAGATCTACCTTAAAAGAGTTTGTGTTACCACTGAAGATTCACTTCAGATACTGTTGGCTTTTCTCCGGGGTACCCTGGCACAACACCAAGTGCCTGGGAAACAGAGCGGAGCCGTTAACCGATCGAGAACTGCTCTGCGTCAACCGCACGCTAATGACAGGCGAGGAACACGAGATGTGCAGCCAGGTGAGTTGCGACAGGATAGCCTACGAGCAAGACATGAAAGCCTTCTGGTTGACCACAGATGGGCGACTGGTCTACGTAGATCGACTCTCTGAAGTTCCGACGCCTCAGACAGCAGAACCTGCACGTGGCGTTGTTCCAACCCCGAGCTGTGCGGGCAAACGATGCGGGCCTCCGAGTCTGCTCATGATAACCTGATCACAATATGCGGAGAGGCAGCACGCTTGAGCCAAGGCAGGTTCTACAACCTGTACGCCAATTACCCTCTCCCAATCAACACGGACTGCGACCGGGACGTGTGACTAGAGTTACTTTGGGTAGACCATAAGGACATCGGAGCCAAGGAGATACGGAACGGCAGGGAGTTACTCCTAGAGCTGCAGTCTCTTTACACTGCTTATTTCAGCTTCATCAAAGACAACTCTACGTCCAACGAACTGAGGGAGAGTGTGTCTCTTCTGGGTGCTCAGTGGTTGGTCCAAGAAGACTGTTCGGAGTTGCAGTTTTAACTGAAACTGAGAAGAAACTGGTTTACAAGAATGCTCATCAGAGTGGCCATATTTCTGGCTTTGGTATAAACGAGAGGCATCCTGGACACAAACCACACTTGCCACAGAGCCTCAGAGCTCCAGTCGGAAAGGCTCCCCTTGTCAGAGAAATCGCTCCCAGTAGGAGTACTGCCACAGGCCTTTATAAGGTGATGTGGTGAGTACTCACAGTATGAACCAGAGTGTCAAGGACAAACTGGCTATTAACTAGCACATACAGTGGGGAGAACAAGTATTTGATACACTGCCGATTTTGCAGGTTTTCCCACTTACAAAGCATGTAGAAGTATGTAATTTTTATCATAGGTACTCTTCAACTGTGAATCTAAAACAAAAATACAGAAAATCACATTGTATGATTTTTAAGTAATTAATTTGCATTTTATTGCATGACATAAGTATTTGATACATCAGAAAAGCAGAACTTAATATTTGGTACAGAAACCTTTGTTTGCAATTACAGAGATCATACGTTTCCTGTAGTTCTTGACCAGGTTTGCACACACTGCAGCAGGGATTTTGGCCCACTCCTCCATACAGACCTTCTCCAGATCCTTCAGGTTTCGGGGCTGTCGCTGGGCAATACGGACTTTAAGGTCCCTCCAAACATTTTCTATTGGGTTCAGGTCTGGAGACTGGCTAGGCCACTCCAGGACCTTGAGATGCTTCTTACGGAGCCACTCCTTAGTTGCCCTGGCTGTGTGTTTCGGGCCGTTGTCATGCTGGAAGACCCAGCCACGACCCATCTTCAATGCTCTTACTGAGGGAAGGAGGTTGTTGGCCAAGATCTCGCGATACATGGCCCCATCCATCCTCCCCTCAATACGGTGCAGTCGTCCTGTCCCCTTTGCAGAAAAGCATCCCCAAAGAATTATGTTTCCACCTCCATGCTTCACGGTTGGGATGGTGTTCTTGGGGTTGTACTCATCCTTCTTCTTCCTCCAAACACGGCGAGTGGAGTTTAGACCAAAAAGCTCTATTTTTGTCTCATCAGACCACATGACCTTCTCCCATTCCTCCTCTGGATCATCCAGATGGTCATTGGCAAACTTCAGACAGGCCTGGACATGCGCTGGCTTGAGCAGGGGGACCTAGCGTGCGCTGCAGGATTTTAATCCATGACGGCGTAGTGTGTTACTAATGGTTTTCTTTGAGACTGTGGTCCCAGCTCTCTTCAGGTCATTGAACAGGTCCTGCCGTGTAGTTCTGGGCTGATCCCTCACCTTCCTCATGATCATTGATGCCCCACGAGGTGAGATCTTGCATGGTGCCCCAGACCGAGGGAGATTGACCGTCATCTTGAACTTCTTCCATTTAACCCTTCTCACCAAGCTGCTTGCCTATTGTCCTGTAGCCCATCCCAGCCTTGTGCAGGTCTACAATTTTATCCCTGATGTCCTTACACAGCTCTCTGGTCTTGGCCATTGTGGAGAGGTTGGAGTCTGTTTGATTGAGTGTGTGGACAGGTGTCTTTTATACAGGTAACGAGTTCAAACAGGTGAAGTTAATACAGGTAATGAGTGGAGAACAGGAGGGCTTCTTAAAGAAAAACTAACAGGTCTGTGAGAGCCGGAATTCTTACTGGTTGGTAGGTGATCAAATACTTATGTCATGCAATAAAATGCAAATTAATTATTTAAAAATCATACAATGTGATTTTCTGGATTTTTGTTTTAGATTCCGTCTCTCACAGTTGAAGTGTACCTATGATAAAAATTACAGAAATCTACATGCTTTGTAAGAAGGAAAACCTGCAAAATCGGCAGTGTATCAAATACTTGTTCTCCCCACTGTACATCTTTCACATACATCTTTTCACGTTACCACTTGGACGCATTTCAGTTGGCCACATCAGAACTACTACGAGAATGATTCACAACAAGTTCAGGAGAGGAGGCATCAGGACAAAGATATATGTCGACAACGCTGAAAAGCAAGACCTGGCAAATGTGTGGGCCTCACAGATGCTCTCCCGGAGGTTAATAAGCAGGCAAGGTCTGGAAGGGGCTCTGCAATACATGCGTGACAAACCCGTCGGTTAGTACGTTTTCATGAGACCTGAAGCAAAGTTCCGGCTACAGCTAGTGAAGTACTGGTACGAGAGTTTATAAAAGACACTATGAGACAACTTAGTTGTTTTCCAACTGTAACACTAGAATATTAAACAGTTTTCCAAGAACATTGTCTAAATTCATGTTTTCAGGAGGTTTAAACAATTCAATCAGTACAACACTGGAATGACTGATAATAGGAGAAACTATGAGTCTTTTTAAACTGTTTTCAATGGACATGGTCTGAAATCATGTTTAAAGTGCAATACTGGTAGGAGAGATGATGAGAGACACTATGGACAATTTAGTTGGGTTTCAACTGTAAGCTTTATTTTTAAACCGTTTTTCATGAACATAGTGTAAAATCAATATTTAAAGCAATGTTCAGTCTACAGCTAGTGAAGTACTGGTGCTAGAGATTATACAAGACACGAGGTCTAAAAACGAGTTTTCAGAAGCTTTTTACAATTGTCTTGCACAGTTCTAGAATGATTGACAATATTATACACTGTGGCTTTCTAAACAGTTTTCCAAGAACATGGTATAAAATCATGTGTAAGGCAATGTTCAAGCAAAATAAAGTGCAATACTGGTAGGAGAGATTATGAGAGACACTATGGACAATTTAGTTGGGTTTCAACTATAAGATTTATTTTTAAACCGTTTTTCATGAACATAGTTTAAAATGATGTTTAAAGCAATGTTCAGGCTACAGCTAGTGAAGTACTGGTACGAGAGTTTATAAAAGACACTATGAGACAACTTAGTTGTTTTCCAACTGTAACACTGGAATTTTAAACAGTTTTCCAAGAATATTGTCTAAATTCATGTTTTCAGGAGGTTTAAACAATTCAATCAGTACAACACTGGAATGACTGATAATAGGCGAAACTATGAGTCTTTTTAAACTGTTTTCAATGGACATGGTCTGAAATCATGTTTATGGCAATGTTCAGGCAACAGCAAGTGAAGTACTGGTACGAGAGTTTATAAAAGACACTATGAGACAACTTAGTTGTTGTCCAACTGTAACACTAGAATTTTAAACAGTTTTCCAAGAACATTGTCTAAATTCATGTTTTCAGGAGGATTAAACAATTCAATCAGTACAACACTGGAATGACTGATAATAGGAGAAACTATGAGTCTTTTTAAACTGTTTTCAATGGACATGGTCTGAAATCATGTTTTTATGGCAATGTTCAGGCTACAGCTAGTGAAGTACTGGTACGAGAGTTTATAAAAGACACTATGAGACAACTTAGTTGTTTTCCAACTGTAACACTAGAATTTTAAACAGTTTTCCAAGAACATTGTCTAAATTCATGTTTTCAGGAGGTTTAAACAATTCAATCAGTACAACACTTGAATGATTGATAATAGGAGAAACTATGAGTCTTTTTAAACTGTTTTCAATGGACATGGTCTGAAATCATGTTTATGGCAATGTTCAAGTAAAATAAAGTGCAATACTGGTAGGAGAGATTATGAGAGACACTATGGACATCTAAGTTGGGTTTCAACTGTAAGCTTTATTTTTAAACCGTTTTTCATGAACATAGTGTAAAATCAATGTTTAAAGCAATGTTCAGGCTACAGCTAGTGAAGTACTGGTGCTAGAGATTATAAAAGACACAAGGTCTAAAAATGAGGTTTCAGAAGCTTTATACAATTGTCTTGCACAGTTCTAGAATGATTGAAAATATTATACACTATATTGCTTTCTAAACAGTTTTCCATGAACATGGTATAAAATCATGTGTAAGGCAATGTTCAAGCAAAATAAAGTGCAACACTGGTAGGAGAGATTATGAGAGACACTCTATGGACAATTTAGTTGGGTTTCAACTAAGATTTATTTTTAAACCGTTTTTCATGAACATAGTCTAAAATCATGTTTAAAGCAATGTTCAGGCTACAGCTAGTGAAGTACTGGTACGAGAGTTTATAAAAGACACTATGAGACAACTTAGTTGTTTTCCAACTGTAACACTAGAATTTTAAACAGTTTTCCAAGAACATTGTCTAAATTCATGTTTTCAGGAGGTTTAAACAATTCAATCAGTACAACACTTGAATGATTGATAATAGGAGAAACTATGAGTCTTTTTAAACTGTTTTCAATGGACATGGTCTGAAATCATGTTTATGGCAATGTTCAAGTAAAATAAAGTGCAATACTGGTAGGAGAGATTATGAGAGACACTATGGACAATTTAGTTGGGTTTCAACTGTAAGATTTATTTTTAAACCGTTTTTCATGAACATAGTCTAAAATCATGTTTAAAGCAATGTTCAGGCTACAGCTAGTGAAGTACTGGTACGAGAGTTTATAAAAGACACTATGAGACAACTTAGTTGTTTTCCAACTGTAACACTAGAATTTTAAACAGTTTTCCAAGAACATTGTCTAAATTCATGTTTTCAGGAGGTTTAAACAATTAAATCAGTACAACACTGGAATGATTGATAATAGGAGAAACTATGAGTCTTTTTAAACTGTTTTCAATGGACATGGTCTGAAATCATGTTTATGGCAATGTTCAGGCAACAGCTAGTGAAGTACTGGTACGAGAGATTATAAAAGACACTAGAGACAACTTTGTTGTTTTCCAACTGTAACACTAAAATTTTAAACAGTTTTCCAAGAACATTACCTAAAATCATGTTTAAGGCAATGTTCAAGTTAAATATTGTGCAATACTGGCAGGAGAGATTATGATAGACACTATGGACAATTTAGTTGGGTTTCAACTGTAAGCTTTATTTTTAAACCGTTTTTCATGAACATAGTCTAAAATCATGTTTAAAGCAATGTTCAGGCTACAGCTAGTGAAGTACTGGTACGAGAGAATATAAAAGACACTAGAGACAACTTAGTTGTTTTCCAACTGTAACACTAGAATTTTAAACAGTTTTCCAAGAACATTGTCTAAATTCATGTTTTCAGGAGGTTTAAACAATTCAATCAGTACAACACTGGAATGATTGATAATAGGAGAAACTATGAGTCTTTAAAAATCAGTTTTCAATGGACATGGTCTGAAATCATGTTTATGGCAATGTTCAAGTAAAATAAAGTGCAATACTGGTAGGAGAGATTATGAGAGACACTCTATGGACAACGTAGTTGGGTTTCAACTGTAAGCTTTATTTTTAAACCGTTTTTCATGTATATAGTCTAAAATCATGTTTAAAGCAATGTTCAGGCTATAGCTAGTGAAGTACTGGTACGAGAGTTTATAAAAGACACTATGAGACAACTTAGTTGTTTTCCAACTGTAACACTAGAATTTTAAACAGTTTTCCAAGAACAATGTCTAATTTCATGTTTTCAGGAGGTTTAAACAATTCAATAATTACAACACTGGAATGATTGATAATAGGAGAAACTATTAGTCTTTTTAAACAGTTTTCAATGGACATGGTCTGAAATCTTGTTTATGGCAATGTTCAGGCAACAGCTAGTGAAGTACTGGTACGAGAGATTATAAAAGACACTATGAGACAACTTAGTTGTTTTCCAACTGTAACACTAGAATTTTAAACAGTTTTCCAAGAACAATGTCTAATTTCATGTTTTCAGGAGGTTTAAACAATTCAATAATTACAACACTGGAATGATTGATAATAGGAGAAACTATGAGTCTTTTTAAACTGTTTTCAATGGACATGGTCTGAAATCATGTTTATGGCAATGTTCAAGTAAAATAAAGTGCAATACTGGTAGGAGAGATTATGAGAGACACTATGGACATCTAAGTTGGGTTTCAACTGTAAGCTTTATTTTTAAACCGTTTTTCATGAACATAAATCAATGTTTAAAGCAATGTTCAGGCTACAGCTAGTGAAGTACTGGTGCTAGAGATTATAAAAGACACGAGGTCTAAAAATGAGGTTTCAGAAGCTTTATACAATTGTCTTGCACAGTTCTAGAATGATTGAAAATATTATACACTATGTTGCTTTCTAAACAGTTTTCCATGAACATGGTATAAAATCATGTGTAAGGCAATGTTCAAGCAAAATAAAGTGCAACACTGGTAGGAGAGATTATGAGAGACACTATGGACAATTTAGTTGGGTTTCAACTAAGATTTATTTTTAAACCGTTTTTCATGAACATAGTCAAAAATCATGTTTAAAGCAATGTTCAGGCTACAGCTAGTGAAGTACTGGTACGAGAGTTTATAAAAGACACTATGAGACAACTTAGTTGTTTTCCAACTGTAACACTAGAATTTTCAACAGTTTTCCAAGAACATTGTCTAAATTCATGTTTTCAGGAGGTATAAACAAGTAAATCAGTAAAACACTGGAATGATTGATAATAGGAGAAACTATGAGTCTTTTTAAACAGTTTTCAATGGACATGGTCTGAAATCATGTTTATGGCAATGTTCAGGCTACAGCTAGTGAAGTACTGGTACGAGAGTTTATAAAAGACACTATGAGACAACTTTGTTGTTTTCCAACTGTAACACTAAAATATTAAACAGTTTTCAAAGAACATTACCTAAAATCATGTTTAAGGCAATGTTCAAGTTAAATATTGTGCAATACTGGTAGGAGAGATTATAAGAAACACTATGGACAACTTAGTTGGGTTTCAACTGTAAGATTTATTTTTAAACCGTTTTTCATGAACATAGTCTAAAATCATGTTTAAAGCAATGTTCAGGCTACAGCTAGTGAAGTACTGGTACGAGAGTTTATAAAAGACACTATGAGACAACTTAGTTGTTTTCCAACTGTAACAATGGAATTTTAAACAGTTTTCCAAGAACATTGTCTAAATTCATGTTTTCAGGAGGATTAAACAATTCAATCAGTACAACACTGGAATGATTGATAATAGGAGAAACTATGAGTCTTTTTAAACTGTTTTCAATGGACATGGTCTGAAATCATGTTTATGGCAATGTTCAGGCAACAGCTAGTGAAGTACTGGTACGAGAGATTATAAAAGACACTAGAGACAACTTTGTTGTTTTCCAACTGTAACACTAAAATTTTAAACAGTTTTCCAAGAACATTACCTAAAATCATGTTTAAGGCAATGTTCAAGTTAAATATTGTGCAATACTGGCAGGAGAGATTATGATAGACACTATGGACAATTTAGTTGGGTTTCAACTGTAAGCTTTATTTTTAAACCGTTTTTCATGAACATAGTCTAAAATCATGTTTAAAGCAATGTTCAGGCTACAGCTAGTGAAGTACTGGTACGAGAGAATATAAAAGACACTAGAGACAACTTAGTTGTTTTCCAACTGTAACACTAGAATTTTAAACAGTTTTCCAAGAACATTGTCTAAATTCATGTTTTCAGGAGGTTTAAACAATTCAATCAGTACAACACTGGAATGATTGATAATAGGAGAAACTATGAGTCTTTAAAAATCAGTTTTCAATGGACATGGTCTGAAATCATGTTTATGGCAATGTTCAAGTAAAATAAAGTGCAATACTGGTAGGAGAGATTATGAGAGACACTCTATGGACAACGTAGTTGGGTTTCAACTGTAAGCTTTATTTTTAAACCGTTTTTCATGTATATAGTCTAAAATCATGTTTAAAGCAATGTTCAGGCTATAGCTAGTGAAGTACTGGTACGAGAGTTTATAAAAGACACTATGAGACAACTTAGTTGTTTTCCAACTGTAACACTAGAATTTTAAACAGTTTTCCAAGAACAATGTCTAATTTCATGTTTTCAGGAGGTTTAAACAATTCAATAATTGCAACACTGGAATGATTGATAATAGGAGAAACTATTAGTCTTTTTAAACAGTTTTCAATGGACATGGTCTGAAATCTTGTTTATGGCAATGTTCAGGCTACAGCTAGTGAAGTACTGGTACGAGAGATTATAAAAGACACTATGAGACAACTTAGTTGTTTTCCAACTGTAACACTAGAATTTTAAACAGTTTTCCAAGAACAATGTCTAATTTCATGTTTTCAGGAGGTTTAAACAATTCAATAATTACAACACTGGAATGATTGATAATAGGAGAAACTATGAGTCTTTTTAAACTGTTTTCAATGGACATGGTCTGAAATCATGTTTATGGCAATGTTCAAGTAAAATAAAGTGCAATACTGGTAGGAGAGATTATGAGAGACACTATGGACATCTAAGTTGGGTTTCAACTGTAAGCTTTATTTTTAAACCGTTTTTCATGAACATAGTCTAAAATCATGTTTAAAGCAATGTTCAGGCTATAGCTAGTGAAGTACTGGTACGAGAGTTTATAAAAGACACTATGAGACAACTTAGTTGTTTTCCAACTGTAACACTAGAATTTTCAACAGTTTTCCAAGAACATTGTCTAAATTCATGTTTTCAGGAGGTATAAACAAGTAAATCAGTAAAACACTGGAATGATTGATAATAGGAGAAACTATGAGTCTTTTTAAACAGTTTTCAATGGACATGGTCTGAAATCATGTTTATGGCAATGTTCAGGCTACAGCTAGTGAAGTACTGGTACGAGAGTTTATAAAAGACACTATGAGACAACTTTGTTGTTTTCCAACTGTAACACTAAAATATTAAACAGTTTTCCAAGAACATTACCTAAAATCATGTTTAAGGCAATGTTCAAGTTAAATATTGTGCAATACTGGTAGGAGAGATTATAAGAAACACTATGGACAACTTAGTTGGGTTTCAACTGTAAGATTTATTTTTAAACCGTTTTTCATGAACATAGTCTAAAATCATGTTTAAAGCAATGTTCAGGCTACAGCTAGTGAAGTACTGGTACGAGAGTTTATAAAAGACACTATGAGACAACTTAGTTGTTTTCCAACTGTAACAATGGAATTTTAAACAGTTTTCCAAGAACATTGTCTAAATTCATGTTTTCAGGAGGATTAAACAATTCAATCAGTACAACACTGGAATGACTGATAATAGGAGAAACTATGAGTCTTTTTAAACAGTTTTCAATGGACATGGTCTGAAATCATGTTTTTATGGCAATGTTCATGCTACAGCTAGTGAGGTACTGGTACGAGAGTTTATAAAATACACTATGAGACAACTTAGTTGTTTTCCAACTGTAACACTAGAATTTTAAACAGTTTTCCAAGAACATTGTCTAAATTCATGTTTTCAGGAGGTTTAAACAATTCAATCAGCAAAATAAAGTGCAATACTGGTAGGAGAGATTATGAGAGACACTATGGACAATTTAGTTGGGTTTCAACTGTAAGATTTATTTTTAAACCGTTTTTCATGAACATAGTCTAAAATCATGTTTAAAGCAATGTTCAGGCTACAGCTAGTGAAGTACTGGTACGAGAGTTTATAAAAGACACTATGAGACAACTTAGTTGTTTTCCAACTGTAACACTAGAATTTTAAACAGTTTTCCAAGAACATTGTCTAAATTCATGTTTTCAGGAGGTTTAAACAATTAAATCAGTACAACACTGGAATGATTGATAATAGGAGAAACTATGAGTCTTTTTAAACTGTTTTCAATGGACATGGTCTGAAATCATGTTTATTGCAATGTTCAGGCAACAGCTAGTGAAGTACTGGTACGAGAGATTATAAAAGACACTCGAGACAACTTTGTTGTTTTCCAACTGTAACACTAAAATTTTAAACAGTTTTCCAAGAACATTACCTAAAATCATGTTTAAGGCAATGTTCAAGTTAAATATTGTGCAATACTGGCACGAGAGATTATGATAGACACTATGGACAATTTAGTTGGGTTTCAACTGTAAGCTTTATTTTTAAACCGTTTTTCATGAACATAGTCTAAAATCATGTTTAAAGCAATGTTCAGGCTACAGCTAGTGAAGTACTGGTACGAGAGAATATAAAAGACACTAGAGACAACTTTGTTGTTTTCCAACTGTAACACTAGAATTTTAAACAGTTTTCCAAGAACATTGTCTAAATTCATGTTTTCAGGAGGTTTAAACAATTCAATCAGTGCAACACTTGAATGATTGATAATAGGAGAAACTATGAGTCTTTTTAAACTGTTTTCAATGGACATGGTCTGAAATCATGTTTATGGCAATGTTCAAGTAAAATAAAGTGCAATACTGGTAGGAGAGATTATGAGAGACACTATGGACATCTAAGTTGGGTTTCAACTGTAAGCTTTATTTTTAAACCGTTTTTCATGAACGTAGTGTAAAATCAATGTTTAAAGCAATGTTCAGGCTACAGCTAGTGAAGTACTGGTGCTAGAGATTATAAAAGACACGAGGTCTAAAAATGAGGTTTCAGAAGCTTTATACAATTGTCTTGCACAGTTCTAGAATGATTGAAAATATTATACACTATGTTGCTTTCTAAACAGTTTTCCATGAACATGGTATAAAATCATGTGTAAGGCAATGTTCAAGCAAAATAAAGTGCAACACTGGTAGGAGAGATTATGAGAGACACTATGGACAATTTAGTTGGGTTTCAACTAAGATTTATTTTTAAACCGTTTTTCATGAACATAGTCTAAAATCATGTTTAAAGCAATGTTCAGGCTACAGCTAGTGAAGTACTGGTACGAGAGTTTATAAAAGACACTATGAGACAACTTAGTTGTTTTCCAACTGTAACACTGGAATTTTAAACAGTTTTCCAAGAATATTGTCTAAATTCATGTTTTCAGGAGGTTTAAACAATTCAATCAGTACAACACTGGAATGACTGATAATAGGAGAAACTATGAGTCTTTTTAAACAGTTTTCAATGGACATGGTCTGAAATCATGTTTATGGCAATGTTCAGGCAACAGCAAGTGAAGTACTGGTACGAGAGTTTATAAGACACTATGAGACAACTTAGTTGTTGTCCAACTGTAACACTAGAATTTTAAACAGTTTTCCAAGAACATTGTCTAAATTCATGTTTTCAGGAGGATTAAACAATTCAATCAGTACAACACAGGAATGACTGATAATAGGAGAAACTATGAGTCTTTTTAAACAGTTTTCAATGGACATGGTCTGAAATCATGTTTTTATGGCAATGTTCAGGCTACAGCTAGTGAAGTACTGGTACGAGAGTTTATAAAATACACTATGAGACAACTTAGTTGTTTTCCAACTGTAACACTAAAATTTTAAACAGTTTTCCAAGAACATTACCTAAAATCATGTTTAAGGCAATGTTCAAGTTAAATATTGTGCAATACTGGCAGGAGAGATTATGATAGACACTATGGACAATTTAGTTGGGTTTCAACTGTAAGCTTTATTTTTAAACCGTTTTTCATGAACATAGTCTAAAATCATGTTTAAAGCAATGTTCAGGCTACAGCTAGTGAAGTACTGGTACGAGAGAATATAAAAGACACTAGAGACAACTTTGTTGTTTTCCAACTGTAACACTAAAATTTTAAACAGTTTTCCAAGAACATTGTCTAAATTCATGTTTTCAGGAGGTTTAAACAATTCAATCAGTATAACACTGGAATGATTGATAATAGGAGAAACTATGAGTCTTTAAAAATCAGTTTTCAATGGACATGGTCTGAAATCATGTTTATGGCAATGTTCAAGTAAAATAAAGTGCAATACTGGTTGGAGAGATTATGAGAGACACTCTATGGACAACGTAGTTGGGTTTCAACTGTAAGCTTTATTTTTAAACCGTTTTTCATGTATATAGTCTAAAATCATGTTTAAAGCAATGTTCAGGCCATAGCTAGTGAAGTACTGGTACGAGAGTTTATAAAAGACACTATGAGACAACTTAGTTGTTTTCCAACTGTAACACTAGAATTTTAAACAGTTTTCCAAGAACAATGTCTAATTTCATGTTTTCAGGAGGTTTAAACAATTCAATAATTACAACACAGGAATGATTGATAATAGGAGAAACTATTAGTCTTTTTAAACAGTTTTCAATGGACATGGTCTGAAATCTTGTTTATGGCAATGTTCAGGCTACAGCTAGTGAAGTACTGGTACGAGAGATTATAAAAGACACTATGAGACAATTAGTTGTTTTCCAACTGTAACACTAGAATTTTAAACAGTTTTCCAAGAACAATGTCTAATTTCATGTTTTCAGGAGGTTTAAACAATTCAATAATTACAACACTGGAATGATTGATAATAGGAGAAACTATGAGTCTTTTTAAACTGTTTTCAATGGACATGGTCTGAAATCATGTTTATGGCAATGTTCAAGTAAAATAAAGTGCAATACTGGTAGGAGAGATTATGAGAGACACTCTATGGACAACGTAGTTGGGTTTCAACTGTAAGCTTTATTTTTAAACCGTTTTTCATGTATATAGTCTAAAATCATGTTTAAAGCAATGTTCAGGCTATAGCTAGTGAAGTACTGGTACGAGAGTTTATAAAAGACACTATGAGACAACTTAGTTGTTTTCCAACTGTAACACTAGAATTTTAAACAGTTTTCCAAGAACAATGTCTAATTTCATGTTTTCAGGAGGTTTAAACAATTTAATAATTACAACACTGGAATGATTGATAATAGGAGAAACTATTAGTCTTTTTAAACAGTTTTCAATGTACATGGTCTGAAATCTTGTTTATGGCAATGTTCAGGCTACAGCTAGTGAAGTACTGGTACGAGAGATTATAAAAGACACTATGAGACAACTTAGTTGTTTTCCAACTGTAACACTTGAATTTTAAACAGTTTTCCAAGAACATTGTCTAAATTCATGTTTTCAGGAGGTTTAAACAATTAAACCAGTACAACACTGGAATGATTGATAATAGGAGAAACTATTAGTCTTTTAAAACAGTTTTCAATGAATATTGGTCTAAAATCATGTTTAAGCCAATGTTCAAGTAAAATAAAATGTTGTGTTTCAAATGTGAACAATATTTTTGAAACAGTTTTCCACAAACATGGTCTAAAATTGAGTTTTCAGGAGCTTTTTACAATGCAACTTGAACAGAACAAGAATGATTGACAATACTATACACTATGTGCTTTCTAAACAGTTTTCCAGCTACATGACCTAAAATCATGTTTAAGGCCATGTTCAATCAAAATAAAGTGCAATACTGGTAGGAGAGATTATAAGAGACACTATGGACAACTTAGTTGGATTTCAACAAAATATGTATTTTTAAACTGTTTTTCATTAACATAGTGTAAAGTCATGTTTAAAGCAATGTTCAGGCTACAACTAATGAATTACTGGTAAGGGAGATGATAACAGACACTATGGAAAACTTAGTTGTGTTTCAAATGTGGACAATATTTTGAAAGTTTTCCATGAACATGGTCTAAAAACGAGTTTTCAGAAGCTTTTTACAATTGTCTTGCACAGTTCTTGAATGATTGACAATATTATACACTATGTGGCTTTCTAAACAGTTTTCCATGAACATGGTCTTGTTGGACTCCATCCACTCTGGTACTCTTTTGCTTAGAGGCGACACTTTGTTTCTTTGGAGAGGATAACGTTTCCACAAACTTCTTGGAAACACCGCTGTGATAGTCATCATTGTCATAATCACTAATGTCAGAGTCACTGGAGACACTGGAGTTGCTTGAAATGTTAGGGCTGATGGAGCTGTCTCTTTCATCGCCGCTGTCATCTTCACCAGTTCCTTTAGGTGCTTCAGCCTCCTCATTGGTATCACTGCCAGGTTCTAGACTCGGAGATGTCCTGCCGTCTATATCCTCACTGTTGTTAGGTCTCCTGTTGCTCATCCAGGATCTCTTTCTGTAACTACCTTTAAGCATCGATTGAGATCCACTGCTTGTAGGACATGTCGACCGACGTATTGTTGATATGGTCCTCCGCCAGACTTTTCTTATGTGTACCAGTGGAAGACTTATGCCATCTAGGCTTACTGTGGCTGTGTGAAGCAACCTTGTTGTCATATCTGCCAACCTTTGATAGTGGGATGCTGCTGTCAACACCACCCTTGCGGCTGCTGATCACCTGAAGGGCTTTAGGTGACATCTTGGATTCTTCACTTCTCCTACGGTTTACACAACTCTCGTTCTTGTCTCTGCTGCCGCTGGCGGGCTGGAATCGGCTGCCACTGTCATGATGTCTATGTGTCTCACCAGTCTTCCATTATTTGTTGACAGATTGACCGTTGGAGGGTTGAAGTATTCGTTCTTGAGGTATACAACGTTTCACCTTTGCAGCAGAAGGAACAGCAGAAACGGTTGGCATTCTGTTGTAACCGTTTGGAGTTCTGTTGTAACCGTTGGTATTGCGTGACAGCCCTATTGCATGACTACCTTGCTGAGACCTGTGTATATCAGACCTAGATCGAGATCTTCCATCAAAGCCTTGGGGGTGTCTCAGATAAACATGTGCATTGTTTGCTAACAGAGAGTCTCGTTCGTACACGCTGTACTCCTCTGTTTTGTACAGCCTGTCAATAACGCCTCTTTCATGCCACCTTCTCTGTTGTATGTTGCACAAGGGAGAAGGTGGAGATTCTCTCAGTTCTGTATAATCTTCAACTCTTACGCCCATATCGTGGCACTGGTAGTATAACTCGTCTCCCTTGTTGTATGTAGAATAATATCCGTGTGCCATCTTATCTTGTTTATCGTTTCTAATTCTTGTGGTTTTAAAGTCATTGACACTGTCATTGGATCGTCTTCACGGTTCAGTTGCAATGTGTCAACTGAGATTCGCACTGTCTGTGTAACTAATCTTACATATGGCAGAGGCAACTCCTAAAACCCTCAAGGTTGTTTGAAGTACCCCCCCCCAGATTTGTCATCAAAACAGACTAGATGTATCTTCATGTCTTCAGTAGGTAGGAGTTGAGCTGACATAACCTGCTTTGAACGGCTAACTGTGGCTCTTCTATCCAACCAATGTTAAGCCTATGGGAGCTCAGATCATCCAACCAGGGCTGGATCCTCCGACCACTGTTATGTCTATGGGAGCTCAAAACATCCAACCAAGCCTGGATCCTCCAACCAAGGCTGGATCCTCCAACCAAGACTGGATCCTCCGACCACTGTTATGTCTATGGGAGCTAAAACATGGGACATGTTAATTTTAGCTCTGTCAGTGACAGAATGAGAAGGTTTTAGGGCTGGTAGTCTAGAGTGGGCGGAGTTATCGGCACCCACGGCTTGATCCTCCAACCAGGGCTGTAATATCCAACCACGGCTAAACGTAAAACAATTTAACCTTTAAGAAGGGCTCATTTCTTCAACCAGCACCCTTTTCAGGGACAATAGACACAATACAGGCAACCTAGAATGTGAACATTGGAAAGGTGGTATGTCTACCAGTTAGGCTGTTTGTGTATCTGATGTACAGTGGGGAGAACAAGTATTTGATACACTGCCGATTTTGCAGGTTTTCCTACTTACAAAGCATGTAGAGGTCTGTAATGTTTATCATAGGTACACTTCAACTGTGAGAGACGGAATCTAAAACAAAAATCCAGAAAATCACATTGTATGATTTTTAAATAATTAATTTGCATTTTATTGCATGACATAAGTATTTGATCACCTACCAACCAGTAAGAATTCCGGCTCTCACAGACCTGTTAGTTTTTCTTTAAGAAGCCCTCCTGTTCTCCACTCATTACCTGTATTAACTGCACCTGTTTGAACTCGTTACCTGTATAAAAGACACCTGTCCACACACTCAATCAAACAGACTCCAACCTCTCCACAATGGCCAAGGCCAGAGAGCTGTGTAAGGACATCAGGGGTAAAATTGTAGACCTGCACAAGGCTGGAATGGGCTACAGGACAATAGGCAAGCAGCTTTGTGAGAAGGCAACAACTGTTGCCGCAATTATTAGAAAATGGAAGAAGTTCAAGATGACGGTCAATCTCCCTCGGTCTGGGGCACCATGCAAGATCTCACCTCGTGGGGCATCAATGATCATGAGGAAGGATCAGCCCAGAACTACACGGCAGGACCTGGTCAATGAACTGAAGAGAGCTGTGACCACAGTCTCAAAGAAAACCATTAGTAACACACTACGCCGTCATGGATTAAAATCCTGCAGCGCACGCAAGATCCCCCAACTGTGAAGCATGGAGGTGGAAACATAATTCTTTGGGGATGCTTTTCTGCAAAGGGGACAGGACGACTGCACCGTATTGAGGGGAGGATGGATGGGGCCATGTATCGCGAGATCTTGGCCAACAACCTCCTTCCCTCAGTAAGAGCATTGAAGATGGGTCGTGGCTGGGTCTTCCAGCATGACAACGACCCGAAACACACAGCCAGGGCAACTAAGGAGTGGCTCTGTAAGAAGCATCTCAAGGTCCTGGAGTGGCCTAGCCAGTCTTCAGACCTGAACCCAATAGAAAATCTTTGGAGGGAGCTGAAAGTCCGTATTGCCCAGCGACAGCCCCGAAACCTGAAGGATCTGTATGGAGGAGTGGGCCAAAATCCCTGCTGCAGTGTGTGCAAACCTGGTCAAGAACTACAGGAAACGTATGATCTCTGTAATTGCAAACAAAGTTTTCTGTACCAAATATTAAGTTCTGCTTTTCTGATGTATCAAATACTTATGTCATGCAATAAAATGCAAATTAATTACTTAAAAATCATACAATGTGATTTTCTGGATTTTTGTTTTAGATTCTGTCACTCACAGTTGAAGAGTACCTATGATAAAAATTACAGACTTCTACATGCTTTGTAAGTAGGAAAACCTGCAAAATCGGCAGTGTATCAAATACTTGTTCTCCCCACTGTATATGACGGTGACAGAAAATGAAGAACTAGACAATGAAAGGTTCACCGATCTATTCAAAGAGAAACAAACCGGAAACTCCAGTAAATACATCAGCTACACCATCATACTCAGCAACAGAAAGAAAACTGGGATTAACTATGCTCTGTGAAAGTTCAAACAAGTAGCTGTCAAACGCCCTATTTGATTTTGCTGTCAGTAAAATACGGATGGTGCGTTTGTTGAGTCTCGGTTTATAATTCTACCTGAGAATTTCACACGCCACAAACGTAATGGGAGGCTGCCAAGTGTTGAATATTTTCAAGGTTGATTTTGTAGATTTCATGTGCAAAGTAAGTGAACTAACATCCTTTGTTAATCAGAAATTGTATTTCACCACAACATAGTATTTTTATTTCATGTATTGCGTTTGTTTTCCATTGTTAATCACTTGTAGTTTGAATTTGAGCTAATCACGACAATGCTTTTATTATTTTATTACTAATCCCAGATATGGTTCCATACAACAGATTATTAAAATATGAAAAGATCTGTAATATCAAATGCTTAGACTAAATATATTGTGGTGTCGGTAAGGTATTAAAAGAGAAATGATTTGCACCTCATAATTATTAACCAACCTAAGGTAGCAAAATAAAAGTAGAATTGAGACCAATGTTGCGCATTTATATTTAATAATGCAGTAATGTTTATTTTATGTAATTTATATTATTTTGTACTATATATAGGCTGACAATTGAAACAAATGCCTAGTCAAACATTACAAATGCAATTTGCGTTCTATCGTCTAACATTACAATTCCTTGTTGTGACTATGTTGTTAATGTAGCCAACAAACTATTTAAATAATACTCAAATACTTTCTTGACCAAATGTTTTTTTTTTTATCAAGTACTCATTTACTCTTATTTGAGTAGTTTTCTGGTGGTACTTGAACTTCAGTACCTTTTGGGGACAAGTAACAATACTTTACTTTAGTACATATTTCAGTACTCAACCCAACCCTACATGTTGATTGGGAAGGTAATTCAATCGTCCCATAAAAGTCTAGGCGTCTACCCAAGTTAATTTAACCTCAGGATGCGTCGACCTTTAGATGTTGTTATGTATGACATGACAGACAGTGAAAGAATTTGTCAGAATCTTTTTTTTATTGTCAAGTATATCAGCAAAGCATACAAGCGGCATAACTAATCTAAAGCGTAATACAAAATATGTCAATGTCAAATTGGTAAGATTCTTTATTTTCAGTGTAGGAAAATCCAGCTGTCTTTTTTATAATTTATTGTGGTTGGATAAATGCTTAACAGTTGAATACATTGTCTAAGGCTGGATGAAGGGGTGACCACCATAGACTTAACATTGGTCCGATAAATGCTCTAAGGTTGGACAATGTAGCCCTGGTTGGACAATTGGGTTAGTGTTGCCAGGATGAGTCATGGGATGATGACTAAGCCCCAGTTGTATATAACAGCCCTGGTTGGATGAACCGGCGGTGGTTAGATTTGAACTCCCATTGACTCAAGATTGGTTGGCTACACGTCCCCTTGTTGGATAACTGCTCCACGGTTGGACTTGTATAATCATATCAACACACAGTCTACTCTACTCTTCTACTCTGATCAGAGGTCCGTGACAGGTAACCTGTAGGATCACAGAGCTCTGGAGTTTATCATTGTAAAGATAAGAAGGTTATTTTCCCACTGTTGTCTCTGTGTAACACCTTAAGCATGTATCTCCAATTGTAGTAGAAAGTGGGCTTGTAGCTACCCACTGAGCCTTGAAAGTTGACAAGGTAGCCTTGATACTCATCTATGCACACCTCCAGCACCCCGACGTCAGGCGAAAGTTTCAAATTGAAGTAATACACTGGCCCGCTCGGATGATGCTCTAGGCGTAGACTGTCGGGACTGAACATCTGTGTGACTGCAGCGGACTGGTTGAAGAGGAGACAGAGGATACAATGACACGGGTTGATCTGCTCAACCTCTCCGGTTATGGCTCGACACAAATCGGTTGTAAGACTCGGGTGAGATTAGAGAGGGTAGCGGCTTGGGAGTATTCTGAACGTTCACCAACATACCCTTACATGAGCATCCGTTGGCGCACAAGGGCAGGTCCTGATCTTTTAGCATGCTAATCAGCAGGGCTCTGTCATAAACGTTGCGAGACAGAGCCCTGCCTGGTATAGCGTGCTCGGCGAGGGAGGCTACCAGAGGACGCAGGTTTTTGGCTAGCAGCTGCATCACGGTCAGCACGGGAGTGCAGCTGGTGCACATGGGGTTTCGGTCACTGTTGGACTTGCTGTCGGACTTGCACGTGCACACTTGAGGGGCGAAACACTCATGGAACAGGGTTCTGATATCTGAAGCGGACGAGTGTCTACTCTGTGAAACCTTGTCAAAAACCAGCGATCTGATCAGATCCCTGTAATCTGCAATCTTCTCCTTGGCATAGGCGACATCGGTGCTGTTTTCGGTTTCCTCCGCCGAACCATTGGACCTGCACCATAAGGTACGGATCTCGCATCTTGTGCAGCGATCCAAGCCCCTGGAACACTTTGAACATGGGGAGCCCTGGGTTTGGCGTTCAGAGGAGCACCTAGAGCACATCCAAACGCAACACACTTTCTACTTGAAACCTTGGAAGCAGGCACAGACTGTGCAGATGAACCCCGGTACGGTTGGGCACTTTGTGAAGTGAGGCTTGGTCAAGTACCATTCCGGGATGTTTTTGAAGCAGGTTGTGCATACCCTGACGTTACACTGACAGCAGAGTTTAATACCTGCCCTTCGCCTGTCTTTGCTGCTTTTAACCAAAGTGACGATACACACGAGACTCTTCGCACCAAACGGTTTGAGATGCTTGTTGTTGACTTTCCCAATGTTCCTATAATTGACTGTGGATACTCTCCTGTACAAGTTTGTTGCTTTTTTCAGACTGAGCTCACCAGTTTATCTTTACCCTTCTTTTCGCAATCTCTCAACAGGCCCTCCGGAACTTCACAGGTGAAGCAGGCAGTTCTGTGCTGCCCGCTGTACAAGGTGCTGATTCTGGACCCTGTCCCTGTGATAGGAGACATGATATGTGTACCCGGAGCAGAGGGTTTCAGTTTGAGAGATCTGACGGAAGATATCGTGAAGCCTTGCCCCGCTCATAAATTCAACCTTAAACACACTGGTGTGGAACATACAAACTTATGTAGGATCCCTAATTAGAGACGATGCACTACAGCTGCCTCTAATTAGGGATCCAACACAAACCACCACCAGAAACAGAAAGAAAAGAACTGTCAGACTCTGACCATGGCTACATAGAGAAGCAAATAGGTTTCTCTATGGCCAGAGCCTGACAGCTACTTGTACAGCCACCAGGGTCAAGAGCGGCCTGCGAGCCCCGCAAACATCTCACGTCAACGTCACGACTTCTACTACCACCCCGACAACCTACCAGGCCCCATCGGGCTGAGTAAGTTTTTCTGTAATAGAGTAGTGGACCCTTGCTTACTGTTCAAGTACATAAAGGTGACATTAGATGCCGGCAGGGTTAAGTATAAGAACTTAGTCACTGTAAATGTTACCCTCAAGAGGGTTCCGGACGGCGAATTGAACCTGCGTCGCATGGAGCACCTGGCTGTTATGCAAACGCCTTACTTTAGGCCGCCACGCTAGGGAAGCATGAAATAAGAGCTTGTGCTATCACGTCTACCTCTTGAGCCCTAGCTTCCATGGCGTTGGGGGCCTTGGTTAGGACGTCGACAGCTGTCGAGATGTTGAAGTCGTCCTCCCTTGTATTCGGGTAAACGACAGGCTCCCGCTTAGGGGAGAACCTGTCGTTTCGCATTATGACTCTAGCAGCGCGGGATCGGGAGGCGGGCCGCCGTTGTCGTACCTGTCCTCGAATATGGCGTTGATCGGGAGTTCAGATACAACCGGTAGGTGATCGTTGGCGAATATGACAACGAGAGCCTCTAAGTCAGACAGGGCTCCCTTCGCCTTGTACTCATGGAACTTTATCGAGTGTATCATGGTGAATACCCCTGAGGCTAGTGGATTTGATACAGGAACAAGCACAGTTGAATAACAGCTTCGTTTCACACCAGCCAATCGTGCTGCCGAGACGCCTCCACGGCGCCCACTCTATGAGAAACACGCAGGATGCCAGGAGTCGACTCTTGCATTCGGCACAAGCGATCCTGCTAATGCGAACCTCAGAGCAGCGCACTGCCTGCACGGCGAACCAAGGAGTGTAGCCGCACCATCTCATCTTGTCCAAGATGAGCATTACGATTCTGTAAATGTGCGCATTGTTGGGTTTAATCGGACACTTTAGATAGTGAGCGAATACTGTGGAGCCGGTCCTGTTTTTCATGACACACTTCCAATCGTAAAACTCCTGAGCCCATCCTAGCTTCAGCTCGTTGTTCGTCTCCCCCAGTTCCTTGCGCTCGTCGATCCAGTCTGAACTAAGGATTTCATGGAGCACCGGAGCGAGCATTGCATCACAGACAAAGGGTCTGAATAACTCTCTGCCTTCGTTCATGTTTTCTTTGTTCAACAGCCACTTGTTTGCCAGATACAATAACCCGTCATCGTTTTTTTGTTCAAGGACTATTCTGTTTAGTTCTGGCAGATGTATGTACATTAGACCCGCCAGTCTCAACCTCAATACCGATTTTCTACACTCTGACTTTTCAGATAGCCATGTGCCATTAGGGGACACATATGTATCGCACCTTGGAGCGATATAACGTCGCCATCTTTTACATAGCGTAGGGGGGTCTCGGATTTGTCAAACGATTTGCATTCGGTCCAAGTTGACTGGTCGGTCACTTCAAACACCACGTAAGGAACCATACGCCCAGTCAGCGCTCGATAGAACTACACGTTGGGTGTATTGTGTATGGCGGTGCATTGTATTGGCTTTTCCTGAATCGGGTAATCGGAACAGTGTAAACATGACTCGTACTCGACCTGGTCCTCTTCTGAGTTCTTGTCGCTTTTGCTGTACAGAATGACACAAGTATTGGTCTCCACAAAAATTGCTGCCTCAGTGTTGATGATGGCAATTTGCATATACTCCTGAATGTCATGAAGAGTGATCAGATGAATTGCAATTAATGAAAATGAACTTAATCCCCAAAAAACATTTCCATTGCATTTCAGCCCTGCCACAAAAGGACAAGCTGCCATCATGTCAGTGATTGTCTCGTTAACACAGATGAGAGTGTTGACGAGGGCAAGGCTGGAGATCACTCTGTCATGCTGATTGAGTCAGAATAACAGACTGGAAGCTTTAAAAGGAGGGTGGTGCTTGAAATCATTGTTCTTCCTCTGTCAACCATGGTTACCTGCAAGGAAACACGTGCCGTCATCATTGCTTTGCACAAAAAGGGCTTCACAGGCAAGGATATTGCTGCTGGTAAGATTGCACCTAAATCAACCATTTATCGGATCATCAAGAACTTCAAGGAGAGAGGTTGCTCAGAAATGGCAGCAGGCAGGTGTGAGTGCATCTGCACGCACAGTGAGGCGAAGACTTTTGGAGGATGGCCTGGTGTCAAGAAGGGAAGCAAAGAAGCCTCTTCTCTCCAGGAAAAACATCAGGGACAGACTGATATTCTGCAAAAGGTACAGGGATTGGACTGCTGAGGACTGAGGTAGAGTCATTTTCTCTGATGAATCCCCTTTCTGATTGTTTGGGCCATCCGGAAAACACCTTGTCCGGAGAAGACAAGGTGAGCGCTACCATCAGTCCTGTGTCATGCCAACAATAAAGCATCCTCAGACCATTCATGTGTGGGGTTGCTTCTCAGCCAAGGGAGTGGGCTCACTCACAATTTTGCCTAAGAACACAGCCATGAATAAAGAATGGTACCAACACATCCTCAGAGAGCAACTTCTCCCAACCATCCAAGAACAGTTAGGTGACGACCAATGCCTTTTACAGCATGATGGAGCACCTTGCCATATGGCAAAAGTGATAACTAAGTGGCTCGGGGAACAAAACATAGACATTTTGGGTCCATGGCCAGGAAACTCCCCAGACCTTAATACCATTGAGAACTTGTGGCCGATCCTCAAGAGGCGGATGGACAAACAAAAACCCACAACTTCTGACAAACTCCAAGCATTGATTATGCAAGAATGGCCTGCCATCAGTCAGGATGTGGCCAAGAAGTTAATCGACAGCATGCCAGGGCGGATTGCAGAGGTCTTGAAAAAGAAGGGTCAACACTGCAAATGTTGACTCTTTGCATAAACTGAATGTCATTGTCAATGAAAGCCTTTGACACTTATGGAATACTTGTAATTATACTTCAGTGTACCATAGTAGCTACTGACATAAAGATCTAAGAACACTGAAGCAGCAAACTTTGTAGAGACCAATACTTGTGTCATTCTCAAAACTTTTGGCCACGACTGTACACTTTCTGTGTCTCCGGAACTCATCTAACGTGAACAAGGCACATTTACTGAAACGGAGGCAGACATCAAGTGACAACGGCTCATCTTCAAAGCCTCCAGTAAAGCGCTACTTCACCCGAGGGCTCCGTGAAGACGAGTGGCACATGCGGAACAAGTCGCCTCGTGCTCTAACGCTCCGAGCAGGAGACTAGTTGCGCGCCTGCATAGTCGCCTCAGACTTTGATGCACGACTTGTCTCCTAACTCGGGTACTCGCAGATGTTACCATCCGGGGATCGGGGGAATCAACCTGTATACTTGGGCAAGACATACGTTTTGAAGACGATTCTTTGGAGCCGATCATAGACCTGCAATCGGGGGCTACCCAGGTTGATTTTGTGGACATGTGTATGTCGAAGGGTATCAAGTGTATTACACACAGAACCCTCAGGATGAGGAACTGCAGCTCGGTTCACAAGTGTGCTCTCTCTTTGTCCAGACGGTAAGCGAGATGCTCATCAGGCGGTATGATATCATGCACCACTACTCTCTATACAACCGAGCTCTCGGTCTGTACCACTCTGATAAGGTTATCTTGGAACCCCAGGAACTGAAAGACATGATAGCTACAGGGGTGATACTGGACCGGAGTGCTGCGGATCATCAGTGTCTCCATGGGATCCCCTTGGTAGGAGTATATCATATCTCGTTTTCACAGTGGAACTACCCTGAAAACAAAGAGGAGCAGCATGAAGAGGAGCGAGAACGTCAAGGGCGAGGTGAAGGAGAGGAACCCTCGTCGACACGGAACGATCGCGACGAGGTAGCCGACTCAGCTGAAAGTCAGACACTGTGTGAATCGAGTGCCTGCGAGCCGAAGTGCCCTGGTTCACCTTGCCCGAGCGAAGAAACGAGTGAAATGGTCACCGTGAACACGTTAGAAACTTTCAACAACCTCCCCTGGACTCTAACGGACAGACCGAGGGCTTTCTCTTACATGTTCCCAGTGCACACGAGCAATGATCTGAAATTTGACAACTTGGTGAATTACTGTCTAACGCGCACCCTACCGTCACGTGAAAAGTGGGGCTCTGTCAACCCGGTGCTGCTCATGGAAGACCCAGTCGACCCTGCGACGGGCAAGACAGTGCGCCGGTACACAGTCACGTCCATAGGACGTTACCCAGGCGGATCTCTCCACCAAGCGTAAAGTCTCGGAGGCCTTGACCACGAGTCTGATCTTGGTGATAGTGGAGTCTCTGTTGAGATTTGTGAAAGGGAAAATTAGCGAGTTGGAGAGACACCCGTCTCTTAGAGAGCTTGCCAAGGTCGTGGGTAAGATTGCTGTGTACGTCAGGGCTTCCTCTGCCAAGTCGAAGCTGAGTCTGAGGATGCTCTGGTATCTGCCGGTAGAACTGTGCAGTTTTGAGGGGATAGAGGCGTACAGAACTTTACTCAACGAGATGGACAAGGTCTTTCTCAACTACGTTCTACTGTCTTACCCGGCCGACTCCGAATCATACTCTGCGACCTGGGAGATGCCATGAGAAGGGGAGGTTGTAACTCGTCAGGGTCTAGGTATCTGAGGCTCAACTCGGATCATGCGGCGAACAGTAGCTCGTCTATCGACAAGGCCCCGTACTCTTTTCGGAAGTGCGTACGACTGCCTAACTGCGATAAGGAAGACTCCGGGTTCGAGTACGTGGACAGTGACACGTTCAACACTCAAGATATAGAAGACCCAGGCTTTGATGACCCGCTGCCTTTCCTCCAACCCCATACTGGTCGATGTAACATCACTGGGGAGCCGTTTCCGAGGAGTCTTGAAAGCCCGGGATGTTCTCAACCTTTGGTAGTCTCCAGGCTCGAGGAAATGCCGGATCAAGTTTAGGTGGAAAGCGAAGATCGGCGACTAGCATTGCTCTGGAGTGTCCCTGTGACTATTAGGAAGACCGGATCGGGACTCTTTTGTGTCCAGGCGAATGACAAGTCTACAACTTACCCTTGTCCTATACACAATAGAGTGCACTCCAAGTCCAAGCTGGGCGCTCTGGTCTTTGCAACGCAAACTAAACCAAAATGTTTTGTACCCTGACATGTATGTATACTATGGCCTTTGTTGAATAAAAAAACACACATGTAACAACCCGAGTGGTTATGTCTGTACGTTTCATTTAAATTGTATTACTGTATATCAAAAATCACTATGATCTTTGGTATGGATAGTACAGACATTCAGTAAGGTAGATTACATATAACAGTATATACAGTGGGGAGAACAAGTATTTGATACACTGCCGATTTTGCAGGTTTTCCCACTTACAAAGCATGTAGAAGTCTGTAATTTGTATCATAGGTACTCTTCAACTGTGAGTGACGGAATCTAAAACAAAAATCCAGAAAATCACATTGTATGATTTTTAAGTAATTAATTTGCATTTTATTGCATGACATAAGTATTTGATACATCAGAAAAGCAGAACTTAATATTTGGTCAAGAAACCTTTGTTTGCAATTACAGAGATCATACGTTTCCTGTAGTTCTTGACCAGGTTTGCACACACTGCAGCAGGGATTTTGGCCCACTCCTCCATACAGACCTTCTCCAGATCCTTCAGGTTTTGGAGCTGTCGCTGGGCAATACGGACTTTCAGCTCCCTCCAAAGATTTTCTATTGGGTTCAGGTCTGGAGACTGGCTAGGCCACTCCAGGACCTTGAGATGCTTCTTACGGAGCCACTCCTTAGTTGCCCTGGCTGTGTGTTTCGGGTCGTTGTCATGCTGGAAGACCCAGCCACGACCCATCTTCAATGCTCTTACTGAAGGAAGGAGGTTGTTGGCCAAGATCTCACGATACATGGCCCCATCCATCCTCCCCTCAATACGGTGCAGTCGTCCTGTCCCCTTTGCAGAAAAGCATCCCCAAAGAATGATGTTTCCACCTCCATGCTTCACGGTTGGGATGGTGTTCTTGGGGTTGTACTCATCCTTCTTCTTCCTCCAAACACGGCAAGTGAAGTTTAGACCAAAAAGCTTTATTTTTGTGTCCTCAGACCACATGACCTTCTCCCATTCCTCCTCTGGATCATCCAGATGGTCATTGGCAAACTTCAGACGGGCCTGGACATGCGCTGGCTTGAGCAGGGGGACCTTGCGTGCGCTGCAGGATTTTAATCCATGACGGCGTAGTGTGTTACTAATGGTTTTCTTTGAGACTGTGGTCCCAGCTCTCTTCAGGTCATTGACCAGGTCCTGCCGTGTAGTTCTGGGCTGATCCCTCACCTTCCTCATGATCATTGATGCCCCACGAGGTGAGATCTTGCATGGTGCCCCAGACCGAGGGAGATTGACCGTCATCTTGAACTTCTCCCGTTTTCTAATAATTGTGCCAACAGTTG
The DNA here is from genome assembly GCA_023634145.1 of Thymallus thymallus. NCBI lineage: Eukaryota > Metazoa > Chordata > Actinopteri > Salmoniformes > Salmonidae > Thymallus > Thymallus thymallus. The sequence goes on from CM042418.1 coordinate 14,572,827, forward strand.
TTGCCTTCTCACCAAGCTGCTTGCCTATTGTCCTGTAGCCCATCCCAGCCTTGTGCAGGTCTACAATTTTATCCCTGATGTCCTTACACAGCTCTCTGGTCTTGGCCATTGTGGAGAGGTTGGAGTCTGTTTGATTGAGTGTGTGGACAAGTGTCTTTTATACAGGTAACGAGTTCAAACAGGTGCAGTTAATACAGGTAATGAGTGGAGAACAGGATGGCTTCTTAAAGAAAAACTAACAGGTCTGTGAGAGCCGGAATTCTTACTGGTTGGTAGGTGATCAAAGACTTATGTCATGCAATAAAATGCAAAATTAATTATTTAAAAATCATAAAATGTGATTTTCTGGATTTTTGTTTTAGATTCCGTCTCTCACAGTTGAAGTGTACCTATGATAAAAAGTACAGACTTCTACATGCTTTGTAAGTGGGAAAACCTGCAAAATCGGCAGTGTATCAAATACTTGTTCTCCCCACTGTAACAAGTATCAAGTCCTCAGTGGAGTCAATACGGGCTTGGGGCGTGTGGGGTTAACACCTTGTCTCACACAGGAGTCTGTGTGAGACTCTGTTGACGTGCTTATATATGGTCTTTGCTAGACCTGCAGGGTACGTGTGTAACTCATCCAAGGTGTGCGTACACTTTCCGAGTGTCGCTCCGTTGGCATTCGAGCACAAACGCGGTCCACGTTGAGCTACCTCTATGTGCTTCCCGTGATTGATGCTGGCACAGTTCTTTTTGCACATCATGCCTCAGAATGGGTTGTTGGTCATCAACCAGGTCCTCTTACTGTACTTGGTGCCATATTGACAGTAGTCGAGTCTAACGATGCGCTTGTACTTACAGGCCGTCCTGAACCCCTCGCTCTTGGCATGCGTGACATTCTGACACGTTTTCTTACCTTCACCGTGATTCATCAGATTGACAAAGACGCTCGTGGGGTGATTCCTGATGTCTTCGTAAAGCCTGTGTGAAACCCATCTCTTCCAGAGCATACTAGAGTCAGGGTACTCTATGAGTACTTCCATAGTCTTTCTCACCAGAGAGTCGGCGAGCTTCAGGTCCCTGGGTGTCTTGGCGTAAGTCCTTGCCGAGCTGTAGTTTTCACAAGGTGGTCCAGTGAATATAACATCAGGCAGGGTCCCAGTTACGTGTGTCTACAACGATATCAGCACTGTGTCGACCGTCGCACGTTCCAGCCGGCTTTGACGAAGGTCTGCAAATACTGCCAATGCCGTCTAAGAGACTTTTCTGCGTGGGGTGTTCCATTGGTGCCTGTAGAGCCTAGGTTATCTGTAAAAGGAGGGTGGTGCTTGAAATCATTGTTCTTCCTCTGTCAACCATGGTTACCTGCAAGGAAACACGTGCCGTCATCATTGCTTTAAACAAAAAGAGCTTCACAGGCAAGGATATTGCTGCTAGTAAGATTGCACCTAAATCAACCATTTATCGGATAATCAAGAACTTCAAGGAGAGAGGTTAAATTGTTGTGAAGAAGGCGTCAGGGCTCCCAAGAATGTCCAGCAAGCGCCAGGACTGTCTCCTAAAGTTGATTCAGCTGCGGGATCGGGGCACCACCAGTGCAGAGCTTGCTCAGGAATGGCAGCAGGCAGGTGTGAGTGCATCTTCACGCACAGTAAAGGCAAAGACTTTTGGAGGATGGCCTGGTGTCAAGAAGGGAAGCAAAGAAGCCTCTTCTCTCCAGGAAAAACATCAGGGACAGACTGATATTCTGCAAAAGGTACAGGGATTGGACTGCTGAGGACTGGGGTAGAGTCATTTTCTCTGATGAATCCCCTTTCCGATTGTTTGGGCCATCCGGAAAACACCTTGTCCGGAGTCGACAAGGTGAGCGCTACCATCAGTCCTGTGTCATGCCAACAGTAAAGCATCCTGAGACCATTCATGTGTGGGGTTGCTTCTCAGCCAAGGGAGTGGCCTAAGAACACAGACATGAACAAAGAATGGTACCAACACATCCTCCGATAGCAACTTCTCCCAACCATCCAAGAACATTTTGGTGATGACCAATGCCTTTTCCAGCATGATGGAGAACCTTGCCATAATGCGAAAATGATAACTAATTGGCTCGGTGAACGAAACATCAACATTTTGGGTCCATGGCCAGGAAACTCCCCAGATCTTAATCTCAAGAGGTGGGTGGACAAACAAAAACTTCGCTCTTGTCGGATGTTTGCTGTTGGTCGGACGTTTCGCTCTTGTCGGATGTTCGCTGTTGGTCGAATGTTCGCTGTTGGTCGGAGGTTTCGCTCTTGTCGGATGTTCTTTGTTTGTCGGATGTTTCGCTCTTGTCGGATGTTCGCTGTTGGTTGGATGTTTGCTGTTGGTCGGACGTTCGCTGTTGGTCGGATGTTTCGCTGTTGGTCGGAGGTTTCGCTCTTGTCGGATGTTCACTGTTGGTTGGAGGTTTCGCTCTTGTCGGATGTTCGCTGTTGGCCGGATGTTTCGCTCTTGTCGGATGTTCGCTCTTGTCGGATGTTCGCTGTTGGTCGGATGTTCGCTGTTGGTCGGAGGTTTCGCTCTTGTCGGATGTTCGCTGTTGGTCGGATGTTCACTGTTGTTCGGAGGTTTCGCTGTTGGTCGGAGGTTTGCTCATTGGTTGGATTGATACTCCTTGGTTTGTAATTACCCCTTTCCCTACGAGTCCTAATGTATAAAAGTAACTAGAATTGCCACTTACACACAGTTTTACCAAGGGATAATCCCACATTGTCTACACCAGATTTAGCTCTACGATTGCTTCATCAGAGAGATGGGTCTATACACAGCGCCAGGCTCTGCAGTAGCACTGACTGTGCTACTAGCCCTAGTGTCTACAGGACTGACCCAAAGTCAAGATATGTTATACTTCACTACTTGGACAGGCAACGGGGAGAATCTGATGCCCCACATGAATGCTATCAAGGAACAGGCCATCGTCTTTCATAAGAACAGACTGGTGTTGGACGCTGGGACAATGGAACACCTGAAAAAGACAGGTGTTACGGAAGCCAGTAGAGTTGTCATGGAACTGGATACGGATGTGTTCACTAAAGCTAAAGCAAGGATGACAATGGGGACGGATTCCAGACTGGTCAAAAGATTAGAGAATTTTTACAACAATCTACAGGGGGCTTACGATGAGTTGAAAAGTAACAACTTTTACGCCTCGGCCTCAGATATCCTGCACTATGTCGATTTCACGGCATACTCCGATCAAGCTGATCAGTTGGTGTATCACGACGCGGATGTTCGCTTCAAACCCTTACATCAGGATCATCAGACGAACCTGGGATCTGCTGCAGACATGAAGGTGGTCATGTTAACCTCGACCAAGCGTAAAGACCTCACCAATCAGCTGTCTTTTGTGGAACCGAGTTACTTCTACAAACGCACATCCTACGAGTACCCAGAATACACCCAGTTCAATTCCGATTTGATCTTCATGAGGAAAGCAGCTGCGACACGGTCTGCGGTCGCAATCGGAGTGTTGCAGTTGAGGACTATAGCTGCAAGCCAAAGATCGATAGTTGAGAGGATCTTGGGGATCGAAAAAAATCAAATGACTTTACACAATGCATTTCGGACAACTCACCCTGAAGAGACTAGGTTTGTGATACCTCACGAAACCTCTATGTTGCTCAACAGATTACGTGTCCCTTTATGGCCTGACTACACTCCAGCGAAGATGAAAAGTGTCTACGTGGAAGCTGTAGGCCTGAACCCTTTGGACGTTCTACTCGCAAAAGAGATGGAGGCGAAATACATAGTGGCCGGTCCACATTCGGAATATATAGAGATGAGAGGAGGTGAGAGGTACCTTAGATGCGAAACATGCATAATTCTTCGTACTCTTGAAATGAAAGGGGATACGGGGACCAGGAAGTTGTTCCTGTCCAAATCTGCTCTCAACCCAGCTGATGTCGGGGCCGTATCTCGGCAAGACGCACAACATTGGTACAGTGTTTTGAAGGGTGATCATCCCGATGTGCCAGTGTACACTCTGGAAGAAGAAGCGGCCATCACAGTCTCAGGCGGCTCCCCCTTATCTTCTCCGGAACACTCAAGACCCTCCAGCCCAGAAGTACTTGAAGTTGACACACCTGTCAAAATTAATCCTCTGGTTGGAACCGTTCTCACGGATGTTCCAACTCCTGAAGCCGACGTTCCTGCTCCTGAAGCGGACGTTCCTGCTCCTGAAGCGGACGTTCCTGCTGAGCCTGAGGTAAACGTGGACAATGTTGGAACTCATTCGGTTCCAACAGAGAGCCTAGCGCTGTCGACCCAGAGACAGAACTGGAAGCTTTCGATAAAGGCATATTAGCTTGCGGGCACCACAGCAGACGTAGACGTAGGGTGGCGTGGAGAACTTCTCTATAACTCACAATGGTGAGTTCTTATTTAAAGAAAAGTGGCCTGTGAAATTTACAAGAGAGTACGGGTCTCTGAGGATGATAGTGGAATCCACTGTAAAAGCCAAGAATGTCATCACTCGAGTAGTTACCGAGATTCCAGCGGCTCTCGTCAAGGCTTTTGTACAGAAGCGGAGGGCGATTGTAGAAATCTGCTGACTGACCAGAAGGACTGGCTGGTCGAAAACAACTCCTGGGTCAGTTGACTAATGTCTGAGCAATTCTACCCTTTTCACTCTCTGAGTTTAATCTAATGTTTATTTTCAATTCTGTCCAGGACGGCTTTGTGGAGTTCTCTCGAGTAGCAGACGCGGAGTCCACATTGAGGAACATAATCATGACCTTTGCTGGATTGGCTGGTATTGGGGCAACACTGGCCTTGTTAATCATCTGAATACGTTTGGCTTCCAAAATACTTGTTGTTTTACGTTTAAAAAAGTCGTGCTGGATGCTTCTAACACCTTCCCTCTGTGCTGTACTGTACTGATATAACATATGTATACATGAGTCCAAGTACACGAGGCGTAAATCAAAGTATAAACTTGATTTGTAACCGATATATATACAATGTTATACAACAACAGTACATTTACAGGTCATATTTAGGCATATTGAGATCATCAATGATATCGACAATATCCTCTGGTGTAGGACAAGTATTCTTTCTATTTTATTCTTTCTATTCTTCAAATAGAAAGAATCATTGGGGTCCCTATCTACCTCTCAAACCATAATAAGGACTGTAGTAGGCTCTCTGTGTCAGTCCAATCAACCTCACTTTCAAAGAAGTTCATCAGGATGTCGTCAAACTGAAAATTCTCAGCTGTCAAGTCCTTAGTGTCCATACACTGTACTTCACTTTTGGGAGAGTCGCTCGGCGTGCCGTTCGACTCCACTGTCAAGTCCTTAGTGTCCATACCCTCTACTTCGCTTTTGGGAGAGTCGTCAGAATCCGACTGTGGCAATGTAGCAGTTATGTAACATCCAACCCCCATTTTTGTCACAGCACCGATTACTATCAGGACGTAGAAGATGTCATACATCCTGCGATGGGGAATTTGGAATCTTATAACCAAGTCCCGTAAGTGAAACACCCCTGGGTTAGTGGGCACATGCCAGTAAATAATCCTGATGTAGTGTTTCAGGCTATTGTCAGGCTCTGGCCATAGAGAAGCCTATTTGCTTCTCTATGTAGCCATGGTCAGAGTCTGACAGTTCTATCCTTTCTGTTTCTGGTGGTGGGTTGTGTTGGATCCCTAATTAGAGGCATCTGCTGTGCATCGTCTCTAATTAGGGATCCTACATAGGTTTGTATGTTCCACACCGGGAATGTGGGTCATTATATATTTCGGAGAAGTAAGTGTGCTATTTACGTTTGTATATTGCGTTTCATTTTTGAGTGTTACGTTTTGTAATATCGTGTTTTGTGTTGTATAGTTCATTCATTTAGACATTGCATATTGTAGCAAATAAAAATTTTGAACTATAATCCCTGCGCTGCGTCTTGGTCGCTCCATGCACCCAACCGTGACAGACCTTGGGCTATGTATGCGCCCAGTCGTGACAGAATGACCCACCAGTACGAGACCAAGCAGTGTAACTGGGGAAAGATGGAGAGAGAGGAAGTGCCGCGTTATAGACGGGGCGCGAGACGGAGAAGAGCCCTGTAAGGGCTGATACATGTTTAGCTAATTAATATGTTAATCTACAACAAGAGTTATTAACTGAAGGTATTGTGTGATCATAGAACTTTAGAACTGCTGTAGGCTTGTGTGTGGGGGAGCCATGTGGAAAGAATGTGCTAGCTTAAGGGTTTTACAATAGAACTGTGTCTTGTTGTAAATACGAGATAAGAACATCTGCTGAGAACTGTTTCCGTCAACTGGATTGCGTCACGAGGCTGGGACCAGCCTGCACGCCAACGATAGGCTGAGTAAGTTTAAACCACACTCAGCCTCTACTCTGACAGGCCAGCAAGGAGCAGGAACTATTCTGTCGGAGCATTTAAGGAAGAACAAAGGATAGACGCTCTTCTCTAGCCCTGCTCACTCTCTTCTCTAGGGCGCTTCTCTAGCCCTGCTCGCTGTTTACTCTCTCTCTCACTCTCTTGCGCTCTCTCGCACTCTCTCTCGCTCTCTCTCTCTCCCTCTCTCTCTCTCTGTTTGCCCTGCGTGGTGTCACAGTGAGCCTGTATATACGAACTTCATACTTACCAATTAAGGGTTTGCTAGAATAAAATACATAGATGATTTAAACTGTGTAGTAATACTTTCGTTCCAATACCAGATTTGAATTGACGCGACCTTAACAGCCCGAGAGCAACCACAAGGTAATTTTGGGGGGGGGGGCTATGGGGGTGGTCTGGCCCGGAAACCCCAGCGAAGGTCCGTAGCCCGAAACCTCCCGAAGGTTCTGGAGTGGAACATACCACTCCAGAGCCTGAGCAATCCGCTCCACCGGTGCCAAATCCGGGTCCAAACGTCTGCTCCGCTCCTGAGCCAGAGCAGTCTGCTCCACCGGTGCCCACTCCGGGTCCAGCCGTCTGCTCCGCTCCAGTGCCTGAGCAGTCCGCGCCACCGGTGCCCAATCCGGGTCCATCCGTCTCATCCGCTCCTGAGCCAGAGCAGTCTGCTCCACCGGTGCCAAGTCCGGGTCCGGCCGTCTGCTCCGCTCCTGAGCCAGAGCAGTCCGCTCCACCGGTGCCTAGTCCGGGTCCGGCTGTCTGCTCCGCTCCAGTGCCAGAGCAGTCCGCTCCACCGGTGCCTAGTCCGGGTCCGGTTGTATGCTCCGCTCCAGTGCCAGAGCAGTCCGCTCCACCTGTGCCCAATCCGGGTCCAGCCGTCTGCTCCGCTCCTGAACCAGAGCAGTCCGCTCCACCGGTGCCCAATCCGGGTCCAGCCGTCTGCTCCGCTCCTGAGCCAGAGTAGTCCGCTCCACCGGTGCCCAATCCGGGTCCAGCCGTCTGCTCCGCTCCTGAGCCAGAGCATTCCGCTCCACCGGTGCCCAATCCGGGTCCAGCCGTCTTTTCCGCTCCTGAGCCAGAGCAGTCCGCTCCACCGGTGCCCAATCCGGGTCCAGCCGTCTGCTCCGCTCCAGTGCCAGAGTAGTCCGCTCCACCGGTGCCCAGTCCTGGTCCGGTGGTCTGCTCCACTCCATGGCCGGAGTCGTTTACCCAACCGGTGCCCAGTCCGGGCCCGGTTATTTGCCCCGCTCCATGGCCGGAGCCGTTTGCCCCACCGGTGCCCAGTCCGGGCCCGGTTGGTTGGCCCGCTCCATGGCCGGAGTCGTTTACCCCACCGGTGCCCTGTCCGGGCCCGGTTGATTTCCCCACTCCATGGCCGGAGCCAGTTACCCCACCGGTGCCCAGTCCGGGCCCTGTTATTTGCCCTGCTCCATGGCCGGAGCCGCTTGCCCCACCGGTGCCCAGTCCGGGCCCGGTAAATTGCCCAGCTCCATGGCCGGAGCCGTTTGCCCCACCGGTGCCCAGTCCGGGCCCAGTTGTTTTCCCCGCTCCATGGCCAGAGCCGTTTGCCCCACCGGTACCCAGTCCGGGCCCGGTTATTAGCCCAGCTCCATGGTCGGTCACAAGGAAGGGGCATGGGAAAAAACTGTCGACGTCGCCGGAACCAGAACCGCCACCGACGGACTAATCTTCCCTCCCTATATCCTACATAGGTTTGTATGTTCCACACCGGGGATGTGGGTCATTATATATTTCGCAAGTCACGGAGAAGTAAGTGTGCTATTTACGTTTGTATATTGCGTTTCATTTTTGAGTGTTACGTTTTGTCATATCGTGTTTTGTGTTGTATAGTTCGTTCATTTAGACAATGTATATTGTAGCAAATAAAAATGTTGAACTATATGTGCTGCGTCTTGGTCGCTCCATGCACCCAACCGTGACAGACCTTGGGCTTAGTATCCGCCCAGTCATGACAGATATCCTCTCTAAATTTCAGCAAAAGGGTGCTCACTTGTCCATTCATCCAACCCCAACCATGGATATCCGACCACGGCTGATTCATCCAACCACGACTGAATCGTCCAACCACTTCTATAGTACCCAACCACGGCTGAATCATACAACCACACCTATAGTATCCAACCACGGCTGAATCGTCCGACCACGGCTGAATCGTCCGACCATGCCTGTAGTATCAAACCATGGCTGACGGAAGAGTCAAAGTTATGAACCTCATCAGGGTCCTAGCCAAGCTCACAGTACACGGTTGCTTACATCTATCTGTGCCACGTGTGTATTTATTGTCAAAGTTATGAACTTCATCAGGGTCCTAGCCAAGCTCACAGTACACGGTTGCTTACATCTATCTGTACCACATGTCTAATTGTGTGCGTGTAATGAGCAAGCCGATATGACATTGTGGTTTAAAACCCAATCACTAGGAATGTATACACTGGGTATCGCATCAGGCTTGATCTCTTATATGTGCATCATATCCAACTCTCTGCATAGGGAGAGGGGACCAAAATAGGTCAGTATGGACATTTCCAACTCCAGCATAGCCTTCATTGATTCATGGCTGCAACAAAGGTCATCTTCTGTTGTAACGTACAGTCCCGGACAAGTGATGCTCCTGAACTGTGACTCTGTGACATTTCTTACTTCAATAGATCCACCCATGCTGAATGTACGTGAAGGTCTGTCATTCTGCGGTATCTGAAAAGATGGGGGGATGAAAGGAAACACAATCCTAATTCAATGTGATAGAGGGTGATGTAGGGTGATGCCTACATTACCCTTGTGTATGTATGACAATGAGAATAACATTTTATGTCTTACAGCACAATCCAGGTATTTGTTAACGCTCTTCTTAAGGTCTATCAGACCCTTGTAGCCTAGTTCATTTTGTAACAGCGTCTCTATGGATTGGAGACCATGCTGTGTAGAGAAGGTTCCACGGATCTTGAAGTGTAGGTACGGCAGGAGTGAGCGTTGTGTCATCTCTGCAAGGGAGGATAATATCACCCCTTTAGGTTCGAGGAGAGACAGACCTAGTTTTAAACCACAACAACTCCTCAAGATCTTGTGAGAACGGTTTGTCTTAGGTTTAATACACCCTCAGTTTCATGAGCCATAGTTGGATGATTTAGCCATGGTTGGGTAAATTGGGTAGCTCCGCCGACTCTAAACACCCGGACCTAAAATCTTGTCATTCTGTCAGTCACCGAGCTAAGGTCAACATCTCTGTGAAATTTCAACGCCGTGGTTGGATGATTTGCAAATGGTTGGATGATTTGGCCATAGTTGGATGATTTGCCCATGGTTGGATGATTCGCCCATGGTTAGATGAAATAGCCTTGGTTGGACAGAACCCTTCGATAGGGAACCTAACCACTCAACACTTCACATATTCAGCTTGTCCGCAACAATTCAATCAGTACAACACTGGAATGACTGATAATAGGAGAAACTATGAGTCTTTTTAAACAGTTTTCAATGGACATGGTCTGAAATCATGTTTATGGCAATGTTCAGGCTACAGCTAGTGAAGTACTGGTACGAGAGTTTATAAAAGACATTCTGAGACAACTTAGTTGTTTTCCAACTGTAAAACTAGACTTTTAAACAGTTTCCAAGAATATTGTCTAAATTCATGTTTTCAGGAAGTATAAACAAGTAAAACACTGGAATGATTGATAATAGGAGAAACTATGAGTCTTTTTAAACTGTTTTTAATGGACATGGTCTGAAATCATGTTTATGGCAATGTTCAGGCTACAGCTAGTGAAGTACTGGTACGAGAGTTTATAAAAGACACTATGAGACAACTTTGTTGTTTTCCAACTGTAACACTAGAATTTTAAACAGTTTTCCAAGAACATTGTCTAAATTCATGTTTTCAGGAGGTTTAAACAATTCATTCAGTACAACACTTGAATGATTGATAATAGGAGAAACTATGAGTCTTTTTAAACTGTTTTTAATGGACATGGTCTGAAATTATGTTTATGGCAATGATCAGGCTACAGCTAGTGAAGTACTGGTACGAGAGTTTATAAAAGACACTATGAGACAACTTTGTTGTTTTCCAACTGTAACACTAAAATTTTAAACAGTTTTCCATGAACATTACCTAAAATCATGTTTATGGCAATGTTCAAGTTAAATAAAGTGCAATACTGGTAGGAGAGATTGAGAGACACTATGGACAATTTAGTTGGGTTTCAACTGTAACACTAGAATTTTAAACCGTTTTTCATGAACATAGTCTAAAATCGAGTTTTCAGAAGCTTTCTACAGTTGTCTTGCACAGTTCTAGAAATATTGACAATATTATACACTATGTGGCTTTCTAAACATTTTTCCAAGAACCTTACCTAAAATCATGTTTAAGGCAATGTTCAAGTTAAATATTGTGCAATACTAGCAGGAGAGATTATGATAGACACTATGAGACAACTTTGTTGTTTTCCAACTGTAACACTAGAATTTTAAACAGTTTTCCAAGAACATTGTCTAAATTCATGTTTTCAGGAGGTATAAACAAGTCAATCAGTAAAACACTGGAATGATTGATAATAGGAGAAACTATGAGTCTTTTTAAACAGTTTTCAATGGACATGGTCTGAAATCAGGTTTATGGCAATGTTCAAGTAAAATAAAGTGCAATACTGGTAGGAGAGATTGAGAGACACTATGGACAATTTAGTTGGGTTTCAACTGTAAGCTTTATTTTTAAACCGTTTTTCATGAACATTGTCTAAATTCATGTTTTCAGGAGGTTTAAACAATTCCATCAGTACAACACTTGAATGATTGATAATAGGAGAAACTATGAGTCTTTTTAAACAGTTTTCAATGGACATGGTCTGAAATCATGTATATGGCAATGATCAGGCTACAGCTAGTGAAGTACTGGTACGAGAGTTTATAAAAGACACTATGAGACAACTTTGTTGTTTTCCAACTGAAACACTAAAATTTTAAACAGTTTTCCATGAACATTACCTAAAATCATGTTTAAGGCAATGTTCAAGATAAATATTGTGCAATACTGGCAGGAGAGATTATGATAGACACTATGGACAACTTAGTTGGGTTACAACTGTAAGCCTGATTTTTAAACACATTTTTCATGAACATAGTGTAAAATCATGTTTAAAGCAATGTTCAGGCTACAGCTAGTGAAGTACTGGTACGAGAGTTTATAAAAGACACTATGAGACAACTTAGTTGTTTTCAACTGTAACACTAGAATTTTAAACAGTTTTCCAAGAACATTGTCTAAATTTATGTTTTCAGGAGGTTTAAACAAGTCAATAAGTAAAACTTTGGAATGATTGATAATAGGAGAAACTATGAGTCTTTTTAAACAGTTTTCAATGGACATGGTCTGAAATCATGTTTATGGCAATGATCAGGCTACAGCTAGTGAAGTACTGGTACGAGAGTTTATAAAAGACACTATGAGAGAACTTTGTTGTTTTCCAACTAACACTAAAATTTTAAACAGTTTTCCATGAACATTACCTAAAATCATCTTTAAGGCAATGTTCAAGTTAAATATTGTGCAATACTGGCAGGAGAGATTATGAGAGACACTATGGACAATTTAGTTGGGTTTCAACTGTAAGCTTTATTTTTAAACCGATTTTCATGAACATAGTCTAAAATCATGTTTATAGCAATGTTCAGGCTACAGCTAGTGAAGTACTGGTACGAGAGTTTATAAAAGACACTATGAGACAACAGTTGTTTTCCAACGGTAACACTAGAATTTTAAACAGTTTTCCAAGAACATTGTCTAAATTCATGTTTTCAGGAGGTTTAAACAATTCATTCAGTACAACACTTGAATGATTGATAATAGGAGAAACTATGAGTCTTTTTAAACAGTTTTCAATGGACATGGTCTGAAATCATGTTTATGGCAATGTTCAGGCTACAGCTAGTGAAGTACTGGTACGAGAGTTTATAAAAGACACTATGAGACAACAGTTGTTTTCCAACTCTAACACTAGAATTTTAAACAGTTTTCCAAGAACATTGTCTAAATTCATGTTTTCAGGAGGTTTAAACAATTCATTCAGTACAACACTTGAATGATTGATAATAGGAGAAACTATGAGTCTTTTTAAACTGTTTTTAATGGACATGGTCTGAAATTATGTTTATGGCAATGATCCGGCTACAGCTAGTGAAGTACTGTTACGAGAGTTTATAAAAGACACTATGAGACAACTTTGTTGTTTTCCAACTGTAACACTAGAATTTTAAACAGTTTTCCAAGAAGATTGTCTAAATTCATGTTTTCAGGAGGTTTAAACAATTCATTCAGTACAACACTTGAATGATTGATAATAGGAGAAACTATGAGTCTTTTTAAACTGTTATTAATGGACATGGTCTGAAATTATGTTTATGGCAATGATCAGGCTAGAGCTAGTGAAGTACTGGTACGAGAGTTTATAAAAGACACTATGAGACAACTTTGTTGTTTTCCAACTGTAACAATAAAATTTTAAACAGTTTTCCATGAACATTACCTAAAATCATGTTTAAGGCAATGTTCAAGTTAAATATTGTGCAATACTGGCAGGAGAGATTATGAGAGACACTATGGACAATTTAGTTGGGTTTCAACTGTAATCTTTATTTTTATAACCGATTTTCATGAAAATAGTCTAAAATCATATTTAAAGCAATGTTCAGGCTACAGCTAGTGAAGTACTGGTACGAGAGTTTATAAAAGACACTATGAGACAACTTAGTTGTTTTCAACTGTAACACTAGAATTTTGAACAGTTTTCCATGAACATTACCTAATATCATGTTTAAGGCAATGTTCAAGTTAAATATTGTGCAATACTGGCAGGAGAGATTATGAGAGACACTATGGACAATTTAGTTGGGTTTCAACTGTAAGCTTTATTTTTAAACCGATTTTCATGAACATAGTCTAAAATCATGTTTAAAGCAATGTTCAGGCTACAGCTAGTGAAGTACTGGTACGAGTGTTTATAAAAGACACTATGAGACAATTTAGTTGTTTTCAACTGTAACACTAGAATTTTAAACAGTTTTCCAAGAACATTGTCTAAATTCATGTTTTCAAGAGGTATAAACAAGTCAATAAGTAAAACTTTGGAATGATGATAATGGGAGAAACTATGAGTCTTTTTAAACAGTTTTCAATGGACATGGTCTGAAATCAGGTTTATGGCAATGTTCAAGTAAAATAAAGTGCAATACTGGTAGCAGAGATTGAGACACTATGGACAATTTAGTTGGGTTTCAACTGTAAGCTTTATTTTTAAACCGTTTTTCATGAACATTGTCTAAATTCATGTTTTCAGGAGGTTTAAACAATTCCATCAGTACAACACTTGAATGATTGATAATAGGAGAAACTATGAGTCTTTTTAGACTGTTTTTTCATGAACATAGTGTAAAATCAATGTTTAAAGCAATGTTCAGGCTACAGCTAGTGAAGTACTGGTGCTAGAGATTATATAAGACACGAGGTCTAAAATCGAGTTTTCAGAAGCTTTTTACAGTTGTCTTGCACAGTTCTAGAAATATTGACAATATTATACACTATGTGGCTTACTAAACATTTTTCCATGAACATTACCTAAAATCATCTTTAAGGCAATGTTCAAGTTAAATATTGTGCAATACTGGCAGGAGAGATTATGAGAGACACTATGGACAACTTAGTTGGGTTACAACTGTAAGCCTGATTTTTAAACACATTTTTCATGAACATAGTGTAAAATCATGTTTAAAGCAATGTTCAGGCTACAGCTAGTGACGTACTCGTACGAGAGTTTGTAAAAGACACTATGAGACAACTTAGTTGTTTTCAACTGTAACACTAGAATTCTAAACAGTTTTCCAAGAACATTGTCTAAATTCATGTTTTCAGGAGGTTTAAACAAGTCAATCAGTAAAACACTGGAATGATTGATAATAGGAGAAACTATTAGTCTTTTTAAACAGTTTTCAATGGACATGGTCTGAAATCATGTTTATGGCAATGTTCAGGCTACAGCTAGTGAAGTACTGGTACGAGAGTTTATAAAAGACACTATGAGACCACTTAGTTGTTTTCAACTGTAACACTAGAATTTTAAACAGTTTTCCAAGAACATTGTCTAAATTCATGTTTTCAGGAGGTTTAAACAAGTAAATAAGTAAAACTTTGGAATGATTGATAATAGGAGAAACTATGAGTCTTTTTAAACAGTTTTCAATGGACATGGTCTGAAATCATGTTTATGGCAATGTTCAGGCTACAGCTAGTGAAGTACTGGTACGAGAGTTTATAAAAGACACTATGAGACAACTTAGTTGTTTTCAACTGTAACACTAGAATTTTAAACAGTTTTCCAAGAACATTGTCTAAATTCATGTTTTCAGGAGGTTTAAACAATTCATTCAGTACAACACTTGAATGATTGATAATAGGAGAAACTATGAGTCTTTTTAAACTGTTTTTAATGGACATGGTCTGAAATTATGTTTATGGCAATGATCCGGCTACAGCTAGTGAAGTACTGTTACGAGAGTTTATAAAAGACACTATGAGACAACTTTGTTGTTTTCCAACTGTAACACTAAAATTTTAAACAGTTT
The DNA here is from genome assembly GCA_023634145.1 of Thymallus thymallus. Lineage (NCBI taxonomy): Eukaryota > Metazoa > Chordata > Actinopteri > Salmoniformes > Salmonidae > Thymallus > Thymallus thymallus. Next base: position 14,587,839 of record CM042418.1, read on the forward strand.
TCCATGAACATTACCTAAAATCATCTTTAAGGCAATGTTCAATTTAAATATTGTGCAATACTGGCAGGAGAGATTATGAGAGACACTATGGACAATTTAGTTGGGTTTCAACTGTAAGCTTTATTTTTAAACCAATTTTCATGAACATAGTCTAAAATCATGTTTAAAGCAATGTAGTGGCTACAGCTAGTGAAGTACTGGTACGAGAGTTTATAAAAGACACTATGAGACAACTTAGTTGTTTTCAACTGTAACACTAGAATTTTAAACAGTTTTCCAAGAACATTGTCTAAATTCATGTTTTCAGGAGGTTTAAACAATTCAATCAGTACAACACTTGAATGATTGATAATAGGAGAAACTATGAGTCTTTTTAAACTGTTTTTAATGGACATGGTCTGAAATCATGTTTATGGCAATGTTCAAGTAAAATAAAGTGCAATACTGGTAGGAGAGATTGAGAGACACTATGTACAATTTAGTTGGGATTCAACTGTAACACTAGAATTTTAAACAGTTTTCCAAGAACATTGTCTAAATTCATGTTTTCAGGAGGTTTAAACAATTCATTCAGTACAACACTTGAATGATTGATAATAGGAGAAACTATGAGTCTTTTTAAACTGTTTTTAATGGACATGGTCTGAAATTATGTTTATGGCAATGATCCGGCTACAGCTAGTGAAGTACTGTTACGAGAGTTTATAAAAGACACTATGAGACAACTTTGTTGTTTTCCAACTGTAACACTAAAATTTTAAACAGTTTTCCATGAACATTACCTAAAATCATCTTTAAGGCAATGTTCAATTTAAATATTGTGCAATACTGGCAGGAGAGATTATGAGAGACACTATGGACAATTTAGTTGGGTTTCAACTGTAAGCTTTATTTTTAAACCAATTTTCATGAACATAGTCTAAAATCATGTTTAAAGCAATGTAGTGGCTACAGCTAGTGAAGTACTGGTACGAGAGTTTATAAAAGACACTATGAGACAACTTAGTTGTTTTCAACTGTAACACTAGAATTTTAAACAGTTTTCCAAGAACATTGTCTAAATTCATGTTTTCAGGAGGTTTAAACAATTCAATCAGTACAACACTTGAATGATTGATAATAGGAGAAACTATGAGTCTTTTTAAACTGTTTTTAATGGACATGGTCTGAAATCATGTTTATGGCAATGTTCAAGTAAAATAAAGTGCAATACTGGTAGGAGAGATTGAGAGACACTATGTACAATTTAGTTGGGATTCAACTGTAACACTAGAATTTTAAACAGTTTTCCAAGAACATTGTCTAAATTCATGTTTTCAGGAGGTTTAAACAATTCAATCAGTACAACACTTGAATGATTGATAATAGGAGAAACTATGAGTCTTTTTAGACTGTTTTTTCATGAACATAGTGTAAAATCAATGTTTAAAGCAATGTTCAGGCTACAGCTAGTGAAGTACTGGTGCTAGAGATTATATAAGACACGAGGTCTAAAATCGAGTTTTCAGAAGCTTTTTACAGTTGTCTTGCACAGTTCTAGAAATATTGACAATATTATACACTATGTGGCTTACTAAACATTTTTCCATGAACATTACCTAAAATCATCTTTAAGGCAATGTTCAAGTTAAATATTGTGCAATACTGGCAGGAGAGATTATGATAGACACTATGGACAACTTAGTTGGGTTACAACTGTAAGCCTGATTTTTAAACACATTTTTCATGAACATAGTGTAAAATCATGTTTAAAGCAATGTTCAGGCTACAGCTAGTGACGTACTCGTACGAGAGTTTGTAAAAGACACTATGAGACAACAGTTGTTTTCCAACTGTAACACTAGAATTTTAAACAGTTTTCCAAGAACATTGTCTAAATTCATGTTTTCAGGAGGTTTAAACAAGTCAATAAGTAAAACTTTGGAATGATTGATAATAGGAGAAACTATGAGTCTTTTTAAACAGTTTTCAATGGACATGGTCTGAAATCATGTTTATGGCAATGTTCAGGCTACAGCTAGTGAAGTACTGGTACGAGAGTTTATAAAAGACACTATGAGAAAACAGTTGTTTTCCAACTGTAACACTAGAATTTTAAACAGTTTTCCAAGAACATTGTCTAAATTCATGTTTTCAGGAGGTTTAAACAATTCATTCAGTACAACACTTGAATGATTGATAATAGGAGAAACTATGAGTCTTTTTAAACAGTTTTCAATGGACATGGTCTGAAATCATGTTTATGGCAATGTTCAGGCTACAGCTAGTGAAGTACTGGTACGAGAGTTTATAAAAGACACTATGAGACAACAGTTGTTTTCCAACTGTAACACTAGAATTTTAAACAGTTTTCCAAGAACATTGTCTAAATTCATGTTTTCAGGAGGTTTAAACAATTCATTCAGTACAACACTTGAATGATTGATAATAGGAGAAACTATGAGTCTTTTTAAACTGTTTTTAATGGACATGGTCTGAAATTATGTTTAGATAGATAGATAGATAGATAGATAGGTACTTTATTGATCCCCGGGGGGGAAATTTCATTATCAAGCAGCTACAACAAAAACACAGGGCAGGTGCAAAATGCCACAACGAAAGTACACAAAAGACAGATACACGGTACATGATACATAGAGCGGCAGTATGAAAAAGTATAGAAATACAGGATATCTGGAGTGCAAAAAAAAAGCTATAAAAGGACATTGCGTAGTATGAGTGGTTGGCTGAATATGTACACTATACATTGGTGGATGTTGGATGGTTAACTATACTATACAGGTTGATGGCAGAGAAATACTTCAGTAGCTAATGCGTATGATATGAGCGAGGGTAATAATAGTTTACTTAATAGACAGAATGGGTAAATGAACAGGTAAGTGAAAATTTTGCATGGTTAAATTAGCTGTACAGTTAGGTATACAGTTATATTTACAGATAAGTGAATACTTGCATGTTTACACAAACTGTACAGGTAAATGACAGGAAGAGATACTTTAATAGCTAAATGTGTGTATGATATCATTGGGGTAATAATAGTAATTCCCTTAAAATACAGTCCTTAGTGCGCAGGGTTTAATTACAGACAACTGCACTTATTGCACATTTGATATACTAAAAGCAATGAGAAAAGGTGCAACTGGCAGGATACTAATATGCATTCCTGAGTGAATGCCTAGGTCCAATAATTACTTACAATATTGCATGTGATATAATATAACAACTGTACATGGGTATGTATATACAGACCTGTATGAATAAGTAGGTCCTGAGTGGATGAGTGCTGACGGAACAGAGTTACTCACGGATGGATGCATAATTGTTAAACTAGGTCCTAGCACCCCAACAGTTCCAGATCTATGTTGCCGACGGCACGGCACCCCGGTGAGGCATTATATAGTCTCATAGCCGCCGGCAGGAAGGACCTCCTGTGGCGCTCTCTGGCACACCGTGGTGGGATCAGTCTGTGACTGAAAGAGCTCCTCTGCGTCATAACCATAGCGTGCAGAGGGTGGGTGACGTTGTCCATGATGGCCAGCAGTTTGGCCAGGATCCGTCTCTCCGCCACCTCCTCTAGAGAGTCAAGGCTCATCCCCAGGACAGAGCTAGCCTTCCTGATCAGCTTATTTACCCGAGAAGCATCACCGGCTTTGATGTTTGCTCCCCAGCACACCACTGCAAAAAAGATGGCACTGGCCACCACAGACTGGTAGAAGGTATGCAGTAGTTTACTGCACACGTTGAAGGACCTGAGCCTCCTCAGAAAGTAGAGTCGGCTCTGGCCCTTTTTGTACAGGGCCCCGGTGTTACCAGCCCATTCCAGTCTGTTGTCCATATGGACCCCCAAGAACTTGTATGACTCAACCATTTCCACATCCATCCCCTTTATAGGGACTGCAGTCAGTTGTGCCTTGGTTCTCCTGAAGTCCACCACCATCTCCTTAGTTTTGCTGATGTTGAGCTGAAGGTGGTTCTGCTCACACCACAACACAAAGTCACTGATTGTGCTCCTGTACTCCTCCTCCTGCCCACCCCTGATGCACCCTACAATAGCAGAGTCATCCGAGAACTTCTGTAGGTGGCATGTTTCAGAGTTATATCTGAAGTCTGAGGTGTAGAGGGTGAACAGGAAGGGGGACAGGACCGTACCCTGGGGGGCCCCTGTGTTGCTAACTGCCCGTTCTGACACACAGCTCTGTAGTCGCACAAATTGTGGCCTACCGGTCAGGTAGTCCGTGACCCAGGAGACTAAGGGTGCTTCCACTTTCATCCTCCTCATCTTCTCACCCAGTAGCAGGGGCTGAATGGTATTGAAGGCACTGGAGAAGTCAAAAAACATGACCCTCACAGTGCAACCTGCGTTGTCCAGGTGAGAGTAGGCCCTCTGCAGAAGGTAGATGATTGCATCATCCACCCCGATGTTGCGCTGGTATGCAAACTGCAGGGGGTCCATTGATGAACACACCAGGGGTCTGAGGTGAGCGAGGACTAACCTTTCCAGGGTCTTCATGATGTGGGATGTTAGCGCTACAGGTCTGAAGTCATTCAGGACAGTGGGGTGTGCCTTCTTGGGCACTGGGACGAGGCAGGATGTTTTCCACAGCACAGGGACCGTTTCTAGGCTCAGGCTAAGGTTGAAAAGACGCTGGAGTATTCCACACAGTTGGTCAGCACAGACCCTCAGCACCCTTGGGCTGATGCCATCGGGGCCCGCCGCTTTCCACTGGTGTAGTCTCTCCAGCTCTCTCTTCACTTGGTTGGTGGTGAAAGCCAGCCCAGGTAGGGAGGTGGGGGGAAGGGGGGTGTTGAGGATCAGTCCAGGGGGGGCAGGGGCGGAGGTGGGGTCACTGATTGTCTCAGCAGAGGTGCTGTGAGCAAAGTGGGGGTGGGATAGCCGTGAGGGTGTGTGGTCTGGGGAGCTGGAGGGGAGGTGGACAGGGCCAGTATCGAACCTGTTAAAAAATTGGTTCAGCTCATTGGCTCTGTCCTGGGTCCCCTCCGTCTGCCCACTGTTTGACTTTTTGAAGCCAGTGATATTTCTCATACCCTTCCACACCTCTCTCACCTGGCTCTGCCTCAGCTTGTCCTCCATCTTCTCCTTATACACTCTCTTCCCCTCAGCAATCCGCAACTTCAGCTCCCTCTGGACGCATTTCAATTTGTCCTTGTCCTTCTCCTTGAAGGCCCTCTTCTTCTCATTCAGCAGGGCCTTCAGGTCGCTGGTGACCCAGGGTTTATTGTTTGGGAAACAGCGTACCTTCCTGGTGGGTACAGTGTTGTCTACACAAAAATTAATATAGTCTGTTATGCAGTCAGTGAGTCCATCGATGTCCTCCCCATGAGCCTCACAGAACACATCCCAGTCTGTTGTTTCAAAGCAGTCCTGTAGGGCCTCATTCGCCTCCGGGGACCATCTCCTAATAGTCCTGGTGGTTGCAGGCTGCTGTTGGACCATAGGCCTGTAGAGTGGGGTGAGGTGGACAAGGTTGTGATCCGATCTACCGAGGGGAGGGAGTGCAGTGGAGTTGTATGCATCCTTCACATTAGCATATAACAAGTCCAGAGTTTTATTATTCCTGGTTGGGCACTTCACGAACTGTTTGAACGTGGGCAGCGTGGAAGAGAGAGATGCATGGTTAAAATCCCCCGAAATTGCAAAGAAAGCACTGGGATGCGCTGTCTGTAACCTCGCGATAACAGAGTGGATGACGTCACACGCTGCGTTTGCGTCAGCAGAGGGCGGGATGTAAACAATAACAGCAATGGCCGCCGTGAATTCCCTAGGTAGATAGTAGGGTCTCAGGCTAACGGCTAGCAGTTCAATGTCCGGGCTACAAAACTTTTCCTTAAGAGTAATATGGTTCGGATGACACCATCTGTTGTTAACTAATAAAGCCAGCCCACCACCCTTACTCTTACCGGAAGAGACGCGATCCCTGTCCGCTGTGATGGTCTGGAAACCGTCGATAGTGACGTTCTGTATGGGGATGTTATCGTTCAGCCAAGTCTCAGTAAAACACATTAGGCTAGCTTCCCGATAAATCCTTTGTCCACGAACAAGTCCCGCCAACTCATCCATCTTGTTATGTAGACACCTCACATTGCCCATAATAATAGATGGTATAGCCGGCTTGTACTTGAACCTCCTCCGCTTTGCCTTACATTTCAATCCCGCCCTGCATCCACGGCGTCGTCTTTTCAATTCGTCCGGAATATCAAACTTTTCCCTGGGGAGCAGCAGCGCTGCGTGGGCTAAATCCAGGAGCTGGGCTCTGCTGTAAACAATAACAGTTGACGACTCCTGTCGACGTTCAGCTGCGATAAAATCCATAAAATCCATAATCCTGAACTGTTATAGTTCGACTGTAGCAAAATAAAAAAATAAAACTAAAGAAAATAGACGAAAGAAAACGAACTAAAACAACAATTAATGCACGAACAACGGGACAACGGGAGCTGCTTAAAAGGCGACCACTCAGGGCGGCGCCAAACACACAAGATGGCAATGATCAGGCTACAGCTAGTGAAGTACTGTTACGAGAGTTTATAAAAGACACTATGAGACAACTTTGTTGTTTTCCAACTGTAACACTAAAATTTTAAACAGTTTTCCATGAACATTACCTAAAATCATCTTTAAGGCTATGTTCAATTTAAATATTGTGCAATACTGGCAGGAGAGATTATGAGAGACACTATGGACAATTTAGTTGGGTTTCAACTGTAAGCTTTATTTTTAAACCGATTTTCATTAACATAGTCTAAAATCATGTTTAAAGCAATGTTCAGGCTACAGCTAGTGAAGTACTGGTACGACTGTTTATAAAAGACACTATGAGACAACTTAGTTGTTTTCAACTGTAACACTAGAATTTTAAACAGTTTTCCAAGAACATTGTCTAAATTCATGTTTTCAAGAGGTATAAACAAGTCAATAAGTAAAACTTTGGAATGATGATAATGGGAGAAACTATGAGTCTTTTTAAACAGTTTTCAATGGACATGGTCTGAAATCAGGTTTATGGCAATGTTCAAGTAAAAAAAGTGCAATACTGGTAGGAGAGATTGAGAGACACTATGGACAATTTAGTTGGGTTTCAACTGTAAGCTTTATTTTTAAACCGTTTTTCATGAACATTGTCTAAATTCATGTTTTCAGGAGGTTTAAACAATTCCATCAGTACAACACTTGAATGATTGATAATAGGAGAAACTATGAGTCTTTTTAGACTGTTTTTTCATGAACATAGTGTAAAATCAATGTTTAAAGCAATGTTCAGGCTACAGCTAGTGAAGTACTGGTGCTAGAGATTATAAAAGACACTATGAGACAACTTAGTTGTTTTCAACTGTAACACTAGAATTTTAAACAGTTTTCCAAGAACATTGTCTAAATTCATGTTTTCAGGAGGTTTAAACAATTCAATCAGTACAACACTTGAATGATTGATAATAGGAGAAACTATGAGTCTTTTTAGACTGTTTTTTCATGAACATATTGTAAAATCAATGTTTAAAGCAATGTTCAGGCTACAGCTAGTGAAGTACTGGTGCTAGAGATTATATAAGACACGAGGTCTAAAATCGAGTTTTCAGAAGCTTTTTACAGTTGTCTTGCACAGTTCTAGAAATATTGACAATATTATACACTATGTGGCTTACTAAACATTTTTCCATGAACATTACCTAAAATCATCTTTAAGGCAATGTTCAAGTTAAATATTGTGCAATACTGGCAGGAGAGATTATGATAGACACTATGGACAACTTAGTTGGGTTACAACTGTAAGCCTGATTTTTAAACACATTTTTCATGAACATAGTGTAAAATCATGTTTAAAGCAATGTTCAGGCTAGTGACGTACTCGTACGAGAGTTTGTAAAAGACACTATGAGACAACTTAGTTGTTTTCAACTGTAACACTAGAATTCTAAACAGTTTTCCAAGAACATTGTCTAAATTCATGTTTTCAGGAGGTTTAAACAAGTCAATCAGTAAAACACTGGAATGATTGATAATAGGAGAAACTATGAGTCTTTTTAAACTGTTTTTAATGGACATGGTCTGAAATCATGTTTATGGCAATGTTCAGGCTACAGCTAGTGAAGTACTGGTACGAGAGTTTATAAAAGACACTATGAGACAACTTAGTTGTTTTCAACTGTAACACTAGAATTTTAAACAGTTTTCCAAGAACATTGTCTAAATTCATGTTTTCAGGAGGTTTAAACAAGTCAATAAGTAAAACTTTGGAATGATTGATAATAGGAGAAACTATGAGTCTTTTTAAACAGTTTTCAATGGACATGGTCTGAAATCATGTTTATGGCAATGTTCAAGTAAAATAAAGTGCAATACTGGTAGGAGAGATTGAGAGACACTATGGACAATTTAGTTGGGTTTCAACTGTAAGCTTTATTTTTAAACCGTTTTTCATGAACATTGTCTAAATTCATGTTTTCAGGAGGTTTAAACAATTCCATCAGTACAACACTTGAATGATTGATAATAGGAGAAACTATGAGTCTTTTTAGACTGTTTTTTCATGAACATAGTGTAAAATCAATGTTTAAAGCAATGTTCAGGCTACAGCTAGTGAAGTACTGGTGCTAGAGATTATAAAAGACACTATGAGACAACTTAGTTGTTTTCAACTGTAACACTAGAATTTTAAACAGTTTTCCAAGAACATTGTCTAAATTCATGTTTTCAGGAGGTTTAAACAATTCAATCAGTACAACACTTGAATGATTGATAATAGGAGAAACTATGAGTCTTTTTAAACTGTTTTTTTCATGAACATAGTGTAAAATCAATGTTTAAAGCAATGTTCAGGCTACAGCTAGTGAAGTACTGGTGCTAGAGATTATATAAGACACGAGGTCTAAAATCGAGTTTTCAGAAGCTTTTTACAGTTGTCTTGCACAGTTCTAGAAATATTGACAATATTATACACTATGTGGCTTACTAAACATTTTTCCATGAACATTACCTAAAATCATCTTTAAGGCAATGTTCAAGTTAAATATTGTGCAATACTGGCAGGAGAGATTATGATAGACACTATGGACAACTTAGTTGGGTTACAACTGTAAGCCTGATTTTTAAACACATTTTTCATGAACATAGTGTAAAATCATGTTTAAAGCAATGTTCAGGCTAGTGACGTACTCGTACGAGAGTTTGTAAAAGACACTATGAGACAACTTAGTTGTTTTCAACTGTAACACTAGAATTCTAAACAGTTTTCCAAGAACATTGTCTAAATTCATGTTTTCAGGAGGTTTAAACAAGTCAATCAGTAAAACACTGGAATGATTGATAATAGGAGAAACTATGAGTCTTTTTAAACTGTTTTTAATGGACATGGTCTGAAATCATGTTTATGGCAATGTTCAGGCTACAGCTAGTGAAGTACTGGTACGAGAGTTTATAAAAGACACTATGAGACAACTTAGTTGTTTTCAACTGTAACACTAGAATTTTAAACAGTTTTCCAAGAACATTGTCTAAATTCATGTTTTCAGGAGGTTTAAACAAGTCAATAAGTAAAACTTTGGAATGATTGATAATAGGAGAAACTATGAGTCTTTTTAAACAGTTTTCAATGGACATGGTCTGAAATCATGTTTATGGCAATGTTCAAGTAAAATAAAGTGCAATACTGGTAGGAGAGATTGAGAGACACTATGGACAATTTAGTTGGGTTTCAACTGTAAGCTTTATTTTTAAACCGTTTTTCATGAACATTGTCTAAATTCATGTTTTCAGGAGGTTTAAACAATTCCATCAGTACAACACTTGAATGATTGATAATAGGAGAAACTATGAGTCTTTTTAGACTGTTTTTTCATGAACATAGTGTAAAATCAATGTTTAAAGCAATGTTCAGGCTACAGCTAGTGAAGTACTGGTGCTAGAGATTATAAAAGACACTATGAGACAACTTAGTTGTTTTCAACTGTAACACTAGAATTTTAAACAGTTTTCCAAGAACATTGTCTAAATTCATGTTTTCAGGAGGTTTAAACAATTCAATCAGTACAACACTTGAATGATTGATAATAGGAGAAACTATGAGTCTTTTTAAACTGTTTTTTTCATGAACATAGTGTAAAATCAATGTTTAAAGCAATGTTCAGGCTACAGCTAGTGAAGTACTGGTGCTAGAGATTATATAAGACACGAGGTCTAAAATCGAGTTTTCAGAAGCTTTTTACAGTTGTCTTGCACAGTTCTAGAAATATTGACAATATTATACACTATGTGGCTTACTAAACATTTTTCCATGAACATTACCTAAAATCATCTTTAAGGCAATGTTCAAGTTAAATATTGTGCAATACTGGCAGGAGAGATTATGATAGACACTATGGACAACTTAGTTGGGTTACAACTGTAAGCCTGATTTTTAAACACATTTTTCATGAACATAGTGTAAAATCATGTTTAAAGCAATGTTCAGGCTACAGCTAGTGACGTACTCGTACGAGAGTTTGTAAAAGACACTATGAGACAACTTAGTTGTTTTCAACTGTAACACTAGATTTCTAAACAGTTTTCCAAGAACATTGTCTAAATTCATGTTTTCAGGAGGTTTAAACAAGTCAATCAGTAAAACACTGGAATGATTGATAATAGGAGAAACTATGAGTCTTTTTAAACTGTTTTTAATGGACATGGTCTGAAATCATGTTTATGGCAATGTTCAGGCTACAGCTAGTGAAGTACTGGTACGAGTGTTTATAAAAGACACTATGAGACAATTTAGTTGTAATCAACTGTAACACTAGAATTTTAAACAGTTTTCCAAGAACATTGTCTAAATTCATGTTTTCAGGAGGTATAAACAAGTCAATCAGTAAAACACTGGAATGATTGATAATGGGAGAAACTATGAGTCTTTTTAAACAGTTTTCAATGGACATGGTCTGAAATCAGGTTTATGGCAATGTTCAAGTAAAATAAAGTGCAATACTGGTAGGAGAGATTGAGAGACACTATGGACAATTTAGTTGGGTTTCAACTGTAAGCTTTATTTTTAAACCGTTTTTCATGAACATTGTCTAAATTCATGTTTTCAGGAGGTTTAAACAATTCCATTAGTACAACACTTGAATGATTGATAATAGGAGAAACTATGAGTCTTTTTAAACAGTTTTCAATGGACATGGTCTGAAATCATGTTTATGGCAATGTTCAGGCTACAGCTAGTGAAGTACTGGTACGAGAGTTTATAAAAGACACTATGAGACAACTTAGTTGTTGTCCAACTGTAACACTAGAATTTTAAACAGTTTTCCAAGAACATTGTCTAAATTCATGTTTTCAGGAGGTTTAAACAAGTCAATCAGTACAACACTTGAATGATTGATAATAGGAGAAACTATGAGTCTTTTTAAACTGTTTTTAATGGACATGGTCTGAAATCATGTTTATGGCAATGTTCAAGTAAAATAAAGTGCAATACTGGTAGGAGAGATTGAGAGACACTATGTACAATTTAGTTGGGATTCAACTGTAAGCTATATTTTTAAACCGTTTTTCATAAACATAGTCTAAAATCATGTTTAAGGCAATGTTCAGGCTACAGCTAGTGAAGTACTGGTACGAGAGTTTATAAAAGACACTATGAGACAACTTAGTTGTTTTCAACTGTAACACTAGAATTTTAAACAGTTTTCCAAGAACATTGTCGAAATTCATGTTTTCAGGAGGTATAAACAAGTCAATAAGTAAAACTTTGGAATGATGATAATGGGAGAAACTATGAGTCTTTTTAAACAGTTTTCAATGGACATGGTCTGAAATCAGGTTTATGGCAATGTTCAAGTCAAATAAAGTGCAATACTGGTAGGAGAGATTGAGAGACACTATGGACAATTTAGTTGGGTTTCAACTGTAAGCTTTATTTTTAAACCGTTTTTCATGAACATTGTCTAAATTCATGTTTTCAGGAGGTTTAAACAATTCCATAAGTACAACACTTGAATGATTGATAATAGGAGAAACTATGAGTCTTTTTAAACAGTTTTCAATGGACATGGTCTGAAATCATGTATATGGCAATGATCAGGCTACAGCTAGTGAAGTACTGGTACGAGAGTTTATAAAAGACACTATGAGACAACTTTGTTGTTTTCCAACTGAAACACTAAAATTTTACTAGTCTAAAAATCATGTTTAAAGCAATGTAGTGGCTACAGCAAGTGAAATACTGGTACGAGAGTTTATAAAAGACACTATGAGACAACTTAGTTGTTTTCAACTGTAACACTAGAATTTTAAACAGTTTTCCAAGAACATTGTCTAAATTCATGTTTTCAGGAGGTATAAACAAGTCAATAAGTAAAACTTTGGAATGATGATAATGGGAGAAACTATGAGTCTTTTTAAACAGTTTTCAATGGACATGGTCTGAAATCAGGTTTATGGCAATGTTCAAGTAAAATAAAGTGCAATACTGGTAGGAGAGATTGAGAGACACTATGGACAATTTAGTTGGGTTTCAACTATAAGCTTTATTTTTAAACCGTTTTTCATGAACATTGTCTAAATTCATGTTTTCAGGAGGTTTAAACAATTCCATCAGTACAACACTTGAATGATTGATAATAGGAGAAACTATGAGTCTTTTTAGACTGTTTTTTCATGAACATAGTGTAAAATCAATGTTTAAAGCAATGTTCAGGCTACAGCTAGTGAAGTACTGGTGCTAGAGATTATAAAAGACACTATGAGACAACTTAGTTGTTTTCAACTGTAACACTAGAATTTTAAACAGTTTTCCAAGAACATTGTCTAAATTCATGTTTTCAGGAGGTTTAAACAATTCAATCAGTACAACACTTGAATGATTGATAATAGGAGAAACTATGAGTCTTTTTAAACTGTTTTTTCATGAACATAGTGTAAAATCAATGTTTAAAGCAATGTTCAGGCTACAGCTAGTGAAGTACTGGTGCTAGAGATTATATAAGACACGAGGTCTAAAATCGAGTTTTCAGAAGCTTTTTACAGTTGTCTTGCACAGTTCTAGAAATATTGACAATATTATACACTATGTGGCTTACTAAACAGTTTTCCATGAACATTACCTAAAATCATCTTTAAGGCAATGTTCAAGTTAAATATTGTGCAATACTGGCAGGAGAGATTATGAGAGACACTATGGACAATTTAGTTGGGTTTCAACTGTAAGCTTTATTTTTAAACCGATTTTCATGAACATAGTCTAAAATCATGTTTAAAGCAATGTAGTGGCTACAGCAAGTGAAGTACTGGTACGAGAGTTTATAAAAGACACTATGAGACAACTTAGTTGTTTTCAACTGTAACACTAGAATTTTAAACAGTTTTCCAAGAACATTGTCTAAATTAATGTTTTCAGGAGGTATAAACAAGTCAATAAGTAAAACTTTGGAATGATGATAATGGGAGAAACTATGAGTCTTTTTAAACAGTTTTCAATGGACATGGTCTGAAATCAGGTTTATGGCAATGTTCAAGTAAAATAAAGTGCAATACTGGTAGGAGAGATTGAGAGACACTATTGACAATTTAGTTGGGTTTCAACTGTAAGCTTTATTTTTAAACCGTTTTTCATGAACATTGTCTAAATTCATGTTTTCAGGAGGTTTAAACAATTCCATCAGTACAACACTTGAATGATTGATAATAGGAGAAACTATGAGTCTTTTTAGACTGTTTTTTCATGAACATAGTGTAAAATCAATGTTTAAAGCAATGTTCAGGCTACAGCTAGTGAAGTACTGGTGCTAGAGATTATAAAAGACACTATGAGACAACTTAGTTGTTTTCAACTGTAACACTAGAATTTTAAACAGTTTTCCAAGAACATTGTCTAAATTCATGTTTTCAGGAGGTTTAAACAATTCAATCAGTACAACACTTGAATGATTGATAATAGGAGAAACTATGAGTCTTTTTAAACTGTTTTTTCATGAACATAGTGTAAAATCAATGTTTAAAGCAATGTTCAGGCTACAGCTAGTGAAGTACTGGTGCTAGAGATTATATAAGACACGAGGTCTAAAATCGAGTTTTCAGAAGCTTTTTACAGTTGTCTTGCACAGTTCTAGAAATATTGACAATATTATACACTATGTGGCTTACTAAACATTTTTCCATGAACATTACCTAAAATCATCTTTAAGGCAATGTTCAAGTTAAATATTGTGCAATACTGGCAGGAGAGATTATGATAGACACTATGGACAACTTAGTTGGGTTACAACTGTAAGCCTGATTTTTAAACACATTTTTCATGAACATAGTGTAAAATCATGTTTAAAGCAATGTTCAGGCTAGTGACGTACTCGTACGAGAGTTTGTAAAAGACACTATGAGACAACTTAGTTGTTTTCAACTGTAACACTAGAATTCTAAACAGTTTTCCAAGAACATTGTCTAAATTCATGTTTTCAGGAGGTTTAAACAAGTCAATCAGTAAAACACTGGAATGATTGATAATAGGAGAAACTATGAGTCTTTTTAAACTGTTTTTAATGGACATGGTCTGAAATCATGTTTATGGCAATGTTCAGGCTACAGCTAGTGAAGTACTGGTACGAGAGTTTATAAAAGACACTATGAGACAACAGTTGTTTTCCAACTGTAACACTAGAATTTTAAACAGTTTTCCAAGAACATTGTCTAAATTCATGTTTTCAGGAGGTTTAAACAATTCATTCAGTACAACACTTGAATGATTGATAATAGGAGAAACTATGAGTCTTTTTAAACAGTTTTCAATGGACATGGTCTGAAATCATGTTTATGGCAATGTTCAGGCTACAGCTAGTGAAGTTCTGGTACGAGAGTTTATAAAAGACACTATGAGACAACAGTTGTTTTCCAACTGTAACACTAGAATTTTAAACAGTTTTCCAAGAACATTGTCTAAATTCATGTTTTCAGGAGGTTTAAACAATTCATTCAGTACAACACTTGAATGATTGATAATAGGAGAAACTATGAGTCTTTTTAAACTGTTTTTAATGGACATGGTCTGAAATTATGTTTATGGCAATGATCAGGCTACAGCTAGTGAAGTGCTGCTACGAGAGTTTATAAAAGACACTATGAGACAACTTTGTTGTTTTCCAACTGTAACACTAAAATTTTAAACAGTTTTCCATGAACATTACCTAAAATCATCTTTAAGGCTATGTTCAATTTAAATATTGTGCAATACTGGCAGGAGAGATTATGAGAGACACTATGGACAATTTAGTTGGGTTTCAACTGTAAGCTTTATTTTTATAACCGATTTTCATGAACATAGTCTAAAATCATGTTTAAAGCAATGTTCAGGCTACAGCTAGTGAAGTACTGGTACGAGAGTTTATAAAAGACACTATGAGACAACTTAGCTGTTTTCAACTGTAACACTAGAATTTTAAACAGTTTTCCAAGAACATTGTCTAAATTCATGTTTTCAGGAGGTTTAAACAATTCATTCAGTACAACACTTGAATGATTGATAATAGGAGAAACTATGAGTCTTTTTAAACAGTTTTCAATGGACATGGTCTGAAATCATGTTTATGGCAATGTTCAGGCTACAGCTAGTGAAGTTCTGGTACGAGAGTTTATAAAAGACACTATGAGACAACAGTTGTTTTCCAACTGTAACACTAGAATTTTAAACAGTTTTCCAAGAACATTGTCTAAATTCATGTTTTCAGGAGGTTTAAACAATTCATTCAGTACAACACTTGAATGATTGATAATAGGAGAAACTATGAGTCTTTTTAAACTGTTTTTAATGGACATGGTCTGAAATTATGTTTATGGCAATGATCAGGCTACAGCTAGTGAAGTACTGTTACGAGAGTTTATAAAAGACACTATGAGACAACTTTGTTGTTTTCCAACTGTAACACTAAAATTTTAAACAGTTTTCCATGAACATTACCTAAAATCATCTTTAAGGCTATGTTCAATTTAAATATTGTGCAATACTGGCAGGAGAGATTATGAGAGACACTATGGACAATTTAGTTGGGTTTCAACTGTAAGCTTTATTTTTAAACCGATTTTCATGAACATAGTGTAAAATCAATGTTTAAAGCAATGTTCAGGCTACAGCTAGTGAAGTACTGGTGCTAGAGATTATATAAGACACGAGGTCTAAAATCGAGTTTTCAGAAGCTTTTTACAGTTGTCTTGCACAGTTCTAGAAATATTGACAATATTATACACTATGTGGCTTACTAAACATTTTTCCATGAACATTACCTAAAATCATCTTTAAGGCAATGTTCAAGTTAAATATTGTGCAATACTGGCAGGAGAGATTATGATAGACACTATGGACAACTTAGTTGGGTTACAACTGTAAGCCTGATTTTTAAACACATTTTTCATGAACATAGTGTAAAATCATGTTTAAAGCAATGTTCAGGCTACAGCTAGTGACGTACTCGTACGAGAGTTTGTAAAAGACACTATGAGACAACTTAGTTGTTTTCAACTGTAACACTAGAATTCTAAACAGTTTTCCAAGAACATTGTCTAAATTCATGTTTTCAGGAGGTTTAAACAAGTCCATAAGTAAAACTTTGGAATGATTGATAATAGGAGAAACTATGAGTCTTTTTAAACAGTTTTCAATGGACATGGTCTGAAATCATGTTTATGGCAATGTTCAGGCTACAGCTAGTGAAGTACTGGTACGAGAGTTTATAAAAGACACTATGAGACAACAGTTGTTTTCAACTGTAACACTAGAATTTTAAACAGTTTTCCAAGAACATTGTCTAAATTCATGTTTTCAGGAGGTTTAAACAATTCATTCAGTACAACACTTGAATGATTGATAATAGGAGAAACTATGAGTCTTTTTAAACTGTTTTTAATGGACATGGTCTGAAATTATGTTTATGGCAATGATCCGGCTACAGCTAGTGAAGTACTGTTACGAGAGTTTATAAAAGACACTATGAGACAACTTTGTTGTTTTCCAACTGTAACACTGAAATTTTAAACAGTTTTCCATGAACATTACCTAAAATCATCTTTAAGGCTATGTTCAATTTAAATATTGTGCAATACTGGCAGGAGAGATTATGAGAGACACTATGGACAATTTAGTTGGGTTTCAACTGTAAGCTTTATTTTTAAACCGATTTTCATGAACATAGTCTAAAATCATGTTTAAAGCAATGTTCAGGCTACAGCTAGTGAAGTACTGGTGCTAGAGATTATATAAGACACGAGGTCTAAAATCGAGTTTTCAGAAGCTTTTTACAGTTGTCTTGCACAGTTCTAGAAATATTGACAATATTATACACTATGTGGCTTACTAAACATTTTTCCATGAACATTACCTAAAATCATCTTTAAGGCAATGTTCAAGTTAAATATTGTGCAATACTGGCAGGAGAGATTATGATAGACACTATGGACAACTTAGTTGGGTTACAACTGTAAGCCTGATTTTTAAACACATTTTTCATGAACATAGTGTAAAATCATGTTTAAAGCAATGTTCAGGCTACAGCTAGTGACGTACTCGTACGAGAGTTTGTAAAAGACACTATGAGACAACAGTTGTTTTCAACTGTAACACTAGAATTCTAAACAGTTTTCCAAGAACATTGTCTAAATTCATGTTTTCAGGAGGTTTAAACAAGTCAATCAGTAAAACACTGGAATGATTGATAATAGGGGAAACTATCAGTCTTTTTAAACTGTTTTTAATGGACATGGTCTGAAATCATGTTTATGGCAATGTTCAGGCTACAGCTAGTGAAGTACTGGTACGAGAGTTTATAAAAGACACTATGAGACAACTTAGTTGTTTTCAACTGTAACACTAGAATTTTAAACAGTTTTCCAAGAACATTGTCTAAATTCATGTTTTCAGGAGGTTTAAACAAGTCAATAAGTAAAACTTTGGAATGATTGATAATAGGAGAAACTATGAGTCTTTTTAAACAGTTTTCAATGGACATGGTCTGAAATCATGTTTATGGCAATGTTCAGGCTACAGCTAGTGAAGTACTGGTACGAGAGTTTAAAAAAGACACTATGAGACAACAGTTGTTTTCAACTGTAACACTAGAATTTTAAACAGTTTTCCAAGAACATTGTCTAAATTCATGTTTTCAGGAGGTTTAAACAATTCATTCAGTACAACACTTGAATGATTGATAATAGGAGAAACTATGAGTCTTTTTAAACTGTTTTTAATGGACATGGTCTGAAATTATGTTTTGGCAATGATCCGGCTACAGCTAGTGAAGTACTGTTACGAGAGTTTATAAAAGACACTATGAGACAACTTTGTTGTTTTCCAACTGTAACACTAAAATTTTAAACAGTTTTCCATGAACATTACCTAAAATCATCTTTAAGGCTATGTTCAATTTAAATATTGTGCAATACTGGCAGGAGAGATTATGAGAGACACTATGGACAATTTAGTTGGGTTTCAACTGTAAGCTTTATTTTTAAACCGTTTTTCATGAACATTGTCTAAATTCATGTTTTCAGGAGGTTTAAACAATTCCATCAGTACAACACTTGAATGATTGATAATAGGAGAAACTATGAGTCTTTTTAGACTGTTTTTTCATGAACATAGTGTAAAATCAATGTTTAAAGCAATGTTCAGGCTACAGCTAGTGAAGTACTGGTGCTAGAGATTATATAAGACACGAGGTCTAAAATCGAGTTTTCAGAAGCTTTTTACAGTTGTCTTGCACAGTTCTAGAAATATTGACAATATTATACACTATGTGGCTTAATAAACATTTTTCCATGAACATTACCTAAAATCATCTTTAAGGCAATGTTCAAGTTAAATATTGTGCAATACTGGCAGGAGAGATTATGATAGACACTATGGACAACTTAGTTTGGTTACAACTGTAAGCCTGATTTTTAAACACATTTTTCATGAACATAGTGTAAAATCATGTTTAAAGCAATGTTCAGGCTACAGCTAGTGACGTACTCGTACGAGAGTTTGTAAAAGACACTATGAGACAACAGTTGTTTTCAACTGTAACACTAGAATTTTAAACAGTTTTCCAAGAACATTGTCTAAATTCATGTTTTCAGGAGGTTTAAACAATTCATTCAGTACAACACTTGAATGATTGATAATAGGAGAAACTATGAGTCTTTTTAAACTGTTTTTAATGGACATGGTCTGAAATTATGTTTATGGCAATGATCCGGCTACAGCTAGTGAAGTACTGTTACGAGAGTTTATAAAAGACACTATGAGACAACTTTGTTGTTTTCCAACTGTAACACTAAAATTTTAAACAGTTTTCCATGAACATTACCTAAAATCATCTTTAAGGCAATGTTCAATTTAAATATTGTGCAATACTGGCAGGAGAGATTATGAGAGACACTATGGACAATTTAGTTGGGTTTCAACTGTAAGCTTTATTTTTAAACCGATTTTCATGAACATAGTCTAAAATCATATTTAAAGCAATGTTCAGGCTACAGCTAGTGAAGTACTGGTACGAGTGTTTATAAAAGACACTATGAGACAATTTAGTTGTAATCAACTGTAACACTAGAATTTTAAACAGTTTTCCAAGAACATTGTCTAAATTCATGTTTTCAGGAGGTTTAAACAATTCATTCAGTACAACACTTGAATGATTGATAATAGGAGAAACTATGAGTCTTTTTAAACTGTTTTTAATGGACATGGTCTGAAATTATGTTTATGGCAATGATCAGGCTACAGCTAGTGAAGTACTGTTACGAGAGTTTATAAAAGACACTATGAGACAACTTTGTTGTTTTCCAACTGTAACACTGAAATTTTAAACAGTTTTCCATGAACATTACCTAAAATCATCTTTAAGACTATGTTCAATTTAAATATTGTGCAATACTGGCAGGAGAGATTATGAGAGACACTATGGACAATTTAGTTGGGTTTCAACTGTAAGCTTTATTTTTAAACCGATTTTCATGAACATAGTCTAAAATCATGTTTAAAGCAATGTTCAGGCTACAGCTAGTGAAGTACTGGTACGAGTGTTTATAAAAGACACTATGAGACAACTTAGTTGTTTTCAACTGTAACACTAGAATTTTAAACAGTTTTCCAAGAACATTGTCTAAATTCATGTTTTCAGGAGGTATAAACAAGTCAATAAGTAAAACTTTGGAATGATGATAATCGGAGAAACTATGAGTCTTTTTAAACAGTTTTCAATGGACATGGTCTGAAATCAGGTTTATGGCAATGTTCAAGTAAAATAAAGTGCAATACTGGTAGGAGAGATTGAGAGACACTATGGACAATTTAGTTGGGTTTCAACTGTAAGCTTTATTTTTAAACCGTTTTTCATGAACATTGTCTAAATTCATGTTTTCAGGAGGTTTAAACAATTCCATCAGTACAACACTTGAATGATTGATAATAGGAGAAACTATGAGTCTTTTTAGACTGTTTTTTCATGAACATAGTGTAAAATCAATGTTTAAAGCAATGTTCAGGCTACAGCTAGTGAAGTACTGGTGCTAGAGATTATATAAGACACGAGGTCTAAAATCGAGTTTTCAGAAGCTTTTTACAGTTGTCTTGCACAGTTCTCGAAATATTGACAATATTATACACTATGTGGCTTACTAAACATTTTTCCATGAACATTACCTAAAATCATCTTTAAGGCAATGTTCAAGTTAAATATTGTGCAATACTGGCAGGAGAGATTATGATAGACACTATGGACAACTTAGTTGGGTTACAACTGTAAGCCTGATTTTTAAACACATTTTTCATGAACATAGTGTAAAATCATGTTTAAAGCAATGTTCAGGCTACAGCTAGTGACGTACGAGAGTTTGTAAAAGACACTATGAGACAACTTAGTTGTTTTCAACTGTAACACTAGAATTCTAAACAGTTTTCCAAGAACATTGTCTAAATTCATGTTTTCAGGAGGTTTAAACAAGTCAATAAGTAAAACTTTGGAATGATGATAATGGGAGAAACTATGAGTCTTTTTAAACAGTTTTCAATGGACATGGTCTGAAATCAGGTTTATGGCAATGTTCAAGTAAAATAAAGTGCAATACTGGTAGGAGAGATTGAGAGACACTATAGCTGGGTTTCAACTGTAAGCTTTATTTTTAAACCGTTTTTCATGAACATTGTCTAAATTCATGTTTTCAGGAGGTTTAAACAATTCATTCAGTACAACACTTGAATGATTGATAATAGGAGAAACTATGAGTCTTTTTAAACAGTTTTCAATGGACATGGTCTGAAATCATGTTTATGGCAATGTTCAGGCTACAGCTAGTGAAGTACTGGTACGAGAGTTTATAAAAGACACTATGAGACAACAGTTGTTTTCCAACTGTAACACTAGAATTTTAAACAGTTTTCCAAGAACATTGTCTAAATTCATGTTTTCAGGAGGTTTAAACAATTAATTCAGTACAACACTTGAATGATTGATAATAGGAGAAACTATGAGTCTTTTTAAACTGTTTTTAATGGACATGGTCTGAAATTATGTTTATGGAAATGATCAGGCTACAGCTAGTGAAGTACTGTTACGAGAGTTTATAAAAGACACTATGAGACAACTTTGTTGTTTTCCAACTGTAACACTAAAATTTTAAACAGTTTTCCATGAACATTACCTAAAATCATCTTTAAGGCTATGTTCAATTTAAATATTGTGCAATACTGGCAGGAGAGATTATGAGAGACACTATGGACAATTTAGTTGGGTTTCAACTGTAAGCTTTATTTTTAAACCGTTTTTCATGAACATTGTCTAAATTCATGTTTTCAGGAGGTTTAAACAATTCCATCAGTACAACACTTGAATGATTGATAATAGGAGAAACTATGAGTCTTTTTAGACTGTTTTTTCATGAACATAGTGTAAAATCAATGTTTAAAGCAATGTTCAGGCTACAGCTAGTGAAGTACTGGTGCTAGAGATTATATAAGACACGAGGTCTAAAATCGAGTTTTCAGAAGTTTTTTACAGTTGTCTTGCACAGTTCTAGAAATATTGACAATATTATACACTATGTGGCTTACTAAACATTTTTCCATGAACATTACCTAAAATCATCTTTAAGGCAATGTTCAAGTTAAATATTGTGCAATACTGGCAGGAGAGATTATGATAGACACTATGGACAACTTAGTTGGGTTACAACTGTAAGCCTGATTTTTAAACACATTTTTCATGAACATAGTGTAAAATCATGTTTAAAGCAATGTTCAGGCTACAGCTAGTGACGTACTCGTACGAGAGTTTGTAAAAGACACTATGAGACAACAGTTGTTTTCAACTGTAACACTAGAATTTTAAACAGTTTTCCAAGAACATTGTCTAAATTCATGTTTTCAGGAGGTTTAAACAATTCATTCAGTACAACACTTGAATGATTGATAATAGGAGAAACTATGAGTCTTTTTAAACTGTTTTTAATGGACATGGTCTGAAATTATGTTTATGGCAATGATCCGGCTACAGCTAGTGAAGCACTGTTACGAGAGTTTATAAAAGACACTATGAGACAACTTTGTTGTTTTCCAACTGTAACACTAAAATTTTAAACAGTTTTCCATGAACATTGCCTAAAATCATCTTTAAGGCAATGTTCAATTTAAATATTGTGCAATACTGGCAGGAGAGATTATGAGAGACACTATGGACAATTTAGTTGGGTTTCAACTGTAAGCTTTATTTTTAAACCTATTTTCATGAACATAGTCTAAAATCATATTTAAAGCAATGTTCAGGCTACAGCTAGTGAAGTACTGGTACGAGTGTTTATAAAAGACACTATGAGACAATTTAGTTGTAATCAACTGTAACACTAGAATTTTAAACAGTTTTCCAAGAACATTGTCTAAATTCATGTTTTCAGGAGGTATAAACAAGTCAATAAGTAAAACTTTGGAATGATGATAATCGGAGAAACTATGAGTCTTTTTAAACAGTTTTCAATGGACATGGTCTGAAATCAGGTTTATGGCAATGTTCAAGTAAAATAAAGTGCAATACTGGTAGGAGAGATTGAGAGACACTATGGACAATTTAGTTGGGTTTCAACTGTAAGCTTTATTTTTAAACCGTTTTTCATGAACATTGTCTAAATTCATGTTTTCAGGAGGTTTAAACAATTCCATCAGTACAACACTTGAATGATTGATAATAGGAGAAACTATGAGTCTTTTTAGACTGTTTTTTCATGAACATAGTGTAAAATCAATGTTTAAAGCAATGTTCAGGCTACAGCTAGTGAAGTACTGGTGCTAGAGATTATATAAGACACAAGGTCTAAAATCGAGTTTTCAGAAGCTTTTTACAGTTGTCTTGCACAGTTCTAGAAATATTGACAATATTATACACTATGTGGCTTACTAAACATTTTTCCATGAACATTACCTAAAATCATCTTTAAGGCAATGTTCAAGTTAAATATTGTGCAATACTGGCAGGAGAGATTATGATAGACACTATGGACAACTTAGTTGGGTTACAACTGTAAGCCTGACTTTTAAACACATTTTTCATGAACATAGTGTAAAATCATGTTTAAAGCAATGTTCAGGCTACAGCTAGTGACGTACTCGTACGAGAGTTTGTAAAAGACACTATGAGACAACTTAGTTGTTTTCAACTGTAACACTAGAATTCTAAACAGTTTTCCAAGAACATTGTCTAAATTCATGTTTTCAGGAGGTTTAAACAAGTCAATCAGTAAAACACTGGAATGATTGATAATAGGAGAAACTATGAGTCTTTTTAAACTGTTTTTAATGGACATGGTCTGAAATCATGTTTATGGCAATGTTCAGGCTACAGCTAGTGAAGTACTGGTACGAGAGTTTATAAAAGACACTATGAGACAACAGTTGTTTTCAACTGTAACACTAGAATTTTAAACAGTTTTCCAAGAACATTGTCTAAATTCATGTTTTCAGGAGGTTTAAACAATTCATTCAGTACAACACTTGAATGATTGATAATAGGAGAAACTATGAGTCTTTTTAAACTGTTTTTAATGGACATGGTCTGAAATTATGTTTATGGCAATGATCCGGCTACAGCTAGTGAAGTACTGTTACGAGAGTTTATAAAAGACACTATGAGACAACTTTGTTGTTTTCCAACTGTAACACTAAAATTTTTAACAGTTTTCCATGAACATTACCTAAAATCATCTTTAAGGCAATGTTCAAGTTAAATATTGTGCAATACTGGCAGGAGAGATTATGATAGACACTATGGACAACTTAGTTGGGTTACAACTGTAAGCCTGACTTTTAAACACATTTTTCATGAACATAGTGTAAAATCATGTTTAAAGCAATGTTCAGGCTACAGCTAGTGACGTACTCGTACGAGAGTTTGTAAAAGACACTATGAGACAACTTAGTTGTTTTCAACTGTAACACTAGAATTCTAAACAGTTTTCCAAGAACATTGTCTAAATTCATGTTTTCAGGAGGTTTAAACAAGTCAATCAGTAAAACACTGGAATGATTGATAATAGGAGAAACTATGAGTCTTTTTAAACTGTTTTTAATGGACATGGTCTGAAATCATGTTTATGGCAATGTTCAGGCTACAGCTAGTGAAGGACTGGTACGAGAGTTTATAAAAGACACTATGAGACAACAGTTGTTTTCAACTGTAACACTAGAATTTTAAACAGTTTTCCAAGAACATTGTCTAAATTCATGTTTTCAGGAGGTTTAAACAATTCATTCAGTACAACACTTGAATGATTGATAATAGGAGAAACTATGAGTCTTTTTAAACTGTTTTTAATGGACATGGTCTGAAATTATGTTTATGGCAATGATCCGGCTACAGCTAGTGAAGTACTGTTACGAGAGTTTATAAAAGACACTATGAGACAACTTTGTTGTTTTCCAACTGTAACACTAAAATTTTTAACAGTTTTCCATGAACATTACCTAAAATCATCTTTAAGGCAATGTTCAATTTAAATATTGTGCAATACTGGCAGGAGAGATTATGAGAGACACTATGGACAATTTAGTTGGGTTTCAACTGTAAGATTTATTTTTAAACCGATTTTCATGAACATAGTCTAAAATCATGTTTAAAGCAATGTTCAGGCTACAGCTAGTGAAGTACTGGTACGAGTGTTTATAAAAGACACTATGAGACAATTTAGTTGTAATCAACTGTAAAACTGGAATTTTAAACAGTTTTCCAAGAACATTGTCTAAATTCATGTTTTCAGGAGGTATAAACAAGTCAATAAGTAAAACTTTGGAATGATGATAATGGGAGAAACTATGAGTCTTTTTAAACAGTTTTCAATGGACATGGTCTGAAATCAGGTTTATGGCAATGTTCAAGTAAAATAAAGTGCAATACTGGTAGGAGAGATTGAGAGACACTATGGACAATTTAGTTGGGTTTCAACTGTAAGCTTTATTTTTAAACCGTTTTTCATGAACATTGTCTAAATTCATGTTTTCAGGAGGTTTAAACAATTCCATCAGTACAACACTTGAATGATTGATAATAGGAGAAACTATGAGTCTTTTTAGACTGTTTTTTCATGAACATAGTGTAAAATCAATGTTTAAAGCAATGTTCAGGCTACAGCTAGTGAAGTACTGGTGCTAGAGAATATATAAGACACAAGGTCTAAAATCGAGTTTTCAGAAGCTTTTTACAGTTGTCTTGCACAGTTCTAGAAATATTGACAATATTATACACTATGTGGCTTACTAAACATTTTTCCATGAACATTACCTAAAATCATCTTTAAGGCAATGTTCAAGTTAAATATTGTGCAATACTGGCAGGAGAGATTATGATAGACACTATGGACAATTTAGTTGGGTTACAACTGTAAGCCTGATTTTTAAACACATTTTTCATGAACATAGTGTAAAATCATGTTTAAAGCAATGTTCAGGCTACAGCTAGTGACGTACTCGTACGAGAGTTTGTAAAAGACACTATGAGACAACTTAGTTGTTTTCAACTGTAACACTAGAATTCTAAACAGTTTTCCAAGAACATTGTCTAAATTCATGTTTTCAGGAGGTTTAAACAAGTCAATCAGTAAAACACTGGAATGATTGATAATAGGAGAAACTATGAGTCTTTTTAAACTGTTTTTAATGGACATGGTCTGAAATCATGTTTATGGCAATGTTCAGGCTACAGCTAGTGAAGTACTGGTACGAGAGTTTATAAAAGACACTATGAGACAACTTAGTTGTTTTCAACTGTAACACTAGAATTTTAAACAGTTTTCCAAGAACATTGTCTAAATTCATGTTTTCAGGAGGTTTAAACAAGTCAATAAGTAAAACTTTGGAATGATTGATAATAGGAGAAACTATGAGTCTTTTTAAACAGTTTTCAATGGACATGGTCTGAAATCATGTTTATGGCAATGTTCAGGCTACAGCTAGTGAAGTACTGGTACGAGAGTTTATAAAAGACACTATGAGACAACAGTTGTTTTCAACTGTAACACTAGAATTTTAAACAGTTTTCCAAGAACATTGTCTAAATTCATGTTTTCAGGAGGTTTAAACAATTCATTCAGTACAACACTTGAATGATTGATAATAGGAGAAACTATGAGTCTTTTTAAACTGTTTTTAATGGACATGGTCTGAAATTATGTTTATGGCAATGATCCAGCTACAGCTAGTGAAGTACTGTTACGAGAGTTTATAAAAGACACTATGAGACAACTTTGTTGTTTTCCAACTGTAACACTAAAATTTTTAACAGTTTTCCATGAACATTACCTAAAATCATCTTTAAGGCAATGTTCAATTTAAATATTGTGCAATACTGGCAGGAGAGATTATGAGAGACACTATGGACAATTTAGTTGGGTTTCAACTGTAAGCTTTATTTTTAAACCGATTTTCATGAACATAGTCTAAAATCATGTTTAAAGCAATGTTCAGGCTACAGCTAGTGAAGTACTGGTACGAGTGTTTATAAAAGACACTATGAGACAATTTAGTTGTAATCAACTGTAAAACTGGAATTTTAAACAGTTTTCCAAGAACATTGTCTAAATTCATGTTTTCAGGAGGTATAAACAAGTCAATAAGTAAAACTTTGGAATGATGATAATGGGAGAAACTATGAGTCTTTTTAAACAGTTTTCAATGGACATGGTCTGAAATCAGGTTTATGGCAATGTTCAAGTAAAATAAAGTGCAATACTTGTAGGAGAGATTGAGAGACACTATGGACAATTTAGTTGGGTTTCAACTGTAAGCTTTATTTTTAAACCGTTTTTCATGAACATTGTCTAAATTCATGTTTTCAGGAGGTTTAAACAATTCCATCAGTACAACACTTGAATGATTGATAATAGGAGAAACTATGAGTCTTTTTAGACTGTTTTTTCATGAACATAGTGTAAAATCAATGTTTAAAGCAATGTTCAGGCTACAGCTAGTGAAGTACTGGTGCTAGAGATTATATAAGACACAAGGTCTAAAATCGAGTTTTCAGAAGCTTTTTACAGTTGTCTTGCACAGTTCTAGAAATATTGACAATATTATACACTATGTGGCTTACTAAACATTTTTCCATGAACATTACCTAAAATCATCTTTAAGGCAATGTTCAAGTTAAATATTGTGCAATACTGGCAGGAGAGATTATGATAGACACTATGGACAACTTAGTTGGGTTACAACTGTAAGCCTGACTTTTAAACACATTTTTCATGAACATAGTGTAAAATCATGTTTAAAGCAATGTTCAGGCTACAGCTAGTGACGTACTTGTACGAGAGTTTGTAAAAGACACTATGAGACAACTTAGTTGTTTTCAACTGTAACACTAGAATTCTAAACAGTTTTCCAAGAACATTGTCTAAATTCATGTTTTCAGGAGGTTTAAACAAGTCAATCAGTAAAACACTGGAATGATTGATAATAGGAGAAACTATGAGTCTTTTTAAACTGTTTTTAATGGACATGGTCTGAAATCATGTTTATGGCAATGTTCAGGCTACAGCTAGTGAAGTACTGGTACGAGAGTTTATAAAAGACACTATGAGACAACAGTTGTTTTCAACTGTAACACTAGAATTTTAAACAGTTTTCCAAGAACATTGTCTAAATTCATGTTTTCAGGAGGTTTAAACAATTCATTCAGTACAACACTTGAATGATTGATAATAGGAGAAACTATGAGTCTTTTTAAACTGTTTTTAATGGACATGGTCTGAAATTATGTTTATGGCAATGATCCGGCTACAGCTAGTGAAGTACTGTTACGAGAGTTTATAAAAGACACTATGAGACAACTTTGTTGTTTTCCAACTGTAACACTAAAATTTTTAACAGTTTTCCATGAACATTACCTAAAATCATCTTTAAGGCAATGTTCAAGTTAAATATTGTGCAATACTGGCAGGAGAGATTATGATAGACACTATGGACAACTTAGTTGGGTTACAACTGTAAGCCTGACTTTTAAACACATTTTTCATGAACATAGTGTAAAATCATGTTTAAAGCAATGTTCAGGCTACAGCTAGTGACGTACTCGTACGAGAGTTTGTAAAAGACACTATGAGACAACTTAGTTGTTTTCAACTGTAACACTAGAATTCTAAACAGTTTTCCAAGAACATTGTCTAAATTCATGTTTTCAGGAGGTTTAAACAAGTCAATCAGTAAAACACTGGAATGATTGATAATAGGAGAAACTATGAGTCTTTTTAAACTGTTTTTAATGGACATGGTCTGAAATCATGTTTATGGCAATGTTCAGGCTACAGCTAGTGAAGGACTGGTACGAGAGTTTATAAAAGACACTATGAGACAACAGTTGTTTTCAACTGTAACACTAGAATTTTAAACAGTTTTCCAAGAACATTGTCTAAATTCATGTTTTCAGGAGGTTTAAACAATTCATTCAGTACAACACTTGAATGATTGATAATAGGAGAAACTATGAGTCTTTTTAAACTGTTTTTAATGGACATGGTCTGAAATTATGTTTATGGCAATGATCCGGCTACAGCTAGTGAAGTACTGTTACGAGAGTTTATAAAAGACACTATGAGACAACTTTGTTGTTTTCCAACTGTAACACTAAAATTTTTAACAGTTTTCCATGAACATTACCTAAAATCATCTTTAAGGCAATGTTCAATTTAAATATTGTGCAATACTGGCAGGAGAGATTATGAGAGACACTATGGACAATTTAGTTGGGTTTCAACTGTAAGATTTATTTTTAAACCGATTTTCATGAACATAGTCTAAAATCATGTTTAAAGCAATGTTCAGGCTACAGCTAGTGAAGTACTGGTACGAGTGTTTATAAAAGACACTATGAGACAATTTAGTTGTAATCAACTGTAAAACTGGAATTTTAAACAGTTTTCCAAGAACATTGTCTAAATTCATGTTTTCAGGAGGTATAAACAAGTCAATAAGTAAAACTTTGGAATGATGATAATGGGAGAAACTATGAGTCTTTTTAAACAGTTTTCAATGGACATGGTCTGAAATCAGGTTTATGGCAATGTTCAAGTAAAATAAAGTGCAATACTGGTAGGAGAGATTGAGAGACACTATGGACAATTTAGTTGGGTTTCAACTGTAAGCTTTATTTTTAAACCGTTTTTCATGAACATTGTCTAAATTCATGTTTTCAGGAGGTTTAAACAATTCCATCAGTACAACACTTGAATGATTGATAATAGGAGAAACTATGAGTCTTTTTAGACTGTTTTTTCATGAACATAGTGTAAAATCAATGTTTAAAGCAATGTTCAGGCTACAGCTAGTGAAGTACTGGTGCTAGAGAATATATAAGACACAAGGTCTAAAATCGAGTTTTCAGAAGCTTTTTACAGTTGTCTTGCACAGTTCTAGAAATATTGACAATATTATACACTATGTGGCTTACTAAACATTTTTCCATGAACATTACCTAAAATCATCTTTAAGGCAATGTTCAAGTTAAATATTGTGCAATACTGGCAGGAGAGATTATGATAGACACTATGGACAATTTAGTTGGGTTACAACTGTAAGCCTGATTTTTAAACACATTTTTCATGAACATAGTGTAAAATCATGTTTAAAGCAATGTTCAGGCTACAGCTAGTGACGTACTCGTACGAGAGTTTGTAAAAGACACTATGAGACAACTTAGTTGTTTTCAACTGTAACACTAGAATTCTAAACAGTTTTCCAAGAACATTGTCTAAATTCATGTTTTCAGGAGGTTTAAACAAGTCAATCAGTAAAACACTGGAATGATTGATAATAGGAGAAACTATGAGTCTTTTTAAACTGTTTTTAATGGACATGGTCTGAAATCATGTTTATGGCAATGTTCAGGCTACAGCTAGTGAAGTACTGGTACGAGAGTTTATAAAAGACACTATGAGACAACTTAGTTGTTTTCAACTGTAACACTAGAATTTTAAACAGTTTTCCAAGAACATTGTCTAAATTCATGTTTTCAGGAGGTTTAAACAAGTCAATAAGTAAAACTTTGGAATGATTGATAATAGGAGAAACTATGAGTCTTTTTAAACAGTTTTCAATGGACATGGTCTGAAATCATGTTTATGGCAATGTTCAGGCTACAGCTAGTGAAGTACTGGTACGAGAGTTTATAAAAGACACTATGAGACAACAGTTGTTTTCAACTGTAACACTAGAATTTTAAACAGTTTTCCAAGAACATTGTCTAAATTCATGTTTTCAGGAGGTTTAAACAATTCATTCAGTACAACACTTGAATGATTGATAATAGGAGAAACTATGAGTCTTTTTAAACTGTTTTTAATGGACATGGTCTGAAATTATGTTTATGGCAATGATCCAGCTACAGCTAGTGAAGTACTGTTACGAGAGTTTATAAAAGACACTATGAGACAACTTTGTTGTTTTCCAACTGTAACACTAAAATTTTTAACAGTTTTCCATGAACATTACCTAAAATCATCTTTAAGGCAATGTTCAATTTAAATATTGTGCAATACTGGCAGGAGAGATTATGAGAGACACTATGGACAATTTAGTTGGGTTTCAACTGTAAGCTTTATTTTTAAACCGATTTTCATCAACATAGTCTAAAATCATGTTTAAAGCAATGTTCAGGCTACAGCTAGTGAAGTACTGGTACGAGTGTTTATAAAAGACACTATGAGACAATTTAGTTGTAATCAACTGTAAAACTAGAATTTTAAACAGTTTTCCAAGAACATTGTCTAAATTCATTTTTTCAGGAGGTATATACAAGTCAATAAGTAAAACTTTGGAATGATGATAATGGGAGAAACTATGAGTCTTTTTAAACAGTTTTCAATGGACATGGTCTGAAATCAGGTTTATGGCAATGTTCAAGTAAAATAAAGTGCAATACTGGTAGGAGAGATTGAGAGACACTATGGACAATTTAGTTGGGTTTCAACTGTAAGCTTTATTTTTAAACCGTTTTTCATGAACATTGTCTAAATTCGTGTTTTCAGGAGGTTTAAACAGTTCCATCAGTACAACACTTGAATGATTGATAATAGGAGAAACTATGAGTCTTTTTAGACTGTTTTTTCATGAACATAGTGTAAAATCAATGTTTAAAGCAATGTTCAGGCTACAGCTAGTGAAGTACTGGTGCTAGAGATTATATAAGACACAAGGTCTAAAATCGAGTTTTCAGAAGCTTTTTACAGTTGTCTTGCACAGTTCTAGAAATATTGACAATATTATACACTATGTGGCTTACTAAACATTTTTCCATGAACATTACCTAAAATCATCTTTAAGGCAATGTTCAAGTTAAATATTGTGCAATACTGGCAGGAGAGATTATGATAGACACTATGGACAACTTAGTTAGGTTACAACTGTAAGCCTGATTTTTAAACACATTTTTCATGAACATAGTGTAAAATCATGTTTAAAGCAATGTTCAGGCTACAGCTAGTGACGTACTCGTACGAGAGTTTGTAAAAGACACTATGAGACAACTTAGTTGTTTTCAACTGTAACACTAGAATTCTAAACAGTTTTCCAAGAACATTGTCTAAATTCATGTTTTCAGGAGGTTTAAACAAGTCAATCAGTAAAACACTGGAATGATTGATAATAGGAGAAACTATGAGTCTTTTTAAACTGTTTTTAATGGACATGGTCTGAAATCATGTTTATGGCAATGTTCAGGCTACAGCTAGTGAAGTACTGGTACGAGAGTTTATAAAAGACACTATGAGACAACTTAGTTGTTTTCAACTGTAACACTAGAATTTTAAACAGTTTTCCAAGAACATTGTCTAAATTCATGTTTTCAGGAGGTTTAAACAAGTCAATAAGTAAAACTTTGGAATGATTGATAATAGGAGAAACTATGAGTCTTTTTAAACAGTTTTCAATGGACATGGTCTGAAATCATGTTTATGGCAATGTTCAGGCTACAGCTAGTGAAGTACTGGTACGAGAGTTTATAAAAGACACTATGAGACAACAGTTGTTTTCAACTGTAACACTAGAATTTTAAACAGTTTTCCAAGAACATTGTCTAAATTCATGTTTTCAGGAGGTTTAAACAATTCATTCAGTACAACACTTGAATGATTGATAATAGGAGAAACTATGAGTCTTTTTAAACTGTTTTTAATGGACATGGTCTGAAATTATGTTTATGGCAATGATCCAGCTACAGTTAGTGAAGTACTGTTACGAGAGTTTATAAAAGACACTATGAGACAACTTTGTTGTTTTCCAACTGTAACACTAAAATTTTTAACAGTTTTCCATGAACATTACCTAAAATCATCTTTAAGGCAATGTTCAATTTAAATATTGTGCAATACTGGCAGGAGAGATTATGAGAGACACTATGGACAATTTAGTTGGGTTTCAACTGTAAGCTTTATTTTTAAACCGATTTTCATGAACATAGTCTAAAATCATGTTTAAAACAATGTTCAGGCTACAGCTAGTGAAGTACTGGTACGAGTGTTTATAAAAGACACTATGAGACAATTTAGTTGTAATCAACTGTAAAACTAGAATTTTAAACAGTTTTCCAAGAACATTGTCTAAATTCATTTTTTCAGGAGGTATATACAAGTCAATAAGTAAAACTTTGGAATGATGATAATGGGAGAAACTATGAGTCTTTTTAAACAGTTTTCAATGGACATGGTCTGAAATCAGGTTTATGGCAATGTTCAAGTAAAATAAAGTGCAATACTGGTAGGAGAGATTGAGAGACACTATGGACAATTTAGTTGGGTTTCAACTGTAAGCTTTATTTTTAAACCGTTTTTCATGAACATTGTCTAAATTCGTGTTTTCAGGAGGTTTAAACAGTTCCATCAGTACAACACTTGAATGATTGATAATAGGAGAAACTATGAGTCTTTTTAGACTGTTTTTTCATGAACATAGTGTAAAATCAATGTTTAAAGCAATGTTCAGGCTACAGCTAGTGAAGTACTGGTGCTAGAGATTATATAAGACACGAGGTCTAAAATCGAGTTTTCAGAAGCTTTTTACAGTTGTCTTGCACAGTTCTAGAAATTTTGACAATATTATACACTATGTGGCTTACTAAACATTTTTCCATGAACATTACCTAAAATCATCTTTAAGGCAATGTTCAAGTTAAATATTGTGCAATACTGGCAGGAGAGATTATGATAGACACTATGGACAACTTAGTTAGGTTACAACTGTAAGCCTGATTTTTAAACACATTTTTCATGAACATAGTGTAAAATCATGTTTAAAGCAATGTTCAGGCTACAGCTAGTGACGTACTCGTACGAGAGTTTGTAAAAGACACTATGAGACAACTTAGTTGTATTCAACTGTAACACTAGAATTCTAAACAGTTTTCCAAGAACATTGTCTAAATTCATGTTTTCAGGAGGTTTAAACAAGTCAATAAGTAAAACTTTGGAATGATTGATAATAGGAGAAACTATGAGTCTTTTTAAACAGTTTTCAATGGACATGGTCTGAAATCATGTTTATGGCAATGTTCAGGCTACAGCTAGTGAAGTACTGGTACGAGAGTTTATAAAAGACACTATGAGACAACAGTTGTTTTCAACTGTAACACTAGAATTTTAAACAGTTTTCCAAGAACATTGTCTAAATTCATGTTTTCAGGAGGTTTAAACAATTCATTCAGTACAACACTTGAATGATTGATAATAGGAGAAACTATGAGTCTTTTTAAACTGTTTTTAATGGACATGGTCTGAAATTATGTTTATGGCAATGATCCGGCTACAGCTAGTGAAGTACTGTTACGAGAGTTTATAAAAGACACTATGAGACAACTTTGTTGTTTTCCAACTGTAACACTAAAATTTTAAACAGTTTTCCATGAACATTACCTAAAATCATCTTTAAGGCAATGTTCAATTTAAATATTGTGCAATACTGGCAGGAGAGATTATGAGAGACACTATGGACAATTTAGTTGGGTTTCAACTGTAAGCTTTATTTTTAAACCGATTTTCATGAACATAGTGTAAAATCAATGTTTAAAGCAATGTTCAGGCTACAGCTAGTGAAGTACTGGTGCTAGAGATTATATAAGACACGAGGTCTAAAATCGAGTTTTCAGAAGCTTTTTACAGTTGTCTTGCACAGTTCTAGAAATATTGACAATATTATACACTATGTGGCTTACTAAACATTTTTCCATGAACATTACCTAAAATCATCTTTAAGGCAATGTTCAAGTTAAATATTGTGCAATACTGGCAGGAGAGATTATGATAGACACTATGGACAACTTAGTTGGGTTACAACTGTAAGCCTGATTTTTAAACACATTTTTCATGAACATAGTGTAAAATCATGTTTAAAGCAATGTTCAGGCTACAGCTAGTGACGTACTCGTACGAGAGTTTGTAAAAGACACTATGAGACAACTTAGTTGTTTTCAACTGTAACACTAGAATTCTAAACAGTTTTCCAAGAACATTGTCTAAATTCATGTTTTCAGGAGGTTTAAACAAGTCAATCAGTAAAACACTGGAATGATTGATAATAGGAGAAACTATGAGTCTTTTTAAACTGTTTTTAATGGACATGGTCTGAAATCATGTTTATGGCAATGTTCAGGCTACAGCTAGTGAAGTACTGGTACGAGAGTTTATAAAAGACACTATGAGACAACTTAGTTGTTTTCCAACTGTAACACTAAAATTTTAAACAGTTTTCCATGAACATTACCTAAAATCATCTTTATGGCAATGTTCAATTTAAATATTGTGCAATACTGGCAGGAGAGATTATGAGAGACACTATGGACAATTTAGTTGGGTTTCAACTGTAAGCTTTATTTTTAAACCGCTTTTCATGAACATAGTCTAAAATCATGTTTAAAGCAATGTTCAGGCTACAGCTAGTGAAGTACTGGTACGAGTGTTTATAAAAGACACTATGAGACAATTTAGTTGTAATCAACTGTAACACTAGAATTTTAAACAGTTTTCCAAGAACATTGTCTAAATTCATGTTTTCAGGAGGTATAAACAAGTCAATAAGTAAAACTTTGGAATGATGATAATGGGAGAAACTATGAGTCTTTTTAAACAGTTTTCAATGGACATGGTCTGAAATCAGGTTTATGGCAATGTTCAAGTAAAATAAAGTGCAATACTGGTAGGAGAGATTGAGAGACACTATGGACAATTTAGTTGGGTTTCAACTGTAAGCTTTATTTTTAAACCGTTTTTCATGAACATTGTCTAAATTCATGTTTTCAGGAGGTTTAAACAATTCCATCAGTACAACACTTGAATGATTGATAATAGGAGAAACTATGAGTTTTTTTAGACTGTTTTTTCATGAACATAGTGTAAAATCAATGTTTAAAGCAATGTTCAGGCTACAGCTAGTGAAGTACTGGTGCTAGAGATTATATAAGACACAAGGTCTAAAATCGAGTTTTCAGAAGCATTTTACAGTTGTCTTGCACAGTTCTAGAAATATTGACAATATTATACACTATGTGGCTTACTAAACATTTTTCCATGAACATTACCTAAAATCATCTTTAAGGCAATGTTCAAGTTAAATATTGTGCAATACTGGCAGGAGAGATTATGATAGACACTATGGACAACTTAGTTGGGTTACAACTGTAAGCCTGATTTTTAAACACATTTTTCATGAACATAGTGTAAAATCATGTTTAAAGCAATGTTCAGGCTACAGCTAGTGACGTACTCGTACGAGAGTTTGTAAAAGACACTATGAGACAACTTAGTTGTTTTCAACTGTAACACTAGAATTCTAAACAGTTTTCCAAGAACATTGTCTAAATTCATGTTTTCAGGAGGTTTAAACAAGTCAATAAGTAAAACTTTGGAATGATTGATAATAGGAGAAACTATGAGTCTTTTTAAACAGTTTTCAATGGACATGGTCTGAAATCATGTTTATGGCAATGTTCAGGCTACAGCTAGTGAAGTACTGGTACAAGAGTTTATAAAAGACACTATGAGACAACTTAGTTGTTTTCAACTGTAACACTAGAATTCTAAACAGTTTTCCAAGAACATTGTCTAAATTCATGTTTTCAGGAGGTTTAAACAATTCATTCAGTACAACACTTGAATGATTGATAATAGGAGAAACTATGAGTCTTTTTAAACTGTTTTTAATGGACATGGTCTGAAATTATGTTTATGGCAATGATCCGGCTACAGCTAGTGAAGTACTGTTACGAGAGTTTATAAAAGACACTATGAGACAACTTTGTTGTTTTCCAACTGTAACACTGAAATTTTAAACAGTTTTCCATGAACATTACCTAAAATCATCTTTAAGGCTATGTTCAATTTAAATATTGTGCAATACTGGCAGGAGAGATTATGAGAGACACTATGGACAA
Source organism: Thymallus thymallus (assembly GCA_023634145.1). NCBI lineage: Eukaryota > Metazoa > Chordata > Actinopteri > Salmoniformes > Salmonidae > Thymallus > Thymallus thymallus. Next base: position 14,624,742 of record CM042418.1, read on the forward strand.
TTTAGTTGGGTTTCAACTGTAAGCTTTATTTTTAAACCGATTTTCATGAACATAGTCTAAAATCATGTTTAAAGCAATGTTCAGGCTACAGCTAGTGAAGTACTGGTGCTAGAGATTATATAAGACACGAGGTCTAAAATCGAGTTTTCAGAAGCTTTTTACAGTTGTCTTGCACAGTTCTAGAAATATTGACAATATTATACACTATGTGGCTTACTAAACATTTTTCCATGAACATTACCTAAAATCATCTTTAAGGCAATGTTCAAGTTAAATATTGTGCAATACTGGCAGGAGAGATTATGATAGACACTATGGACAACTTAGTTGGGTTACAACTGTAAGCCTGATTTTTAAACACATTTTTCATGAACATAGTGTAAAATCATGTTTAAAGCAATGTTCAGGCTACAGCTAGTGACGTACTCGTACGAGAGTTTATAAAAGACACTATGAGACAACAGTTGTTTTCAACTGTAACACTAGAATTTTAAACAGTTTTCCAAGAACATTGTCTAAATTCATGTTTTCAGGAGGTTTAAACAATTCATTCAGTACAACACTTGAATGATTGATAATAGGAGAAACTATGAGTCTTTTTAAACTGTTTTTAATGGACATGGTCTGAAATTATGTTTATGGCAATGATCCGGCTACAGCTAGTGAAGTACTGTTACGAGAGTTTATAAAAGACACTATGAGACAACTTTGTTGTTTTCCAACTGTAACACTAAAATTTTAAACAGTTTTCCATGAACATTACCTAAAATCATCTTTAAGGCAATGTTCAATTTAAATATTGTGCAATACTGGCAGGAGAGATTATGAGAGACACTATGGACAATTTAGTTGGGTTTCAACTGTAAGCTTTATTTTTAAACCGATTTTCATGAACATAGTCTAAAATCATATTTAAAGCAATGTTCAGGCTACAGCTAGTGAAGTACTGGTACGAGTGTTTATAAAAGACACTATGAGACAATTTAGTTGTAATCAACTGTAACACTAGAATTTTAAACAGTTTTCCAAGAACATTGTCTACATTCATGTTTTCAGGAGGTTTAAACAATTCCATCAGTACAACACTTGAATGATTGATAATAGGAGAAACTATGAGTCTTTTTAAACAGTTTTCAATGGACATGGTCTGAAATCATGTATATGGCAATGTTCAGGCTACAGCTAGTGAAGTACTGGTACGAGAGTTTATAAAAGACACTATGAGACAACAGTTGTTTTCCAACTGTAACACTAGAATTTTAAACAGTTTTCCAAGAACATTGTCTAAATTCATGTTTTCAGGAGGTTTAAACAATTCATTCAGTACAACACTTGAATGATTGATAATAGGAGAAACTATGAGTCTTTTTAAACTGTTTTTAATGGACATGGTCTGAAATTATGTTTATGGCAATGATCAGGCTACAGCTAGTGAAGTACTGTTACGAGAGTTTATAAAAGACACTATGAGACAACTTTGTTGTTTTCCAACTGTAACACTGAAATTTTAAACAGTTTTCCATGAACATTACCTAAAATCATCTTTAAGACTATGTTCAATTTAAATATTGTGCAATACTGGCAGGAGAGATTATGAGAGACACTATGGACAATTTAGTTGGGTTTCAACTGTAAGCTTTATTTTTAAACCGATTTTCATGAACATAGTCTAAAATCATGTTTAAAGCAATGTTCAGGCTACAGCTAGTGAAGTACTGGTACGAGTGTTTATAAAAGACACTATGAGACAACTTAGTTGTTTTCAACTGTAACACTAGAATTTTAAACAGTTTTCCAAGAACATTGTCTAAATTCATGTTTTCAGGAGGTATAAACAAGTCAATAAGTAAAACTTTGGAATGATGATAATGGGAGAAACTATGAGTCTTTTTAAACAGTTTTCAATGGACATGGTCTGAAATCAGGTTTATGGCAATGTTCAAGTAAAATAAAGTGCAATACTGGTAGGAGAGATTGAGAGACACTATAGTTGGGTTTCAACTGTAAGCTTTATTTTTAAACCGTTTTTCATGAACATTGTCTAAATTCATGTTTTAAGGAGGTTTAAACAATTCATTCAGTACAACACTTGAATGATTGATAATAGGAGAAACTATGAGTCTTTTTAAACAGTTTTCAATGGACATGGTCTGAAATCATGTTTATGGCAATGTTCAGGCTACAGCTAGTGAAGTACTGGTACGAGAGTTTATAAAAGACACTATGAGACAACAGTTGTTTTCCAACTGTAACACTAGAATTTTAAACAGTTTTCCAAGAACATTGTCTAAATTCATGTTTTCAGGAGGTTTAAACAATTAATTCAGTACAACACTTGAATGATTGATAATAGGAGAAACTATGAGTCTTTTTAAACTGTTTTTAATGGACATGGTCTGAAATTATGTTTATGGAAATGATCAGGCTACAGCTAGTGAAGTACTGTTACGAGAGTTTATAAAAGACACTATGAGACAACTTTGTTGTTTTCCAACTGTAACACTAAAATTTTAAACAGTTTTCCATGAACATTACCTAAAATCATCTTTAAGGCTATGTTCAATTTAAATATTGTGCAATACTGGCAGGAGAGATTATGAGAGACACTATGGACAATTTAGTTGGGTTTCAACTGTAAGCTTTATTTTTAAACCGATTTTCATGAACATAGTCTAAAATCATGTTTAAAGCAATGTTCAGGCTACAGCTAGTGAAGTACTGGTGCTAGAGATTATATAAGACACGAGGTCTAAAATCGAGTTTTCAGAAGCTTTTTACAGTTGTCTTGCACAGTTCTAGAAATATTGACAATATTATACACTATGTGGCTTACTAAACATTTTTCCATGAACATTACCTAAAATCATCTTTAAGGCAATGTTCAAGTTAAATATTGTGCAATACTGGCAGGAGAGATTATGATAGACACTATGGACAACTTAGTTGGGTTACAACTGTAAGCCTGATTTTTAAACACATTTTTCATGAACATAGTGTAAAATCATGTTTAAAGCAATGTTCAGGCTACAGCTAGTGACGTACTCGTACGAGAGTTTGTAAAAGACACTATGAGACAACAGTTGTTTTCAACTGTAACACTAGAATTTTAAACAGTTTTCCAAGAACATTGTCTAAATTCATGTTTTCAGGAGGTTTAAACAATTCATTCAGTACAACACTTGAATGATTGATAATAGGAGAAACTATGAGTCTTTTTAAACTGTTTTTAATGGACATGGTCTGAAATTATGTTTATGGCAATGATCCGGCTACAGCTAGTGAAGTACTGTTACGAGAGTTTATAAAAGACACTATGAGACAACTTTGTTGTTTTCCAACTGTAACACTAAAATTTTAAACAGTTTTCCATGAACATTACCTAAAATCATCTTTAAGGCAATGTTCAATTTAAATATTGTGCAATACTGGCAGGAGAGATTATGAGAGACACTATGGACAATTTAGTTGGGTTTCAACTGTAAGCTTTATTTTTAAACCTATTTTCATGAACATAGTCTAAAATCATATTTAAAGCAATGTTCAGGTTACAGCTAGTGAAGTACTGGTACGAGTGTTTATAAAAGACACTATGAGACAATTTAGTTGTAATCAACTGTAACACTAGAATTTTAAACAGTTTTACAAGAACATTGTCTAAATTCATGTTTTCAGGAGGTTTAAACAATTCCATCAGTACAACACTTGAATGATTGATAATAGGAGAAACTATGAGTCTTTTTAAACAGTTTTCAATGGACATGGTCTGAAATCATGTATATGGCAATGTTCAGGCTACAGCTAGTGAAGTACTGGTACGAGAGTTTATAAAAGACACTATGAGACAACAGTTGTTTTCCAACTGTAACACTAGAATTTTAAACAGTTTTCCAAGAACATTGTCTAAATTCATGTTTTCAGGAGGTTTAAACAATTCATTCAGTACAACACTTGAATGATTGATAATAGGAGAAACTATGAGTCTTTTTAAACAGTTTTCAATGGACATGGTCTGAAATCATGTTTATGGCAATGTTCAGGCTACAGCTAGTGAAGTACTGTTACGAGAGTTTATAAAAGACACTATGAGACAACTTTGTTGTTTTCCAACTGTAACACTAAAATTTTAAACAGTTTTCCATGAACATTACCTAAAATCATCTTTAAGGCTATGTTCAATTTAAATATTGTGCAATACTGGCAGGAGAGATTATGAGAGACACTATGGACAATTTAGTTGGGTTTCAACTGTAAGCTTTATTTTTAAACCGATTTTCATGAACATAGTCTAAAATCATGTTTAAAGCAATGTTCAGGTTACAGCTAGTGAAGTACTGGTACGAGTGTTTATAAAAGACACTATGAGACAACTTAGTTGTTTTCAACTGTAACACTAGAATTTTAAACAGTTTTCCAAGAACATTGTCTAAATTCATGTTTTCAGGAGGTATAAACAAGTCAATAAGTAAAACTTTGGAATGATGATAATGGGAGAAACTATGAGTCTTTTTAAACAGTTTTCAATGGACATGGTCTGAAATCAGGTTTATGGCAATGTTCAAGTAAAATAAAGTGCAATACTGGTAGGAGAGATTGAGAGACACTATGGACAATTTAGTTGGGTTTCAACTGTAAGCTTTATTTTTAAACCGTTTTTCATGAACATTGTCTAAATTCATGTTTTCAGGAGGTTTAAACAATTCCATCAGTACAACACTTGAATGATTGATAATAGGAGAAACTATGAGTCTTTTTAGACTGTTTTTTCATGAACATAGTGTAAAATCAATGTTTAAAGCAATGTTCAGGCTACAGCTAGTGAAGTACCGGTGCTAGAGATTATATAAGACACAAGGTCTAAAATCGAGTTTTAAGAAGCTTTTTACAGTTGTCTTGCACAGTTCTAGAAATATTGACAATATTATACACTATGAGGCTTACTAAACATTTTTCCATGAACATTACCTAAAATCATCTTTAAGGCAATGTTCAAGTTAAATATTGTGCAATACTGGCAGGAGAGATTATGATAGACACTATGGACAACTTAGTTGGGTTACAACTGTAAGCCTGATTTTTAAACACATTTTTCATGAACATAGTGTAAAATCATGTTTAAAGCAATGTTCAGGCTACAGCTAGTGAAGTACTGGTACGAGAGTTTATAAAAGACACTATGAGACAACAGTTGTTTTCCAACTGTAACACTAGAATTTTAAACAGTTTTCCATGAACATTGTCTAAATTCATGTTTTCAGGAGGTTTAAACAATTCAATCAGTACAACACTTGAATGATTGATAATAGGAGAAACTATGAGTCTTTTTAGACTGTTTTTTCATGAAAATAGTGTAAAATCAATGTTTAAAGCAATGTTCAGGCTACAGCTAGTGAAGTACTGGTGCTAGAGATTATATAAGACACGAGGTCTAAAATCGAGTTTTCAGAAGCTTTTTACAGTTGTCTTGCACAGTTCTAGAAATATTGACAATATTATACACTATGTGGCTTACTAAACATTTTTCCATGAACATTAGCTAAAATCATCTTTAAGGCAATGTTCAAGTTAAATATTGTGCAATACTGGCAGGAGAGATTATGATAGACACTATGGACAACTTAGTTGGGTTACAACTGTAAGCCTGATTTTTAAACACATTTTTCATGAACATGGTGTAATGTTTAAAGCAATGTTCAGGCTACAGCTAGTGAAGTACTGGTGCTAGAGATTATATAAGACACGAGGTCTAAAATCGAGTTTTCAGAAGCTTTTTACAGTTCTAGAAATATTGACAATATTATACACTATGTGGCTTACTAAACATTTTTCCATGAACATTACCTAAAATCATCTTTAAGGCAATGTTCAAGTTAAATATTGTGCAATACTGGCAGGAGAGATTATGATAGACACTATGGACAACTTAGTTGGGTTACAACTGTAAGCCTGATTTTTAAACACATTTTTCATGAACATAGTGTAAAATCATGTTTAAAGCAATGTCAATAAGTAAAACTTTGGAATGATGATAATGGGAGAAACTATGAGTCTTTTTAAACAGTTTTCAATGGACATGGTCTGAAATCAGGTTTATGGCAATGTTCAAGTAAAATAAAGTGCAATACTGGTAGTAGAGATTGAGAGACACTATGGACAATTTAGTTGGGTTTCAACTGTAAGCTTTATTTTTAAACCGTTTTTCATGAACATTGTCTAAATTCATGTTTTCAGGAGGTTTAAACAATTCCATCAGTACAACACTTGAATGATTGATAAGCTTTTTACAGTTGTCTTGCACAGTTCTAGAAATTTTGACAATATTATACACTATGTGGCTTACTAAACATTTTTCCATGAACATTACCTAAAATCATCTTTAAGGCAATGTTCAAGTTAAATATTGTGCAATACTGGCAGGAGAGATTATGATAGACACTATGGACAACTTAGTTGGGTTACAACTGTAAGCCTGATTTTTAAAAACATTTTTCATGAACATAGTGTAAAATCATGTTTAAAGCAATGTTCAGGCTACAGCTAGTGAAGTACTGGTACGAGAGTTTATAAAAGACACTATGAGACAACTTTGTTGTTTTCCAACTGTAACAATAAAAGTTTAAACAGTTTTCCATGAACATTACCTAAAATCATCTTTAAGTCAATATTCAAGTTAAATATTGTGCAATACTGGCAGGAGAGATTATGAGAGACACTATGGACAATTTAGTTGGGTTTCAACTGTAAGCTTTATTTTTATAACCGATTTTCATGAACATAGTCTAAAATCATGTTTAAAGCAATGTTCAGGCTACAGCTAGTGAAGTACTGGTACGAGAGTTTATAAAAGACACTATGAGACAACAGTTGTTTTCCAACTGTAACACTAGAATTTTAAACAGTTTTCCAAGAACATTGTCTAAATTCATGTTTTCAGGAGGTTTTTACAATTCAATCAGTACAACACTTGAATGATTGATAATAGGAGAAACTATGAGTCTTTTTAGACTGTTTTTTCATGAACATAGTGTAAAATCAATGTTTAAAGCAATGTTCAGGCTACAGCTAGTGAAGTACTTGTGCTAGAGATTATATAAGACACGAGGTCTAAAATCGAGTTTTCAGAAGCTTTTTACAGTTGTCTTGCACAGTTCTAGAAATATTGACAATATTATACACTATGTGGCTTACTAAACATTTTTCCATGAACATTAGCTAAAATCATCTTTAAGGCAATGTTCAAGTTAAATATTGTGCAATACTGGCAGGAGAGATTATGATAGACACTATGGACAACTTAGTTGGGTTACAAATGTAAGCCTGATTTTTAAACACATTTTTCATGAACATAGTGTAAAATCATGTTTAAAGCAATGTTCAGGCTACAGCTAGTGAAGTACTGGTGCTAGAGATTATATAAGACACAAGGTCTAAAATCGAGTTTTCAGAAGCTTTTTACAGTTCTAGAAATATTGACAATATTATACACTATGTGGCTTACTAAACATTTTTCCATGAACATTACCTAAAATCATCTTTAAGGCAATGTTCAAGTTAAATATTGTGCAATACTGGCAGGAGAGATTATGATAGACACTATGGACAACTTAGTTGGGTTACAACTGTAAGCCTGATTTTTAAACACATTTTTCATGAACATAGTGTAAAATCATGTTTAAAGCAATGTTCAGGCTACAGCTAGTGAAGTACTGGTACGAGAGTTTATAAAAGACACTATGAGACAACAGTTGTTTTCCAACTGTAACTCTAGAATTTTAAACAGTTTTCCAAGAACATTGTCTAAATTCATGTTTTCAGGAGGTATAAACAAGTCAATAAGTAAAACTTTGGAATGATGATAATGGGAGAAACTATGAGTCTTTTTAAACAGTTTTCAATGGACATGGTCTGAAATCAGGTTTATGGCAATGTTCAAGTAAAATAAAGTGCAATACTGGTAGGAGAGATTGAGAGACACTATGGGCAATTTAGTTGGGTTTCAACTGTAAGCTTTATTTTTAAACCGTTTTTCATGAACATTGTCTAAATTCATGTTTTCAGGAGGTTTAAACAATTCCATCAGTACAACACTTGAATGATTGATAATTGGAGAAACTATGAGTCTTTTTAGACTGTTTTTTCATGAAAATAGTGTAAAATCAATGTTTAAAGCAATGTTCAGGCTACAGCTAGTGAAGTACTGGTGCTAGAGATTATATAAGACACGAGGTCTAAAATCGAGTTTTAAGAAGCTTTTTACAGTTGTCTTGCACAGTTCTAGAAATATTGACAATATTATACACTATGTGGCTTACTAAACATTTTTCCATGAACATTACCTAAAATCATCTTTAAGGCAATGTTCAAGTTAAATATTGTGCAATACTGGCAGGAGAGATTATGATAGACACTATGGACAACTTAGTTGGGTTACAACTGTAAGCCTGATTTTTAAACACATTTTTCATGAACATAGTGTAAAATCATGTTTAAAGCAATGTTCAGGCTACAGCTAGTGAAGTACTGGTACGAGAGTTTATAAAAGACACTATGAGACAACAGTTGTTTTCCAACTGTAACTCTAGAATTTTAAACAGTTTTCCAAGAACATTGTCTAAATTCATGTTTTCAGGAGGTATAAACAAGTCAATAAGTAAAACTTTGGAATGATGATAATGGGAGAAACTATGAGTCTTTTTAAACAGTTTTCAATGGACATGGTCTGAAATCAGGTTTATGGCAATGTTCAAGTAAAATAAAGTGCAATACTGGTAGTAGAGATTGAGAGACACTATGGACAATTTAGTTGGGTTTCAACTGTAAGCTTTATTTTTAAACCGTTTTTCATGAACATTGTCTAAATTCATGTTTTCAGGAGGTTTAAACAATTCCATCAGTACAACACTTGAATGATTGATAAGCTTTTTACAGTTGTCTTGCACAGTTCTAGAAATTTTGACAATATTATACACTATGTGGCTTACTAAACATTTTTCCATGAACATTACCTAAAATCATCTTTAAGGCAATGTTCAAGTTAAATATTGTGCAATACTGGCAGGAGAGATTATGATAGACACTATGGACAACTTAGTTGGGTTACAACTGTAAGCCTGATTTTTAAAAACATTTTTCATGAACATAGTGTAAAATCATGTTTAAAGCAATGTTCAGGCTACAGCTAGTGAAGTACTGGTACGAGAGTTTATAAAAGACACTATGAGACAACTTTGTTGTTTTCCAACTGTAACAATAAAAGTTTAAACAGTTTTCCATGAACATTACCTAAAATCATGTTTAAGTCAATATTCAAGTTAAATATTGTGCAATACTGGCAGGAGAGATTATGAGAGACACTATGGACAATTTAGTTGGGTTTCAACTGTAAGCTTTATTTTTATAACCGATTTTCATGAACATAGTCTAAAATCATGTTTAAAGCAATGTTCAGGCTACAGCTAGTGAAGTACTGGTACGAGAGTTTATAAAAGACACTATGAGACAACAGTTGTTTTCCAACTGTAACACTAGAATTTTAAACAGTTTTCCAAGAACATTGTCTAAATTCATGTTTTCAGGAGGTTTAAACAATTCAATCAGTACAACACTTGAATGATTGATAATAGGAGAAACTATGAGTCTTTTTAGACTGTTTTTTCATGAACATAGTGTAAAATCAATGTTTAAAGCAATGTTCAGGCTACAGCTAGTGAAGTACTGGTGCTAGAGATTATATAAGACACGAGGTCTAAAATCGAGTTTTCAGAAGCTTTTTACAGTTGTCTTGCACAGTTCTAGAAATATTGACAATGTTATACACTATGTGGCTTACTAAACATTTTTCCATGAACATTAGCTAAAATCATCTTTAAGGCAATGTTCAAGTTAAATATTGTGCAATACTGGCAGGAGAGATTATGATAGACACTATGGACAACTTAGTTGGGTTACAACTGTAAGCCTGATTTTTAAACACATTTTTCATGAACATAGTGTAAAATCATGTTTAAAGCAATGTTCAGGCTACAGCTAGTGAAGTACTGGTGCTAGAGATTATATAAGACACAAGGTCTAAAATCGAGTTTTCAGAAGCTTTTTACAGTTCTAGAAATATTGACAATATTATACACTATGTGGCTTACTAAACATTTTTCCATGAACATTACCTAAAATCATCTTTAAGGCAATGTTCAAGTTAAATATTGTGCAATACTGGCAGGAGAGATTATGATAGACACTATGGACAACTTAGTTGGGTTACAACTGTAAGCCTGATTTTTAAACACATTTTTCATGAACATAGTGTAAAATCATGTTTAAAGCAATGTTCAGGCTACAGCTAGTGAAGTACTGGTACGAGAGTTTATAAAAGACACTATGAGACAACAGTTGTTTTCCAACTGTAACTCTAGAATTTTAAACAGTTTTCCAAGAACATTGTCTAAATTCATGTTTTCAGGAGGTATAAACAAGTCAATAAGTAAAACTTTGGATTGATGATAATGGGAGAAACTATGAGTCTTTTTAAACAGTTTTCAATGGACATGGTCTGAAATCAGGTTTATGGCAATGTTCAAGTAAAATAAAGTGCAATACTGGTAGGAGAGATTGAGAGACACTATGGACAATTTAGTTGGGTTTCAACTGTAAGCTTTATTTTTAAACCGTTTTTCATGAACATTGTCTAAATTCATGTTTTCAGGAGGTTTAAACAATTCCATCAGTACAACACTTGAATGATTGATAATAGGAGAAACTATGAGTCTTTTTAGACTGTTTTTTCATGAACATAGTGTAAAATCAATGTTTAAAGCAATGTTCAGGCTACAGCTAGTGAAGTACTGGTGCTAGAGTTTATAAAAGACACTATGAGACAACTTAGTTGTTTTCAACTGTAACACTAGAATTTTAAACAGTTTTCCAAGAAGATTGTCTAAACTCATGTTTTCAGGAGGTTTAAACAATTCATTCAGTACAACACTTGAATGATTGATAATAGGAGAAACTATGAGTCTTTTTAAACAGTTTTCAATGGACATGGTCTGAAATCATGTTTATGGCAATGTTCAGGCTACAGCTAGTGAAGTACTGGTACGAGAGTTCATAAAAGACACTATGAGACAACAGTTGTTTTCCAACTGTAACACTAGAATTTTAAACAGTTTTCCAAGAACATTGTCTAAATTCATGTTTTCAGGAGGTTTAAACAATTCATTCAGTACAACACTTGAATGATTGATAATAGGAGAAACTATGAGTCTTTTTAAACTGTTTTTAATGGACATGGTCTGAAATTATGTTTATGGCAATGATCAGGCTACAGCTAGTGAAGTACTGTTACGAGAGTTTATAAAAGACACTATGAGACAACTTTGTTGTTTTCCAACTGTAACACTAAAATTTTAAACAGTTTTCCATGAACATTACCTAAAATCATCTTTAAGGCTATGTTCAATTTAAATATTGTGCAATACTGGCAGGAGAGATTATGAGAGACACTATGGACAATTTAGTTGGGTTTCAACTGTAAGCTTTATTTTTAAACCGATTTTCATGAACATAGTCTAAAATCATGTTTAAAGCAATGTTCAGGTTACAGCTAGTGAAGTACTGGTACCTGGTGTTTATAAAAGACACTATGAGACAACTTAGTTGTTTTCAACTGTAACACTAGAATTTTAAACAGTTTTCCAAGAACATTGTCTAAATTCATGTTTTCAGGAGGTATAAACAAGTCAATAAGTAAAACTTTGGAATGATGATAATGGGAGAAACTATGAGTCTTTTTAAACAGTTTTCAATGGACATGGTCTGAAATCAGGTTTATGGCAATGTTCAAGTAAAATAAAGTGCAATACTGGTAGGAGAGATTGAGAGACACTATGGACAATTTAGTTGGGTTTCAACTGTAAGCTTTATTTTTAAACCGTTTTTCATGAACATTGTCTAAATTCATGTTTTCAGGAGGTTTAAACAATTTCATCAGTACAACACTTGAATGATTGATAATAGTAGAAACTATGAGTCTTTTTAGACTGTTTTTTCATGAAAATAGTGTAAAATCAATGTTTAAAGCAATGTTCAGGCTACAGCTAGTGAAGTACTGGTGCTAGAGATTATATAAGACACAAGGTCTAAAATCGAGTTTTAAGAAGCTTTTTACAGTTGTCTTGCACAGTTCTAGAAATATTGACAATATTATACATTATGTGGCTTACTAAACATTTTTCCATGAACATTACCTAAAATCATCTTTAAGGCAATGTTCAAGTTAAATATTGTGCAATACTGGCAGGAGAGATTATGATAGACACTATGGACAACTTAGTTGGGTTACAACTGTAAGCCTGATTTTTAAACACATTTTTCATGAACATAGTGTAAAATCATGTTTAAAGCAATGTTCAGGCTAAAACTAGTGAAGTTCTGGTACGAGAGTTTATAAAAGACACTATGAGACAACTTTGTTGTTTTCCAACTGTAACAATAAAAGTTTAAACAGTTTTCCATGAACATTACCTAAAATCATGTTTAAGTCAATGTTCAAGTTAAATATTGTGCAATACTGGCAGGAGAGATTATGAGAGACACTATGGACAATTTAGTTGGGTTTCAACTGTAAGCTTTATTTTTATAACCGATTTTCATGAACATAGTCTAAAATCATGTTTAAAGCAATGTTCAGGCTACAGCTAGTGAAGTACTGGTACGAGAGTTTATAAAAGACACTATGAGACAACAGTTGTTTTCCAACTGTAACACTAGAATTTTAAACAGTTTTCCAAGAACATTGTCTAAATTCATGTTTTCAGGAGGTTTAAACAATTCAATCAGTACAACACTTGAATGATTGATAATAGGAGAAACTATGAGTCTTTTTAGACTGTTTTTTCATGAACATAGTGTAAAATCAATGTTTAAAGCAATGTTCAGGCTACAGCTAGTGAAGTACTGGTGCTAGAGATTATATAAGACACGAGGTCTAAAATCGAGTTTTCAGAAGCTTTTTACAGTTGTCTTGCACAGTTCTAGAAATATTGACAATATTATACACTATGTGGCTTACTAAACATTTTTCCATGAACATTAGCTAAAATCATCTTTAAGGCAATGTTCAAGTTAAATATTGTGCAATACTGGCAGGAGAGATTATGATAGACACTATGGACAACTTAGTTGGGTTACAACTGTAAGCCTGATTTTTAAACACATTTTTCATGAACATAGTGTAAAATCATGTTTAAAGCAATGTTCAGGCTACAGCTAGTGAAGTACTGGTGCTAGAGATTATATAAGACACAAGGTCTAAAATCGAGTTTTCAGAAGCTTTTTACAGTTCTAGAAATATTGACAATATTATACACTATGTGGCTTACTAAACATTTTTCCATGAACATTAGCTAAAATCATCTTTAAGGCAATGTTCAAGTTAAATATTGTGCAATACTGGCAGGAGAGATTATGATAGACACTATGGACAACTTAGTTGGGTTACAACTGTAAGCCTGATTTTTAAACACATTTTTCATGAACATAGTGTAAAATCATGTTTAAAGCAATGTTCAGGCTACAGCTAGTGAAGTACTGGTACGAGAGTTTATAAAAGACACTATGAGACAACAGTTGTTTTCCAACTGTAACTCTAGAATTTTAAACAGTTTTCCAAGAACATTGTCTAAATTCATGTTTTCAGGAGGTATAAACAAGTCAATAAGTAAAACTTTGGATTGATGATAATGGGAGAAACTATGAGTCTTTTTAAACAGTTTTCAATGGACATGGTCTGAAATCAGGTTTATGGCAATGTTCAAGTAAAATAAAGTGCAATACTGGTAGGAGAGATTGAGAGACACTATGGACAATTTAGTTGGGTTTCAACTGTAAGCTTTATTTTTAAACCGTTTTTCATGAACATTGTCTAAATTCATGTTTTCAGGAGGTTTAAACAATTCCATCAGTACAACACTTGAATGATTGATAATAGGAGAAACTATGAGTCTTTTTAGACTGTTTTTTCATGAACATAGTGTAAAATCAATGTTTAAAGCAATGTTCAGGCTACAGCTAGTGAAGTACTGGTGCTAGAGTTTATAAAAGACACTATGAGACAACTTAGTTGTTTTCAACTGTAACACTAGAATTTTAAACAGTTTTCCAAGAAGATTGTCTAAACTCATGTTTTCAGGAGGTTTAAACAATTCATTCAGTACAACACTTGAATGATTGATAATAGGAGAAACTATGAGTCTTTTTAAACAGTTTTCAATGGACATGGTCTGAAATCATGTTTATGGCAATGTTCAGGCTACAGCTAGTGAAGTACTGGTACGAGAGTTCATAAAAGACACTATGAGACAACAGTTGTTTTCCAACTGTAACACTAGAATTTTAAACAGTTTTCCAAGAACATTGTCTAAATTCATGTTTTCAGGAGGTTTAAACAATTCATTCAGTACAACACTTGAATGATTGATAATAGGAGAAACTATGAGTCTTTTTAAACTGTTTTTAATGGACATGGTCTGAAATTATGTTTATGGCAATGATCAGGCTACAGCTAGTGAAGTACTGTTACGAGAGTTTATAAAAGACACTATGAGACAACTTTGTTGTTTTCCAACTGTAACACTAAAATTTTAAACAGTTTTCCATGAACATTACCTAAAATCATCTTTAAGGCTATGTTCAATTTAAATATTGTGCAATACTGGCAGGAGAGATTATGAGAGACACTATGGACAATTTAGTTGGGTTTCAACTGTAAGCTTTATTTTTAAACCGATTTTCATGAACATAGTCTAAAATCATGTTTAAAGCAATGTTCAGGTTACAGCTAGTGAAGTACTGGTACCTGGTGTTTATAAAAGACACTATGAGACAACTTAGTTGTTTTCAACTGTAACACTAGAATTTTAAACAGTTTTCCAAGAACATTGTCTAAATTCATGTTTTCAGGAGGTATAAACAAGTCAATAAGTAAAACTTTGGAATGATGATAATGGGAGAAACTATGAGTCTTTTTAAACAGTTTTCAATGGACATGGTCTGAAATCAGGTTTATGGCAATGTTCAAGTAAAATAAAGTGCAATACTGGTAGGAGAGATTGAGAGACACTATGGACAATTTAGTTGGGTTTCAACTGTAAGCTTTATTTTTAAACCGTTTTTCATGAACATTGTCTAAATTCATGTTTTCAGGAGGTTTAAACAATTTCATCAGTACAACACTTGAATGATTGATAATAGTAGAAACTATGAGTCTTTTTAGACTGTTTTTTTCATGAAAATAGTGTAAAATCAATGTTTTAAGCAATGTTCAGGCTACAGCTAGTGAAGTACTGGTGCTAGAGATTATATAAGACACAAGGTCTAAAATCGAGTTTTAAGAAGCTTTTTACAGTTGTCTTGCACAGTTCTAGAAATATTGACAATATTATACATTATGTGGCTTACTAAACATTTTTCCATGAACATTACCTAAAATCATCTTTAAGGCAATGTTCAAGTTAAATATTGTGCAATACTGGCAGGAGAGATTATGATAGACACTATGGACAACTTAGTTGGGTTACAACTGTAAGCCTGATTTTTAAACACATTTTTCATGAACATAGTGTAAAATCAGGTTTAAAGCAATGTTCAGGCTAAAACTAGTGAAGTTCTGGTACGAGAGTTTATAAAAGACACTATGAGACAACTTTGTTGTTTTCCAACTGTAACAATAAAAGTTTAAACAGTTTTCCATGAACATTACCTAAAATCATGTTTAAGTCAATGTTCAAGTTAAATATTGTGCAATACTGGCAGGAGAGATTATGAGAGACACTATGGACAATTTAGTTGGGTTTCAACTGTAAGCTTTATTTTTATAACCGATTTTCATGAACATAGTCTAAAATCATGTTTAAAGCAATGTTCAGGCTACAGCTAGTGAAGTACTGGTACGAGAGTTTATAAAAGACACTATGAGACAACTTTGTTGTTTTCCAACTGTAACAATAAAAGTTTAAACAGTTTTCCATGAACATTGTCTAAATTCATGTTTTCAGGAGGTTTAAACAAGTCAATCAGTAAAACACTTGAATGATTGATAATAGGAGAAACTATGAGTCTTTTTAGACTGTTTTTTCATGAACATAGTGTAAAATCAATGTTTAAAGCAATGTTCAGGCTACAGCTAGTGAAGTACTGGTGCTAGAGATTATATAAGACACGAGGTCTAAAATCGAGTTTTCAGAAGCTTTTTACAGTTGTCTTGCACAGTTCTAGAAATATTGACAATATTATACACTATGTGGCTTACTAAACATTTTTCCATGAACATTAGCTAAAATCATCTTTAAGGCAATGTTCAAGTTAAATATTGTGCAATACTGGCAGGAGAGATTATGATAGACACTATGGACAACTTAGTTGGGTTACAACTGTAAGCCTGATTTTTAAACACATTTTTCATGAACATAGTGTAAAATCATGTTTAAAGCAATGTTCAGGCTACAGCTAGTGAAGTACTGGTGCTAGAGATTATATAAGACACAAGGTCTAAAATCGAGTTTTCAGAAGCTTTTTACAGTTCTAGAAATATTGACAATATTATACACTATGTGGCTTACTAAACATTTTTCCATGAACATTACCTAAAATCATCTTTAAGGCAATGTTCAAGTTAAATATTGTGCAATACTGGCAGGAGAGATTATGATAGACACTATGGACAACTTAGTTGGGTTACAACTGTAAGCCTGATTTTTAAACACATTTTTCATGAACATAGTGTAAAATCATGTTTAAAGCAATGTTCAGGCTACAGCTAGTGAAGTACTGGTACGAGAGTTTATAAAAGACACTATGAGACAACAGTTGTTTTCCAACTGTAACACTAGAATTTTAAACAGTTTTCCAAGAACATTGTCTAAATTCATGTTTTCAGGAGGTTTAAACAATTAATTCAGTACAACACTTGAATGATTGATAATAGGAGAAACTATGAGTCTTTTTAAACTGTTTTTAATGGACATGGTCTGAAATTATGTTTATGGCAATGATCAGGCTACAGCTAGTGAAGTACTGTTACGAGAGTTTATAAAAGACACTATGAGACAACTTTGTTGTTTTCCGACTGTAACACTAAAATTTTAAACAGTTTTCCATGAACATTACCTAAAATCATCTTTAAGGCTATGTTCAATTTAAATATTGTGCAATACTGGCAGGAGAGATTATGAGAGACACTATGGACAATTTAGTTGGGTTTCAACTGTAAGCTTTATTTTTAAACCGATTTTCATGAACATAGTCTAAAATCATGTTTAAAGCAATGTTCAGGTTACAGCTAGTGAAGTACTTGTACCTGGTGTTTATAAAAGACACTATGAGACAACTTAGTTGTTTTCTACTGTAACACTAGAATTTTAAACAGTTTTCCAAGAACATTGTCTAAATTCATGTTTTCAGGAGGTATAAACAAGTCAATAAGTAAAACTTTGGAATGATGATAATGGGAGAAACTATGAGTCTTTTTAAACAGTTTTCAATGGACATGGTCTGAAATCAGGTTTATGGCAATGTTCAAGTAAAATAAAGTGCAATACTGGTAGGAGAGATTGAGAGACACTATGGACAATTTAGTTGGGTTTCAACTGTAAGCTTTATTTTTAAACCGTTTTTCATGAACATTGTCTAAATTCATGTTTTCAGGAGGTTTAAACAATTCCATCAGTACAACACTTGAATGATTGATAATAGGAGAAACTATGAGTCTTTTTAGACTGTTTTTTCATGAACATAGTGTAAAATCAATGTTTAAAGCAATGTTCAGGCTACAGCTAGTGAAGTACCGGTGCTAGAGATTATATAAGACACGAGGTCAGAAATCGAGTTTTAAGAAGCTTTTTACAGTTGTCTTGCACAGTTCTAGAAATATTGACAATATTATACACTATGAGGCTTACTAAACATTTTTCCATGAACATTACCTAAAATCATCTTTAAGGCAATGTTCAAGTTAAATATTGTGCAATACTGGCAGGAGAGATTATGATAGACACTATGGACAACTTAGTTGGGTTTCAACTGTAAGCCTGATTTTTAAACACATTTTTCATGAACATAGTGTAAAATCATGTTTAAAGCAATGTTCAGGCTACAGCTAGTGAAGTTCTGGTACGAGAGTTTATAAAAGACACTATGAGACAACTTTGTTGTTTTCCAACTGTAACAATAAAAGTTTAAACAGTTTTCCATGAACATTACCTAAAATCATGTTTAAGTCAATGTTCAAGTTAAATATTGTGCAATACTGGCAGGAGAGATTATGAGAGACACTATGGACAATTTAGTTGGGTTTCAACTGTAAGCTTTATTTTTATAACCGATTTTCATGAACATAGTCTAAAATCATGTTTAAAGCAATGTTCAGGCTACAGCTAGTGAAGTACTGGTACGAGAGTTTATAAAAGACACTATGAGACAACTTTGTTGTTTTCCAACTGTAACAATAAAAGTTTAAACAGTTTTCCATGAACATTGTCTAAATTCATGTTTTCAGGAGGTTTAAACAAGTCAATCAGTAAAACACTTGAATGATTGATAATAGGAGAAACTATGAGTCTTTTTAGACTGTTTTTTCATGAACATAGTGTAAAATCAATGTTTAAAGCAATGTTCAGGCTACAGCTAGTGAAGTACTGGTGCTAGAGATTATATAAGACACGAGGTCTAAAATCGAGTTTTCAGAAGCTTTTTACAGTTGTCTTGCACAGTTCTAGAAATATTGACAATATTATACACTATGTGGCTTACTAAACATTTTTCCATGAACATTAGCTAAAATCATCTTTAAGGCAATGTTCAAGTTAAATATTGTGCAATACTGGCAGGAGAGATTATGATAGACACTATGGACAACTTAGTTGGGTTACAACTGTAAGCCTGATTTTTAAACACATTTTTCATGAACATAGTGTAAAATCATGTTTAAAGCAATGTTCAGGCTACAGCTAGTGAAGTACTGGTGCTAGAGATTATATAAGACACAAGGTCTAAAATCGAGTTTTCAGAAGCTTTTTACAGTTCTAGAAATATTGACAATATTATACACTATGTGGCTTACTAAACATTTTTCCATGAACATTACCTAAAATCATCTTTAAGGCAATGTTCAAGTTAAATATTGTGCAATACTGGCAGGAGAGATTATGATAGACACTATGGACAACTTAGTTGGGTTACAACTGTAAGCCTGATTTTTAAACACATTTTTCATGAACATAGTGTAAAATCATGTTTAAAGCAATGTTCAGGCTACAGCTAGTGAAGTACTGGTACGAGAGTTTATAAAAGACACTATGAGACAACAGTTGTTTTCCAACTGTAACACTAGAATTTTAAACAGTTTTCCAAGAACATTGTCTAAATTCATGTTTTCAGGAGGTTTAAACAATTAATTCAGTACAACACTTGAATGATTGATAATAGGAGAAACTATGAGTCTTTTTAAACTGTTTTTAATGGACATGGTCTGAAATTATGTTTATGGCAATGATCAGGCTACAGCTAGTGAAGTACTGTTACGAGAGTTTATAAAAGACACTATGAGACAACTTTGTTGTTTTCCAACTGTAACACTAAAATTTTAAACAGTTTTCCATGAACATTACCTAAAATCATCTTTAAGGCTATGTTCAATTTAAATATTGTGCAATACTGGCAGGAGAGATTATGAGAGACACTATGGACAATTTAGTTGGGTTTCAACTGTAAGCTTTATTTTTAAACCGATTTTCATGAACATAGTCTAAAATCATGTTTAAAGCAATGTTCAGGTTACAGCTAGTGAAGTACTTGTACCTGGTGTTTATAAAAGACACTATGAGACAACTTAGTTGTTTTCAACTGTAACACTAGAATTTTAAACAGTTTTCCAAGAACATTGTCTAAATTCATGTTTTCAGGAAGTATAAACAAGTCAATAAGTAAAACTTTGGAATGATGATAATGGGAGAAACTATGAGTCTTTTTAAACAGTTTTCAATGGACATGGTCTGAAATCAGGTTTATGGCAATGTTCAAGTAAAATAAAGTGCAATACTGGTAGGAGAGATTGAGAGACACTATGGACAATTTAGTTGGGTTTCAACTGTAAGCTTTATTTTTAAACCGTTTTTCATGAACATTGTCTAAATTCATGTTTTCAGGAGGTTTAAACAATTCCATCAGTACAACACTTGAATGATTGATAATAGGAGAAACTATGAGTCTTTTTAGACTGTTTTTTCATGAACATAGTGTAAAATCAATGTTTAAAGCAATGTTCAGGCTACAGCTAGTGAAGTACCGGTGCTAGAGATTATATAAGACACGAGGTCAGAAATCGAGTTTTAAGAAGCTTTTTACAGTTGTCTTGCACAGTTCTAGAAATATTGACAATATTATACACTATGAGGCTTACTAAACATTTTTCCATGAACATTACCTAAAATCATCTTTAAGGCAATGTTCAAGTTAAATATTGTGCAATACTGGCAGGAGAGATTATGATAGACACTATGGACAACTTAGTTGGGTTTCAACTGTAAGCCTGATTTTTAAACACATTTTTCATGAACATAGTGTAAAATCATGTTTAAAGCAATGTTCAGGCTACAGCTAGTGAAGTACTGGTACGAGAGTTTATAAAAGACACTATGAGACAACTTTGTTGTTTTCCAACTGTAACAATAAAAGTTTAAACAGTTTTCCATGAACATTACCTAAAATCATGTTTAAGTCAATGTTCAAGTTAAATATTGTGCAATACTGGCAGGAGAGATTATGAGAGACACTATGGACAATTTAGTTGGGTTTCAACTGTAAGCTTTATTTTTATAACCGATTTTCATGAACATAGTCTAAAATCATGTTTAAAGCAATGTTCAGGCTACAGCTAGTGAAGTACTGGTACGAGAGTTTATAAAAGACACTATGAGACAACTTTGTTGTTTTCCAACTGTAACAATAAAAGTTTAAACAGTTTTCCATGAACATTGTCTAAATTCATGTTTTCAGGAGGTTTAAACAAGTCAATCAGTAAAACACTTGAATGATTGATAATAGGAGAAACTATGAGTCTTTTTAGACTGTTTTTTCATGAACATAGTGTAAAATCAATGTTTAAAGCAATGTTCAGGCTACAGCTAGTGAAGTACTGGTGCTAGAGATTATATAAGACACGAGGTCTAAAATCGAGTTTTCAGAAGCTTTTTACAGTTGTCTTGCACAGTTCTAGAAATATTGACAATATTATACACTATGTGGCTTACTAAACATTTTTCCATGAACATTAGCTAAAATCATCTTTAAGTCAATGTTCACGTTAAATATTGTGCAATACTGGCAGGAGAGATTATGATAGACACTATGGTCAACTTAGTTGGGTTACAACTGTAAGCCTGATTTTTAAACACATTTTTCATGAACATAGTGTAAAATCATGTTTAAAGCAATGTTCAGGCTACAGCTAGTGAAGTACTGGTACGAGAGTTTATAAAAGACACTATGAGACAACTTAGTTGTTTTCAACTGTAACACTAGAATTTTAAACAGTTTTCCAAGAAGATTGTCTAAACTCATGTTTTCAGGAGGTTTAAACAATTCATTCAGTACAACACTTGAATGATTGATAATAGGAGAAACTATGAGTCTTTTTAAACAGTTTTCAATGGACATGGTCTGAAATCATGTTTATGGCAATGTTCAGGCTACAGCTAGTGAAGTACTGGTACGAGAGTTCATAAAAGACACTATGAGACAACAGTTGTTTTCCAACTGTAACACTAGAATTTTAAACAATTTTCCAAGAACATTGTCTAAATGCATGTTTTCAGGAAGTTTAAACAATTCATTCAGTACAACACTTGAATGATTGATAATAGGAGAAACTATGAGTCTTTTTAGACTGTTTTTTCATGAACATAGTGTAAAATCAATGTTTAAAGCAATGTTCAGGCTACAGCTAGTGAAGTACTGGTGCTAGAGATTATATAAGACACGAGGTCTAAAATCGAGTTTTCAGAAGCTTTTTACAGTTGTCTTGCACAGTTCTAGAAATATTGACAATATTATACACTATGTGTCTTACTAAACATTTTTCCATGAACATTAGCTAAAATCATCTTTAAGGCAATGTTCAAGTTAAATATTGTGCAATACTGGCAGGAGAGATTATGATAGACACTATGGACAACTTAGTTGGGTTACAACTGTAAGCCTGATTTTTAAACACATTTTTCATGGACATAGTGTAAAATCATGTTTAAAGCAATGTTCAGGCTACAGCTAGTGAAGTACTGGTGCTAGAGATTATATAAGACACGAGGTCTAAAATCGAGTTTTCAGAAGCTTTTTACAGTTGTCTTGCACAGTTCTAGAAATATTGACAATATTATACACTATGTGGCTTACTAAACATTTTTCCATGAACATTACCTAAAATTATCTTTAAGGCAATGTTCAAGTTAAATATTGTGCAATACTGGCAGGAGAGATTATGATAGACACTATGGACATCTTAGTTGAGTTACAACTGTAAGCCTGATTTTTAAACACATTTTTCATGAACATAGTGTAAAATCATGTTTAAAGCAATGTTCAGGCTACAGCTAGTGAAGTACTGGTACGAGAGTTTATAAAAGACACTATGAGACAACAGTTGTTTTCCAACTGTAACACTAGAATTTTAAACAGTTTTCCAAGAACATTGTCTAAATTCATGTTTTCAGGAGGTTTAAACAATTAATTCAGTACAACACTTGAATGATTGATAATAGGAGAAACTATGAGTCTTTTTAAACTGTTTTTAATGGACATGGTCTGAAATTATGTTTATGGCAATGATCAGGCTACAGCTAGTGAAGTACTGTTACGAGAGTTTATAAAAGACACTATGAGACAACTTTGTTGTTTTCCAACTGTAACACTAAAATTTTAAACAGTTTTCCATGAACATTACCTAAAATCATCTTTAAGGCTATGTTCAATTTAAATATTGTGCAATACTGGCAGGAGAGATTATGAGAGACACTATGGACAATTTAGTTGGGTTTCAACTGTAAGCCTGATTTTTAAACCGATTTTCATGAACATAGTCTAAAATCATGTTTAAAGCAATGTTCAGGTTACAGCTAGTGAAGTACTGGTACGAGTGTTTATAAAAGACACTATGAGACAACTTAGTTGTTTTCAACTGTAACACTAGAATTTTAAACAGTTTTCCAAGAACATTGTCTAAATTCATGTTTTCAGGAGGTATAAACAAGTCAATAAGTAAAACTTTGGAATGATGATAATGGGAGAAACTATGAGTCTTTTTAAACAGTTTTCAATGGACATGGTCTGAAATCAGGTTTATGGCAATGTTCAAGTAAAATAAAGTGCAATACTGGTAGGAGAGATTGAGAGACACTATGGACAATTTAGTTGGGTTTCAACTGTAAGCTTTATTTTTAAACCGTTTTTCATGAACATTGTCTAAATTCATGTTTTCAGGAGGTTTAAACAATTCCATCAGTACAACACTTGAATGATTGATAATAGGAGAAACTATGAGTCTTTTTAGACTGTTTTTTCATGAACATAGTGTAAAATCAATGTTTAAAGCAATGTTCAGGCTACAGCTAGTGAAGTACCGGTGCTAGAGATTATATAAGACACGAGGTCAGAAATCGAGTTTTAAGAAGCTTTTTACAGTTGTCTTGCACAGTTCTAGAAATATTGACAATATTATACACTATGAGGCTTACTAAACATTTTTCCATGAACATTACCTAAAATCATCTTTAAGGCAATGTTCAAGTTAAATATTGTGCAATACTGGCAGGAGAGATTATGATAGACACTATGGACAACTTAGTTGGGTTTCAACTGTAAGCTTTATTTTTATAACCGATTTTCATGAACATAGTCTAAAATCATGTTTAAAGCAATGTTCAGGCTACAGCTAGTGAAGAACTGGTACGAGAGTTTATAAAAGACACTATGAGACAACAGTTGTTTTCCAACTGTAACACTAGAATTTTAAACAGTTTTCCAAGAACATTGTCTAAATTCATGTTTTCAGGAGGTTTAAACAATTCATTCAGTACAACACTTGAATGATTGATAATAGGAGAAACTATGAGTCTTTTTAGACTGTTTTTTCATGAACATAGTGTAAAATCAATGTTTAAAGCAATGTTCAGGCTACAGCTAGTGAAGTACTGGTGCTAGAGATTATATAAGACACGAGGTCTAAAATCGAGTTTTCAGAAGCTTTTTACAGTTGTCTTGCACAGTTCTAGAAATATTGACAATATTATACACTATGTGGCTTACTAAACATTTTTCCATGAACATTAGCTAAAATCATCTTTAAGTCAATGTTCACGTTAAATATTGTGCAATACTGGCAGGAGAGATTATGATAGACACTATGGTCAACTTAGTTGGGTTACAACTGTAAGCCTGATTTTTAAACACATTTTTCATGAACATAGTGTAAAATCATGTTTAAAGCAATGTTCAGGCTACAGCTAGTGAAGTACTGGTACGAGAGTTTATAAAAGACACTATGAGACAACTTAGTTGTTTTCAACTGTAACACTAGAATTTTAAACAGTTTTCCAAGAAGATTGTCTAAACTCATGTTTTCAGGAGGTTTAAACAATTCATTCAGTGCAACACTTGAATGATTGATAATAGGAGAAACTATGAGTCTTTTTAAACAGTTTTCAATGGACATGGTCTGAAATCATGTTTATGGCAATGTTCAGGCTACAGCTAGTGAAGTACTGGTACGAGAGTTCATAAAAGACACTATGAGACAACAGTTGTTTTCCAACTGTAACACTAGAATTTTAAACAGTTTTCCGAGAACATTGTCTAAATGCATGTTTTCAGGAGGTTTAAACAATTCATTCAGTACAACACTTGAATGATTGATAATAGGAGAAACTATGAGTCTTTTTAGACTGTTTTTTCATGAACATAGTGTAAAATCAATGTTTAAAGCAATGTTCAGGCTACAGCTAGTGAAGTACTGGTGCTAGAGATTATATAAGACACGAGGTCTAAAATCGAGTTTTCAGAAGCTTTTTACAGTTGTCTTGCACAGTTCTAGAAATATTGACAATATTATACACTATGTGTCTTACTAAACATTTTTCCATGAACATTAGCTAAAATCATCTTTAAGGCAATGTTCAAGTTAAATATTGTGCAATACTGGCAGGAGAGATTATGATAGACACTATGGACAACTTAGTTGGGTTACAACTGTAAGCCTGATTTTTAAACACATTTTTCATGAACATAGTGTAAAATCATGTTTAAAGCAATGTTCAGGCTACAGCTAGTGAAGTACTGGTGCTAGAGATTATATAAGACACAAGGTCTAAAATCGAGTTTTCAGAAGCTTTTTACAGTTCTAGAAATATTGACAATATTATACACTATGTGGCTTACTAAACATTTTTCCATGAACATTACCTAAAATCATCTTTAAGGCAATGTTCAAGTTAAATATTGTGCAATACTGGCAGGAGAGATTATGATAGACACTATGGACATCTTAGTTGAGTTACAACTGTAAGCCTGATTTTTAAACACATTTTTCATGAACATAGTGTAAAATCATGTTTAAAGCAATGTTCAGGCTACAGCTAGTGAAGTACTGGTACGAGAGTTTATAAAAGACACTATGAGACAACAGTTGTTTTCCAACTGTAACACTAGAATTTTAAACAGTTTTCCAAGAACATTGTCTAAATTCATGTTTTCAGGAGGTTTAAACAATTAATTCAGTACAACACTTGAATGATTGATAATAGGAGAAACTATGAGTCTTTTTAAACTGTTTTTAATGGACATGGTCTGAAATTATGTTTATGGCAATGATCAGGCTACAGCTAGTGAAGTACTGTTACGAGAGTTTATAAAAGACACTATGAGACAACTTTGTTGTTTTCCAACTGTAACACTAAAATTTTAAACAGTTTTCCATGAACATTACCTAAAATCATCTTTAAGGCTATGTTCAATTTAAATATTGTGCAATACTGGCAGGAGAGATTATGAGAGACACTATGGACAATTTAGTTGGGTTTCAACTGTAAGCTTTATTTTTAAACCGATTTTCATG
This sequence comes from Thymallus thymallus, assembly GCA_023634145.1. Taxonomy (NCBI): domain Eukaryota; kingdom Metazoa; phylum Chordata; class Actinopteri; order Salmoniformes; family Salmonidae; genus Thymallus; species Thymallus thymallus. The sequence goes on from CM042418.1 coordinate 14,650,888, forward strand.
AACATAGTCTAAAATCATGTTTAAAGCAATGTTCAGGTTACAGCTAGTGAAGTACTGGTACGAGTGTTTATAAAAGACACTATGAGACAACTTAGTTGTTTTCAACTGTAACACTAGAATTTTAAACAGTTTTCCAAGAACATTGTCTAAATTCATGTTTTCAGGAGGTATAAACAAGTCAATAAGTAAAACTTTGGAATGATGATAATGGGAGAAACTATGAGTCTTTTTAAACAGTTTTCAATGGACATGGTCTGAAATCAGGTTTATGGCAATGTTCAAGTAAAATAAAGTGCAATACTGGTAGGAGGGATTGAGAGACACTATGGACAATTTAGTTGGGTTTCAACTGTAAGTTTTATTTTTAAACCGTTTTTCATGAACATTGTCTAAATTCATGTTTTCAGGAGGTTTAAACAATTCCATCAGTACAACACTTGAATGATTGATAATAGGAGAAACTATGAGTCTTTTTAGACTGTTTTTTCATGAACATAGTGTAAAATCAATGTTTAAAGCAATGTTCAGGCTACAGCTAGTGAAGTACCGGTGCTAGAGATTATATAAGACACGAGGTCTAAAATCGAGTTTTAAGAAGCTTTTTACAGTTGTCTTGCACAGTTCTAGAAATATTGACAATATTATACACTATGAGGCTTACTAAACATTTTTCCATGAACATTACCTAAAATCATCTTTAAGGCAATGTTCAAGTTAAATATTGTGCAATACTGGCAGGAGAGATTATGATAGACACTATGGACAACTTAGTTGGGTTTCAACTGTAAGCCTGATTTTTAAACACATTTTTCATGAACATAGTGTAAAATCATGTTTAAAGCAATGTTCAGGCTACAGCTAGTGAAGTACTGGTACGAGAGTTTATAAAAGACACTATGAGACAACTTTGTTGTTTTCCAACTGTAACAATAAAAGTTTAAACAGTTTTCCATGAACATTACCTAAAATCATGTTTAAGTCAATGTTCAAGTTAAATATTGTGCAATACTGGCAGGAGAGATTATGAGAGACACTATGGACAATTTAGTTGGGTTTCAACTGTAAGCTTTATTTTTATAACCGATTTTCATGAACATAGTCTAAAATCATGTTTAAAGCAATGTTCAGGCTACAGCTAGTGAAGAACTGGTACGAGAGTTTATAAAAGACTCTATGAGACAACAGTTGTTTTCCAACTGTAACACTAGAATTTTAAACAGTTTTCCAAGAACATTGTCTAAATTCATGTTTTCAGGAGGTTTAAACAATTCAATCAGTACAACACTTGAATGATTGATAATAGGAGAAACTATGAGTCTTTTTAGACTGTTTTTTCATGAACATAGTGTAAAATCAATGTTTAAAGCAATGTTCAGGCTACAGCTAGTGAAGTACTGGTGCTAGAGATTATATAAGACACGAGGTCTAAAATCGAGTTTTCAGAAGCTTTTTACAGTTGTCTTGCACAGTTCTAGAAATATTGACAATATTATACACTATGTGGCTTACTAAACATTTTTCCATGAACATTAGCTAAAATCATCTTTAAGTCAATGTTCACGTTAAATATTGTGCAATACTGGCAGGAGAGATTATGATAGACACTATGGTCAACTTAGTTGGGTTACAACTGTAAGCCTGATTTTTAAACACATTTTTCATGAACATAGTGTAAAATCATGTTTAAAGCAATGTTCAGGCTACAGCTAGTGAAGTACTGGTACGAGAGTTTATAAAAGACACTATGAGACAACTTAGTTGTTTTCAACTGTAACACTAGAATTTTAAACAGTTTTCCAAGAAGATTGTCTAAACTCATGTTTTCAGGAGGTTTAAACAATTCATTCAGTACAACACTTGAATGATTGATAATAGGAGAAACTATGAGTCTTTTTAAACAGTTTTCAATGGACATGGTCTGAAATCATGTTTATGGCAATGTTCAGGCTACAGCTAGTGAAGTACTGGTACGAGAGTTCATAAAAGACACTATGAGACAACAGTTGTTTTCCAACTGTAACACTAGAATTTTAAACAGTTTTCCAAGAACATTGTCTAAATGCATGTTTTCAGGAGGTTTAAACAATTAATTCAGTACAACACTTGAATGATTGATAATAGGAGAAACTATGAGTCTTTTTAAACTGTTTTTAATGGACATGGTCTGAAATTATGTTTATGGCAATGATCAGGCTACAGCTAGTGAAGTACTGTTACGAGAGTTTATAAAAGACACTATGAGACAACTTTGTTGTTTTCCAACTGTAACACTAAAATTTTAAACAGTTTTCCATGAACATTACCTAAAATCATCTTTAAGGCTATGTTCAATTTAAATATTGTGCAATACCGGCAGGAGAGATTATGAGAGACACTATGGACAATTTATTTGGGTTTCAACTGTAAGCTTTATTTTTAAACCGATTTTCATGAACATAGTCTAAAATCATGTTTAAAGCAATGTTCAGGTTACAGCTAGTGAAGTACTGGTACGAGTGTTTATAAAAGACACTATGAGACAACTTAGTTGTTTTCAACTGTAACACTAGAATTTTAAACAGTTTTCCAAGAACATTGTCTAAATTCATGTTTTCAGGAGGTATAAACAAGTCAATAAGTAAAACTTTGGAATGATGATAATGGGAGAAACTATGAGTCTTTTTAAACAGTTTTCAATGGACATGGTCTGAAATCAGGTTTATGGCAATGTTCAAGTAAAATAAAGTACAATACTGGTAGGAGAGATTGAGAGACACTATGGACAATTTAGTTGGGTTTCAACTGTAAGCTTTATTTTTAAACCGTTTTTCATGAACATTGTCTAAATTCATGTTTTCAGGAGGTTTAAACAATTCCATCAGTACAACACTTGAATGATTGATAATAGGAGAAACTATGAGTCTTTTTAGACTGTTTTTTCATGAACATAGTGTAAAATCAATGTTTAAAGCAATGTTCAGGCTACAGCTAGTGAAGTACCGGTGCTAGAGATTATATAAGACACGAGGTCTAAAATCGAGTTTTAAGAAGCTTTTTACAGTTGTCTTGCACATTTCTAGAAATATTGACAATATTATACACTATGAGGCTTACTAAACATTTTTCCATGAACATTACCTAAAATCATCTTTAAGGCAATGTTCAAGTTAAATATTGTGCAATACTGGCAGGAGAGATTATGATAGACACTATGGACAACTTAGTTGGGTTTCAACTGTAAGCCTGATTTTTAAACACATTTTTCATGAACATAGTGTAAAATCATGTTTAAAGCAATGTTCAGGCTACAGCTAGTGAAGTACTGGTACGAGAGTTTATAAAAGACACTATGAGACAACTTTGTTGTTTTCCAACTGTAACAATAAAAGTTTAAACAGTTTTCCATGAACATTACCTAAAATCATGTTTAAGTCAATGTTCAAGTTAAATATTGTGCAATACTGGCAGGAGAGATTATGAGAGACACTATGGACAATTTAGTTGGGTTTCAACTGTAAGCTTTATTTTTATAACCGATTTTCATGAACATAGTCTAAAATCATGTTTAAAGCAATGTTCAGGCTACAGCTAGTGAAGTACTGGTACGAGAGTTTATAAAAGACACTATGAGACAACAGTTGTTTTCCAACTGTAACACTAGAATTTTAAACAGTTTTCCAAGAACATTGTCTAAATTCATGTTTTCAGGAGGTTTAAACAATTCAATCAGTACAACACTTGAATGATTGATAATAGGAGAAACTATGAGTCTTTTTAGACTGTTTTTTCATGAACATAGTGTAAAATCAATGTTTAAAGCAATGTTCAGGCTACAGCTAGTGAAGTACTGGTGCTAGAGATTATATAAGACACGAGGTCTAAAATCGAGTTTTCAGAAGCTTTTTACAGTTGTCTTGCACAGTTCTAGAAATATTGACAATATTATACACTATGTGGCTTACTAAACATTTTTCCATGAACATTAGCTAAAATCATCTTTAAGTCAATGTTCACGTTAAATATTGTGCAATACTGGCAGGAGAGATTATGATAGACACTATGGACAACTTAGTTGGGTTACAACTGTAAGCCTGATTTTTAAACACATTTTTCATGAACATAGTGTAAAATCATGTTTAAAGCAATGTTCAGGCTACAGCTAGTGAAGTACTGGTACGAGAGTTTATAAAAGACACTATGAGACAACTTAGTTGTTTTCAACTGTAACACTAGAATTTTAAACAGTTTTCCAAGAAGATTGTCTAAATTCATGTTTTCAGGAGGTTTAAACAATTCATTCAGTACAACACTTGAATGATTGATAATAGGAGAAACTATGAGTCTATTTAGACTGTTTTTTCATGAACATAGTGTAAAATCCATGTTTAAAGCAATGTTCAGGCTACAGCTAGTGAAGTGCTGGTGCTAGAGATTATATAAGACACGAGGTCTAAAATCGAGTTTTCAGAAGCTTTTTACAGTTGTCTTGCACAGTTCTAGAAATATTGACAATATTATACACTATGTGGCTTACTAAACATTTTTCCATGAACATTAGCTAAAATCATCTTTAAGGCAATGTTCAAGTTAAATATTGTGCAATACTGGCAGGAGAGATTATGATAGACACTATGGACAACTTAGTTGGGTTACAACTGTAAGCCTGATTTTTAAACACATTTTTCATGGACATAGTGTAAAATCATGTTTAAAGCAATGTTCAGGCTACAGCTAGTGAAGTACTGGTGCTAGAGATTATATAAGACACGAGGTCTAAAATCGAGTTTTCAGAAGCTTTTTACAGTTGTCTTGCACAGTTCTAGAAATATTGACAATATTATACACTATGTGGCTTACTAAACATTTTTCCATGAACATTAGCTAAAATCATCTTTAAGGCAATGTTCAAGTTAAATATTGTGCAATACTGGCAGGAGAGATTATGATAGACACTATGGACAACTTAGTTGGGTTACAACTGTAAGCCTGATTTTTAAACACATTTTTCATGAACATAGTGTAAAATCATGTTTAAAGCAATGTTCAGGCTACAGCTAGTGAAGTACTGGTGCTAGAGATTATATAAGACACAAGGTCTAAAATCGAGTTTTCAGAAGCTTTTTACAGTTCTAGAAATATTGACAATATTATACACTATGTGGCTTACTAAACATTTTTCCATGAACATTACCTAAAATCATCTTTAAGGCAATGTTCAAGTTAAATATTGTGCAATACTGGCAGGAGAGATTATGATAGACACTATGGTTAACTTAGTTGGGTTACAACTGTAAGCCTGATTTTTAAACACATTTTTCATGAACATAGTGTAAAATCATGTTTAAAGCAATGTTCAGGCTACAGCTAGTGAAGTACTGGTACGAGAGTTTATAAAAGACACTATGAGACAACTTAGTTGTTTTCAACTGTAACACTAGAATTTTAAACAGTTTTCCAAGAACATTGTCTAAACTCATGTTTTCAGGAGGTTTAAACAATTCATTCAGTACAACACTTGAATGATTGATAATAGGAGAAACTATGAGTCTTTTTAAACAGTTTTCAATGGACATGGTCTGAAATCATGTTTATGGCAATGTTCAGGCTACAGCTAGTGAAGTACTGGTACGAGAGTTCATAAAAGACACTATGAGACAACAGTTGTTTTCCAACTGTAACACTAGAATTTTAAACAGTTTTCCAAGAACATTGTCTAAATTCATGTTTTCAGGAGGTTTAAACAATTCATTCAGTACAACACTTGAATGATTGATAATAGGAGAAACTATGAGTCTTTTTAAACTGTTTTTAATGGACATGGTCTGAAAATATGTTTATGGCAATGATCAGGCTACAGCTAGTGAAGTACTGTTACGAGAGTTTATAAAAGACACTATGAGACAACTTTGTTGTTTTCCAACTGTAACACTAAAATTTTAAACAGTTTTCCATGAACATTACCTAAAATCATCTTTAAGGCTATGTTCAATTTAAATATTGTGCAATACTGGCAGGAGAGATTATGAGAGACACTATGGACAATTTAGTTGGGTTTCAACTGTAAGCTTTATTTTTAAACCGATTTTCATGAACATAGTCTAAAATCATGTTTAAAGCAATGTTCAGGTTACAGCTAGTGAAGTACTGGTACGAGTGTTTATAAAAGACACTATGAGACAACTTAGTTGTTTTCAACTGTAACACTAGAATTTTAAACAGTTTTCCAAGAACATTGTCTAAATTCATGTTTTCAGGAGGTATAAACAAGTCAATAAGTAAAACTTTGGAATGATGATAATGGGAGAAACTATGAGTCTTTTTAAACAGTTTTCAATGGACATGGTCTGAAATCAGGTTTATGGCAATGTTCAAGTAAAATAAAGTGCAATACTGGTAGGAGAGATTGAGAGACACTATGGACAATTTAGTTGGGTTTCAACTGTAAGCTTTATTTTTAAACCGTTTTTCATGAACATTGTCTAAATTCATGTTTTCAGGAGGTTTAAACAATTCCATCAGTACAACACTTGAATGATTGATAATAGGAGAAACTATGAGTCTTTTTAGACTGTTCTTTCATGAACATAGTGTAAAATCAATGTTTAAAGCAATGTTCAGGCTACAGCTAGTGAAGTACCGGTGCTAGAGATTATATAAGACACGAGGTCTAAAATCGAGTTTTAAGAAGCTTTTTACAGTTGTCTTGCACAGTTCTAGAAATATTGACAATATTATACACTATGATGCTTTACTAAACATTTTTCCATGAACATTAGCTAAAATCATCTTTAAGGCAATGTTCAAGTTAAATATTGTGCAATACTGGCAGGAGAGATTATGATAGACACTATGGACAACTTAGTTGGGTTTCAACTGTAAGCCTGATTTTTAACCACATTTTTCATGAACATAGTGTAAAATCATGTTTAAAGCAATGTTCAGGCTAAAGCTAGTGAAGTTCTGGTACGAGAGTTTATAAAAGACACTATGAGACAACTTTGTTGTTTTCCAACTGTAACAATAAAAGTTTAAACAGTTTTCCATGAACATTACCTAAAATCATGTTTAAGTCAATGTTCAAGTTAAATATTGTGCAATACTGGCAGGATAGATTATGAGCGACACTATGGACAATTTAGTTGGGTTTCAACTGTAAGCTTTATTTTTATAACCGATTTTCATGAACATAGTCTAAAATCATGTTTAAAGCAATGTTCAGGCTACAGCTAGTGAAGTACTGGTACGAGAGTTTATAAAAGACACTATGAGACAACTTTGTTGTTTTCCAACTGTAACAATAAAAGTTTAAACAGTTTTCCATGAACATTGTCTAAATTCATGTTTTCAGGAGGTTTAAACAAGTCAATCAGTAAAACACTTGAATGATTGATAATAGGAGAAACTATGAGTCTTTTTAGACTGTTTTTTCATGAACATAGTGTAAAATCAATGTTTAAAGCAATGTTCAGGCTACAGCTAGTGAAGTACTGGTGCTAGAGATTATATAAGACACAAGGTCTAAAATCGAGTTTTTAGAAGCTTTTTACAGTTGTCTTGCACAGTTCTAGAAATATTGACAATATTATACACTATGTGACTTACTAAACATTTTTCCATGAACATTAGCTAAAATCATCTTTAAGGCAATGTTCAAGTTAAATATTGTGCAATACTGGCAGGAGAGATTATGATAGACACTATGGACAACTTAGTTGGGTTACAACTGTAAGCCTGATTTTTAAACACATTTTTCATGAACATAGTGTAAAATCATGTTTAAAGCAATGTTCAGGCTACAGCTAGTGAAGTACTGGTACGAGAGTTTATAAAAGACACTATCAGACAACTTAGTTGTTTTCAACTGTAACACTAGAATTTTAAACAGTTTTCCAAGAAGATTGTCTAAATTCATGTTTTCAGGAGGTTTAAACAATTCATTCAGTACAACACTTGAATGATTGATAATAGGAGAAACTATGAGTCTATTTAGACTGTTTTTTCATGAACATAGTGTAAAATCAATGTTTAAAGCAATGTTCAGGCTACAGCTAGTGAAGTACTGGTGCTAGAGATTATATAAGACACGAGGTCTAAAATCGAGTTTTCAGAAGCTTTTTACAGTTGTCTTGCACAGTTCTAGAAATATTGACAATATTATACACTATGTGACTTACTAAACATTTTTCCATGAACATTAGCTAAAATCATCTTTAAGGCAATGTTCAAGTTAAATATTGTGCAATACTGGCAGGAGAGATTATGATAGACACTATGGACAACTTAGTTGGGTTACAACTGTAAGCCTGATTTTTAAACACATTTTTCATGAACATAGTGTAAAATCATGTTTAAAGCAATGTTCAGGCTACAGCTAGTGAAGTACTGGTACGAGAGTTTATAAAAGACACTATGAGACAACTTAGTTGTTTTCAACTGTAACACTAGAATTTTAAACAGTTTTCCAAGAAGATTGTCTAAATTCATGTTTTCAGGAGGTTTAAACAATTCATTCAGTACAACACTTGAATGATTGATAATAGGAGAAACTATGAGTCTATTTAGACTGTTTTTTCATGAACATAGTGTAAAATCCATGTTTAAAGCAATGTTCAGGCTACAGCTAGTGAAGTGCTGGTGCTAGAGATTATATAAGACACGAGGTCTAAAATCGAGTTTTCAGAAGCTTTTTACAGTTGTCTTGCACAGTTCTAGAAATATTGACAATATTATACACTATGTGGCTCACTAAACATTTTTCCATGAACATTAGCTAAAATCATCTTTAAGGCAATGTTCAAGTTAAATATTGTGCAATACTGGCAGGAGAGATTATGATAGACACTATGGACAACTTAGTTGGGTTACAACTGTAAGCCTGATTTTTAAACACATTTTTCATGAACATAGTGTAAAATCATGTTTAAAGCAATGTTCAGGCTACAGCTAGTGAAGTACTGGTGCTAGAGATTATATAAGACACAAGGTCTAAAATCGAGTTTTCAGAAGCTTTTTACAGTTCTAGAAATATTGACAATATTATACACTATGTGGCTTACTAAACATTTTTCCATGAACATTACCTAAAATCATCTTTAAGGCAATGTTCAAGTTAAATATTGTGCAATACTGGCAGGAGAGATTATGATAGACACTATGGACAACTTAGTTGGGTTACAACTGTAAGCCTGATTTTTAAACACATTTTTCATGGACATAGTGTAAAATCATGTTTAAAGCAATGTTCAGGCTACAGCTAGTGAAGTACTGGTACGAGAGTTTATAAAAGACACTATGAGACAACTTAGTTGTTTTCAACTGTAACACTAGAATTTTAAACAGTTTTCCAAGAACATTGTCTAAATTCATGTTTTCAGGAGGTATAAACAAGTCAATAAGTAAAACTTTGGAATGATGATAATGGGAGAAACTATGAGTCTTTTTAAACAGTTTTCAATGGACATGGTCTGAAATCAGGTTTATGGCAATGTTCAAGTAAAATAAAGTGCAATACTGGTAGGAGAAATTGAGAGACACTATGGACAATTTAGTTGGGTTTCAACTGTAAGCTTTATTTTTAAACCGTTTTTCATGAACATTGTCTAAATTCATGTTTTCAGGAGGTTTAAACAATTCCATCAGTACAACACTTGAATGATTGATAATAGGAGAAACTATGAGTCTTTTTAGACTGTTTTTTCATGAACATAGTGTAAAATCAATGTTTAAAGCAATGTTCAGGCTACAGCTAGTGAAGTACCGGTGCTAGAGATTATATAAGACACGAGGTCTAAAATCGAGTTTTAAGAAGCTTTTTACAGTTGTCTTGCACAGTTCTAGAAATATTGACAATATTATACACTATGAGGCTTACTAAACATTTTTCCATGAACATTACCTAAAATCATCTTTAAGGCAATGTTCAAGTTAAATATTGTGCAATACTGGCAGGAGAGATTATGATAGACACTATGGACAACTTAGTTGGGTTTCAACTGTAAGCCTGATTTTTAAACACATTTTTCATGAACATAGTGTAAAATCATGTTTAAAGCAATGTTCAGGCTAAAGCTAGTGAAGTTCTGGTACGAGAGTTTATAAAAGACACTATGAGACAACTTTGTTGTTTTCCAACTGTAACAATAAAAGTTTAAACAGTTTTCCATGAACATTACCTAAAATCATGTTTAAGTCAATGTTCAAGTTAAATATTGTGCAATACTGGCAGGAGAGATTATGAGAGACACTATGGACAATTTAGTTGGGTTTCAACTGTAAGCTTTATTTTTATAACCGATTTTCATGAACATAGTCTAAAATCATGTTTAAAGCAATGTTCAGGCTACAGCTAGTGAAGTACTGGTACGAGAGTTTATAAAAGACACTATGAGACAACTTTGTTGTTTTCCAACTGTAACAATAAAAGTTTAAACAGTTTTCCATGAACATTGTCTAAATTCATGTTTTCAGGAGGTTAAACAAGTCAATCAGTAAAACACTTGAATGATTGATAATAGGAGAAACTATGAGTCTTTTTAGACTGTTTTTTCATGAACATAGTGTAAAATCAATGTTTAAAGCAATGTTCAGGCTACAGCTAGTGAAGTACCGGTGCTAGAGATTATATAAGACACGAGGTCTAAAATCGAGTTTTCAGAAGCTTTTTACAGTTGTCTTGCACAGTTCTAGAAATATTGACAATATTATACACTATGTGGCTTACTAAACATTTTTCCATGAACATTAGCTAAAATCATCTTTAAGGCAATGTTCAAGTTAAATATTGTGCAATACTGGCAGGAGAGATTATGATAGACACTATGGACAACTTAGTTGGGTTACAACTGTAAGCCTGATTTTTAAACACATTTTTCATGGACATAGTGTAAAATCATGTTTAAAGCAATGTTCAGGCTACAGCTAGTGAAGTACTGGTGCTAGAGATTATATAAGACACGAGGTCTAAAATCGAGTTTTCAGAAGCTTTTTACAGTTGTCTTGCACAGTTCTAGAAATATTGACAATATTATACACTATGTGGCTTACTAAACATTTTTCCATGAACATTAGCTAAAATCATCTTTAAGGCAATGTTCAAGTTAAATATTGTGCAATACTGGCAGGAGAGATTATGATAGACACTGTGGACAACTTAGTTGGGTTACAACTGTAAGCCTGATTTTTAAACACATTTTTCATGAACATAGTGTAAAATCATGTTTAAAGCAATGTTCAGGCTACAGCTAGTGAAGTACTGGTGCTAGAGATTATATAAGACACAAGGTCTAAAATCGAGTTTTCAGAAGCTTTTTACAGTTCTAGAAATATTGACAATATTATACACTATGTGGCTTACTAAACATTTTTCCATGAACATTACCTAAAATCATCTTTAAGGCAATGTTCAAGTTAAATATTGTGCAATACTGGCAGGAGAGATTATGATAGACACTATGGACAACTTAGTTGGGTTACAACTGTAAGCCTGATTTTTAAACACATTTTTCATGAACATAGTGTAAAATCATGTTTAAAGCAATGTTCAGGCTACAGCTAGTGAAGTACTGGTACGAGAGTTTATAAAAGACACTATGAGACAACTTAGTTGTTTTCAACTGTAACACTAGAATTTTAAACAGTTTTCCAAGAACATTGTCTAAACTCATGTTTTCAGGAGGTTTAAACAATTCATTCAGTACAACACTTGAATGATTGATAATAGGAGAAACTATGAGTCTTTTTAAACAGTTTTCAATGGACATGGTCTGAAATCATGTTTATGGCAATGTTCAGGCTACAGCTAGTGAAGTACTGGTACGAGAGTTCATAAAAGACACTATGAGACAACAGTTGTTTTCCAACTGTAACACTAGAATTTTAAACAGTTTTCCAAGAACATTGTCTAAATTCATGTTTTCAGGAGGTTTAAACAATTCATTCAGTACAACACTTGAATGATTGATAATAGGAGAAACTATGAGTCTTTTTAAACTGTTTTTAATGGACATGGTCTGAAATTATGTTTATGGCAATGATCAGGCTACAGCTAGTGAAGTACTGTTACGAGAGTTTATAAAAGACACTATGAGACAACTTTGTTGTTTTCCAACTGTAACACTAAAATTTTAAACAGTTTTCCATGAACATTACCTAAAATCATCTTTAAGGCTATGTTCAATTTAAATATTGTGCAATACTGGCAGGAGAGATTATGAGAGACACTATGGACAATTTAGTTGGGTTTCAACTGTAAGCTTTATTTTTAAACCGATTTTCATGAACATAGTCTAAAATCATGTTTAAAGCAATGTTCAGGTTACAGCTAGTGAAGTACTGGTACCTGGTGTTTATAAAAGACACTATGAGACAACTTAGTTGTTTTCAACTGTAACACTAGAATTTTAAACAGTTTTCCAAGAACATTGTCTAAATTCATGTTTTCAGGAGGTTTAAACAAGTCAATAAGTAAAACTTTGGAATGATGATAATGGGAGAAACTATGAGTCTTTTTAAACAGTTTTCAATGGACATGGTCTGAAATCAGGTTTATGGCAATGTTCAAGTAAAATAAAGTGCAATACTGGTAGGAGAGATTGAGAGACACTATGGACAATTTAGTTGGGTTTCAACTGTAAGCTTTATTTTTAAACCGTTTTTCATGAACATTGTCTAAATTCATGTTTTCAGGAGGTTTAAACAATTCCATCAGTACAACACTTGAATGATTGATAATAGGAGAAACTATGAGTCTTTTTAGACTGTTTTTTCATGAACATAGTGTAAAATCAATGTTTAAAGCAATGTTCAGGCTACAGCTAGTGAAGTACCGGTGCTAGAGATTATATAAGACACGAGGTCTAAAATCGAGTTTTCAGAAGCTTTTTACAGTTGTCTTGCACAGTTCTAGAAATATTGACAATATTATACACTATGAGGCTTACTAAACATTTTTCCATGAACATTACCTAAAATCATCTTTAAGGCAATGTTCAAGTTAAATATTGTGCAATACTGGCAGGAGAGATTATGATAGACACTATGGACAACTTAGTTGGGTTTCAACTGTAAGCCTGATTTTTAAACACATTTTTCATGAACATAGTGTAAAATCATGTTTAAAGCAATGTTCAGGCTAAAGCTAGTGAAGTTCTGGTACGAGAGTTTATAAAAGACACTATGAGACAACTTTGTTGTTTTCCAACTGTAACAATAAAAGTTTAAACAGTTTTCCATGAACATTACCTAAAATCATGTTTAAGTCAATGTTCAAGTTAAATATTGTGCAATACTGGCAGGAGAGATTATGAGAGACACTATGGACAATTTAGTTGGGTTTCAACTGTAAGCTTTATTTTTATAACCGATTTTCATGAACATAGTCTAAAATCATGTTTAAAGCAATGTTCAGGCTACAGCTAGTGAAGTACTGGTACGAGAGTTTATAAAAGACACTATGAGACAACTTTGTTGTTTTCCAACTGTAACAATAAAAGTTTAAACAGTTTTCCATGAACATTGTCTAAATTCATGTTTTCAGGAGGTTTAAACAAGTCAATCAGTAAAACACTTGAATGATTGATAATAGGAGAAACTATGAGTCTTTTTAGACTGTTTTTTCATGAACATAGTGTAAAATCAATGTTTAAAGCAATGTTCAGGCTACAGCTAGTGAAGTACTGGTGCTAGAGATTATATAAGACACGAGGTCTAAAATCGAGTTTTCAGAAGCTTTTTACAGTTGTCTTGCACAGTTCTAGAAATATTGACAATATTATACACTATGTGACTTACTAAACATTTTTCCATGAACATTAGCTAAAATCATCTTTAAGGCAATGTTCAAGTTAAATATTGTGCAATACTGGCAGGAGAGATTATGATAGACACTATGGACAACTTAGTTGGGTTACAACTGTAAGCCTGATTTTTAAACACATTTTTCATGAACATAGTGTAAAATCATGTTTAAAGCAATGTTCAGGCTACAGCTAGTGAAGTACTGGTACGAGAGTTTATAAAAGACACTATGAGACAACTTAGTTGTTTTCAACTGTAACACTAGAATTTTAAACAGTTTTCCAAGAAGATTGTCTAAATTCATGTTTTCAGGAGGTTTAAACAATTCATTCAGTACAACACTTGAATGATTGATAATAGGAGAAACTATGAGTCTATTTAGACTGTTTTTTCATGAACATAGTGTAAAATCCATGTTTAAAGCAATGTTCAGGCTACAGCTAGTGAAGTGCTGGTGCTAGAGATTATATAAGACACGAGGTCTAAAATCGAGTTTTCAGAAGCTTTTTACAGTTGTCTTGCACAGTTCTAGAAATATTGACAATATTATACACTATGTGGCTTACTAAACATTTTTCCATGAACATTAGCTAAAATCATCTTTAAGGCAATGTTCAAGTTAAATATTGTGCAATACTGGCAGGAGAGATTATGATAGACACTATGGACAACTTAGTTGGGTTACAACTGTAAGCCTGATTTTTAAACACATTTTTCATGGACATAGTGTAAAATCATGTTTAAAGCAATGTTCAGGCTACAGCTAGTGAAGTACTGGTGCTAGAGATTATATAAGACACGAGGTCTAAAATCGAGTTTTCAGAAGCTTTTTACAGTTGTCTTGCACAGTTCTAGAAATATTGACAATATTATACACTATGTGGCTTACTAAACATTTTTCCATGAACATTAGCTAAAATCATCTTTAAGGCAATGTTCAAGTTAAATATTGTGCAATACTGGCAGGAGAGATTATGATAGACACTATGGACAACTTAGTTGGGTTACAACTGTAAGCCTGATTTTTAAACACATTTTTCATGAACATAGTGTAAAATCATGTTTAAAGCAATGTTCAGGCTACAGCTAGTGAAGTACTGGTACGAGAGTTTATAAAAGACACTATGATGTTTTCCAGGTCCTCGTTTTTAGGTATGTAGTCTGTGTTTGTTTGTGAATGTGTATGTGTGTGTGTGGGGTTTACTGGGAATGATGGGGGATAGGGTTAAAGAAAAAAACTGAGCAGTGGTCTACTCTCTGAGTGCTAGTTTTCATTGTCACTACTGTCTACCTGTTCAATAAAAAATATTGTTAATTAAAAAAAAAAAAAAAAAAAAAAAAAAAAAAAAAAAGACACTATGAGACAACTTAGTTGTTTTCAACTGTAACAATAGAATTTTAAACAGTTTTCCAAGAAGATTGTCTAAATTCATGTTTTCAGGAGGTTTAAACAATTCATTCAGTACAACACTTGAATGATTGATAATAGGAGAAACTATGAGTCTATTTAGACTGTTTTTTCATGAACATAGTGTAAAATCCATGTTTAAAGCAATGTTCAGGCTACAGCTAGTGAAGTGCTGGTGCTAGAGATTATATAAGACACGAGGTCTAAAATCGAGTTTTCAGAAGCTTTTTACAGTTGTCTTGCACAGTTCTAGAAATATTGACAATATTATACACTATGTGGCTTACTAAACATTTTTCCATGAACATTAGCTAAAATCATCTTTAAGGCAATGTTCAAGTTAAATATTGTGCAATACTGGCAGGAGAGATTATGATAGACACTATGGACAACTTAGTTGGGTTACAACTGTAAGCCTGATTTTTAAACACATTTTTCATGGACATAGTGTAAAATCATGTTTAAAGCAATGTTCAGGCTACAGCTAGTGAAGTACTGGTGCTAGAGATTATATAAGACACGAGGTCTAAAATCGAGTTTTCAGAAGCTTTTTACAGTTGTCTTGCACAGTTCTAGAAATATTGACAATATTATACACTATGTGGCTTACTAAACATTTTTCCATGAACATTAGCTAAAATCATCTTTAAGGCAATGTTCAAGTTAAATATTGTGCAATACTGGCAGGAGAGATTATGATAGACACTATGGACAACTTAGTTGGGTTACAACTGTAAGCCTGATTTTTAAACACATTTTTCATGAACATAGTGTAAAATCATGTTTAAAGCAATGTTCAGGCTACAGCTAGTGAAGTACTGGTACGAGAGTTTATAAAAGACACTATGAGACAACTTAGTTGTTTTCAACTGTAACACTAGAATTTTAAACAGTTTTCCAAGAACATTGTCTAAACTCATGTTTTCAGGAGGTTTAAACAATTCATTCAGTACAACACTTGAATGATTGATAATAGGAGAAACTATGAGTCTTTTTAAACAGTTTTCAATGGACATGGTCTGAAATCATGTTTATGGCAATGTTCAGGCTACAGCTAGTGAAGTACTGGTACGAGAGTTTATAAAAGACACTATGAGACAACTTAGTTGTTTTCAACTGTAACACTAGAATTTTAAACAGTTTTCCAAGAACATTGTCTAAACTCATGTTTTCAGGAGGTTTAAACAATTCATTCAGTACAACACTTGAATGATTGATAATAGGAGAAACTATGAGTCTTTTTAAACAGTTTTCAATGGACATGGTCTGAAATCATGTTTATGGCAATGTTCAGGCTACAGCTAGTGAAGTACTGGTACGAGAGTTCATAAAAGACACTATGAGACAACAGTTGTTTTCCAACTGTAACACTAGAATTTTAAACAGTTTTCCAAGAACATTGTCTAAATTCATGTTTTCAGGAGGTTTAAACAATTCATTCAGTACAACACTTGAATGATTGATAATAGGAGAAACTATGAGTCTTTTTAAACTGTTTTTAATGGACATGGTCTGAAATTATGTTTATGGCAATGATCAGGCTACAGCTAGTGAAGTACTGTTACGAGAGTTTATAAAAGACACTATGAGACAACTTTGTTGTTTTCCAACTGTAACACTAAAATTTTAAACAGTTTTCCATGAACATTACCTAAAATCATCTTTAAGGCTATGTTCAATTTAAATATTGTGCAATACTGGCAGGAGAGATTATGAGAGACACTATGGACAATTTAGTTGGGTTTCAACTGTAAGCTTTATTTTTAAACCGATTTTCATGAACATAGTCTAAAATCATGTTTAAAGCAATGTTCAGGTTACAGCTAGTGAAGTACTGGTACGAGTGTTTATAAAAGACACTATGAGACAACTTAGTTGTTTTCAACTGTAACACTAGAATTTTAAACAGTTTTCCAAGAACATTGTCTAAATTCATGTTTTCAGGAGGTATAAACAAGTCAATAAGTAAAACTTTGGAATGATGATAATGGGAGAAACTATGAGTCTTTTTAAACAGTTTTCAATGGACATGGTCTGAAATCAGGTTTATGGCAATGTTCAAGTAAAATAAAGTGCAATACTGGTAGGAGAGATTGAGAGACACTATGGACAATTTAGTTGGGTTTCAACTGTAAGCTTTATTTTTAAACCGTTTTTCATGAACATTGTCTAAATTCATGTTTTCAGGAGGTTTAAACAATTCCATCAGTACAACACTTGAATGATTGATAATAGGAGAAACTATGAGTCTTTTTAGACTGTTTTTTCATGAACATAGTGTAAAATCAATGTTTAAAGCAATGTTCAGGCTACAGCTAGTGAAGTACCGGTGCTAGAGATTATATAAGACACGAGGTCTAAAATCGAGTTTTAAGAAGCTTTTTACAGTTGTCTTGCACAGTTCTAGAAATATTGACAATATTATACACTATGAGGCTTTACTAAACATTTTTCCATGAACATTACCTAAAATCATCTTTAAGGCAATGTTCAAGTTAAATATTGTGCAATACTGGCAGGAGAGATTATGATAGACACTATGGACAACTTAGTTGGGTTTCAACTGTAAGCCTGATTTTTAAACACATTTTTCATGAACATAGTGTAAAATCATGTTTAAAGCAATGTTCAGGCTAAAGCTAGTGAAGTTCTGGTACGAGAGTTTATAAAATACACTATGAGACAACTTTGTTGTTTTCCAACTGTAACAATAAAAGTTTAAACAGTTTTCCATGAACATTACCTAAAATCATGTTTAAGTCAATGTTCAAGTTAAATATTGTGCAATACTGGCAGGAGAGATTATGAGCGACACTATGGACAATTTAGTTGGGTTTCAACTGTAAGCTTTATTTTTATAACCGATTTTCATGAACATAGTCTAAAATCATGTTTAAAGCAATGTTCAGGCTACAGCTAGTGAAGTACTGGTACGAGAGTTTATAAAAGACACCATGAGACAACTTTGTTGTTTTCCAACTGTAACAATAAAAGTTTAAACAGTTTTCCATGAACATTGTCTAAATTCATGTTTTCAGGAGGTTTAAACAAGTCAATCAGTAAAACACTTGAATGATTGATAATAGGAGAAACTATGAGTCTTTTTAGACTGTTTTTTCATGAACATAGTGTAAAATCAATGTTTAAAGCAATGTTCAGGCTACAGCTAGTGAAGTACTGGTGCTAGAGATTATATAAGACACGAGGTCTAAAATCGAGTTTTTAGAAGCTTTTTACAGTTGTCTTGCACAGTTCTAGAAATATTGACAATATTATACACTATGTGACTTACTAAACATTTTTTCATGAACATTAGCTAAAATCATCTTTAAGGCAATGTTCAAGTTAAATATTGTGCAATACTGGCAGGAGAGATTATGATAGACACTATGGACAACTTAGTTGGGTTACAACTGTAAGCCTGATTTTTAAACACATTTTTCATGAACATAGTGTAAAATCATGTTTAAAGCAATGTTCAGGCTACAGCTAGTGAAGTACTGGTACGAGAGTTTATAAAAGACACTATGAGACAACTTAGTTGTTTTCAACTGTAACACTAGAATTTTAAACAGTTTTCCAAGAAGATTGTCTAAATTCATGTTTTCAGGAGGTTTAAACAATTCATTCAGTACAACACTTGAATGATTGATAATAGGAGAAACTATGAGTCTATTTAGACTGTTTTTTCATGAACATAGTGTAAAATCCATGTTTAAAGCAATGTTCAGGCTACAGCTAGTGAAGTGCTGGTGCTAGAGATTATATAAGACACGAGGTCTAAAATCGAGTTTTCAGAAGCTTTTTACTGTTGTCTTGCACAGTTCTAGAAATATTGACAATATTATACACTATGTGGCTTACTAAACATTTTTCCATGAACATTAGCTAAAATCATCTTTAAGGCAATGTTCAAGTTAAATATTGTGCAATACTGGCAGGAGAGATTATGATAGACACTATGGACAACTTAGTTGGGTTACAACTGTAAGCCTGATTTTTAAACACATTTTTCATGGACATAGTGTAAAATCATGTTTAAAGCAATGTTCAGGCTACAGCTAGTGAAGTACTGGTGCTAGAGATTATATAAGACACGAGGTCTAAAATCGAGTTTTCAGAAGCTTTTTACAGTTGTCTTGCACAGTTCTAGAAATATTGACAATATTATACACTATGTGGCTTACTAAACATTTTTCCATGAACATTAGCTAAAATCATCTTTAAGGCAATGTTCAAGTTAAATATTGTGCAATACTGGCAGGAGAGATTATGATAGACACTATGGACAACTTAGTTGGGTTACAACTGTAAGCCTGATTTTTAAACACATTTTTCATGAACATAGTGTAAAATCATGTTTAAAGCAATGTTCAGGCTACAGCTAGTGAAGTACTGGTGCTAGAGATTATATAAGACACAAGGTCTAAAATCGAGTTTTCAGAAGCTTTTTACAGTTCTAGAAATATTGACAATATTATACACTATGTGGCTTACTAAACATTTTTCCATGAACATTACCTAAAATCATCTTTAAGGCAATGTTCAAGTTAAATATTGTGCAATACTGGCAGGAGAGATTATGATAGACACTATGGACAACTTAGTTGGGTTTCAACTGTAAGCCTGATTTTTAAACACATTTTTCATGAACATAGTGTAAAATCATGTTTAAAGCAATGTTCAGGCTACAGCTAGTGAAGTACTGGTACGAGAGTTTATAAAAGACACTATGAGACAACTTAGTTGTTTTCAACTGTAACACTAGAATTTTAAACAGTTTTCCAAGAACATTGTCTAAACTCATGTTTTCAGGAGGTTTAAACAATTCATTCAGTACAACACTTGAATGATTGATAATAGGAGAAACTATGAGTCTTTTTAAACAGTTTTCAATGGACATGGTCTGAAATCATGTTTATGGCAATGTTCAGGCTACAGCTAGTGAAGTACTGGTACGAGAGTTCATAAAAGACACTATGAGACAACAGTTGTTTTCCAACTGTAACACTAGAATTTTAAACAGTTTTCCAAGAACATTGTCTAAATTCATGTTTTCAGGAGGATTAAACAATTCATTCAGTACAACACTTGAATGATTGATAATAGGAGAAACTATGAGTCTTTTTAAACTGTTTTTAATGGACATGGTCTGAAAATATGTTTATGGCAATGATCAGGCTACAGCTAGTGAAGTACTGTTACGAGAGTTTATAAAAGACACTATGAGACAACTTTGTTGTTTTCCAACTGTAACACTAAAATTTTAAACAGTTTTCCATGAACATTACCTAAAATCATCTTTAAGGCTATGTTCAATTTAAATATTGTGCAATACTGGCAGGAGAGATTATGAGAGACACTATGGACAATTTAGTTGGGTTTCAACTGTAAGCTTTATTTTTAAACCGATTTTCATGAACATAGTCTAAAATCATGTTTAAAGCAATGTTCAGGTTACAGCTAGTGAAGTACTGGTACGAGTGTTTATAAAAGACACTATGAGACAACTTAGTTGTTTTCAACTGTAACACTAGAATTTTAAACAGTTTTCCAAGAACATTGTCTAAATTCATGTTTTCAGGAGGTATAAACAAGTCAATAAGTAAAACTTTGGAATGATGATAATGGGAGAAACTATGAGTCTTTTTAAACAGTTTTCAATGGACATGGTCTGAAATCAGGTTTATGGCAATGTTCAAGTAAAATAAAGTGCAATACTGGTAGGAGAGATTGAGAGACACTATGGACAATTTAGTTGGGTTTCAACTGTAAGCTTTATTTTTAAACCGTTTTTCATGAACATTGTCTAAATTCATGTTTTCAGGAGGTTTAAACAATTCCATCAGTACAACACTTGAATGATTGATAATAGGAGAAACTATGAGTCTTTTTAGACTGTTTTTTCATGAACATAGTGTAAAATCAATGTTTAAAGCAATGTTCAGGCTACAGCTAGTGAAGTACCGGTGCTAGAGATTATATAAGACACGAGGTCTAAAATCGAGTTTTAAGAAGCTTTTTACAGTTGTCTTGCACAGTTCTAGAAATATTGACAATATTATACACTATGAGGCTTTACTAAACATTTTTCCATGAACATTACCTAAAATCATCTTTAAGGCAATGTTCAAGTTAAATATTGTGCAATACTGGCAGGAGAGATTATGATAGACACTATGGACAACTTAGTTGGGTTTCAACTGTAAGCCTGATTTTTAAACACATTTTTCATGAACATAGTGTAAAATCATGTTTAAAGCAATGTTCAGGCTAAAGCTAGTGAAGTTCTGGTACGAGAGTTTATAAAAGACACTATGAGACAACTTTGTTGTTTTCCAACTGTAACAATAAAAGTTTAAACAGTTTTCCAAGAACATTACCTAAAATCATGTTTAAGTCAATGTTCAAGTTAAATATTGTGCAATACTGGCAGGAGAGATTATGAGCGACACTATGGACAATTTAGTTGGGTTTCAACTGTAAGCTTTATTTTTATAACCGATTTTCATGAACATAGTCTAAAATCATGTTTAAAGCAATGTTCAGGCTACAGCTAGTGAAGTACTGGTACGAGAGTTTATAAAAGACACTATGAGACAACTTTGTTGTTTTCCAACTGTAACAATAAAAGTTTAAACAGTTTTCCATGAACATTGTCTAAATTCATGTTTTCAGGAGGTTTAAACAAGTCAATCAGTAAAACACTTGAATGATTGATAATAGGAGAAACTATGAGTCTTTTTAGACTGTTTTTTCATGAACATAGTGTAAAATCAATGTTTAAAGCAATGTTCAGGCTACAGCTAGTGAAGTACTGGTGCTAGAGATTATATAAGACACGAGGTCTAAAATCGAGTTTTTAGAAGTTTTTTACAGTTGTCTTGCACAGTTCTAGAAATATTGACAATATTATACACTATGTGACTTACTAAACATTTTTCCATGAACATTAGCTAAAATCATCTTTAAGGCAATGTTCAAGTTAAATATTGTGCAATACTGGCAGGAGAGATTATGATAGACACTATGGACAACTTAGTTGGGTTACAACTGTAAGCCTGATTTTTAAACACATTTTTCATGAACATAGTGTAAAATCATGTTTAAAGCAATGTTCAGGCTACAGCTAGTGAAGTACTGGTACGAGAGTTTATAAAAGACACTATGAGACAACTTAGTTGTTTTCAACTGTAACACTAGAATTTTAAACAGTTTTCCAAGAAGATTGTCTAAATTCATGTTTTCAGGAGGTTTAAACAATTCATTCAGTACAACACTTGAATGATTGATAATAGGAGAAACTATGAGTCTATTTAGACTGTTTTTTCATGAACATAGTGTAAAATCCATGTTTAAAGCAATGTTCAGGCTACAGCTAGTGAAGTGCTGGTGCTAGAGATTATATAAGACACGAGGTCTAAAATCGAGTTTTCAGAAGCTTTTTACAGTTGTCTTGCACAGTTCTAGAAATATTGACAATATTATACACTATGTGGCTTACTAAACATTTTTCCATGAACATTAGCTAAAATCATCTTTAAGGCAATGTTCAAGTTAAATATTGTGCAATACTGGCAGGAGAGATTATGATAGACACTATGGACAACTTAGTTGGGTTACAACTGTAAGCCTGATTTTTAAACACATTTTTCATGAACATAGTGTAAAATCACGTTTAAAGCAATGTTCAGGCTACAGCTAGTGAAGTACTGGTGCTAGAGATTATATAAGACACAAGGTCTAAAATCGAGTTTTCAGAAGCTTTTTACAGTTCTAGAAATATTGACAATATTATACACTATGTGGCTTACTAAACATTTTTCCATGAACATTACCTAAAATCATCTTTAAGGCAATGTTCAAGTTAAATATTGTGCAATACTGGCAGGAGAGATTATGATAGACACTATGGACAACTTAGTTGGGTTACAACTGTAAGCCTGATTTTTAAACACATTTTTCATGAACATAGTGTAAAATCATGTTTAAAGCAATGTTCAGGCTACAGCTAGTGAAGTACTGGTACGAGAGTTTATAAAAGACACTATGAGACAACTTAGTTGTTTTCAACTGTAACACTAGAATTTTAAACAGTTTTCCAAGAACATTGTCTAAACTCATGTTTTCAGGAGGTTTAAACAATTCATTCAGTACAACACTTGAATGATTGATAATAGGAGAAACTATGAGTCTTTTTAAACAGTTTTCAATGGACATGGTCTGAAATCATGTTTATGGCAATGTTCAGGCTACAGCTAGTGAAGTACTGGTACGAGAGTTCATAAAAGACACTATGAGACAACAGTTGTTTTCCAACTGTAACACTAGAATTTTAAACAGTTTTCCAAGAACATTGTCTAAATTCATGTTTTCAGGAGGTTTAAACAATTCATTCAGTACAACACTTGAATGATTGATAATAGGAGAAACTATGAGTCTTTTTAAACTGTTTTTAATGGACATGGTCTGAAATTATGTTTATGGCAATGATCAGGCTACAGCTAGTGAAGTACTGTTACGAGAGTTTATAAAAGACACTATGAGACAACTTTGTTGTTTTCCAACTGTAACACTAAAATTTTAAACAGTTTTCCATGAACATTACCTAAAATCATCTTTAAGGCTATGTTCAATTTAAATATTGTGCAATACTGGCAGGAGAGATTATGAGAGACACTATGGACAATTTAGTTGGGTTTCAACTGTAAGCTTTATTTTTAAACCGATTTTCATGAACATAGTCTAAAATCATGTTTAAAGCAATGTTCAGGTTACAGCTAGTGAAGTACTGGTACGAGTGTTTATAAAAGACACTATGAGACAACTTAGTTGTTTTCAACTGTAACACTAGAATTTTAAACAGTTTTCCAAGAACATTGTCTAAATTCATGTTTTCAGGAGGTATAAACAAGTCAATAAGTAAAACTTTGGAATGATGATAATGGGAGAAACTATGAGTCTTTTTAAACAGTTTTCAATGGACATGGTCTGAAATCAGGTTTATGGCAATGTTCAAGTAAAATAAAGTGCAATACTGGTAGGAGAGATTGAGAGACACTATGGACAATTTAGTTGGGTTTCAACTGTAAGCTTTATTTTTAAACCGTTTTTCATGAACATTGTCTAAATTCATGTTTAAAGCAATGTTCAGGCTACAGCTAGTGAAGTACTGGTACGAGAGTTTATAAAAGACACTATGAGACAACTTAGTTGTTTTCAACTGTAACACTAGAATTTTAAACAGTTTTCCAAGAACATTGTCTAAACTCATGTTTTCAGGAGGTTTAAACAATTCATTCAGTACAACACTTGAATGATTGATAATAGGAGAAACTATGAGTCTTTTTAAACAGTTTTCAATGGACATGGTCTGAAATCATGTTTATGGCAATGTTCAGGCTACAGCTAGTGAAGTACTGGTACGAGAGTTCATAAAAGACACTATGAGACAACAGTTGTTTTCCAACTGTAACACTAGAATTTTAAACAGTTTTCCAAGAACATTGTCTAAATTCATGTTTTCAGGAGGTTTAAACAATTCATTCAGTACAACACTTGAATGATTGATAATAGGAGAAACTATGAGTCTTTTTAAACTGTTTTTAATGGACATGGTCTGAAATTATGTTTATGGCAATGATCAGGCTACAGCTAGTGAAGTACTGTTACGAGAGTTTATAAAAGACACTATGAGACAACTTTGTTGTTTTCCAACTGTAACACTAAAATTTTAAACAGTTTTCCATGAACATTACCTAAAATCATCTTTAAGGCTATGTTCAATTTAAATATTGTGCAATACTGGCAGGAGAGATTATGAGAGACACTATGGACAATTTAGTTGGGTTTCAACTGTAAGCTTTATTTTTAAACCGATTTTCATGAACATAGTCTAAAATCATGTTTAAAGCAATGTTCAGGTTACAGCTAGTGAAGTACTGGTACGAGTGTTTATAAAAGACACTATGAGACAACTTAGTTGTTTTCAACTGTAACACTAGAATTTTAAACAGTTTTCCAAGAACATTGTCTAAATTCATGTTTTCAGGAGGTATAAACAAGTCAATAAGTAAAACTTTGGAATGATGATAATGGGAGAAACTATGAGTCTTTTTAAACAGTTTTCAATGGACATGGTCTGAAATCAGGTTTATGGCAATGTTCAAGTAAAATAAAGTGCAATACTGGTAGGAGAGATTGAGAGACACTATGGACAATTTAGTTGGGTTTCAACTGTAAGCTTTATTTTTAAACCGTTTTTCATGAACATTGTCTAAATTCATGTTTTCAGGAGGTTTAAACATATCCATCAGTACAACACTTGAATGATTGATAATAGGAGAAACTATGAGTATTTTTAGACTGTTTTTTCATGAACATAGTGTAAAATCAATGTTTAAAGCAATGTTCAGGCTACAGCTAGTGAAGTACCGGTGCTAGAGATTATATAAGACACGAGGTCTAAAATCGAGTTTTCAGAAGCTTTTTACAGTTGTCTTGCACAGTTCTAGAAATATTGACAATATTATACACTATGTGGCTTACTAAACATTTTTCCATGAACATTAGCTAAAATCATCTTTAAGGCAATGTTCAAGTTAAATATTGTGCAATACTGGCAGGAGAGATTATGATAGACACTATGGACAACTTAGTTGGGTTACAACTGTAAGCCTGATTTTTAAACACATTTTTCATGGACATAGTGTAAAATCATGTTTAAAGCAATGTTCAGGCTACAGCTAGTGAAGTACTGGTGCTAGAGATTATATAAGACACGAGGTCTAAAATCGAGTTTTCAGAAGCTTTTTACAGTTGTCTTGCACAGTTCTAGAAATATTGACAATATTATACACTATGTGGCTTACTAAACATTTTTCCATGAACATTAGCTAAAATCATCTTTAAGGCAATGTTCAAGTTAAATATTGTGCAATACTGGCAGGAGAGATTATGATAGACACTATGGACAACTTAGTTGGGTTACAACTGTAAGCCTGATTTTTAAACACATTTTTCATGAACATAGTGTAAAATCATGTTTAAAGCAATGTTCAGGCTACAGCTAGTGAAGTACTGGTGCTAGAGATTATATAAGACACAAGGTCTAAAATCGAGTTTTCAGAAGCTTTTTACAGTTCTAGAAATATTGACAATATTATACACTATGTGGCTTACTAAACATTTTTCCATGAACATTACCTAAAATCATCTTTAAGGCAATGTTCAAGTTAAATATTGTGCAATACTGGCAGGAGAGATTATGATAGACACTATGGACAACTTAGTTGGGTTACAACTGTAAGCCTGATTTTTAAACACATTTTTCATGAACATAGTGTAAAATCATGTTTAAAGCAATGTTCAGGCTACAGCTAGTGAAGTACTGGTACGAGAGTTTATAAAAGACACTATGAGACAACTTAGTTGTTTTCAACTGTAACACTAGAATTTTAAACAGTTTTCCAAGAACATTGTCTAAACTCATGTTTTCAGGAGGTTTAAACAATTCATTCAGTACAACACTTGAATGATTGATAATAGGAGAAACTATGAGTCTTTTTAAACAGTTTTCAATGGACATGGTCTGAAATCATGTTTATGGCAATGTTCAGGCTACAGCTAGTGAAGTACTGGTACGAGAGTTTATAAAAGACACTATGAGACAACTTAGTTGTTTTCAACTGTAACACTAGAATTTTAAACAGTTTTCCAAGAACATTGTCTAAACTCATGTTTTCAGGAGGTTTAAACAATTCATTCAGTACAACACTTGAATGATTGATAATAGGAGAAACTATGAGTCTTTTTAAACAGTTTTCAATGGACATGGTCTGAAATCATGTTTATGGCAATGTTCAGGCTACAGCTAGTGAAGTACTGGTACGAGAGTTTATAAAAGACACTATGAGACAACTTAGTTGTTTTCAACTGTAACACTAGAATTTTAAACAGTTTTCCAAGAACATTGTCTAAACTCATGTTTTCAGGAGGTTTAAACAATTCATTCAGTACAACACTTGAATGATTGATAATAGGAGAAACTATGAGTCTTTTTAAACAGTTTTCAATGGACATGGTCTGAAATCATGTTTATGGCAATGTTCAGGCTACAGCTAGTGAAGTACTGGTACGAGAGTTCATAAAAGACACTATGAGACAACAGTTGTTTTCCAACTGTAACACTAGAATTTTAAACAGTTTTCCAAGAACATTGTCTAAATTCATGTTTTCAGGAGGTTTAAACAATTCATTCAGTACAACACTTGAATGATTGATAATAGGAGAAACTATGAGTCTTTTTAAACTGTTTTTAATGGACATGGTCTGAAATTATGTTTATGGCAATGATCAGGCTACAGCTAGTGAAGTACTGTTACGAGAGTTTATAAAAGACACTATGAGACAACTTTGTTGTTTTCCAACTGTAACACTAAAATTTTAAACAGTTTTCCATGAACATTACCTAAAATCATCTTTAAGGCTATGTTCAATTTAAATATTGTGCAATACTGGCAGGAGAGATTATGAGAGACACTATGGACAATTTAGTTGGGTTTCAACTGTAAGCTTTATTTTTAAACCGATTTTCATGAACATAGTCTAAAATCATGTTTAAAGCAATGTTCAGGTTACAGCTAGTGAAGTACTGGTACGAGTGTTTATAAAAGACACTATGAGACAACTTAGTTGTTTTCAACTGTAACACTAGAATTTTAAACAGTTTTCCAAGAACATTGTCTAAATTCATGTTTTCAGGAGGTATAAACAAGTCAATAAGTAAAACTTTGGAATGATGATAATGGGAGAAACTATGAGTCTTTTTAAACAGTTTTCAATGGACATGGTCTGAAATCAGGTTTATGGCAATGTTCAAGTAAAATAAAGTGCAATACTGGTAGGAGAGATTGAGAGACACTATGGACAATTTAGTTGGGTTTCAACTGTAAGCTTTATTTTTAAACCGTTTTTCATGAACATTGTCTAAATTCATGTTTTCAGGAGGTTTAAACAATTCCATCAGTACAACACTTGAATGATTGATAATAGGAGAAACTATGAGTCTTTTTAGACTGTTTTTTCATGAACATAGTGTAAAATCAATGTTTAAAGCAATGTTCAGGCTACAGCTAGTGAAGTACCGGTGCTAGAGATTATATAAGACACGAGGTCTAAAATCGAGTTTTAAGAAGCTTTTTACAGTTGTCTTGCACAGTTCTAGAAATATTGACAATATTATACACTATGAGGCTTTACTAAACATTTTTCCATGAACATTACCTAAAATCATCTTTAAGGCAATGTTCAAGTTAAATATTGTGCAATACTGGCAGGAGAGATTATGATAGACACTATGGACAACTTAGTTGGGTTTCAACTGTAAGCCTGATTTTTAAACACATTTTTCATGAACATAGTGTAAAATCATGTTTAAAGCAATGTTCAGGCTAAAGCTAGTGAAGTTCTGGTACGAGAGTTTATAAAAGACACTATGAGACAACTTTGTTGTTTTCCAACTGTAACAATAAAAGTTTAAACAGTTTTCCATGAACATTACCTAAAATCATGTTTAAGTCAATGTTCAAGTTAAATATTGTGCAATACTGGCAGGAGAGATTATGAGCGACACTATGGACAATTTAGTTGGGTTTCAACTGTAAGCTTTATTTTTATAACCGATTTTCATGAACATAGTCTAAAATCATGTTTAAAGCAATGTTCAGGCTACAGCTAGTGAAGTACTGGTACGAGAGTTTATAAAAGACACTATGAGACAACTTTGTTGTTTTCCAACTGTAACAATAAAAGTTTAAACAGTTTTCCATGAACATTGTCTAAATTCATGTTTTCAGGAGGTTTAAACAAGTCAATCAGTAAAACACTTGATTGATTGATAATAGGAGAAACTATGAGTCTTTTTAGACTGTTTTTTCATGAACATAGTGTAAAATCAATGTTTAAAGCAATGTTCAGGCTACAGCTAGTGAAGTACTGGTGCTAGAGATTATATAAGACACGAGGTCTAAAATCGAGTTTTTAGAAGCTTTTTACAGTTGTCTTGCACAGTTCTAGAAATATTGACAATATTATACACTATGTGACTTACTAAACATTTTTTCATGAACATTAGCTAAAATCATCTTTAAGGCAATGTTCAAGTTAAATATTGTGCAATACTGGCAGGAGAGATTATGATAGACACTATGGACAACTTAGTTGGGTTACAACTGTAAGCCTGATTTTTAAACACATTTTTCATGAACATAGTGTAAAATCATGTTTAAAGCAATGTTCAGGCTACAGCTAGTGAAGTACTGGTACGAGAGTTTATAAAAGACACTATGAGACAACTTAGTTGTTTTCAACTGTAACACTAGAATTTTAAACAGTTTTCCAAGAAGATTGTCTAAATTCATGTTTTCAGGAGGTTTAAACAATTCATTCAGTACAACACTTGAATGATTGATAATAGGAGAAACTATGAGTCTATTTAGACTGTTTTTTCATGAACATAGTGTAAAATCCATGTTTAAAGCAATGTTCAGGCTACAGCTAGTGAAGTACCGGTGCTAGAGATTATATAAGACACGAGGTCTAAAATCGAGTTTTCAGAAGCTTTTTACAGTTGTCTTGCACAGTTCTAGAAATATTGACAATATTATACACTATGTGGCTTACTAAACATTTTTCCATGAACATTAGCTAAAATCATCTTTAAGGCAATGTTCAAGTTAAATATTGTGCAATACTGGCAGGAGAGATTATGATAGACACTATGGACAACTTAGTTGGGTTACAACTGTAAGCCTGATTTTTAAACACATTTTTCATGGACATAGTGTAAAATCATGTTTAAAGCAATGTTCAGGCTACAGCTAGTGAAGTACTGGTGCTAGAGATTATATAAGACACGAGGTCTAAAATCGAGTTTTCAGAAGCTTTTTACAGTTGTCTTGCACAGTTCTAGAAATATTGACAATATTATACACTATGTGGCTTACTAAACATTTTTCCATGAACATTAGCTAAAATCATCTTTAAGGCAATGTTCAAGTTAAATATTGTGCAATACTGGCAGGAGAGATTATGATAGACACTATGGACAACTTAGTTGGGTTACAACTGTAAGCCTGATTTTTAAACACATTTTTCATGAACATAGTGTAAAATCATGTTTAAAGCAATGTTCAGGCTACAGCTAGTGAAGTACTGGTGCTAGAGATTATATAAAACACAAGGTCTAAAATCGAGTTTTCAGAAGCTTTTTACAGTTCTAGAAATATTGACAATATTATACACTATGTGGCTTACTAAACATTTTTCCATGAACATTACCTAAAATCATCTTTAAGGCAATGTTCAAGTTAAATATTGTGCAATACTGGCAGGAGAGATTATGATAGACACTATGGACAACTTAGTTGGGTTACAACTGTAAGCCTGATTTTTAAACACATTTTTCATGAACATAGTGTAAAATCATGTTTAAAGCAATGTTCAGGCTACAGCTAGTGAAGTACTGGTACGAGAGTTTATAAAAGACACTATGAGACAACTTAGTTGTTTTCAACTGTAACACTAGAATTTTAAACAGTTTTCCAAGAACATTGTCTAAACTCATGTTTTCAGGAGGTTTAAACAATTCATTCAGTACAACACTTGAATGATTGATAATAGGAGAAACTATGAGTCTTTTTAAACAGTTTTCAATGGACATGGTCTGAAATCATGTTTATGGCAATGTTCAGGCTACAGCTAGTGAAGTACTGGTACGAGAGTTTATAAAAGACACTATGAGACAACTTAGTTGTTTTCAACTGTAACACTAGAATTTTAAACAGTTTTCCAAGAACATTGTCTAAACTCATGTTTTCAGGAGGTTTAAACAATTCATTCAGTACAACACTTGAATGATTGATAATAGGAGAAACTATGAGTCTTTTTAAACAGTTTTCAATGGACATGGTCTGAAATCATGTTTATGGCAATGTTCAGGCTACAGCTAGTGAAGTACTGGTACGAGAGTTCATAAAAGACACTATGAGACAACAGTTGTTTTCCAACTGTAACACTAGAATTTTAAACAGTTTTCCAAGAACATTGTCTAAATTCATGTTTTCAGGAGGTTTAAACAATTCATTCAGTACAACACTTGAATGATTGATAATAGGAGAAACTATGAGTCTTTTTAAACTGTTTTTAATGGACATGGTCTGAAATTATGTTTATGGCAATGATCAGGCTACAGCTAGTGAAGTACTGTTACGAGAGTTTATAAAAGACACTATGAGACAACTTTGTTGTTTTCCAACTGTAACACTAAAATTTTAAACAGTTTTCCATGAACATTACCTAAAATCATCTTTAAGGCTATGTTCAATTTAAATATTGTGCAATACTGGCAGGAGAGATTATGAGAGACACTATGGACAATTTAGTTGGGTTTCAACTGTAAGCTTTATTTTTAAACCGATTTTCATGAACATAGTCTAAAATCATGTTTAAAGCAATGTTCAGGTTACAGCTAGTGAAGTACTGGTACGAGTGTTTATAAAAGACACTATGAGACAACTTAGTTGTTTTCAACTGTAACACTAGAATTTTAAACAGTTTTCCAAGAACATTGTCTAAATTCATGTTTTCAGGAGGTATAAACAAGTCAATAAGTAAAACTTTGGAATGATGATAATGGGAGAAACTATGAGTCTTTTTAAACAGTTTTCAATGGACATGGTCTGAAATCAGGTTTATGGCAATGTTCAAGTAAAATAAAGTGCAATACTGGTAGGAGAGATTGAGAGACACTATGGACAATTTAGTTGGGTTTCAACTGTAAGCTTTATTTTTAAACCGTTTTTCATGAACATTGTCTAAATTCATGTTTTCAGGAGGTTTAAACAATTCCATCAGTACAACACTTGAATGATTGATAATAGGAGAAACTATGAGTCTTTTTAGACTGTTTTTTCATGAACATAGTGTAAAATCAATGTTTAAAGCAATGTTCAGGCTACAGCTAGTGAAGTACCGGTGCTAGAGATTATATAAGACACGAGGTCTAAAATCGAGTTTTCAGAAGCTTTTTACAGTTGTCTTGCACAGTTCTAGAAATATTGACAATATTATACACTATGTGGCTTACTAAACATTTTTCCATGAACATTAGCTAAAATCATCTTTAAGGCAATGTTCAAGTTAAATATTGTGCAATACTGGCAGGAGAGATTATGATAGACACTATGGACAACTTAGTTGGGTTACAACTGTAAGCCTGATTTTTAAACACATTTTTCATGGACATAGTGTAAAATCATGTTTAAAGCAATGTTCAGGCTACAGCTAGTGAAGTACTGGTGCTAGAGATTATATAAGACACAAGGTCTAAAATCGAGTTTTCAGAAGCTTTTTACAGTTCTAGAAATATTGACAATATTATACACTATGTGGCTTACTAAACATTTTTCCATGAACATTACCTAAAATCATCTTTAAGGCAATGTTCAAGTTAAATATTGTGCAATACTGGCAGGAGAGATTATGATAGACACTATGGACAACTTAGTTGGGTTACAACTGTAAGCCTGATTTTTAAACACATTTTTCATGAACATAGTGTAAAATCATGTTTAAAGCAATGTTCAGGCTACAGCTAGTGAAGTACTGGTACGAGAGTTTATAAAAGACACTATGAGACAACTTAGTTGTTTTCAACTGTAACACTAGAATTTTAAACAGTTTTCCAAGAACATTGTCTAAACTCATGTTTTCAGGAGGTTTAAACAATTCATTCAGTACAACACTTGAATGATTGATAATAGGAGAAACTATGAGTCTTTTTAAACAGTTTTCAATGGACATGGTCTGAAATCATGTTTATGGCAATGTTCAGGCTACAGCTAGTGAAGTACTGGTACGAGAGTTTATAAAAGACACTATGAGACAACTTAGTTGTTTTCAACTGTAACACTAGAATTTTAAACAGTTTTCCAAGAACATTGTCTAAACTCATGTTTTCAGGAGGTTTAAACAATTCATTCAGTACAACACTTGAATGATTGATAATAGGAGAAACTATGAGTCTTTTTAAACAGTTTTCAATGGACATGGTCTGAAATCATGTTTATGGCAATGTTCAGGCTACAGCTAGTGAAGTACTGGTACGAGAGTTCATAAAAGACACTATGAGACAACAGTTGTTTTCCAACTGTAACACTAGAATTTTAAACAGTTTTCCAAGAACATTGTCTAAATTCATGTTTTCAGGAGGTTTAAACAATTCATTCAGTACAACACTTGAATGATTGATAATAGGAGAAACTATGAGTCTTTTTAAACTGTTTTTAATGGACATGGTCTGAAAATATGTTTATGGCAATGATCAGGCTACAGCTAGTGAAGTACTGTTACGAGAGTTTATAAAAGACACTATGAGACAACTTTGTTGTTTTCCAACTGTAACACTAAAATTTTAAACAGTTTTCCATGAACATTACCTAAAATCATCTTTAAGGCTATGTTCAATTTAAATATTGTGCAATACTGGCAGGAGAGATTATGAGAGACACTATGGACAATTTAGTTGGGTTTCAACTGTAAGCTTTATTTTTAAACCGATTTTCATGAACATAGTCTAAAATCATGTTTAAAGCAATGTTCAGGTTACAGCTAGTGAAGTACTGGTACGAGTGTTTATAAAAGACACTATGAGACAACTTAGTTGTTTTCAACTGTAACACTAGAATTTTAAACAGTTTTCCAAGAACATTGTCTAAATTCATGTTTTCAGGAGGTATAAACAAGTCAATAAGTAAAACTTTGGAATGATGATAATGGGAGAAACTATGAGTCTTTTTAAACAGTTTTCAATGGACATGGTCTGAAATCAGGTTTATGGCAATGTTCAAGTAAAATAAAGTGCAATACTGGTAGGAGAGATTGAGAGACACTATGGACAATTTAGTTGGGTTTCAACTGTAAGCTTTATTTTTAAACCGTTTTTCATGAACATTGTCTAAATTCATGTTTTCAGGAGGTTTAAACAATTCCATCAGTACAACACTTGAATGATTGATAATAGGAGAAACTATGAGTCTTTTTAGACTGTTTTTTCATGAACATAGTGTAAAATCAATGTTTAAAGCAATGTTCAGGCTACAGCTAGTGAAGTACCGGTGCTAGAGATTATATAAGACACGAGGTCTAAAATCGAGTTTTAAGAAGCTTTTTACAGTTGTCTTGCACAGTTCTAGAAATATTGACAATATTATACACTATGAGGCTTTACTAAACATTTTTCCATGAACATTACCTAAAATCATCTTTAAGGCAATGTTCAAGTTAAATATTGTGCAATACTGGCAGGAGAGATTATGATAGACACTATGGACAACTTAGTTGGGTTTCAACTGTAAGCCTGATTTTTAAACACATTTTTCATGAACATAGTGTAAAATCATGTTTAAAGCAATGTTCAGGCTAAAGCTAGTGAAGTTCTGGTACGAGAGTTTATGAAAGACACTATGAGACAACTTTGTTGTTTTCCAACTGTAACAATAAAAGTTTAAACAGTTTTCCATGAACATTACCTAAAATCATGTTTAAGTCAATGTTCAAGTTAAATATTGTGCAATACTGGCAGGAGAGATTATGAGCGACACTATGGACAATTTAGTTGGGTTTCAACTGTAAGCTTTATTTTTATAACCGATTTTCATGAACATAGTCTAAAATCATGTTTAAAGCAATGTTCAGGCTACAGCTAGTGAAGTACTGGTACGAGAGTTTATAAAAGACACTATGAGACAACTTTGTTGTTTTCCAACTGTAACAATAAAAGTTTAAACAGTTTTCCATGAACATTGTCTAAATTCATGTTTTCAGGAGGTTTAAACAAGTCAATCAGTAAAACACTTGAATGATTGATAATAGGAGAAACTATGAGTCTTTTTAGACTGTTTTTTCATGAACATAGTGTAAAATCAATGTTTAAAGCAATGTTCAGGCTACAGCTAGTGAAGTACTGGTGCTAGAGATTATATAAGACACGAGGTCTAAAATCGAGTTTTTAGAAGCTTTTTACAGTTGTCTTGCACAGTTCTAGAAATATTGACAATATTATACACTATGTGACTTACTAAACATTTTTTCATGAACATTAGCTAAAATCATCTTTAAGGCAATGTTCAAGTTAAATATTGTGCAATACTGGCAGGAGAGATTATGATAGACACTATGGACAACTTAGTTGGGTTACAACTGTAAGCCTGATTTTTAAACACATTTTTCATGAACATAGTGTAAAATCATGTTTAAAGCAATGTTCAGGCTACAGCTAGTGAAGTACTGGTACGAGAGTTTATAAAAGACACTATGAGACAACTTAGTTGTTTTCAACTGTAACACTAGAATTTTAAACAGTTTTCCAAGAAGATTGTCTAAATTCATGTTTTCAGGAGGTTTAAACAATTCATTCAGTACAACACTTGAATGATTGATAATAGGAGAAACTATGAGTCTATTTAGACTGTTTTTTCATGAACATAGTGTAAAATCCATGTTTAAAGCAATGTTCAGGCTACAGCTAGTGAAGTGCTGGTGCTAGAGATTATATAAGACACGAGGTCTAAAATCGAGTTTTCAGAAGCTTTTTACAGTTGTCTTGCACAGTTCTAGAAATATTGACAATATTATACACTATGTGGCTTACTAAACATTTTTCCATGAACATTAGCTAAAATCATCTTTAAGGCAATGTTCAAGTTAAATATTGTGCAATACTGGCAGGAGAGATTATGATAGACACTATGGACAACTTAGTTGGGTTACAACTGTAAGCCTGATTTTTAAACACATTTTTCATGGACATAGTGTAAAATCATGTTTAAAGCAATGTTCAGGCTACAGCTAGTGAAGTACTGGTGCTAGAGATTATATAAGACACGAGGTCTAAAATCGAGTTTTCAGAAGCTTTTTACAGTTGTCTTGCACAGTTCTAGAAATATTGACAATATTATACACTATGTGGCTTACTAAACATTTTTCCATGAACATTAGCTAAAATCATCTTTAAGGCAATGTTCAAGTTAAATATTGTGCAATACTGGCAGGAGAGATTATGATAGACACTATGGACAACTTAGTTGGGTTACAACTGTAAGCCTGATTTTTAAACACATTTTTCATGAACATAGTGTAAAATCATGTTTAAAGCAATGTTCAGGCTACAGCTAGTGAAGTACTGGTGCTAGAGATTATATAAGACACAAGGTCTAAAATCGAGTTTTCAGAAGCTTTTTACAGTTCTAGAAATATTGACAATATTATACACTATGTGGCTTACTAAACATTTTTCCATGAACATTACCTAAAATCATCTTTAAGGCAATGTTCAAGTTAAATATTGTGCAATACTGGCAGGAGAGATTATGATAGACACTATGGTTAACTTAGTTGGGTTACAACTGTAAGCCTGATTTTTAAACACATTTTTCATGAACATAGTGTAAAATCATGTTTAAAGCAATGTTCAGGCTACAGCTAGTGAAGTACTGGTACGAGAGTTTATAAAAGACACTATGAGACAACTTAGTTGTTTTCAACTGTAACACTAGAATTTTAAACAGTTTTCCAAGAACATTGTCTAAACTCATGTTTTCAGGAGGTTTAAACAATTCATTCAGTACAACACTTGAATGATTGACAATAGGAGAAACTATGAGTCTTTTTAAACAGTTTTCAATGGACATGGTCTGAAATCATGTTTATGGCAATGTTCAGGCTACAGCTAGTGAAGTACTGGTACGAGAGTTCATAAAAGACACTATGAGACAACAGTTGTTTTCCAACTGTAACACTAGAATTTTAAACAGTTTTCCAAGAACATTGTCTAAATTCATGTTTTCAGGAGGTTTAAACAATTCATTCAGTACAACACTTGAATGATTGATAATAGGAGAAACTATGAGTCTTTTTAAACTGTTTTTAATGGACATGGTCTGAAAATATGTTTATGGCAATGATCAGGCTACAGCTAGTGAAGTACTGTTACGAGAGTTTATAAAAGACACTATGAGACAACTTTGTTGTTTTCCAACTGTAACACTAAAATTTTAAACAGTTTTCCATGAACATTACCTAAAATCATCTTTAAGGCTATGTTCAATTTAAATATTGTGCAATACTGGCAGGAGAGATTATGAGAGACACTATGGACAATTTAGTTGGGTTTCAACTGTAAGCTTTATTTTTAAACCGATTTTCATGAACATAGTCTAAAATCATGTTTAAAGCAATGTTCAGGTTACAGCTAGTGAAGTACTGGTACGAGTGTTTATAAAAGACACTATGAGACAACTTAGTTGTTTTCAACTGTAACACTAGAATTTTAAACAGTTTTCCAAGAACATTGTCTAAATTCATGTTTTCAGGAGGTATAAACAAGTCAATAAGTAAAACTTTGGAATGATGATAATGGGAGAAACTATGAGTCTTTTTAAACAGTTTTCAATGGACATGGTCTGAAATCAGGTTTATGGCAATGTTCAAGTAAAATAAAGTGCAATACTGGTAGGAGAGATTGAGAGACACTATGGACAATTTAGTTGGGTTTCAACTGTAAGCTTTATTTTTAAACCGTTTTTCATGAACATTGTCTAAATTCATGTTTTCAGGAGGTTTAAACAATTCCATCAGTACAACACTTGAATGATTGATAATAGGAGAAACTATGAGTCTTTTTAGACTGTTTTTTCATGAACATAGTGTAAAATCAATGTTTAAAGCAATGTTCAGGCTACAGCTAGTGAAGTACCGGTGCTAGAGATTATATAAGACACGAGGTCTAAAATCGAGTTTTAAGAAGCTTTTTACAGTTGTCTTGCACAGTTCTAGAAATATTGACAATATTATACACTATGAGGCTTTACTAAACATTTTTCCATGAACATTACCTAAAATCATCTTTAAGGCAATGTTCAAGTTAAATATTGTGCAATACTGGCAGGAGAGATTATGATAGACACTATGGACAACTTAGTTGGGTTTCAACTGTAAGCCTGATTTTTAAACACATTTTTCATGAACATAGTGTAAAATCATGTTTAAAGCAATGTTCAGGCTAAAGCTAGTGAAGTTCTGGTACGAGAGTTTATAAAAGACACTATGAGACAACTTTGTTGTTTTCCAACTGTAACAATAAAAGTTTAAACAGTTTTCCATGAACATTACCTAAAATCATGTTTAAGTCAATGTTCAAGTTAAATATTGTGCAATACTGGCAGGATACATTATGAGCGACACTATGGACAATTTAGTTGGGTTTCAACTGTAAGCTTTATTTTTATAACCGATTTTCATGAACATAGTCTAAAATCATGTTTAAAGCAATGTTCAGGCTACAGCTAGTGAAGTACTGGTACGAGAGTTTATAAAAGACACTATGAGACAACTTTGTTGTTTTCCAACTGTAACAATAAAAGTTTAAACAGTTTTCCATGAACATTGTCTAAATTCATGTTTTCAGGAGGTTTAAACAAGTCAATCAGTAAAACACTTGAATGATTGATAATAGGAGAAACTATGAGTCTTTTTAGACTGTTTTTTCATGAACATAGTGTAAAATCAATGTTTAAAGCAATGTTCAGGCTACAGCTAGTGAAGTACTGGTGCTAGAGATTATATAAGACACAAGGTCTAAAATCGAGTTTTTAGAAGCTTTTTACAGTTGTCTTGCACAGTTCTAGAAATATTGACAATATTATACACTATGTGACTTACTAAACATTTTTCCATGAACATTAGCTAAAATCATCTTTAAGGCAATGTTCAAGTTAAATATTGTGCAATACTGGCAGGAGAGATTATGATAGACACTATGGACAACTTAGTTGGGTTACAACTGTAAGCCTGATTTTTAAACACATTTTTCATGAACATAGTGTAAAATCATGTTTAAAGCAATGTTCAGGCTACAGCTAGTGAAGTACTGGTACGAGAGTTTATAAAAGACACTATGAGACAACTTAGTTGTTTTCAACTGTAACACTAGAATTTTAAACAGTTTTCCAAGAAGATTGTCTAAATTCATGTTTTCAGGAGGTTTAAACAATTCATTCAGTACAACACTTGAATGATTGATAATAGGAGAAACTATGAGTCTATTTAGACTGTTTTTTCATGAACATAGTGTAAAATCCATGTTTAAAGCAATGTTCAGGCTACAGCTAGTGAAGTGCTGGTGCTAGAGATTATATAAGACACGAGGTCTAAAATCGAGTTTTCAGAAGCTTTTTACAGTTGTCTTGCACAGTTCTAGAAATATTGACAATATTATACACTATGTGGCTTACTAAACATTTTTCCATGAACATTAGCTAAAATCATCTTTAAGGCAATGTTCAAGTTAAATATTGTGCAATACTGGCAGGAGAGATTATGATAGACACTATGGACAACTTAGTTGGGTTACAACTGTAAGCCTGATTTTTAAACACATTTTTCATGGACATAGTGTAAAATCATGTTTAAAGCAATGTTCAGGCTACAGCTAGTGAAGTACTGGTGCTAGAGATTATATAAAACACGAGGTCTAAAATCGAGTTTTCAGAAGCTTTTTACAGTTGTCTTGCACAGTTCTAGAAATATTGACAATATTATACACTATGTGGCTTACTAAACATTTTTCCATGAACATTAGCTAAAATCATCTTTAAGGCAATGTTCAAGTTAAATATTGTGCAATACTGGCAGGAGAGATTATGATAGA
Source organism: Thymallus thymallus (assembly GCA_023634145.1). Lineage (NCBI taxonomy): Eukaryota > Metazoa > Chordata > Actinopteri > Salmoniformes > Salmonidae > Thymallus > Thymallus thymallus. The sequence goes on from CM042418.1 coordinate 14,690,835, forward strand.
CACTATGGACAACTTAGTTGGGTTACAACTGTAAGCCTGATTTTTAAACACATTTTTCATGAACATAGTGTAAAATCATGTTTAAAGCAATGTTCAGGCTACAGCTAGTGAAGTACTGGTGCTAGAGATTATATAAGACACAAGGTCTAAAATCGAGTTTTCAGAAGCTTTTTACAGTTCTAGAAATATTGACAATATTATACACTATGTGGCTTACTAAACATTTTTCCATGAACATTACCTAAAATCATCTTTAAGGCAATGTTCAAGTTAAATATTGTACAATACTGGCAGGAGAGATTATGATAGACACTATGGACAACTTAGTTGGGTTACAACTGTAAGCCTGATTTTTAAACACATTTTTCATGAACATAGTGTAAAATCATGTTTAAAGCAATGTTCAGGCTACAGCTAGTGAAGTACTGGTACGAGAGTTTATAAAAGACACTATGAGACAACTTAGTTGTTTTCAACTGTAACACTAGAATTTTAAACAGTTTTCCAAGAACATTGTCTAAACTCATGTTTTCAGGAGGTTTAAACAATTCATTCAGTACAACACTTGAATGATTGATAATAGGAGAAACTATGAGTCTTTTTAAACAGTTTTCAATGGACATGGTCTGAAATCATGTTTATGGCAATGTTCAGGCTACAGCTAGTGAAGTACTGGTACGAGAGTTTATAAAAGACACTATGAGACAACAGTTGTTTTCCAACTGTAACACTAGAATTTTAAACAGTTTTCCAAGAACATTGTCTAAATTCATGTTTTCAGGAGGTTTAAACAATTCATTCAGTACAACACTTGAATGATTGATAATAGGAGAAACTATGAGTCTTTTTAAACTGTTTTTAATGGACATGGTCTGAAATTATGTTTATGGCAATGATCAGGCTACAGCTAGTGAAGTACTGTTACGAGAGTTTATAAAAGACACTATGAGACAACTTTGTTGTTTTTCAACTGTAACACTAAAATTTTAAACAGTTTTCCATGAACATTACCTAAAATCATCTGTAAGGCTATGTTCAATTTAAATATTGTGCAATACTGGCAGGAGAGATTATGAGAGACACTATGGACAATTTAGTTGGGTTTCAACTGTAAGCTTTATTTTTAAACCGATTTTCATGAACATAGTCTAAAATCATGTTTAAAGCAATGTTCAGGTTACAGCTAGTGAAGTACTGGTACGAGTGTTTATAAAAGACACTATGAGACAACTTAGTTGTTTTCAACTGTAACACTAGAATTTTAAACAGTTTTCCAAGAACATTGTCTAAATTCATGTTTTCAGGAGGTATAAACAAGTCAATAAGTAAAACTTTTGAATGATGATAATGGGAGAAACTATGAGTCTTTTTAAACAGTTTTCAATGGACATGGTCTGAAATCAGGTTTATGGCAAGGTTCAAGTAAAATAAAGTGCAATACTGGTAGGAGAGATTGAGAGACACTATGGACAATTTAGTTGGGTTTCAACTGTAAGCTTTATTTTTAAACCGTTTTTCATGAACATTGTCTAAATTCATGTTTTCAGGAGGTTTAAACAATTCCATCAGTACAACACTTGAATGATTGATAATAGGAGAAACTATGAGTCTTTTTAGACTGTTTTTTCATGAACATAGTGTAAAATCAATGTTTAAAGCAATGTTCAGGCTACAGCTAGTGAAGTACCGGTGCTAGAGATTATATAAGACACGAGGTCTAAAATCGAGTTTTCAGAAGCTTTTTACAGTTGTCTTGCACAGTTCTAGAAATATTGACAATATTATACACTATGTGACTTACTAAACATTTTTCCATGAACATTAGCTAAAATCATCTTTAAGGCAATGTTCAAGTTAAATATTGTGCAATACTGGCAGGAGAGATTATGATAGACACTATGGACAACTTAGTTGGGTTACAACTGTAAGCCTGATTTTTAAACACATTTTTCATGAACATAGTGTAAAATCATGTTTAAAGCAATGTTCAGGCTACAGCTAGTGAAGTACTGGTACGAGAGTTTATAAAAGACACTATGAGACAACTTAGTTGTTTTCAACTGTAACACTAGAATTTTAAACAGTTTTCCAAGAAGATTGTCTAAATTCATGTTTTCAGGAGGTTTAAACAATTCATTCAGTACAACACTTGAATGATTGATAATAGGAGAAACTATGAGTCTATTTAGACTGTTTTTTCATGAACATAGTGTAAAATCCATGTTTAAAGCAATGTTCAGGCTACAGCTAGTGAAGTGCTGGTGCTAGAGATTATATAAGACACGAGGTCTAAAATCGAGTTTTCAGAAGCTTTTTACAGTTGTCTTGCACAGTTCTAGAAATATTGACAATATTATACACTATGTGGCTTACTAAACATTTTTCCATGAACATTAGCTAAAATCATCTTTAAGGCAATGTTCAAGTTAAATATTGTGCAATACTGGCAGGAGAGATTATGATAGACACTATGGACAACTTAGTTGGGTTACAACTGTAAGCCTGATTTTTAAACACATTTTTCATGGACATAGTGTAAAATCATGTTTAAAGCAATGTTCAGGCTACAGCTAGTGAAGTACTGGTGCTAGAGATTATATAAAACACGAGGTCTAAAATCGAGTTTTCAGAAGCTTTTTACAGTTGTCTTGCACAGTTCTAGAAATATTGACAATATTATACACTATGTGGCTTACTAAACATTTTTCCATGAACATTAGCTAAAATCATCTTTAAGGCAATGTTCAAGTTAAATATTGTGCAATACTGGCAGGAGAGATTATGATAGACACTATGGACAACTTAGTTGGGTTACAACTGTAAGCCTGATTTTTAAACACATTTTTCATGAACATAGTGTAAAATCATGTTTAAAGCAATGTTCAGGCTACAGCTAGTGAAGTACTGGTGCTAGAGATTATATAAGACACAAGGTCTAAAATCGAGTTTTCAGAAGCTTTTTACAGTTCTAGAAATATTGACAATATTATACACTATGTGGCTTACTAAACATTTTTCCATGAACATTACCTAAAATCATCTTTAAGGCAATGTTCAAGTTAAATATTGTGCAATACTGGCAGGAGAGATTATGATAGACACTATGGACAACTTAGTTGGGTTACAACTGTAAGCCTGATTTTTAAACACATTTTTCATGAACATAGTGTAAAATCATGTTTAAAGCAATGTTCAGGCTACAGCTAGTGAAGTACTGGTACGAGAGTTTATAAAAGACACTATGAGACAACTTAGTTGTTTTCAACTGTAACACTAGAATTTTAAACAGTTTTCCAAGAACATTGTCTAAACTCATGTTTTCAGGAGGTTTAAACAATTCATTCAGTACAACACTTGAATGATTGATAATAGGAGAAACTATGAGTCTTTTTAAACAGTTTTCAATGGACATGGTCTGAAATCATGTTAATGGCAATGTTCAGGCTACAGCTAGTGAAGTACTGGTAAGAGAGTTCATAAAAGACACTATGAGACAACAGTTGTTTTCCAACTGTAACACTAGAATTTTAAACAGTTTTCCAAGAACATTGTCTAAATTCATGTTTTCAGGAGGTTTAAACAATTCATTCAGTACAACACTTGAATGATTGATAATAGGAGAAACTATGAGTCTTTTTAAACTGTTTTTAATGGACATGGTCTGAAATTATGTTTATGGCAATGATCAGGCTACAGCTAGTGAAGTACTGTTACGAGAGTTTATAAAAGACACTATGAGACAACTTTGTTGTTTTCCAACTGTAACACTAAAATTTTAAACAGTTTTCCATGAACATTACCTAAAATCATCTTTAAGGCTATGTTCAATTTAAATATTGTGCAATACTGGCAGGAGAGATTATGAGAGACACTATGGACAATTTAGTTGGGTTTCAACTGTAAGCTTTATTTTTAAACCGATTTTCATGAACATAGTCTAAAATCATGTTTAAAGCAATGTTCAGGTTACAGCTAGTGAAGTACTGGTACGAGTGTTTATAAAAGACACTATGAGACAACTTAGTTGTTTTCAACTGTAACACTAGAATTTTAAACAGTTTTCCAAGAACATTGTCTAAATTCATGTTTTCAGGAGGTATAAACAAGTCAATAAGTAAAACTTTGGAATGATGATAATGGGAGAAACTATGAGTCTTTTTAAACAGTTTTCAATGGACATGGTCTGAAATCAGGTTTATGGCAATGTTCAAGTAAAATAAAGTGCAATACTGGTAGGAGAGATTGAGAGACACTATGGACAATTTAGTTGGGTTTCAACTGTAAGCTTTATTTTTAAACCGTTTTTCATGAACATTGTCTAAATTCATGTTTTCAGGAGGTTTAAACAATTCCATCAGTACAACACTTGAATGATTGATAATAGGAGAAACTATGAGTCTTTTTAGACTGTTTTTTCATGAACATAGTGTAAAATCAATGTTTAAAGCAATGTTCAGGCTACAGCTAGTGAAGTACCGGTGCTAGAGATTATATAAGACACGAGGTCTAAAATCGAGTTTTAAGAAGCTTTTTACAGTTGTCTTGCACAGTTCTAGAAATATTGACAATATTATACACTATGAGGCTTTACTAAACATTTTTCCATGAACATTACCTAAAATCATCTTTAAGGCAATGTTCAAGTTAAATATTGTGCAATACTGGCAGGAGAGATTATGATAGACACTATGGACAACTTAGTTGGGTTACAACTGTAAGCCTGATTTTTAAACACATTTTTCATGAACATAGTGTAAAATCATGTTTAAAGCAATGTTCAGGCTACAGCTAGTGAAGTACTGGTGCTAGAGATTATATAAAACACAAGGTCTAAAATCGAGTTTTCAGAAGCTTTTTACAGTTCTAGAAATATTGACAATATTATACACTATGTGGCTTACTAAACATTTTTCCATGAACATTACCTAAAATCATCTTTAAGGCAATGTTCAAGTTAAATATTGTGCAATACTGGCAGGAGAGATTATGATAGACACTATGGACAACTTAGTTGGGTTACAACTGTAAGCCTGATTTTTAAACACATTTTTCATGAACATAGTGTAAAATCATGTTTAAAGCAATGTTCAGGCTACAGCTAGTGAAGTACTGGTACGAGAGTTTATAAAAGACACTATGAGACAACTTAGTTGTTTTCAACTGTAACACTAGAATTTTAAACAGTTTTCCAAGAACATTGTCTAAACTCATGTTTTCAGGAGGTTTAAACAATTCATTCAGTACAACACTTGAATGATTGATAATAGGAGAAACTATGAGTCTTTTTAAACAGTTTTCAATGGACATGGTCTGAAATCATGTTTATGGCAATGTTCAGGCTACAGCTAGTGAAGTACTGGTACGAGAGTTCATAAAAGACACTATGAGACAACAGTTGTTTTCCAACTGTAACACTAGAATTTTAAACAGTTTTCCAAGAACATTGTCTAAATTCATGTTTTCAGGAGGTTTAAACAATTCATTCAGTACAACACTTGAATGATTGATAATAGGAGAAACTATGAGTCTTTTTAAACTGTTTTTAATGGACATGGTCTGAAATTATGTTTATGGCAATGATCAGGCTACAGCTAGTGAAGTACTGTTACGAGAGTTTATAAAAGACACTATGAGACAACTTTGTTGTTTTCCAACTGTAACACTAAAATTTTAAACAGTTTTCCATGAACATTACCTAAAATCATCTTTAAGGCTATGTTCAATTTAAATATTGTGCAATACTGGCAGGAGAGATTATGAGAGACACTATGGACAATTTAGTTGGGTTTCAACTGTAAGCTTTATTTTTAAACCGATTTTCATGAACATAGTCTAAAATCATGTTTAAAGCAATGTTCAGGTTACAGCTAGTGAAGTACTGGTACGAGTGTTTATAAAAGACACTATGAGACAACTTAGTTGTTTTCAACTGTAACACTAGAATTTTAAACAGTTTTCCAAGAACATTGTCTAAATTCATGTTTTCAGGAGGTATAAACAAGTCAATAAGTAAAACTTTTGAATGATGATAATGGGAGAAACTATGAGTCTTTTTAAACAGTTTTCAATGGACATGGTCTGAAATCAGGTTTATGGCAAGGTTCAAGTAAAATAAAGTGCAATACTGGTAGGAGAGATTGAGAGACACTATGGACAATTTAGTTGGGTTTCAACTGTAAGCTTTATTTTTAAACCGTTTTTCATGAACATTGTCTAAATTCATGTTTTCAGGAGGTTTAAACAATTCCATCAGTACAACACTTGAATGATTGATAATAGGAGAAACTATGAGTCTTTTTAGACTGTTTTTTCATGAACATAGTGTAAAATCAATGTTTAAAGCAATGTTCAGGCTACAGCTAGTGAAGTACCGGTGCTAAAGATTATATAAGACACGAGGTCTAAAATCGAGTTTTCAGAAGCTTTTTACAGTTGTCTTGCACAGTTCTAGAAATATTGACAATATTATACACTATGTGACTTACTAAACATTTTTCCATGAACATTAGCTAAAATCATCTTTAAGGCAATGTTCAAGTTAAATATTGTGCAATACTGGCAGGAGAGATTATGATAGACACTATGGACAACTTAGTTGGGTTACAACTGTAAGCCTGATTTTTAAACACATTTTTCATGAACATAGTGTAAAATCATGTTTAAAGCAATGTTCAGGCTACAGCTAGTGAAGTACTGGTACGAGAGTTTATAAAAGACACTATGAGACAACTTAGTTGTTTTCAACTGTAACACTAGAATTTTAAACAGTTTTCCAAGAAGATTGTCTAAATTCATGTTTTCAGGAGGTTTAAACAATTCATTCAGTACAACACTTGAATGATTGATAATAGGAGAAACTATGAGTCTATTTAGACTGTTTTTTCATGAACATAGTGTAAAATCCATGTTTAAAGCAATGTTCAGGCTACAGCTAGTGAAGTGCTGGTGCTAGAGATTATATAAGACACGAGGTCTAAAATCGAGTTTTCAGAAGCTTTTTACAGTTGTCTTGCACAGTTCTAGAAATATTGACAATATTATACACTATGTGGCTTACTAAACATTTTTCCATGAACATTAGCTAAAATCATCTTTAAGGCAATGTTCAAGTTAAATATTGTGCAATACTGGCAGGAGAGATTATGATAGACACTATGGACAACTTAGTTGGGTTACAACTGTAAGCCTGATTTTTAAACACATTTTTCATGGACATAGTGTAAAATCATGTTTAAAGCAATGTTCAGGCTACAGCTAGTGAAGTACTGGTGCTAGAGATTATATAAAACACGAGGTCTAAAATCGAGTTTTCAGATGCTTTTTACAGTTCTAGAAATATTGACAATATTATACACTATGTGGCTTACTAAACATTTTTCCATGAACATTAGCTAAAATCATCTTTAAGGCAATGTTCAAGTTAAATATTGTGCAATACTGGCAGGAGAGATTATGATAGACACTATGGACAACTTAGTTGGGTTACAACTGTAAGCCTGATTTTTAAACACATTTTTCATGAACATAGTGTAAAATCATGTTTAAAGCAATGTTCAGGCTACAGCTAGTGAAGTACTGGTGCTAGAGATTATATAAGACACAAGGTCTAAAATCGAGTTTTCAGAAGCTTTTTACAGTTCTAGAAATATTGACAATATTATACACTATGTGGCTTACTAAACATTTTTCCATGAACATTACCTAAAATCATCTTTAAGGCAATGTTCAAGTTAAATATTGTGCAATACTGGCAGGAGAGATTATGATAGACACTATGGACAACTTAGTTGGGTTACAACTGTAAGCCTGATTTTTAAACACATTTTTCATGAACATAGTGTAAAATCATGTTTAAAGCAATGTTCAGGCTACAGCTAGTGAAGTACTGGTACGAGAGTTCATAAAAGACACTATGAGACAACAGTTGTTTTCCAACTGTAACACTAGAATTTTAAACAGTTTTCCAAGAACATTGTCTAAATTCATGTTTTCAGGAGGTTTAAACAATTCATTCAGTACAACACTTGAATGATTGATAATAGGAGAAACTATGAGTCTTTTTAAACTGTTTTTAATGGACATGGTCTGAAATTATGTTTATGGCAATGATCAGGCTACAGCTAGTGAAGTACTGTTACGAGAGTTTATAAAAGACACTATGAGACAACTTTGTTGTTTTCCAACTGTAACACTAAAATTTTAAACAGTTTTCCATGAACATTACCTAAAATCATCTTTAAGGCTATGTTCAATTTAAATATTGTGCAATACTGGCAGGAGAGATTATGAGAGACACTATGGACAATTTAGTTGGGTTTCAACTGTAAGCTTTATTTTTAAACCGATTTTCATGAACATAGTCTAAAATCATGTTTAAAGCAATGTTCAGGTTACAGCTAGTGAAGTACTGGTACGAGTGTTCATAAAAGACACTATGAGACAACTTAGTTGTTTTCAACTGTAACACTAGAATTTTAAACAGTTTTCCAAGAACATTGTCTAAATTCATGTTTTCAGGAGGTATAAACAAGTCAATAAGTAAAACTTTGGAATGATGATAATGGGAGAAACTATGAGTCTTTTTAAACAGTTTTCAATGGACATGGTCTGAAATCAGGTTTATGGCAATGTTCAAGTAAAATAAAGTGCAATACTGGTAGGAGAGATTGAGAGACACTATGGACAATTTAGTTGGGTTTCAACTGTAAGCTTTATTTTTAAACCGTTTTTCATGAACATTGTCTAAATTCATGTTTTCAGGAGGTTTAAACAATTCCATCAGTACAACACTTGAATGATTGATAATAGGAGAAACTATGAGTCTTTTTAGACTGTTTTTTCATGAACATAGTGTAAAATCAATGTTTAAAGCAATGTTCAGGCTACAGCTAGTGAAGTACCGGTGCTAGAGATTATATAAGACACGAGGTCTAAAATCGAGTTTTAAGAAGCTTTTTACAGTTGTCTTGCACAGTTCTAGAAATATTGACAATATTATACACTATGAGGCTTTACTAAACATTTTTCCATGAACATTACCTAAAATCATCTTTAAGGCAATGTTCAAGTTAAATATTGTGCAATACTGGCAGGAGAGATTATGATAGACACTATGGACAACTTAGTTGGGTTTCAACTGTAAGCCTGATTTTTAAACACATTTTTCATGAACATAGTGTAAAATCATGTTTAAAGCAATGTTCAGGCTAAAGCTAGTGAAGTTCTGGTACGAGAGTTTATAAAAGACACTATGAGACAACTTTGTTGTTTTCCAACTGTAACAATAAAAGTTTAAACAGTTTTCCATGAACATTACCTAAAATCATGTTTAAGTCATTGTTCAAGTTAAATATTGTGCAATACTGGCAGGAGAGATTATGAGCGACACTATGGACAATTTAGTTGGGTTTCAACTGTAAGCTTTATTTTTATAACCGATTTTCATGAACATAGTCTAAAATCATGTTTAAAGCAATGTTCAGGCTACAGCTAGTGAAGTACTGGTACGAGAGTTTATAAAAGACACTATGAGACAACTTTGTTGTTTTCCAACTGTAACAATAAAAGTTTAAACAGTTTTCCATGAACATTGTCTAAATTCATGTTTTCAGGAGGTTTAAACAAGTCAATCAGTAAAACACTTGAATGATTGATAATAGGAGAAACTATGAGTCTTTTTAGACTGTTTTTTCATGAACATAGTGTAAAATCAATGTTTAAAGCAATGTTCAGGCTACAGCTAGTGAAGTACTGGTGCTAGAGATTATATAAGACACGAGGTCTAAAATCGAGTTTTCAGAAGCTTTTTACAGTTGTCTTGCACAGTTCTAGAAATATTGACAATATTATACACTATGTGACTTACTAAACATTTTTCCATGAACATTAGCTAAAATCATCTTTAAGGCAATGTTCAAGTTAAATATTGTGCAATACTGGCAGGAGAGATTATGATAGACACTATGGACAACTTAGTTGGGTTACAACTGTAAGCCTGATTTTTAAACACATTTTTCATGAACATAGTGTAAAATCATGTTTAAAGCAATGTTCAGGCTACAGCTAGTGAAGTACTGGTACGAGAGTTTATAAAAGACACTATGAGACAACTTAGTTGTTTTCAACTGTAACACTAGAATTTTAAACAGTTTTCCGAGAAGATTGTCTAAATTCATGTTTTCAGGAGGTTTAAACAATTCATTCAGTACAACACTTGAATGATTGATAATAGGAGAAACTATGAGTCTATTTAGACTGTTTTTTCATGAACATAGTGTAAAATCCATGTTTAAAGCAATGTTCAGGCTACAGCTAGTGAAGTGCTGGTGCTAGAGATTATATAAGACACGAGGTCTAAAATCGAGTTTTCAGAAGCTTTTTACAGTTGTCTTGCACAGTTCTAGAAATATTGACAATATTATACACTATGTGGCTTACTAAACATTTTTCCATGAACATTAGCTAAAATCATCTTTAAGGCAATGTTCAAGTTAAATATTGTGCAATACTGGCAGGAGAGATTATGATAGACACTATGGACAACTTAGTTGGGTTACAACTGTAAGCCTGATTTTTAAACACATTTTTCATGGACATAGTGTAAAATCATGTTTAAAGCAATGTTCAGGCTACAGCTAGTGAAGTACTGGTGCTAGAGATTATATAAGACACGAGGTCTAAAATCGAGTTTTCAGAAGCTTTTTACAGTTGTCTTGCACAGTTCTAGAAATATTGACAATATTATACACTATGTGGCTTACTAAACATTTTTCCATGAACATTAGCTAAAATCATCTTTAAGGCAATGTTCAAGTTAAATATTGTGCAATACTGGCAGGAGAGATTATGATAGACACTATGGACAACTTAGTTGGGTTACAACTGTAAGCCTGATTTTTAAACACATTTTTCATGAACATAGTGTAAAATCATGTTTAAAGCAATGTTCAGGCTACAGCTAGTGAAGTACTGGTGCTAGAGATTATATAAGACACGAGGTCTAAAATCGAGTTTTCAGAAGCTTTTTACAGTTGTCTTGCACAGTTCTAGAAATATTGACAATATTATACACTATGTGACTTACTAAACATTTTTCCATGAACATTAGCTAAAATCATCTTTAAGGCAATGTTCAAGTTAAATATTGTGCAATACTGGCAGGAGAGATTATGATAGACACTATGGACAACTTAGTTGGGTTACAACTGTAAGCCTGATTTTTAAACACATTTTTCATGAACATAGTGTAAAATCATGTTTAAAGCAATGTTCAGGCTACAGCTAGTGAAGTACTGGTACGAGAGTTTATAAAAGACACTATGAGACAACTTAGTTGTTTTCAACTGTAACACTAGAATTTTAAACAGTTTTCCAAGAAGATTGTCTAAATTCATGTTTTCAGGAGGTTTAAACAATTCATTCAGTACAACACTTGAATGATTGATAATAGGAGAAACTATGAGTCTATTTAGACTGTTTTTTCATGAACATAGTGTAAAATCCATGTTCAAATCAATGTTCAGGCTACAGCTAGTGAAGTGCTGGTGCTAGAGATTATATAAGACACGAGGTCTAAAATCGAGTTTTCAGAAGCTTTTTACAGTTGTCTTGCACAGTTCTAGAAATATTGACAATATTATACACTATGTGGCTTACTAAACATTTTTCCATGAACATTAGCTAAAATCATCTTTAAGGCAATGTTCAAGTTAAATATTGTGCAATACTGGCAGGAGAGATTATGATAGACACTATGGACAACTTAGTTGGGTTACAACTGTAAGCCTGATTTTTAAACACATTTTTCATGAACATAGTGTAAAATCATGTTTAAAGCAATGTTCAGGCTACAGCTAGTGAAGTACTGGTGCTAGAGATTATATAAGACACAAGGTCTAAAATCGAGTTTTCAGAAGCTTTTTACAGTTCTAGAAATATTGACAATATTATACACTATGTGGCTTACTAAACATTTTTCCATGAACATTACCTAAAATCATCTTTAAGGCAATGTTCAAGTTAAATATTGTGCAATACTGGCAGGAGAGATTATGATAGACACTATGGACAACTTAGTTGGGTTACAACTGTAAGCCTGATTTTTAAACACATTTTTCATGAACATAGTGTAAAATCATGTTTAAAGCAATGTTCAGGCTACAGCTAGTGAAGTACTGGTGCTAGAGATTATATAAGACACGAGGTCTAAAATCGAGTTTTCAGAAGCTTTTTACAGTTGTCTTGCACAGTTCTAGAAATATTGACAATATTATACACTATGTGACTTACTAAACATTTTTCCATGAACATTAGCTAAAATCATCTTTAAGGCAATGTTCAAGTTAAATATTGTGCAATACTGGCAGGAGAGATTATGATAGACACTATGGACAACTTAGTTGGGTTACAACTGTAAGCCTGATTTTTAAACACATTTTTCATGAACATAGTGTAAAATCATGTTTAAAGCAATGTTCAGGCTACAGCTAGTGAAGTACTGGTACGAGAGTTTATAAAAGACACTATGAGACAACTTAGTTGTTTTCAACTGTAACACTAGAATTTTAAACAGTTTTCCAAGAAGATTGTCTAAATTCATGTTTTCAGGAGGTTTAAACAATTCATTCAGTACAACACTTGAATGATTGATAATAGGAGAAACTATGAGTCTATTTAGACTGTTTTTTCATGAACATAGTGTAAAATCCATGTTTAAAGCAATGTTCAGGCTACAGCTAGTGAAGTGCTGGTGCTAGAGATTATATAAGACACGAGGTCTAAAATCGAGTTTTCAGAAGCTTTTTACAGTTGTCTTGCACAGTTCTAGAAATATTGACAATATTATACACTATGTGGCTTACTAAACATTTTTCCATGAACATTAGCTAAAATCATCTTTAAGGCAATGTTCAAGTTAAATATTGTGCAATACTGGCAGGAGAGATTATGATAGACACTATGGACAACTTAGTTGGGTTACAACTGTAAGCCTGATTTTTAAACACATTTTTCATGGACATAGTGTAAAATCATGTTTAAAGCAATGTTCAGGCTACAGCTAGTGAAGTACTGGTGCTAGAGATTATATAAAACACGAGGTCTAAAATCGAGTTTTCAGATGCTTTTTACAGTTCTAGAAATATTGACAATATTATACACTATGTGGCTTACTAAACATTTTTCCATGAACATTAGCTAAAATCATCTTTAAGGCAATGTTCAAGTTAAATATTGTGCAATACTGGCAGGAGAGATTATGATAGACACTATGGACAACTTAGTTGGGTTACAACTGTAAGCCTGATTTTTAAACACATTTTTCATGAACATAGTGTAAAATCATGTTTAAAGCAATGTTCAGGCTACAGCTAGTGAAGTACTGGTGCTAGAGATTATATAAGACACAAGGTCTAAAATCGAGTTTTCAGAAGCTTTTTACAGTTCTAGAAATATTGACAATATTATACACTATGTGGCTTACTAAACATTTTTCCATGAACATTACCTAAAATCATCTTTAAGGCAATGTTCAAGTTAAATATTGTGCAATACTGGCAGGAGAGATTATGATAGACACTATGGACAACTTAGTTGGGTTACAACTGTAAGCCTGATTTTTAAACACATTTTTCATGAACATAGTGTAAAATCATGTTTAAAGCAATGTTCAGGCTACAGCTAGTGAAGTACTGGTACGAGAGTTCATAAAAGACACTATGAGACAACAGTTGTTTTCCAACTGTAACACTAGAATTTTAAACAGTTTTCCAAGAACATTGTCTAAATTCATGTTTTCAGGAGGTTTAAACAATTCATTCAGTACAACACTTGAATGATTGATAATAGGAGAAACTATGAGTCTTTTTAAACTGTTTTTAATGGACATGGTCTGAAATTATGTTTATGGCAATGATCAGGCTACAGCTAGTGAAGTACTGTTACGAGAGTTTATAAAAGACACTATGAGACAACTTTGTTGTTTTCCAACTGTAACACTAAAATTTTAAACAGTTTTCCATGAACATTACCTAAAATCATCTTTAAGGCTATGTTCAATTTAAATATTGTGCAATACTGGCAGGAGAGATTATGAGAGACACTATGGACAATTTAGTTGGGTTTCAACTGTAAGCTTTATTTTTAAACCGATTTTCATGAACATAGTCTAAAATCATGTTTAAAGCAATGTTCAGGTTACAGCTAGTGAAGTACTGGTACGAGTGTTCATAAAAGACACTATGAGACAACTTAGTTGTTTTCAACTGTAACACTAGAATTTTAAACAGTTTTCCAAGAACATTGTCTAAATTCATGTTTTCAGGAGGTATAAACAAGTCAATAAGTAAAACTTTGGAATGATGATAATGGGAGAAACTATGAGTCTTTTTAAACAGTTTTCAATGGACATGGTCTGAAATCAGGTTTATGGCAATGTTCAAGTAAAATAAAGTGCAATACTGGTAGGAGAGATTGAGAGACACTATGGACAATTTAGTTGGGTTTCAACTGTAAGCTTTATTTTTAAACCGTTTTTCATGAACATTGTCTAAATTCATGTTTTCAGGAGGTTTAAACAATTCCATCAGTACAACACTTGAATGATTGATAATAGGAGAAACTATGAGTCTTTTTAGACTGTTTTTTCATGAACATAGTGTAAAATCAATGTTTAAAGCAATGTTCAGGCTACAGCTAGTGAAGTACCGGTGCTAGAGATTATATAAGACACGAGGTCTAAAATCGAGTTTTAAGAAGCTTTTTACAGTTGTCTTGCACAGTTCTAGAAATATTGACAATATTATACACTATGAGGCTTTACTAAACATTTTTCCATGAACATTACCTAAAATCATCTTTAAGGCAATGTTCAAGTTAAATATTGTGCAATACTGGCAGGAGAGATTATGATAGACACTATGGACAACTTAGTTGGGTTTCAACTGTAAGCCTGATTTTTAAACACATTTTTCATGAACATAGTGTAAAATCATGTTTAAAGCAATGTTCAGGCTAAAGCTAGTGAAGTTCTGGTACGAGAGTTTATAAAAGACACTATGAGACAACTTTGTTGTTTTCCAACTGTAACAATAAAAGTTTAAACAGTTTTCCATGAACATTACCTAAAATCATGTTTAAGTCATTGTTCAAGTTAAATATTGTGCAATACTGGCAGGAGAGATTATGAGCGACACTATGGACAATTTAGTTGGGTTTCAACTGTAAGCTTTATTTTTATAACCGATTTTCATGAACATAGTCTAAAATCATGTTTAAAGCAATGTTCAGGCTACAGCTAGTGAAGTACTGGTACGAGAGTTTATAAAAGACACTATGAGACAACTTTGTTGTTTTCCAACTGTAACAATAAAAGTTTAAACAGTTTTCCATGAACATTGTCTAAATTCATGTTTTCAGGAGGTTTAAACAAGTCAATCAGTAAAACACTTGAATGATTGATAATAGGAGAAACTATGAGTCTTTTTAGACTGTTTTTTCATGAACATAGTGTAAAATCAATGTTTAAAGCAATGTTCAGGCTACAGCTAGTGAAGTACTGGTGCTAGAGATTATATAAGACACGAGGTCTAAAATCGAGTTTTCAGAAGCTTTTTACAGTTGTCTTGCACAGTTCTAGAAATATTGACAATATTATACACTATGTGACTTACTAAACATTTTTCCATGAACATTAGCTAAAATCATCTTTAAGGCAATGTTCAAGTTAAATATTGTGCAATACTGGCAGGAGAGATTATGATAGACACTATGGACAACTTAGTTGGGTTACAACTGTAAGCCTGATTTTTAAACACATTTTTCATGAACATAGTGTAAAATCATGTTTAAAGCAATGTTCAGGCTACAGCTAGTGAAGTACTGGTACGAGAGTTTATAAAAGACACTATGAGACAACTTAGTTGTTTTCAACTGTAACACTAGAATTTTAAACAGTTTTCCGAGAAGATTGTCTAAATTCATGTTTTCAGGAGGTTTAAACAATTCATTCAGTACAACACTTGAATGATTGATAATAGGAGAAACTATGAGTCTATTTAGACTGTTTTTTCATGAACATAGTGTAAAATCCATGTTTAAAGCAATGTTCAGGCTACAGCTAGTGAAGTGCTGGTGCTAGAGATTATATAAGACACGAGGTCTAAAATCGAGTTTTCAGAAGCTTTTTACAGTTGTCTTGCACAGTTCTAGAAATATTGACAATATTATACACTATGTGGCTTACTAAACATTTTTCCATGAACATTAGCTAAAATCATCTTTAAGGCAATGTTCAAGTTAAATATTGTGCAATACTGGCAGGAGAGATTATGATAGACACTATGGACAACTTAGTTGGGTTACAACTGTAAGCCTGATTTTTAAACACATTTTTCATGGACATAGTGTAAAATCATGTTTAAAGCAATGTTCAGGCTACAGCTAGTGAAGTACTGGTGCTAGAGATTATATAAGACACGAGGTCTAAAATCGAGTTTTCAGAAGCTTTTTACAGTTGTCTTGCACAGTTCTAGAAATATTGACAATATTATACACTATGTGGCTTACTAAACATTTTTCCATGAACATTAGCTAAAATCATCTTTAAGGCAATGTTCAAGTTAAATATTGTGCAATACTGGCAGGAGAGATTATGATAGACACTATGGACAACTTAGTTGGGTTACAACTGTAAGCCTGATTTTTAAACACATTTTTCATGAACATAGTGTAAAATCATGTTTAAAGCAATGTTCAGGCTACAGCTAGTGAAGTACTGGTGCTAGAGATTATATAAGACACGAGGTCTAAAATCGAGTTTTCAGAAGCTTTTTACAGTTGTCTTGCACAGTTCTAGAAATATTGACAATATTATACACTATGTGACTTACTAAACATTTTTCCATGAACATTAGCTAAAATCATCTTTAAGGCAATGTTCAAGTTAAATATTGTGCAATACTGGCAGGAGAGATTATGATAGACACTATGGACAACTTAGTTGGGTTACAACTGTAAGCCTGATTTTTAAACACATTTTTCATGAACATAGTGTAAAATCATGTTTAAAGCAATGTTCAGGCTACAGCTAGTGAAGTACTGGTACGAGAGTTTATAAAAGACACTATGAGACAACTTAGTTGTTTTCAACTGTAACACTAGAATTTTAAACAGTTTTCCAAGAAGATTGTCTAAATTCATGTTTTCAGGAGGTTTAAACAATTCATTCAGTACAACACTTGAATGATTGATAATAGGAGAAACTATGAGTCTATTTAGACAGTTTTTTCATGAACATAGTGTAAAATCCATGTTCAAATCAATGTTCAGGCTACAGCTAGTGAAGTGCTGGTGCTAGAGATTATATAAACACGAGGTCTAAAATCGAGTTTTCAGAAGCTTTTTACAGTTGTCTTGCACAGTTCTAGAAATATTGACAATATTATACACTATGTGGCTTACTAAACATTTTTCCATGAACATTAGCTAAAATCATCTTTAAGGCAATGTTCAAGTTAAATATTGTGCAATACTGGCAGGAGAGATTATGATAGACACTATGGACAACTTAGTTGGGTTACAACTGTAAGCCTGATTTTTAAACACATTTTTCATGAACATAGTGTAAAATCATGTTTAAAGCAATGTTCAGGCTACAGCTAGTGAAGTACTGGTGCTAGAGATTATATAAGACACAAGGTCTAAAATCGAGTTTTCAGAAGCTTTTTACAGTTCTAGAAATATTGACAATATTATACACTATGTGGCTTACTAAACATTTTTCCATGAACATTACCTAAAATCATCTTTAAGGCAATGTTCAAGTTAAATATTGTGCAATACTGGCAGGAGAGATTATGATAGACACTATGGACAACTTAGTTGGGTTACAACTGTAAGCCTGATTTTTAAACACATTTTTCATGAACATAGTGTAAAATCATGTTTAAAGCAATGTTCAGGCTACAGCTAGTGAAGTACTGGTGCTAGAGATTATATAAGACACGAGGTCTAAAATCGAGTTTTCAGAAGCTTTTTACAGTTGTCTTGCACAGTTCTAGAAATATTGACAATATTATACACTATGTGACTTACTAAACATTTTTCCATGAACATTAGCTAAAATCATCTTTAAGGCAATGTTCAAGTTAAATATTGTGCAATACTGGCAGGAGAGATTATGATAGACACTATGGACAACTTAGTTGGGTTACAACTGTAAGCCTGATTTTTAAACACATTTTTCATGAACATAGTGTAAAATCATGTTTAAAGCAATGTTCAGGCTACAGCTAGTGAAGTACTGGTACGAGAGTTTATAAAAGACACTATGAGACAACTTAGTTGTTTTCAACTGTAACACTAGAATTTTAAACAGTTTTCCAAGAAGATTGTCTAAATTCATGTTTTCAGGAGGTTTAAACAATTCATTCAGTACAACACTTGAATGATTGATAATAGGAGAAACTATGAGTCTATTTAGACTGTTTTTTCATGAACATAGTGTAAAATCCATGTTTAAAGCAATGTTCAGGCTACAGCTAGTGAAGTGCTGGTGCTAGAGATTATATAAGACACGAGGTCTAAAATCGAGTTTTCAGAAGCTTTTTACAGTTGTCTTGCACAGTTCTAGAAATATTGACAATATTATACACTATGTGGCTTACTAAACATTTTTCCATGAACATTAGCTAAAATCATCTTTAAGGCAATGTTCAAGTTAAATATTGTGCAATACTGGCAGGAGAGATTATGATAGACACTATGGACAACTTAGTTGGGTTACAACTGTAAGCCTGATTTTTAAACACATTTTTCATGGACATAGTGTAAAATCATGTTTAAAGCAATGTTCAGGCTACAGCTAGTGAAGTACTGGTGCTAGAGATTATATAAGACACGAGGTCTAAAATCGAGTTTTCAGAAGCTTTTTACAGTTGTCTTGCACAGTTCTAGAAATATTGACAATATTATACACTATGTGGCTTACTAAACATTTTTCCATGAACATTAGCTAAAATCATCTTTAAGGCAATGTTCAAGTTAAATATTGTGCAATACTGGCAGGAGAGATTATGATAGACACTATGGACAACTTAGTTGGGTTACAACTGTAAGCCTGATTTTTAAACACATTTTTCATGAACATAGTGTAAAATCATGTTTAAAGCAATGTTCAGGCTACAGCTAGTGAAGTACTGGTGCTAGAGATTATATAAGACACAAGGTCTAAAATCGAGTTTTCAGAAGCTTTTTACAGTTCTAGAAATATTGACAATATTATACACTATGTGGCTTACTAAACATTTTTCCATGAACATTACCTAAAATCATCTTTAAGGCAATGTTCAAGTTAAATATTGTGCAATACTGGCAGGAGAGATTATGATAGACACTATGGACAACTTAGTTGGGTTACAACTGTAAGCCTGATTTTTAAACACATTTTTCATGAACATAGTGTAAAATCATGTTTAAAGCAATGTTCAGGCTACAGCTAGTGAAGTACTGGTACGAGAGTTTATAAAAGACACTATGAGACAACTTAGTTGTTTTCAACTGTAACACTAGAATTTTAAACAGTTTTCCAAGAACATTGTCTAAACTCATGTTTTCAGGAGGTTTAAACAATTCATTCAGTACAACACTTGAATGATTGATAATAGGAGAAACTATGAGTCTTTTTAAACAGTTTTCAATGGACATGGTCTGAAATCATGTTTATGGCAATGTTCAGGCTACAGCTAGTGAAGTACTGGTACGAGAGTTCATAAAAGACACTATGAGACAACAGTTGTTTTCC
The DNA here is from genome assembly GCA_023634145.1 of Thymallus thymallus. Taxonomy (NCBI): domain Eukaryota; kingdom Metazoa; phylum Chordata; class Actinopteri; order Salmoniformes; family Salmonidae; genus Thymallus; species Thymallus thymallus. The sequence continues at coordinate 14,710,633 of CM042418.1, forward strand.
AACTGTAACACTAGAATTTTAAACAGTTTTCCAAGAACATTGTCTAAATTCATGTTTTCAGGAGGTTTAAACAATTCATTCAGTACAACACTTGAATGATTGATAATAGGAGAAACTATGAGTCTTTTTAAACTGTTTTTAATGGACATGGTCTGAAATTATGTTTATGGCAATGATCAGGCTACAGCTAGTGAAGTACTGTTACGAGAGTTTATAAAAGACACTATGAGACAACTTTGTTGTTTTCCAACTGTAACACTAAAATTTTAAACAGTTTTCCATGAACATTACCTAAAATCATCTTTAAGGCTATGTTCAATTTAAATATTGTGCAATACTGGCAGGAGAGATTATGAGAGACACTATGGACAATTTAGTTGGGTTTCAACTGTAAGCTTTATTTTTAAACCGATTTTCATGAACATAGTCTAAAATCATGTTTAAAGCAATGTTCAGGTTACAGCTAGTGAAGTACTGGTACCTGGTGTTTATAAAAGACACTATGAGACAACTTAGTTGTTTTCAACTGTAACACTAGAATTTTAAACAGTTTTCCAAGAACATTGTCTAAATTCATGTTTTCAGGAGGTATAAACAAGTCAATAAGTAAAACTTTGGAATGATGATAATGGGAGAAACTATGAGTCTTTTTAAACAGTTTTCAATGGACATGGTCTGAAATCAGGTTTATGGCAATGTTCAAGTAAAATAAAGTGCAATACTGGTAGGAGAGATTGAGAGACACTATGGACAATTTAGTTGGGTTTCAACTGTAAGCTTTATTTTTAAACCGTTTTTCATGAACATTGTCTAAATTCATGTTTTCAGGAGGTTTAAACAATTCCATCAGTACAACACTTGAATGATTGATAATAGGAGAAACTATGAGTCTTTTTAGACTGTTTTTTCATGAAAATAGTGTAAAATCAATGTTTAAAGCAATGTTCAGGCTACAGCTAGTGAAGTACTGGTGCTAGAGATTATATAAGACACGAGGTCTAAAATCGAGTTTTCAGAAGCTTTTTACAGTTGTCTTGCACAGTTCTAGAAATATTGACAATATTATACACTATGTGGCTTACTAAACATTTTTCCATGAACATTAGCTAAAATCATCTTTAAGGCAATGTTCACGTTAAATATTGTGCAATACTGGCAGGAGAGATTATGATAGACACTATGGTCAACTTAGTTGGGTTACAACTGTAAGCCTGATTTTTAAACACATTTTTCATGAACATAGTGTAAAATCATGTTTAAAGCAATGTTCAGGCTACAGCTAGTGAAGTACTGGTGCTAGAGATTATATAAGACACGAGGTCTAAAATCGAGTTTTCAGAAGCTTTTTACAGTTGTCTTGCACAGTTCTAGAAATATTGACAATATTATACACTATGTGACTTACTAAACATTTTTCCATGAACATTAGCTAAAATCATCTTTAAGGCAATGTTCAAGTTAAATATTGTGCAATACTGGCAGGAGAGATTATGATAGACACTATGGACAACTTAGTTGGGTTACAACTGTAAGCCTGATTTTTAAACACATTTTTCATGAACATAGTGTAAAATCATGTTTAAAGCAATGTTCAGGCTACAGCTAGTGAAGTACTGGTACGAGAGTTTATAAAAGACACTATGAGACAACTTAGTTGTTTTCAACTGTAACACTAGAATTTTAAACAGTTTTCCAAGAAGATTGTCTAAATTCATGTTTTCAGGAGGTTTAAACAATTCATTCAGTACAACACTTGAATGATTGATAATAGGAGAAACTATGAGTCTATTTAGACTGTTTTTTCATGAACATAGTGTAAAATCCATGTTCAAAGCAATGTTCAGGCTACAGCTAGTGAAGTGCTGGTGCTAGAGATTATATAAGACACGAGGTCTAAAATCGAGTTTTCAGAAGCTTTTTACAGTTGTCTTGCACAGTTCTAGAAATATTGACAATATTATACACTATGTGGCTTACTAAACATTTTTCCATGAACATTAGCTAAAATCATCTTTAAGGCAATGTTCAAGTTAAATATTGTGCAATACTGGCAGGAGAGATTATGATAGACACTATGGACAACTTAGTTGGGTTACAACTGTAAGCCTGATTTTTAAACACATTTTTCATGAACATAGTGTAAAATCATGTTTAAAGCAATGTTCAGGCTACAGCTAGTGAAGTACTGGTGCTAGAGATTATATAAGACACAAGGTCTAAAATCGAGTTTTCAGAAGCTTTTTACAGTTCTAGAAATATTGACAATATTATACACTATGTGGCTTACTAAACATTTTTCCATGAACATTACCTAAAATCATCTTTAAGGCAATGTTCAAGTTAAATATTGTGCAATACTGGCAGGAGAGATTATGATAGACACTATGGACAACTTAGTTGGGTTACAACTGTAAGCCTGATTTTTAAACACATTTTTCATGAACATAGTGTAAAATCATGTTTAAAGCAATGTTCAGGCTACAGCTAGTGAAGTACTGGTACGAGAGTTTATAAAAGACACTATGAGACAACTTAGTTGTTTTCAACTGTAACACTAGAATTTTAAACAGTTTTCCAAGAACATTGTCTAAACTCATGTTTTCAGGAGGTTTAAACAATTCATTCAGTACAACACTTGAATGATTGATAATAGGAGAAACTATGAGTCTTTTTAAACAGTTTTCAATGGACATGGTCTGAAATCATGTTTATGGCAATGTTCAGGCTACAGCTAGTGAAGTACTGGTACGAGAGTTCATAAAAGACACTATGAGACAACAGTTGTTTTCCAACTGTAACACTAGAATTTTAAACAGTTTTCCAAGAACATTGTCTAAATTCATGTTTTCAGGAGGTTTAAACAATTCATTCAGTACAACACTTGAATGATTGATAATAGGAGAAACTATGAGTCTTTTTAAACTGTTTTTAATGGACATGGTCTGAAATTATGTTTATGGCAATGATCAGGCTACAGCTAGTGAAGTACTGTTACGAGAGTTTATAAAAGACACTATGAGACAACTTTGTTGTTTTCCAACTGTAACACTAAAATTTTAAACAGTTTTCCATGAACATTACCTAAAATCATCTTTAAGGCTATGTTCAATTTAAATATTGTGCAATACTGGCAGGAGAGATTATGAGAGACACTATGGACAATTTAGTTGGGTTTCAACTGTAAGCTTTATTTTTAAACCGATTTTCATGAACATAGTCTAAAATCATGTTTAAAGCAATGTTCAGGTTACAGCTAGTGAAGTACTGGTACCTGGTGTTTATAAAAGACACTATGAGACAACTTAGTTGTTTTCAACTGTAACACTAGAATTTTAAACAGTTTTCCAAGAACATTGTCTAAATTCATGTTTTCAGGAGGTATAAACAAGTCAATAAGTAAAACTTTGGAATGATGATAATGGGAGAAACTATGAGTCTTTTTAAACAGTTTTCAATGGACATGGTCTGAAATCAGGTTTATGGCAATGTTCAAGTAAAATAAAGTGCAATACTGGTAGGAGAGATTGAGAGACACTATGGACAATTTAGTTGGGTTTCAACTGTAAGCTTTATTTTTAAACCGTTTTTCATGAACATTGTCTAAATTCATGTTTTCAGGAGGTTTAAACAATTCCATCAGTACAACACTTGAATGATTGATAATAGGAGAAACTATGAGTCTTTTTAGACTGTTTTGTCATGAAAATAGTGTAAAATCAATGTTTAAAGCAATGTTCAGGCTACAGCTAGTGAAGTACTGGTGCTAGAGATTATATAAGACACGAGGTCTAAAATCGAGTTTTCAGAAGCTTTTTACAGTTGTCTTGCACAGTTCTAGAAATATTGACAATATTATACACTATGTGGCTTACTAAACATTTTTCCATGAACATTAGCTAAAATCATCTTTAAGGCAATGTTCACGTTAAATATTGTGCAATACTGGCAGGAGAGATTATGATAGACACTATGGTCAACTTAGTTGGGTTACAACTGTAAGCCTGATTTTTAAACACATTTTTCATGAACATAGTGTAAAATCATGTTTAAAGCAATGTTCAGGCTACAGCTAGTGAAGTACTGGTGCTAGAGATTATATAAGACACGAGGTCTAAAATCGGGTTTTCAGAAGCTTTTTACAGTTGTCTTGCACAGTTCTAGAAATATTGACAATATTATACACTATGTGACTTACTAAACATTTTTCCATGAACATTAGCTAAAATCATCTTTAAGGCAATGTTCAAGTTAAATATTGTGCAATACTGGCAGGAGAGATTATGATAGACACTATGGACAACTTAGTTGGGTTACAACTGTAAGCCTGATTTTTAAACACATTTTTCATGAACATAGTGTAAAATCATGTTTAAAGCAATGTTCAGGCTACAGCTAGTGAAGTACTGGTACGAGAGTTTATAAAAGACACTATGAGAAAACTTAGTTGTTTTCAACTGTAACACTAGAATTTTAAACAGTTTTCCAAGAAGATTGTCTAAATTCATGTTTTCAGGAGGTTTAAACAATTCATTCAGTACAACACTTGAATGATTGATAATAGGAGAAACTATGAGTCTATTTAGACTGTTTTTTCATGAACATAGTGTAAAATCCATGTTTAAAGCAATGTTCAGGCTACAGCTAGTGAAGTGCTGGTGCTAGAGATTATATAAGACACGAGGTCTAAAATCGAGTTTTCAGAAGCTTTTTACAGTTGTCTTGCACAGTTCTAGAAATATTGACAATATTATACACTATGTGGCTTACTAAACATTTTTCCATGAACATTAGCTAAAATCATCTTTAAGGCAATGTTCAAGTTAAATATTGTGCAATACTGGCAGGAGAGATTATGATAGACACTATGGACAACTTAGTTGGGTTACAACTGTAAGCCTGATTTTTAAACACATTTTTCATGAACATAGTGTAAAATCATGTTTAAAGCAATGTTCAGGCTACAGCTAGTGAAGTACTGGTGCTAGAGATTATATAAGACACGAGGTCTAAAATCGAGTTTTCAGAAGCTTTTTACAGTTGTCTTGCACAGTTCTAGAAATATTGACAATATTATACACTATGTGACTTACTAAACATTTTTCCATGAACATTAGCTAAAATCATCTTTAAGGCAATGTTCAAGTTAAATATTGTGCAATACTGGCAGGAGAGATTATGATAGACACTATGGACAACTTAGTTGGGTTACAACTGTAAGCCTGATTTTTAAACACATTTTTCATGAACATAGTGTAAAATCATGTTTAAAGCAATGTTCAGGCTACAGCTAGTGAAGTACTGGTACGAGAGTTTATAAAAGACACTATGAGACAACTTAGTTGTTTTCAACTGTAACACTAGAATTTTAAACAGTTTTCCAAGAAGATTGTCTAAATTCATGTTTTCAGGAGGTTTAAACAATTCATTCAGTACAACACTTGAATGATTGATAATAGGAGAAACTATGAGTCTATTTAGACTGTTTTTTCATGAACATAGTGTAAAATCCATGTTTAAAGCAATGTTCAGGCTACAGCTAGTGAAGTGCTGGTGCTAGAGATTATATAAGACACGAGGTCTAAAATCGAGTTTTCAGAAGCTTTTTACAGTTGTCTTGCACAGTTCTAGAAATATTGACAATATTATACACTATGTGGCTTACTAAACATTTTTCCATGAACATTAGCTAAAATCATCTTTAAGGCAATGTTCAAGTTAAATATTGTGCAATACTGGCAGGAGAGATTATGATAGACAGTATGGACAACTTAGTTGGGTTACAACTGTAAGCCTGATTTTTAAACACATTTTTCATGGACATAGTGTAAAATCATGTTTAAAGCAATGTTCAGGCTACAGCTAGTGAAGTACTGGTGCTAGAGATTATATAAGACACGAGGTCTAAAATCGAGTTTTCAGAAGCTTTTTACAGTTGTCTTGCACAGTTCTAGAAATATTGACAATATTATACACTATGTGGCTTACTAAACATTTTTCCATGAACATTAGCTAAAATCATCTTTAAGGCAATGTTCAAGTTAAATATTGTGCAATACTGGCAGGAGAGATTATGATAGACACTATGGACAACTTAGTTGGGTTACAACTGTAAGCCTGATTTTTAAACACATTTTTCATGAACATAGTGTAAAATCATGTTTAAAGCAATGTTCAGGCTACAGCTAGTGAAGTACTGGTGCTAGAGATTATATAAGACACAAGGTCTAAAATCGAGTTTTCAGAAGCTTTTTACAGTTCTAGAAATATTGACAATATTATACACTATGTGGCTTACTAAACATTTTTCCATGAACATTACCTAAAATCATCTTTAAGGCAATGTTCAAGTTAAATATTGTGCAATACTGGCAGGAGAGATTATGATAGACACTATGGACAACTTAGTTGGGTTACAACTGTAAGCCTGATTTTTAAACACATTTTTCATGAACATAGTGTAAAATCATGTTTAAAGCAATGTTCAGGCTACAGCTAGTGAAGTACTGGTACGAGAGTTTATAAAAGACACTATGAGACAACTTAGTTGTTTTCAACTGTAACACTAGAATTTTAAACAGTTTTCCAAGAACATTGTCTAAACTCATGTTTTCAGGAGGTTTAAACAATTCATTCAGTACAACACTTGAATGATTGATAATAGGAGAAACTATGAGTCTTTTTAAACAGTTTTCAATGGACATGGTCTGAAATCATGTTTATGGCAATGTTCAGGCTACAGCTAGTGAAGTACTGGTACGAGAGTTCATAAAATACACTATGAGACAACAGTTGTTTTCCAACTGTAACACTAGAATTTTAAACAGTTTTCCAAGAACATTGTCTAAATTCATGTTTTCAGGAGGTTTAAACAATTCATTCAGTACAACACTTGAATGATTGATAATAGGAGAAACTATGAGTCTTTTTAAACTGTTTTTAATGGACATGGTCTGAAATTATGTTTATGGCAATGATCAGGCTACAGCTAGTGAAGTACTGTTACGAGAGTTTATAAAAGACACTATGAGACAACTTTGTTGTTTTCCAACTGTAACACTAAAATTTTAAACAGTTTTCCATGAACATTACCTAAAATCATCTTTAAGGCTATGTTCAATTTAAATATTGTGCAATACTGGCAGGAGAGATTATGAGAGACACTATGGACAATTTAGTTGGGTTTCAACTGTAAGCTTTATTTTTAAACCGATTGTCATGAACATAGTCTAAAATCATGTTTAAAGCAATGTTCAGGTTACAGCTAGTGAAGTACTGGTACCTGGTGTTTATAAAAGACACTATGAGACAACTTAGTTGTTTTCAACTGTAACACTAGAATTTTAAACAGTTCTCCAAGAACATTGTCTAAATTCATGTTTTCAGGAGGTATAAACAAGTCAATAAGTAAAACTTTGGAATGATGATAATGGGAGAAACTATGAGTCTTTTTAAACAGTTTTCAATGGACATGGTCTGAAATCAGGTTTATGGCAATGTTCAAGTAAAATAAAGTGCAATACTGGTAGGAGAGATTGAGAGACACTATGGACAATTTAGTTGGGTTTCAACTGTAAGCTTTATTTTTAAACCGTTTTTCATGAACATTGTCTAAATTCATGTTTTCAGGAGGTTTAAACAATTCCATCAGTACAACACTTGAATGATTGATAATAGGAGAAACTATGAGTCTTTTTAGACTGTTTTTTCATGAAAATAGTGTAAAATCAATGTTTAAAGCAATGTTCAGGCTACAGCTAGTGAAGTACTGGTGCTAGAGATTATATAAGACACGAGGTCTAAAATCGAGTTTTCAGAAGCTTTTTACAGTTGTCTTGCACAGTTCTAGAAATATTGACAATATTATACACTATGTGGCTTACTAAACATTTTTCCATGAACATTAGCTAAAATCATCTTTAAGGCAATGTTCACGTTAAATATTGTGCAATACTGGCAGGAGAGATTATGATAGACACTATGGTCAACTTAGTTGGGTTACAACTGTAAGCCTGATTTTTAAACACATTTTTCATGAACATAGTGTAAAATCATGTTTAAAGCAATGTTCAGGCTACAGCTAGTGAAGTACTGGTGCTAGAGATTATATAAGACACGAGGTCTAAAATCGAGTTTTCAGAAGCTTTTTACAGTTGTCTTGCACAGTTCTAGAAATATTGACAATATTATACACTATGTGACTTACTAAACATTTTTCCATGAACATTAGCTAAAATCATCTTTAAGGCAATGTTCAAGTTAAATATTGTGCAATACTGGCAGGAGAGATTATGATAGACACTATGGACAACTTAGTTGGGTTACAACTGTAAGCCTGATTTTTAAACACATTTTTCATGAACATAGTGTAAAATCATGTTTAAAGCAATGTTCAGGCTACAGCTAGTGAAGTACTGGTACGAGAGTTTATAAAAGACACTATGAGACAACTTAGTTGTTTTCAACTGTAACACTAGAATTTTAAACAGTTTTCCAAGAAGATTGTCTAAATTCATGTTTTCAGGAGGTTTAAACAATTCATTCAGTACAACACTTGAATGATTGATAATAGGAGAAACTATGAGTCTATTTAGACTGTTTTTTCATGAACATAGTGTAAAATCCATGTTTAAAGCAATGTTCAGGCTACAGCTAGTGAAGTGCTGGTGCTAGAGATTATATAAGACACGAGGTCTAAAATCGAGTTTTCAGAAGCTTTTTACAGTTGTCTTGCACAGTTCTAGAAATATTGACAATATTATACACTATGTGGCTTACTAAACATTTTTCCATGAACATTAGCTAAAATCATCTTTAAGGCAATGTTCAAGTTAAATATTGTGCAATACTGGCAGGAGAGATTATGATAGACACTATGGACAACTTAGTTGGGTTACAACTGTAAGCCTGATTTTTAAACACATTTTTCATGGACATAGTGTAAAATCATGTTTAAAGCAATGTTCAGGCTACAGCTAGTGAAGTACTGGTGCTAGAGATTATATAAGACACGAGGTCTAAAATCGAGTTTTCAGAAGCTTTTTACAGTTGTCTTGCACAGTTCTAGAAATATTGACAATATTATACACTATGTGGCTTACTAAACATTTTTCCATGAACATTAGCTAAAATCATCTTTAAGGCAATGTTCAAGTTAAATATTGTGCAATACTGGCAGGAGAGATTATGATAGACACTATGGACAACTTAGTTGGGTTACAACTGTAAGCCTGATTTTTAAACACATTTTTCATGAACATAGTGTAAAATCATGTTTAAAGCAATGTTCAGGCTACAGCTAGTGAAGTACTGGTGCTAGAGATTATATAAGACACAAGGTCTAAAATCGAGTTTTCAGAAGCTTTTTACAGTTCTAGAAATATTGACAATATTATACACTATGTGGCTTACTAAACATTTTTCCATGAACATTACCTAAAATCATCTTTAAGGCAATGTTCAAGTTAAATATTGTGCAATACTGGCAGGAGAGATTATGATAGACACTATGGACAACTTAGTTGGGTTACAACTGTAAGCCTGATTTTTAAACACATTTTTCATGAACATAGTGTAAAATCATGTTTAAAGCAATGTTCAGGCTACAGCTAGTGAAGTACTGGTACGAGAGTTTATAAAAGACACTATGAGACAACTTAGTTGTTTTCAACTGTAACACTAGAATTTTAAACAGTTTTCCAAGAAGATTGTCTAAATTCATGTTTTCAGGAGGTTTAAACAATTCATTCAGTACAACACTTGAATGATTGATAATAGGAGAAACTATGAGTCTATTTAGACTGTTTTTTCATGAACATAGTGTAAAATCCATGTTTAAAGCAATGTTCAGGCTACAGCTAGTGAAGTGCTGGTGCTAGAGATTATATAAGACACGAGGTCTAAAATCGAGTTTTCAGAAGCTTTTTACAGTTGTCTTGCACAGTTCTAGAAATATTGACAATATTATACACTATGTGGCTTACTAAACATTTTTCCATGAACATTAGCTAAAATCATCTTTAAGGCAATGTTCAAGTTAAATATTGTGCAATACTGGCAGGAGAGATTATGATAGACACTATGGACAATTTAGTTGGGTTACAACTGTAAGCCTGATTTTTAAACACATTTTTCATGGACATAGTGTAAAATCATGTTTAAAGCAATGTTCAGGCTACAGCTAGTGAAGTACTGGTGCTAGAGATTATATAAGACACGAGGTCTAAAATCGAGTTTTCAGAAGCTTTTTACAGTTGTCTTGCACAGTTCTAGAAATATTGACAATATTATACACTATGTGGCTTACTAAACATTTTTCCATGAACATTAGCTAAAATCATCTTTAAGGCAATGTTCAAGTTAAATATTGTGCAATACTGGCAGGAGAGATTATGATAGACACTATGGACAACTTAGTTGGGTTACAACTGTAAGCCTGATTTTTAAACACATTTTTCATGAACATAGTGTAAAATCATGTTTAAAGCAATGTTCAGGCTACAGCTAGTGAAGTACTGGTGCTAGAGATTATATAAGACACAAGGTCTAAAATCGAGTTTTCAGAAGCTTTTTACAGTTCTAGAAATATTGACAATATTATACACTATGTGGCTTACTAAACATTTTTCCATGAACATTACCTAAAATCATCTTTAAGGCAATGTTCAATTTAAATATTGTGCAATACTGGCAGGAGAGATTATGATAGACACTATGGACAACTTAGTTGGGTTACAACTGTAAGCCTGATTTTTAAACACATTTTTCATGAACATAGTGTAAAATCATGTTTAAAGCAATGTTCAGGCTACAGCTAGTGAAGTACTGGTACGAGAGTTTATAAAAGACACTATGAGACAACTTAGTTGTTTTCAACTGTAACACTAGAATTTTAAACAGTTTTCCAAGAACATTGTCTAAATTCATGTTTTCAGGAGGTTTAAACAATTCATTCAGTACAACACTTGAATGATTGATAATAGGAGAAACTATGAGTCTTTTTAAACAGTTTTCAATGGACATGGTCTGAAATCATGTTTATGGCAATGTTCAGGCTACAGCTAGTGAAGTAATGGTACGAGAGTTCATAAAAGACACTTTGAGACAACAGTTGTTTTCCAACTGTAACACTAGAATTTTAAACAGTTTTCCAAGAACATTGTCTAAATTCATGTTTTCAGGAGGTTTAAACAATTCATTCAGTACAACACTTGAATGATTGATAATAGGAGAAACTATGAGTCTTTTTAAACTGTTTTTAATGGACATGGTCTGAAATCAGGTTTATGGCAATGTTCAAGTAAAATAAAGTGCAATACTGGTAGGAGAGATTGAGAGACACTATGGACAATTTAGTTGGGTTTCAACTGTAAGCTTTATTTTTAAACCGTTTTTCATGAACATTGTCTAAATTCATGTTTTCAGGAGGTTTAAACAATTCCATCAGTACAACACTTGAATGATTGATAATAGGAGAAACTATGAGTCTTTTTAGACTGTTTTTTCATGAAAATAGTGTAAAATCAATGTTTAAAGCAATGTTCAGGCTACAGCTAGTGAAGTACTGGTGCTAGAGATTATATAAGACACGAGGTCTAAAATCGAGTTTTCAGAAGCTTTTTACAGTTGTCTTGCACAGTTCTAGAAATATTGACAATATTATACACTATGTGGCTTACTAAACATTTTTCCATGAACATTAGCTAAAATCATCTTTAAGGCAATGTTCACGTTAAATATTGTGCAATACTGGCAGGAGAGATTATGATAGACACTATGGTCAACTTAGTTGGGTTACAACTGTAAGCCTGATTTTTAAACACATTTTTCATGAACATAGTGTAAAATCATGTTTAAAGCAATGTTCAGGCTACAGCTAGTGAAGTACTGGTACGAGAGTTTATAAAAGACACTATGAGACAACTTAGTTGTTTTCAACTGTAACACTAGAATTTTAAACAGTTTTCCAAGAACATTGTCTAAACTCATGTTTTCAGGAGGTTTAAACAATTCATTCAGTACAACACTTGAATGATTGATAATAGGAGAAACTATGAGTCTTTTTAAACAGTTTTCAATGGACATGGTCTGAAATCATGTTTATGGCAATGTTCAGGCTACAGCTAGTGAAGTACTGGTACGAGAGTTCATAAAAGACACTATGAGACAACAGTTGTTTTCCAACTGTAACACTAGAATTTTAAACAGTTTTCCAAGAACATTGTCTAAATTCATGTTTTCAGGAGGTTTAAACAATTCATTCAGTACAACACTTGAATGATTGATAATAGGAGAAACTATGAGTCTTTTTAAACTGTTTTTAATGGACATGGTCTGAAATTATGTTTATGGCAATGATCAGGCTACAGCTAGTGAAGTACTGTTACGAGAGTTTATAAAAGACACTATGAGACAACTTTGTTGTTTTCCAACTGTAACACTAAAATTTTAAACAGTTTTCCATGAACATTACCTAAAATCATCTTTAAGGCTATGTTCAATTTAAATATTGTGCAATACTGGCAGGAGAGATTATGAGAGACACTATGGACAATTTAGTTGGGTTTCAACTGTAAGCTTTATTTTTAAACCGATTTTCATGAACATAGTCTAAAATCATGTTTAAAGCAATGTTCAGGTTACAGCTAGTGAAGTACTGGTACCTGGTGTTTATAAAAGACACTATGAGACAACTTAGTTGTTTTCAACTGTAACACTAGAATTTTAAACAGTTTTCCAAGAACATTGTCTAAATTCATGTTTTCAGGAGGTATAAACAAGTCAATAAGTAAAACTTTGGAATGATGATAATGGGAGAAACTATGAGTCTTTTTAAACAGTTTTCAATGGACATGGTCTGAAATCAGGTTTATGGCAATGTTCAAGTAAAATAAAGTGCAATACTGGTAGGAGAGATTGAGAGACACTATGGACAATTTAGTTGGGTTTCAACTGTAAGCTTTATTTTTAAACCGTTTTTCATGAACATTGTCTAAATTCATGTTTTCAGGAGGTTTAAACAATTCCATCAGTACAACACTTGAATGATTGATAATAGGAGAAACTATGAGTCTTTTTAGACTGTTTTTTCATGAACATAGTGTAAAATCAATGTTTAAAGCAATGTTCAGGCTACAGCTAGTGAAGTACCGGTGCTAGAGATTATATAAGACACGAGGTCTAAAATCGAGTTTTCAGAAGCTTTTTACAGTTGTCTTGCACAGTTCTAGAAATATTGACAATATTATACACTATGTGGCTTACTAAACATTTTTCCATGAACATTAGCTAAAATCATCTTTAAGGCAATGTTCACGTTAAATATTGTGCAATACTGGCAGGAGAGATTATGATAGACACTATGGTCAACTTAGTTGGGTTACAACTGTAAGCCTGATTTTTAAACACATTTTTCATGAACATAGTGTAAAATCATGTTTAAAGCAATGTTCAGGCTACAGCTAGTGAAGTACTGGTGCTAGAGATTATATAAGACACGAGGTCTAAAATCGAGTTTTCAGAAGCTTTTTACAGTTGTCTTGCACAGTTCTAGAAATATTGACAATATTATACACTATGTGGCTTACTAAACATTTTTCCATGAACATTACCTAAAATCATCTTTAAGGTAATGTTCAAGTTAAATATTGTGCAATACTGGCAGGAGAGATTATGATAGACACTATGGACAACAACTAACAACTATGGTTACAACTGTAAGCCTGATTTTTAAACACATTTTTCATGAACATAGTGTAAAATCATGTTTAAAGCAATGTTCAGGCTACAGCTAGTGAAGTACTGGTACGAGAGTTTATAAAAGACACTATGAGACAACTTAGTTGTTTTCAACTGTAACACTAGAATTTTAAACAGTTTTCCAAGAACATTGTCTAAACTCATGTTTTTAGGAGGTTTAAACAATTCATTCAGTACAACACTTGAATGATTGATAATAGGAGAAACTATGAGTCTTTTTAAACAGTTTTCAATGGACATGGTCTGAAATCATGTTTATGGCAATGTTCAGGCTACAGCTAGTGAAGTACTGGTACGAGAGTTCATAAAAGACACTATGAGACAACTTTGTTGTTTTCCAACTGTAACACTAAAATTTTAAACAGTTTTCCATGAACATTACCTAAAATCATCTTTAAGGCTATGTTCAATTTAAATATTGTGCAATACTGGCAGGAGAGATTATGAGAGACACTATGGACAATTTAGTTGGGTTTCAACTGTAAGCTTTATTTTTAAACCGATTTTCATGAACATAGTCTAAAATCATGTTTAAAGCAATGTTCAGGTTACAGCTAGTGAAGTACTGGTACCTGGTGTTTATAAAAGACACTATGAGACAACTTAGTTGTTTTCAACTGTAACACTAGAATTTTAAACAGTTTTCCAAGAACATTGTCTAAATTCATGTTTTCAGGAGGTATAAACAAGTCAATAAGTAAAACTTTGGAATGATGATAATGGGAGAAACTATGAGTCTTTTTAAACAGTTTTCAATGGACATGGTCTGAAATCAGGTTTATGGCAATGTTCAAGTAAAATAAAGTGCAATACTGGTAGGAGAGATTGAGAGACACTATGGACAATTTAGTTGGGTTTCAACTGTAAGCTTTATTTTTAAACCGTTTTTCATGAACATTGTCTAAATTCATGTTTTCAGGAGGTTTAAACAATTCCATCAGTACAACACTTGAATGATTGATAATAGGAGAAACTATGAGTCTTTTTAGACTGTTTTTTCATGAAAATAGTGTAAAATCAATGTTTAAAGCAATGTTCAGGCTACAGCTAGTGAAGTACTGGTGCTAGAGATTATATAAGACACGAGGTCTAAAATCGAGTTTTCAGAAGCTTTTTACAGTTCTAGAAATATTGACAATATTATACACTATGTGGCTTACTAAACATTTTTCCATGAACATTACCTAAAATCATCTTTAAGGCAATGTTCAAGTTAAATATTGTGCAATACTGGCAGGAGAGATTATGATAGACACTATGGACAATTTAGTTGGGTTACAACTGTAAGCCTGATTTTTAAACACATTTTTCATGAACATAGTGTAAAATCATGTTTAAAGCAATGTTCAGGCTACAGCTAGTGAAGTACTGGTAGGAGAGTTTATAAAAGACACTATGAGACAACTTAGTTGTTTTCAACTGTAACACTAGAATTTTAAACAGTTTTCCAAGAAGATTGTCTAAATTCATGTTTTCAGGAGGTTTAAACAATTCATTCAGTACAACACTTGAATGATTGATAATAGGAGAAACTATGAGTCTATTTAGACTGTTTTTTCATGAACATAGTGTAAAATCCATGTTTAAAGCAATGTTCAGGCTACAGCTAGTGAAGTGCTGGTGCTAGAGATTATATAAGACACGAGGTCTAAAATCGAGTTTTCAGAAGCTTTTTACAGTTGTCTTGCACAGTTCTAGAAATATTGACAATATTATACACTATGTGGCTTACTAAACATTTTTCCATGAACATTAGCTAAAATCATCTTTAAGGCAATGTTCAAGTTAAATATTGTGCAATACTGGCAGGAGAGATTATGATAGACACTATGGACAACTTAGTTGGGTTACAACTGTAAGCCTGATTTATAAACACATTTTTCATGGACATAGTGTAAAATCATGTTTAAAGCAATGTTCAGGCTACAGCTAGTGAAGTACTGGTGCTAGAGATTATATAAGACACGAGGTCTAAAATCGAGTTTTCAGAAGCTTTTTACAGTTGTCTTGCACAGTTCTAGAAATATTGACAATATTATACACTATGTGGCTTACTAAACATTTTTCCATGAACATTAGCTAAAATCATCTTTAAGGCAATGTTCAAGTTAAATATTGTGCAATACTGGCAGGAGAGATTATGATAGACACTATGGACAACTTAGTTGGGTTACAACTGTAAGCCTGATTTTTAAACACATTTTTCATGAACATAGTGTAAAATCATGTTTAAAGCAATGTTCAGGCTACAGCTAGTGAAGTACTGGTGCTAGAGATTATATAAGACACAAGGTCTAAAATCGAGTTTTCAGAAGCTTTTTACAGTTCTAGAAATATTGACAATATTATACACTATGTGGCTTACTAAACATTTTTCCATGAACATTACCTAAAATCATCTTTAAGGCAATGTTCAAGTTAAATATTGTGCAATACTGGCAGGAGAGATTATGATAGACACTATGGACAACTTAGTTGGGTTACAACTGTAAGCCTGATTTTTAAACACATTTTTCATGAACATAGTGTAAAATCATGTTTAAAGCAATGTTCAGGCTACAGCTAGTGAAGTACTGGTAGGAGAGTTTATAAAAGACACTATGAGACAACTTAGTTGTTTTCAACTGTAACACTAGAATTTTAAACAGTTTTCCAAGAAGATTGTCTAAATTCATGTTTTCAGGAGGTTTAAACAATTCATTCAGTACAACACTTGAATGATTGATAATAGGAGAAACTATGAGTCTTTTTAAACTGTTTTTAATGGACATGGTCTGAAATCATGTTTATGGCAATGATCAGGCTACAGCTAGTGAAGTACTGGTACGAGAGTTTATAAAAGACACTATGAGACAACTTTGTTGTTTTCCAACTGTAACACTAAAATTTTAAACAGTTTTCCAAGAACATAACCTAAAATCATGTTTAAGGCAATGTTCAAGTTAAATGATGTGCAATACTGGCAGGAGAGATTATGAGAGACACTATGGACAATTTAGTTGGGTTTCAACTGTAAGCTTTATTTTTAAACTGTTTTTCATGAACATAGTCTAAAATCATGTTTAAAGCAATGTTCAGGCTACAGCTAGTGAAGTACTGGTACGAGAGTTTATATAAGACACTATGAGACAACAGTTGTTTTCCAACTGAAAAACTAGAATTTTAAACAGTTTTCCAAGAACATTGTCTAAATTCATGTTTTCAGGAGGTTTAAACAATTCAATCAGTACAACACTTGAATGATTGATAATAGGAGAAACTATGAGTCTATTTAAACTGTTTTTAATGGACATGGTCTGAAATCATGTTTATGGCAATGTTCAAGTAAAATAAAGTGCAATACTGGTAGGAGAGATTATGAGAGACACTATGGACAACTTAGTTGTGTTTCAACTGTAAGCTTTATTTTTAAACCGTTTTTCATGAACATAGTGTAAAATCAATGTTTAAAGCAATGTTCAGGCTACAGCTAGTGAAGTACTGGTGCTAGAGATTATATAAGACACGAGGTCTAAAATCGAGTTTTCAGAAGCTTTTTAGAGTTGTCTTGCACAGTTCTAGAAATATTGACAATATTAAACACTATGTGGCTTTCTAAACATTTTTCTAAAAACATTACCTAAAATCATGTTTAAGGCAATGTTCAAGTTAAATATTGTGCAATACTGGCAGGAGAGATTATGATAGACACTATGGACAACAACTAACAACTATGGTTACAACTGTAAGCCTGATTTTTAAACACATTTTTCATGAACATAGTGTAAAATCATGTTTAAAGCAATGTTCAGGCTACAGCTAGTGAAGTACTGGTACGAGAGTTTATAAAAGACACTATGAGACAACTTAGTTGTTTTCAACTGTAACACTAGAATTTTAAACAGTTTTCCAAGAAGATTGTCTAAATTCATGTTTTCAGGAGGTTTAAACAATTCATTCAGTACAACACTTGAATGATTGATAATAGGAGAAACTATGAGTCTATTTAGACTGTTTTTTCATGAACATAGTGTAAAATCCATGTTTAAAGCAATGTTCAGGCTACAGCTAGTGAAGTGCTGGTGCTAGAGATTATATAAGACACGAGGTCTAAAATCGAGTTTTCAGAAGCTTTTTACAGTTGTCTTGCACAGTTCTAGAAATATTGACAATATTATACACTATGTGGCTTACTAAACATTTTTCCATGAACATTAGCTAAAATCATCTTTAAGGCAATGTTCAAGTTAAATATTGTGCAATACTGGCAGGAGAGATTATGATAGACACTATGGACAACTTAGTTGGGTTACAACTGTAAGCCTGATTTTTAAACACATTTTTCATGGACATAGTGTAAAATCATGTTTAAAGCAATGTTCAGGCTACAGCTAGTGAAGTACTGGTGCTAGAGATTATATAAGACACGAGGTCTAAAATCGAGTTTTCAGAAGCTTTTTACAGTTGTCTTGCACAGTTCTAGAAATATTGACAATATTATACACTATGTGGCTTACTAAACATTTTTCCATGAACATTAGCTAAAATCATCTTTAAGGCAATGTTCAAGTTAAATATTGTGCAATACTGGCAGGAGAGATTATGATAGACACTATGGACAACTTAGTTGGGTTACAACTGTAAGCCTGATTTTTAAACACATTTTTCATGAACATAGTGTAAAATCATGTTTAAAGCAATGTTCAGGCTACAGCTAGTGAAGTACTGGTGCTAGAGATTATATAAGACACAAGGTCTAAAATCGAGTTTTCAGAAGCTTTTTACAGTTCTAGAAATATTGACAATATTATACACTATGTGGCTTACTAAACATTTTTCCATGAACATTACCTAAAATCATCTTTAAGGCAATGTTCAAGTTAAATATTGTGCAATACTGGCAGGAGAGATTATGATAGACACTATGGACAACTTAGTTGGGTTACAACTGTAAGCCTGATTTTTAAACACATTTTTCATGAACATAGTGTAAAATCATGTTTAAAGCAATGTTCAGGCTACAGCTAGTGAAGTACTGGTGCTAGAGATTATATAAGACACGAGGTCTAAAATCGAGTTTTCAGAAGCTTTTTACAGTTGTCTTGCACAGTTCTAGAAATATTGACAATATTATACACTATGTGGCTTACTAAACATTTTTCCATGAACATTAGCTAAAATCATCTTTAAGGCAATGTTCAAGTTAAATATTGTGCAATACTGGCAGGAGAGATTATGATAGACACTATGGACAACTTAGTTGGGTTACAACTGTAAGCCTGATTTTTAAACACATTTTTCATGAACATAGTGTAAAATCATGTTTAAAGCAATGTTCAGGCTACAGCTAGTGAAGTACTGGTGCTAGAGATTATATAAGACACAAGGTCTAAAATCGAGTTTTCAGAAGCTTTTTACAGTTCTAGAAATATTGACAATATTATACACTATGTGGCTTACTAAACATTTTTCCATGAACATTACCTAAAATCATCTTTAAGGCAATGTTCAAGTTAAATATTGTGCAATACTGGCAGGAGAGATTATGATAGACACTATGGACAACTTAGTTGGGTTACAACTGTAAGCCTGATTTTTAAACACATTTTTCATGAACATAGTGTAAAATCATGTTTAAAGCAATGTTCAGGCTACAGCTAGTGAAGTACTGGTAGGAGAGTTTATAAAAGACACTATGAGACAACTTAGTTGTTTTCAACTGTAACACTAGAATTTTAAACAGTTTTCCAAGAAGATTGTCTAAATTCATGTTTTCAGGAGGTTTAAACAATTCATTCAGTACAACACTTGAATGATTGATAATAGGAGAAACTATGAGTCTTTTTAAACTGTTTTTAATGGACATGGTCTGAAATCATGTTTATGGCAATGATCAGGCTACAGCTAGTGAAGTACTGGTACGAGAGTTTATAAAAGACACTATGAGACAACTTTGTTGTTTTCCAACTGTAACACTAAAATTTTAAACAGTTTTCCAAGAACATAACCTAAAATCATGTTTAAGGCAATGTTCAAGTTAAATGATGTGCAATACTGGCAGGAGAGATTATGAGAGACACTATGGACAATTTAGTTGGGTTTCAACTGTAAGCTTTATTTTTAAACTGTTTTTCATGAACATAGTCTAAAATCATGTTTAAAGCAATGTTCAGGCTACAGCTAGTGAAGTACTGGTACGAGAGTTTATATAAGACACTATGAGACAACAGTTGTTTTCCAACTGAAAAACTAGAATTTTAAACAGTTTTCCAAGAACATTGTCTAAATTCATGTTTTCAGGAGGTTTAAACAATTCAATCAGTACAACACTTGAATGATTGATAATAGGAGAAACTATGAGTCTATTTAAACTGTTTTTAATGGACATGGTCTGAAATCATGTTTATGGCAATGTTCAAGTAAAATAAAGTGCAATACTGGTAGGAGAGATTATGAGAGACACTATGGACAACTTAGTTGTGTTTCAACTGTAAGCTTTATTTTTAAACCGTTTTTCATGAACATAGTGTAAAATCAATGTTTAAAGCAATGTTCAGGCTACAGCTAGTGAAGTACTGGTGCTAGAGATTATATAAGACACGAGGTCTAAAATCGAGTTTTCAGAAGCTTTTTAGAGTTGTCTTGCACAGTTCTAGAAATATTGACAATATTAAACACTATGTGGCTTTCTAAACATTTTTCTAAAAACATTACCTAAAATCATGTTTAAGGCAATGTTCAAGTTAAATATTGTGCAATACTGGCAGGAGAGATTATGATAGACACTATGGACAACAACTAACAACTATGGTTACAACTGTAAGCCTGATTTTTAAACACATTTTTCATGAACATAGTGTAAAATCATGTTTAAAGCAATGTTCAGGCTACAGCTAGTGAAGTACTGGTACGAGAGTTTATAAAAGACACTATGAGACAACTTAGTTGTTTTCAACTGTAACACTAGAATTTTAAACAGTTTTCCAAGAAGATTGTCTAAATTCATGTTTTCAGGAGGTTTAAACAATTCATTCAGTACAACACTTGAATGATTGATAATAGGAGAAACTATGAGTCTATTTAGACTGTTTTTTCATGAACATAGTGTAAAATCCATGTTTAAAGCAATGTTCAGGCTACAGCTAGTGAAGTGCTGGTGCTAGAGATTATATAAGACACGAGGTCTAAAATCGAGTTTTCAGAAGCTTTTTACAGTTGTCTTGCACAGTTCTAGAAATATTGACAATATTATACACTATGTGGCTTACTAAACATTTTTCCATGAACATTAGCTAAAATCATCTTTAAGGCAATGTTCAAGTTAAATATTGTGCAATACTGGCAGGAGAGATTATGATAGACACTATGGACAACTTAGTTGGGTTACAACTGTAAGCCTGATTTTTAAACACATTTTTCATGGACATAGTGTAAAATCATGTTTAAAGCAATGTTCAGGCTACAGCTAGTGAAGTACTGGTGCTAGAGATTATATAAGACACGAGGTCTAAAATCGAGTTTTCAGAAGCTTTTTACAGTTGTCTTGCACAGTTCTAGAAATATTGACAATATTATACACTATGTGGCTTACTAAACATTTTTCCATGAACATTAGCTAAAATCATCTTTAAGGCAATGTTCAAGTTAAATATTGTGCAATACTGGCAGGAGAGATTATGATAGACACTATGGACAACTTAGTTGGGTTACAACTGTAAGCCTGATTTTTAAACACATTTTTCATGAACATAGTGTAAAATCATGTTTAAAGCAATGTTCAGGCTACAGCTAGTGAAGTACTGGTGCTAGAGATTATATAAGACACAAGGTCTAAAATCGAGTTTTCAGAAGCTTTTTACAGTTCTAGAAATATTGACAATATTATACACTATGTGGCTTACTAAACATTTTTCCATGAACATTACCTAAAATCATCTTTAAGGCAATGTTCAAGTTAAATATTGTGCAATACTGGCAGGAGAGATTATGATAGACACTATGGACAACTTAGTTGGGTTACAACTGTAAGCCTGATTTTTAAACACATTTTTCATGAACATAGTGTAAAATCATGTTTAAAGCAATGTTCAGGCTACAGCTAGTGAAGTACTGGTACGAGAGTTTATAAAAGACACTATGAGACAACTTAGTTGTTTTCAACTGTAACACTAGAATTTTAAACAGTTTTCCAAGAACATTGTCTAAACTCATGTTTTCAGGAGGTTTAAACAATTCATTCAGTACAACACTTGAATGATTGATAATAGGAGAAACTATGAGTCTTTTTAAACAGTTTTCAATGGACATGGTCTGAAATCATGTTTATGGCAATGTTCAGGCTACAGCTAGTGAAGTACTGGTACGAGAGTTCATAAAAGACACTATGAGACAACAGTTGTTTTCCAACTGTAACACTAGCATTTTAAACAGTTTTCCAAGAACATTGTCTAAATTCATGTTTTCAGGAGGTTTAAACAATTCATTCAGTACAACACTTGAATGATTGATAATAGGAGAAACTATGAGTCTTTTTAAACTGTTTTTAATGGACATGGTCTGAAATTATGTTTATGGCAATGATCAGGCTACAGCTAGTGAAGTACTGTTACGAGAGTTTATAAAAGACACTATGAGACAACTTTGTTGTTTTCCAACTGTAACACTAAAATTTTAAACAGTTTTCCATGAACATTACCTAAAATCATCTTTAAGGCTATGTTCAATTTAAATATTGTGCAATACTGGCAGGAGAGATTATGAGAGACACTATGGACAATTTAGTTGGGTTTCAACTGTAAGCTTTATTTTTAAACTGTTTTTAATGGACATGGTCTGAAATTATGTTTATGGCAATGATCAGGCTACAGCTAGTGAAGTGCTGGTGCTAGAGATTATATAAGACACGAGGTCTAAAATCGAGTTTTCAGAAGCTTTTTACAGTTGTCTTGCACAGTTCTAGAAATATTGACAATATTATACACTATGTGGCTTACTAAACATTTTTCCATGAACATTAGCTAAAATCATCTTTAAGGCAATGTTCAAGTTAAATATTGTGCAATACTGGCAGGAGAGATTATGATAGACACTATGGACAACTTAGTTGGGTTACAACTGTAAGCCTGATTTTTAAACACATTTTTCATGGACATAGTGTAAAATCATGTTTAAAGCAATGTTCAGGCTACAGCTAGTGAAGTACTGGTGCTAGAGATTATATAAGACACGAGGTCTAAAATCGAGTTTTCAGAAGCTTTTTACAGTTGTCTTGCACAGTTCTAGAAATATTGACAATATTATACACTATGTGGCTTACTAAACATTTTTCCATGAACATTAGCTAAAATCATCTTTAAGGCAATGTTCAAGTTAAATATTGTGCAATACTGGCAGGAGAGATTATGATAGACACTATGGACAACTTAGTTGGGTTACAACTGTAAGCCTGATTTTTAAACACATTTTTCATGAACATAGTGTAAAATCATGTTTAAAGCAATGTTCAGGCTACAGCTAGTGAAGTACTGGTGCTAGAGATTATATAAGACACAAGGTCTAAAATCGAGTTTTCAGAAGCTTTTTA
Organism: Thymallus thymallus; assembly: GCA_023634145.1. Classification (NCBI taxonomy): domain Eukaryota; kingdom Metazoa; phylum Chordata; class Actinopteri; order Salmoniformes; family Salmonidae; genus Thymallus; species Thymallus thymallus. Next base: position 14,733,950 of record CM042418.1, read on the forward strand.
CAGTTCTAGAAATATTGACAATATTATACACTATGTGGCTTACTAAAAATTTTTCCATGAACATTAGCTAAAATCATCTTTAAGGCAATGTTCAAGTTAAATATTGTGCAATACTGGCAGGAGAGATTATGATAGACACTATGGACAACTTAGTTGGGTTACAACTGTAAGCCTGATTTTTAAACACATTTTTCATGAACATAGTGTAAAATCATGTTTAAAGCAATGTTCAGGCTACAGCTAGTGAAGTACTGGTACGAGAGTTTATAAAAGACACTATGAGACAACTTAGTTGTTTTCAACTGTAACACTAGAATTTTAAACAGTTTTCCAAGAACATTGTCTAAACTCATGTTTTCAGGAGGTTTAAACAATTCATTCAGTACAACACTTGAATGATTGATAATAGGAGAAACTATGAGTCTTTTTAAACAGTTTTCAATGGACATGGTCTGAAATCATGTTTATGGCAATGTTCAGGCTACAGCTAGTGAAGTACTGGTACGAGAGTTCATAAAAGACACTATGAGACAACAGTTGTTTTCCAACTGTAACACTAGAATTTTAAACAGTTTTCCAAGAACATTGTCTAAATTCATGTTTTCAGGAGGTTTAAACAATTCATTCAGTACAACACTTGAATGATTGATAATAGGAGAAACTATGAGTCTTTTTAAACTGTTTTTAATGGACATGGTCTGAAATCAGGTTTATGGCAATGTTCAAGTAAAATAAAGTGCAATACTGGTAGGAGAGATTGAGAGACACTATGGACAATTTAGTTGGGTTTCAACTGTAAGCTTTATTTTTAAACCGTTTTTCATGAACATTGTCTAAATTCATGTTTTCAGGAGGTTTAAACAATTCCATCAGTACAACACTTGAATGATTGATAATAGGAGAAACTATGAGTCTTTTTAGACTGTTTTTTCATGAAAATAGTGTAAAATCAATATTTAAAGCAATGTTCAGGCTACAGCTAGTGAAGTACTGGTGCTAGAGATTATATAAGACACGAGGTCTAAAATCGAGTTTTCAGAAGCTTTTTACAGTTGTCTTGCACAGTTCTAGAAATATTGACAATATTATACACTATGTGGCTTACTAAACATTTTTCCATGAACATTAGCTAAAATCATCTTTAAGGCAATGTTCACGTTAAATATTGTGCAATACTGGCAGGAGAGATTATGATAGACACTATGGTCAACTTAGTTGGGTTACAACTGTAAGCCTGATTTTTAAACACATTTCTCATGAACATAGTGTAAAATCATGTTTAAAGCAATGTTCAGGCTACAGCTAGTGAAGTACTGGTACGAGAGTTTATAAAAGACACTATGAGACAACTTAGTTGTTTTCAACTGTAACACTAGAATTTTAAACAGTTTTCCAAGAACATTGTCTAAACTCATGTTTTCAGGAGGTTTAAACAATTCATTCAGTACAACACTTGAATGATTGATAATAGGAGAAACTATGAGTCTTTTTAAACAGTTTTCAATGGACATGGTCTGAAATCATGTTTATGGCAATGTTCAGGCTACAGCTAGTGAAGTACTGGTACGAGAGTTCATAAAAGACACTATGAGACAACAGTTGTTTTCCAACTGTAACACTAGAATTTTAAACAGTTTTCCAAGAACATTGTCTAAATTCATGTTTTCAGGAGGTTTAAACAATTCATTCAGTACAACACTTGAATGATTGATAATAGGAGAAACTATGAGTCTTTTTAAACTGTTTTTAATGGACATGGTCTGAAATTATGTTTATGGCAATGATCAGGCTACAGCTAGTGAAGTACTGTTACGAGAGTTAATAAAAGACACTATGAGACAACTTTGTTGTTTTCCAACTGTAACACTAAAATTTTAAACAGTTTTCCATGAACATTACCTAAAATCATCTTTAAGGCTATGTTCAATTTAAATATTGTGCAATACTGGCAGGAGAGATTATGAGAGACACTATGGACAATTTAGTTGGGTTTCAACTGTAAGCTTTATTTTTAAACCGATTTTCATGAACATAGTCTAAAATCATGTTTAAAGCAATGTTCAGGTTACAGCTAGTGAAGTACTGGTACCTGGTGTTTATAAAAGACACTATGAGACAACTTAGTTGTTTTCAACTGTAACACTAGAATTTTAAACAGTTTTCCAAGAACATTGTCTAAATTCATGTTTTCAGGAGGTATAAACAAGTCAATAAGTAAAACTTTGGAATGATGATAATGGGAGAAACTATGAGTCTTTTTAAACAGTTTTCAATGGACATGGTCTGAAATCAGGTTTATGGCAATGTTCAAGTAAAATAAAGTGCAATACTGGTAGGAGAGATTGAGAGACACTATGGACAATTTAGTTGGGTTTCAACTGTAAGCTTTATTTTTAAACCGTTTTTCATGAACATTGTCTAAATTCATGTTTTCAGGAGGTTTAAACAATTCCATCAGTACAACACTTGAATGATTGATAATAGGAGAAACTATGAGTCTTTTTAGACTGTTTTTTCATGAACATAGTGTAAAATCAATGTTTAAAGCAATGTTCAGGCTACAGCTAGTGAAGTACCGGTGCTAGAGATTATATAAGACACGAGGTCTAAAATCGAGTTTTCAGAAGCTTTTTACAGTTGTCTTGCACAGTTCTAGAAATATTGACAATATTATACACTATGTGGCTTACTAAACATTTTTCCATGAACATTAGCTAAAATCATCTTTAAGGCAATGTTCACGTTAAATATTGTGCAATACTGGCAGGAGAGATTATGATAGACACTATGGTCAACTTAGTTGGGTTACAACTGTAAGCCTGATTTTTAAACACATTTTTCATGAACATAGTGTAAAATCATGTTTAAAGCAATGTTCAGGCTACAGCTAGTGAAGTACTGGTGCTAGAGATTATATAAGACACGAGGTCTAAAATCGAGTTTTCAGAAGCTTTTTACAGTTCTAGAAATATTGACAATATTATACACTATGTGGCTTACTAAACATTTTTCCATGAACATTACCTAAAATCATCTTTAAGGCAATGTTCAAGTTAAATATTGTGCAATACTGGCAGGAGAGATTATGATAGACACTATGGACAATTTAGTTGGGTTACAACTGTAAGCCTGATTTTTAAACACATTTTTCATGAACATAGTGTAAAATCATGTTTAAAGCAATGTTCAGGCTACAGCTAGTGAAGTACTGGTACGAGAGTTTATAAAAGACACTATGAGACAACTTAGTTGTTTTCAACTGTAACACTAGAATTTTAAACAGTTTTCCAAGAAGATTGTCTAAATTCATGTTTTCAGGAGGTTTAAACAATTCATTCAGTACAACACTTGAATGATTGATAATAGGAGAAACTATGAGTCTTTTTAAACTGTTTTTAATGGACATGGTCTGAAATCATGTTTATGGCAATGATCAGGCTACAGCTAGTGAAGTACTGGTACGAGAGTTTATAAAAGAAACTATGAGACAACTTTGTTGTTTTCCAACTGTAACACTAAAATTTTAAACAGTTTTCCAAGAACATAACCTAAAATCATGTTTAAGGCAATGTTCAAGTTAAATGATGTGCAATACTGGCAGGAGAGATTATGAGAGACACTATGGACAATTTAGTTGGGTTTCAACTGTAAGCTTTATTTTTAAACTGTTTTTCATGAACATAGTCTAAAATCATGTTTAAAGCAATGTTCAGGCTACAGCTAGTGAAGTACTGGTACGAGAGTTTATATAAGACACTATGAGACAACAGTTGTTTTCCAACTGAAAATCTAGAATTTTAAACAGTTTTCCAAGAACATTGTCTAAATTCATGTTTTCAGGAGGTTTAAACAATTCAATCAGTACAACACTTGAATGATTGATAATAGGAGAAACTATGAGTCTATTTAAACTGTTTTTAATGGACATGGTCTGAAATCATGTTTATGGCAATGTTCAAGTAAAATAAAGTGCAATACTGGTAGGAGAGATTATGAGAGACACTATGGACAACTTAGTTGTGTTTCAACTGTAAGCTTTATTTTTAAACCGTTTTTCATGAACATAGTGTAAAATCAATGTTTAAAGCAATGTTCAGGCTACAGCTAGTGAAGTACTGGTGCTAGAGATTATATAAGACACGAGGTCTAAAATCGAGTTTTCAGAAGCTTTTTACAGTTGTCTTGCACAGTTCTAGAAATATTGACAATATTAAACACTATGTGGCTTTCTAAACATTTTTCTAAGAACATTACCTAAAATCATGTTTAAGGCAATGTTCAAGTTAAATATTGTGCAATACTGGCAGGAGAGATTATGATAGACACTATGGACAACAACTAACAACTATGGTTACAACTGTAAGCCTGATTTTTAAACACATTTTTCATGAACATAGTGTAAAATCATGTTTAAAGCAATGTTCAGGCTACAGCTAGTGAAGTACTGGTACGAGAGTTTATAAAAGACACTATGAGACAACTTAGTTGTTTTCAACTGTAACACTAGAATTTTAAACAGTTTTCCAAGAACATTGTCTAAACTCATGTTTTCAGGAGGTTTAAACAATTCATTCAGTACAACACTTGAATGATTGATAATAGGAGAAACTATGAGTCTTTTTAAACAGTTTTCAATGGACATGGTCTGAAATCATGTTTATGGCAATGTTCAGGCTACAGCTAGTGAAGTACTGGTACGAGAGTTCATAAAAGACACTATGAGACAACAGTTGTTTTCCAACTGTAACACTAGAATTTTAAACAGTTTTCCAAGAACATTGTCTAAATTCATGTTTTCAGGAGGTTTAAACAATTCATTCAGTACAACACTTGAATGATTGATAATAGGAGAAACTATGAGTCTTTTTAAACTGTTTTTAATGGACATGGTCTGAAATTATGTTTATGGCAATGATCAGGCTACAGCTAGTGAAGTACTGTTACGAGAGTTTATAAAAGACACTATGAGACAACTTTGTTGTTTTCCAACTGTAACACTAAAATTTTAAACAGTTTTCCATGAACATTACCTAAAATCATCTTTAAGGCTATGTTCAATTTAAATATTGTGCAATACTGGCAGGAGAGATTATGAGAGACACTATGGACAATTTAGTTGGGTTTCAACTGTAAGCTTTATTTTTAAACCGATTTTCATGAACATAGTCTAAAATCATGTTTAAAGCAATGTTCAGGTTACAGCTAGTGAAGTACTGGTACCTGGTGTTTATAAAAGACACTATGAGACAACTTAGTTGTTTTCAACTGTAACACTAGAATTTTAAACAGTTTTCCAAGAACATTGTCTAAATTCATGTTTTCAGGAGGTATAAACAAGTCAATAAGTAAAACTTTGGAATGATGATAATGGGAGAAACTATGAGTCTTTTTAAACAGTTTTCAATGGACATGGTCTGAAATCAGGTTTATGGCAATGTTCAAGTAAAATAAAGTGCAATACTGGTAGGAGAGATTGAGAGACACTATGGACAATTTAGTTGGGTTTCAACTGTAAGCTTTATTTTTAAACCGTTTTTCATGAACATTGTCTAAATTCATGTTTTCAGGAGGTTTAAACAATTCCATCAGTACAACACTTGAATGATTGATAATAGGAGAAACTATGAGTCTTTTTAGACTGTTTTTTCATGAACATAGTGTAAAATCAATGTTTAAAGCAATGTTCAGGCTACAGCTAGTGAAGTACCGGTGCTAGAGATTATATAAGACACGAGGTCTAAAATCGAGTTTTAAGAAGCTTTTTACAGTTGTCTTGCACAGTTCTAGAAATATTGACAATATTATACACTATGAGGCTTTACTAAACATTTTTCCATGAACATTAGCTAAAATCATCTTTAAGGCAATGTTCAAGTTAAATATTGTGCAATACTGGCAGGAGAGATTATGATAGACACTATGGACAACTTAGTTGGGTTTCAACTGTAAGCCTGATTTTTAAACACATTTTTCATGAACATAGTGTAAAATCATGTTTAAAGCAATGTTCAGGCTAAAGCTAGTGAAGTTCTGGTACGAGAGTTTATAAAAGACACTATGAGACAACTTTGTTGTTTTCCAACTGTAACAATAAAAGTTTAAACAGTTTTCCATGAACATTACCTAAAATCATGTTTAAGTCAATGTTCAAGTTAAATATTGTGCAATACTGGCAGGAGAGATTATGAGCGACACTATGGACAATTTAGTTGGGTTTCAACTGTAAGCTTTATTTTTATAACCGATTTTCATGAACATAGTCTAAAATCATGTTTAAAGCAATGTTCAGGCTACAGCTAGTGAAGTACTGGTACGAGAGTTTATAAAAGACACTATGAGACAACTTTGTTGTTTTCCAACTGTAACAATAAAAGTTTAAACAGTTTTCCATGAACATTGTCTAAATTCATGTTTTCAGGAGGTTTAAACAAGTCAATCAGTAAAACACTTGAATGATTGATAATAGGAGAAACTATGAGTCTTTTTAGACTGTTTTTTCATGAACATAGTGTAAAATCAATGTTTAAAGCAATGTTCAGGCTACAGCTAGTGAAGTACTGGTGCTAGAGATTATATAAGACACGAGGTCTAAAATCGAGTTTTCAGAAGCTTTTTACAGTTGTCTTGCACAGTTCTAGAAATATTGACAATATTATACACTATGTGACTTACTAAACATTTTTCCATGAACATTAGCTAAAATCATCTTTAAGGCAATGTTCAAGTTAAATATTGTGCAATACTGGCAGGAGAGATTATGATAGACACTATGGACAACTTAGTTGGGTTACAACTGTAAGCCTGATTTTTAAACACATTTTTCATGAACATAGTGTAAAATCATGTTTAAAGCAATGTTCAGGCTACAGCTAGTGAAGTACTGGTACGAGAGTTTATAAAAGACACTATGAGACAACTTAGTTGTTTTCAACTGTAACACTAGAATTTTAAACAGTTTTCCGAGAAGATTGTCTAAATTCATGTTTTCAGGAGGTTTAAACAATTCATTCAGTACAACACTTGAATGATTGATAATAGGAGAAACTATGAGTCTATTTAGACTGTTTTTTCATGAACATAGTGTAAAATCCATGTTTAAAGCAATGTTCAGGCTACAGCTAGTGAAGTGCTGGTGCTAGAGATTATATAAGACACGAGGTCTAAAATCGAGTTTTCAGAAGCTTTTTACAGTTGTCTTGCACAGTTCTAGAAATATTGACAATATTATACACTATGTGGCTTACTAAACATTTTTCCATGAACATTAGCTAAAATCATCTTTAAGGCAATGTTCAAGTTAAATATTGTGCAATACTGGCAGGAGAGATTATGATAGACACTATGGACAACTTAGTTGGGTTACAACTGTAAGCCTGATTTTTAAACACATTTTTCATGGACATAGTGTAAAATCATGTTTAAAGCAATGTTCAGGCTACAGCTAGTGAAGTACTGGTGCTAGAGATTATATAAGACACGAGGTCTAAAATCGAGTTTTCAGAAGCTTTTTACAGTTGTCTTGCACAGTTCTAGAAATATTGACAATATTATACACTATGTGGCTTACTAAACATTTTTCCATGAACATTAGCTAAAATCATCTTTAAGGCAATGTTCAAGTTAAATATTGTGCAATACTGGCAGGAGAGATTATGATAGACACTATGGACAACTTAGTTGGGTTACAACTGTAAGCCTGATTTTTAAACACATTTTTCATGAACATAGTGTAAAATCATGTTTAAAGCAATGTTCAGGCTACAGCTAGTGAAGTACTGGTGCTAGAGATTATATAAGACACAAGGTCTAAAATCGAGTTTTCAGAAGCTTTTTACAGTTCTAGAAATATTGACAATATTATACACTATGTGGCTTACTAAACATTTTTCCATGAACATTACCTAAAATCATCTTTAAGGCAATGTTCAAGTTAAATATTGTGCAATACTGGCAGGAGAGATTATGATAGACACTATGGACAACTTAGTTGGGTTACAACTGTAAGCCTGATTTTTAAACACATTTTTCATGGACATAGTGTAAAATCATGTTTAAAGCAATGTTCAGGCTACAGCTAGTGAAGTACTGGTACGAGAGTTTATAAAAGACACTATGAGACAACTTAGTTGTTTTCAACTGTAACACTAGAATTTTAAACAGTTTTCCAAGAACATTGTCTAAATTCATGTTTTCAGGAGGTATAAACAAGTCAATAAGTAAAACTTTGGAATGATGATAATGGGAGAAACTATGAGTCTTTTTAAACAGTTTTCAATGGACATGGTCTGAAATCAGGTTTATGGCAATGTTCAAGTAAAATAAAGTGCAATACTGGTAGGAGAGATTGAGAGACACTATGGACAATTTAGTTGGGTTTCAACTGTAAGCTTTATTTTTAAACCGTTTTTCATGAACATTGTCTAAATTCATGTTTTCAGGAGGTTTAAACAATTCCATCAGTACAACACTTGAATGATTGATAATAGGAGAAACTATGAGTCTTTTTAGACTGTTTTTTCATGAACATAGTGTAAAATCAATGTTTAAAGCAATGTTCAGGCTACAGCTAGTGAAGTACCGGTGCTAGAGATTATATAAGACACGAGGTCTAAAATCGAGTTTTAAGAAGCTTTTTACAGTTGTCTTGCACAGTTCTAGAAATATTGACAATATTATACACTATGAGGCTTACTAAACATTTTTCCATGAACATTACCTAAAATCATCTTTAAGGCAATGTTCAAGTTAAATATTGTGCAATACTGGCAGGAGAGATTATGATAGACACTATGGACAACTTAGTTGGGTTTCAACTGTAAGCCTGATTTTTAAACACATTTTTCATGAACATAGTGTAAAATCATGTTTAAAGCAATGTTCAGGCTAAAGCTAGTGAAGTTCTGGTACGAGAGTTTATAAAAGACACTATGAGACAACTTTGTTGTTTTCCAACTGTAACAATAAAAGTTTAAACAGTTTTCCATGAACATTACCTAAAATCATGTTTAAGTCAATGTTCAAGTTAAATATTGTGCAATACTGGCAGGAGAGATTATGAGAGACACTATGGACAATTTAGTTGGGTTTCAACTGTAAGCTTTATTTTTATAACCGATTTTCATGAACATAGTCTAAAATCATGTTTAAAGCAATGTTCAGGCTACAGCTAGTGAAGTACTGGTACGAGAGTTTATAAAAGACACTATGAGACAACTTTGTTGTTTTCCAACTGTAACAATAAAAGTTTAAACAGTTTTCCATGAACATTGTCTAAATTCATGTTTTCAGGAGGTTTAAACAAGTCAATCAGTAAAACACTTGAATGATTGATAATAGGAGAAACTATGAGTCTTTTTAGACTGTTTTTTCATGAACATAGTGTAAAATCAATGTTTAAAGCAATGTTCAGGCTACAGCTAGTGAAGTACCGGTGCTAGAGATTATATAAGACACGAGGTCTAAAATCGAGTTTTCAGAAGCTTTTTACAGTTGTCTTGCACAGTTCTAGAAATATTGACAATATTATACACTATGTGGCTTACTAAACATTTTTCCATGAACATTAGCTAAAATCATCTTTAAGGCAATGTTCAAGTTAAATATTGTGCAATACTGGCAGGAGAGATTATGATAGACACTATGGACAACTTAGTTGGGTTACAACTGTAAGCCTGATTTTTAAACACATTTTTCATGGACATAGTGTAAAATCATGTTTAAAGCAATGTTCAGGCTACAGCTAGTGAAGTACTGGTACGAGAGTTTATAAAAGACACTATGAGACAACTTAGTTGTTTTCAACTGTAACACTAGAATTTTAAACAGTTTTCCAAGAACATTGTCTAAATTCATGTTTTCAGGAGGTATAAACAAGTCAATAAGTAAAACTTTGGAATGATGATAATGGGAGAAACTATGAGTCTTTTTAAACAGTTTTCAATGGACATGGTCTGAAATCAGGTTTATGGCAATGTTCAAGTAAAATAAAGTGCAATACTGGTAGGAGAGATTGAGAGACACTATGGACAATTTAGTTGGGTTTCAACTGTAAGCTTTATTTTTAAACCGTTTTTCATGAACATTGTCTAAATTCATGTTTTCAGGAGGTTTAAACAATTCCATCAGTACAACACTTGAATGATTGATAATAGGAGAAACTATGAGTCTTTTTAGACTGTTTTTTCATGAACATAGTGTAAAATCAATGTTTAAAGCAATGTTCAGGCTACAGCTAGTGAAGTACCGGTGCTAGAGATTATATAAGACACGAGGTCTAAAATCGAGTTTTAAGAAGCTTTTTACAGTTGTCTTGCACAGTTCTAGAAATATTGACAATATTATACACTATGAGGCTTACTAAACATTTTTCCATGAACATTACCTAAAATCATCTTTAAGGCAATGTTCAAGTTAAATATTGTGCAATACTGGCAGGAGAGATTATGATAGACACTATGGACAACTTAGTTGGGTTACAACTGTAAGCCTGATTTTTAAACACATTTTTCATGAACATAGTGTAAAATCATGTTTAAAGCAATGTTCAGGCTACAGCTAGTGAAGTACTGGTACGAGAGTTTATAAAAGACACTATGAGACAACTTAGTTGTTTTCAACTGTAACACTAGAATTTTAAACAGTTTTCCAAGAAGATTGTCTAAATTCATGTTTTCAGGAGGTTTAAACAATTCATTCAGTACAACACTTGAATGATTGATAATAGGAGAAACTATGAGTCTATTTAGACTGTTTTTTCATGAACATAGTGTAAAATCCATGTTTAAAGCAATGTTCAGGCTACAGCTAGTGAAGTGCTGGTGCTAGAGATTATATAAGACACGAGGTCTAAAATCGAGTTTTCAGAAGCTTTTTACAGTTGTCTTGCACAGTTCTAGAAATATTGACAATATTATACACTATGTGGCTTACTAAACATTTTTCCATGAACATTAGCTAAAATCATCTTTAAGGCAATGTTCAAGTTAAATATTGTGCAATACTGGCAGGAGAGATTATGATAGACACTATGGACAACTTAGTTGGGTTACAACTGTAAGCCTGATTTTTAAACACATTTTTCATGGACATAGTGTAAAATCATGTTTAAAGCAATGTTCAGGCTACAGCTAGTGAAGTACTGGTGCTAGAGATTATATAAGACACGAGGTCTAAAATCGAGTTTTCAGAAGCTTTTTACAGTTGTCTTGCACAGTTCTAGAAATATTGACAATATTATACACTATGTGGCTTACTAAACATTTTTCCATGAACATTAGCTAAAATCATCTTTAAGGCAATGTTCAAGTTAAATATTGTGCAATACTGGCAGGAGAGATTATGATAGACACTATGGACAACTTAGTTGGGTTACAACTGTAAGCCTGATTTTTAAACACATTTTTCATGAACATAGTGTAAAATCATGTTTAAAGCAATGTTCAGGCTACAGCTAGTGAAGTACTGGTGCTAGAGATTATATAAGACACAAGGTCTAAAATCGAGTTTTCAGAAGCTTTTTACAGTTCTAGAAATATTGACAATATTATACACTATGTGGCTTACTAAACATTTTTCCATGAACATTACCTAAAATCATCTTTAAGGCAATGTTCAATTTAAATATTGTGCAATACTGGCAGGAGAGATTATGATAGACACTATGGACAACTTAGTTGGGTTACAACTGTAAGCCTGATTTTTAAACACATTTTTCATGAACATAGTGTAAAATCATGTTTAAAGCAATGTTCAGGCTACAGCTAGTGAAGTACTGGTACGAGAGTTTATAAAAGACACTATGAGACAACTTAGTTGTTTTCAACTGTAACACTAGAATTTTAAACAGTTTTCCAAGAACATTGTCTAAATTCATGTTTTCAGGAGGTTTAAACAATTCATTCAGTACAACACTTGAATGATTGATAATAGGAGAAACTATGAGTCTTTTTAAACAGTTTTCAATGGACATGGTCTGAAATCATGTTTATGGCAATGTTCAGGCTACAGCTAGTGAAGTAATGGTACGAGAGTTCATAAAAGACACTTTGAGACAACAGTTGTTTTCCAACTGTAACACTAGAATTTTAAACAGTTTTCCTAGAACATTGTCTAAATTCATGTTTTCAGGAGGTTTAAACAATTCATTCAGTACAACACTTGAATGATTGATAATAGGAGAAACTATGAGTCTTTTTAAACTGTTTTTAATGGACATGGTCTGAAATCAGGTTTATGGCAATGTTCAAGTAAAATAAAGTGCAATACTGGTAGGAGAGATTGAGAGACACTATGGACAATTTAGTTGGGTTTCAACTGTAAGCTTTATTTTTAAACCGTTTTTCATGAACATTGTCTAAATTCATGTTTTCAGGAGGTTTAAACAATTCCATCAGTACAACACTTGAATGATTGATAATAGGAGAAACTATGAGTCTTTTTAGACTGTTTTTTCATGAAAATAGTGTAAAATCAATGTTTAAAGCAATGTTCAGGCTACAGCTAGTGAAGTACTGGTGCTAGAGATTATATAAGACACGAGGTCTAAAATCGAGTTTTCAGAAGCTTTTTACAGTTGTCTTGCACAGTTCTAGAAATATTGACAATATTATACACTATGTGGCTTACTAAACATTTTTCCATGAACATTAGCTAAAATCATCTTTAAGGCAATGTTCACGTTAAATATTGTGCAATACTGGCAGGAGAGATTATGATAGACACTATGGTCAACTTAGTTGGGTTACAACTGTAAGCCTGATTTTTAAACACATTTTTCATGAACATAGTGTAAAATCATGTTTAAAGCAATGTTCAGGCTACAGCTAGTGAAGTACTGGTACGAGAGTTTATAAAAGACACTATGAGACAACTTAGTTGTTTTCAACTGTAACACTAGAATTTTAAACAGTTTTCCAAGAACATTGTCTAAACTCATGTTTTCAGGAGGTTTAAACAATTCATTCAGTACAACACTTGAATGATTGATAATAGGAGAAACTATGAGTCTTTTTAAACAGTTTTCAATGGACATGGTCTGAAATCATGTTTATGGCAATGTTCAGGCTACAGCTAGTGAAGTACTGGTACGAGAGTTCATAAAAGACACTATGAGACAACAGTTGTTTTCCAACTGTAACACTAGAATTTTAAACAGTTTTCCAAGAACATTGTCTAAATTCATGTTTTCAGGAGGTTTAAACAATTCATTCAGTACAACACTTGAATGATTGATAATAGGAGAAACTATGAGTCTTTTTAAACTGTTTTTAATGGACATGGTCTGAAATTATGTTTATGGCAATGATCAGGCTACAGCTAGTGAAGTACTGTTACGAGAGTTTATAAAAGACACTATGAGACAACTTTGTTGTTTTCCAACTGTAACACTAAAATTTTAAACAGTTTTCCATGAACATTACCTAAAATCATCTTTAAGGCTATGTTCAATTTAAATATTGTGCAATACTGGCAGGAGAGATTATGAGAGACACTATGGACAATTTAGTTGGGTTTCAACTGTAAGCTTTATTTTTAAACCGATTTTCATGAACATAGTCTAAAATCATGTTTAAAGCAATGTTCAGGTTACAGCTAGTGAAGTACTGGTACCTGGTGTTTATAAAAGACACTATGAGACAACTTAGTTGTTTTCAACTGTAACACTAGAATTTTAAACAGTTTTCCAAGAACATTGTCTAAATTCATGTTTTCAGGAGGTATAAACAAGTCAATAAGTAAAACTTTGGAATGATGATAATGGGAGAAACTATGAGTCTTTTTAAACAGTTTTCAATGGACATGGTCTGAAATCAGGTTTATGGCAATGTTCAAGTAAAATAAAGTGCAATACTGGTAGGAGAGATTGAGAGACACTATGGACAATTTAGTTGGGTTTCAACTGTAAGCTTTATTTTTAAACCGTTTTTCATGAACATTGTCTAAATTCATGTTTTCAGGAGGTTTAAACAATTCCATCAGTACAACACTTGAATGATTGATAATAGGAGAAACTATGAGTCTTTTTAGACTGTTTTTTCATGAACATAGTGTAAAATCAATGTTTAAAGCAATGTTCAGGCTACAGCTAGTGAAGTACCGGTGCTAGAGATTATATAAGACACGAGGTCTAAAATCGAGTTTTCAGAAGCTTTTTACAGTTGTCTTGCACAGTTCTAGAAATATTGACAATATTATACACTATGTGGCTTACTAAACATTTTTCCATGAACATTAGCTAAAATCATCTTTAAGGCAATGTTCACGTTAAATATTGTGCAATACTGGCAGGAGAGATTATGATAGACACTATGGTCAACTTAGTTGGGTTACAACTGTAAGCCTGATTTTTAAACACATTTTTCATGAACATAGTGTAAAATCATGTTTAAAGCAATGTTCAGGCTACAGCTAGTGAAGTACTGGTGCTAGAGATTATATAAGACACGAGGTCTAAAATCGAGTTTTCAGAAGCTTTTTACAGTTGTCTTGCACAGTTCTAGAAATATTGACAATATTATACACTATGTGGCTTACTAAACATTTTTCCATGAACATTACCTAAAATCATCTTTAAGGTAATGTTCAAGTTAAATATTGTGCAATACTGGCAGGAGAGATTATGATAGACACTATGGACAACAACTAACAACTATGGTTACAACTGTAAGCCTGATTTTTAAACACATTTTTCATGAACATAGTGTAAAATCATGTTTAAAGCAATGTTCAGGCTACAGCTAGTGAAGTACTGGTACGAGAGTTTATAAAAGACACTATGAGACAACTTAGTTGTTTTCAACTGTAACACTAGAATTTTAAACAGTTTTCCAAGAACATTGTCTAAACTCATGTTTTTAGGAGGTTTAAACAATTCATTCAGTACAACACTTGAATGATTGATAATAGGAGAAACTATGAGTCTTTTTAAACAGTTTTCAATGGACATGGTCTGAAATCATGTTTATGGCAATGTTCAGGCTACAGCTAGTGAAGTACTGGTACGAGAGTTCATAAAAGACACTATGAGACAACTTTGTTGTTTTCCAACTGTAACACTAAAATTTTAAACAGTTTTCCATGAACATTACCTAAAATCATCTTTAAGGCTATGTTCAATTTAAATATTGTGCAATACTGGCAGGAGAGATTATGAGAGACACTATGGACAATTTAGTTGGGTTTCAACTGTAAGCTTTATTTTTAAACCGATTTTCATGAACATAGTCTAAAATCATGTTTAAAGCAATGTTCAGGTTACAGCTAGTGAAGTACTGGTACCTGGTGTTTATAAAAGACACTATGAGACAACTTAGTTGTTTTCAACTGTAACACTAGAATTTTAAACAGTTTTCCAAGAACATTGTCTAAATTCATGTTTTCAGGAGGTATAAACAAGTCAATAAGTAAAACTTTGGAATGATGATAATGGGAGAAACTATGAGTCTTTTTAAACAGTTTTCAATGGACATGGTCTGAAATCAGGTTTATGGCAATGTTCAAGTAAAATAAAGTGCAATACTGGTAGGAGAGATTGAGAGACACTATGGACAATTTAGTTGGGTTTCAACTGTAAGCTTTATTTTTAAACCGTTTTTCATGTACATTGTCTAAATTCATGTTTTCAGGAGGTTTAAACAATTCCATCAGTACAACACTTGAATGATTGATAATAGGAGAAACTATGAGTCTTTTTAGACTGTTTTTTCATGAAAATAGTGTAAAATCAATGTTTAAAGCAATGTTCAGGCTACAGCTAGTGAAGTACTGGTGCTAGAGATTATATAAGACACGAGGTCTAAAATCGAGTTTTCAGAAGCTTTTTACAGTTCTAGAAATATTGACAATATTATACACTATGTGGCTTACTAAACATTTTTCCATGAACATTACCTAAAATCATCTTTAAGGCAATGTTCAAGTTAAATATTGTGCAATACTGGCAGGAGAGATTATGATAGACACTATGGACAATTTAGTTGGGTTACAACTGTAAGCCTGATTTTTAAACACATTTTTCATGAACATAGTGTAAAATCATGTTTAAAGCAATGTTCAGGCTACAGCTAGTGAAGTACTGGTAGGAGAGTTTATAAAAGACACTATGAGACAACTTAGTTGTTTTCAACTGTAACACTAGAATTTTAAACAGTTTTCCAAGAAGATTGTCTAAATTCATGTTTTCAGGAGGTTTAAACAATTCATTCAGTACAACACTTGAATGATTGATAATAGGAGAAACTATGAGTCTATTTAGACTGTTTTTTCATGAACATAGTGTAAAATCCATGTTTAAAGCAATGTTCAGGCTACAGCTAGTGAAGTGCTGGTGCTAGAGATTATATAAGACACGAGGTCTAAAATCGAGTTTTCAGAAGCTTTTTACAGTTGTCTTGCACAGTTCTAGAAATATTGACAATATTATACACTATGTGGCTTACTAAACATTTTTCCATGAACATTAGCTAAAATCATCTTTAAGGCAATGTTCAAGTTAAATATTGTGCAATACTGGCAGGAGAGATTATGATAGACACTATGGACAACTTAGTTGGGTTACAACTGTAAGCCTGATTTTTAAACACATTTTTCATGGACATAGTGTAAAATCATGTTTAAAGCAATGTTCAGGCTACAGCTAGTGAAGTACTGGTGCTAGAGATTATATAAGACACGAGGTCTAAAATCGAGTTTTCAGAAGCTTTTTACAGTTGTCTTGCACAGTTCTAGAAATATTGACAATATTATACACTATGTGGCTTACTAAACATTTTTCCATGAACATTAGCTAAAATCATCTTTAAGGCAATGTTCAAGTTAAATATTGTGCAATACTGGCAGGAGAGATTATGATAGACACTATGGACAACTTAGTTGGGTTACAACTGTAAGCCTGATTTTTAAACACATTTTTCATGAACATAGTGTAAAATCATGTTTAAAGCAATGTTCAGGCTACAGCTAGTGAAGTACTGGTGCTAGAGATTATATAAGACACAAGGTCTAAAATCGAGTTTTCAGAAGCTTTTTACAGTTCTAGAAATATTGACAATATTATACACTATGTGGCTTACTAAACATTTTTCCATGAACATTACCTAAAATCATCTTTAAGGCAATGTTCAAGTTAAATATTGTGCAATACTGGCAGGAGAGATTATGATAGACACTATGGACAACTTAGTTGGGTTACAACTGTAAGCCTGATTTTTAAACACATTTTTCATGAACATAGTGTAAAATCATGTTTAAAGCAATGTTCAGGCTACAGCTAGTGAAGTACTGGTAGGAGAGTTTATAAAAGACACTATGAGACAACTTAGTTGTTTTCAACTGTAACACTAGAATTTTAAACAGTTTTCCAAGAAGATTGTCTAAATTCATGTTTTCAGGAGGTTTAAACAATTCATTCAGTACAACACTTGAATGATTGATAATAGGAGAAACTATGAGTCTTTTTAAACTGTTTTTAATGGACATGGTCTGAAATCATGTTTATGGCAATGATCAGGCTACAGCTAGTGAAGTACTGGTACGAGAGTTTATAAAAGACACTATGAGACAACTTTGTTGTTTTCCAACTGTAACACTAAAATTTTAAACAGTTTTCCAAGAACATAACCTAAAATCATGTTTAAGGCAATGTTCAAGTTAAATGATGTGCAATACTGGCAGGAGAGATTATGAGAGACACTATGGACAATTTAGTTGGGTTTCAACTGTAAGCTTTATTTTTAAACTGTTTTTCATGAACATAGTCTAAAATCATGTTTAAAGCAATGTTCAGGCTACAGCTAGTGAAGTACTGGTACGAGAGTTTATATAAGACACTATGAGACAACAGTTGTTTTCCAACTGAAAAACTAGAATTTTAAACAGTTTTCCAAGAACATTGTCTAAATTCATGTTTTCAGGAGGTTTAAACAATTCAATCAGTACAACACTTGAATGATTGATAATAGGAGAAACTATGAGTCTATTTAAACTGTTTTTAATGGACATGGTCTGAAATCATGTTTATGGCAATGTTCAAGTAAAATAAAGTGCAATACTGGTAGGAGAGATTATGAGAGACACTATGGACAACTTAGTTGTGTTTCAACTGTAAGCTTTATTTTTAAACCGTTTTTCATGAACATAGTGTAAAATCAATGTTTAAAGCAATGTTCAGGCTACAGCTAGTGAAGTACTGGTGCTAGAGATTATATAAGACACGAGGTCTAAAATCGAGTTTTCAGAAGCTTTTTAGAGTTGTCTTGCACAGTTCTAGAAATATTGACAATATTAAACACTATGTGGCTTTCTAAACATTTTTCTAAAAACATTACCTAAAATCATGTTTAAGGCAATGTTCAAGTTAAATATTGTGCAATACTGGCAGGAGAGATTATGATAGACACTATGGACAACAACTAACAACTATGGTTACAACTGTAAGCCTGATTTTTAAACACATTTTTCATGAACATAGTGTAAAATCATGTTTAAAGCAATGTTCAGGCTACAGCTAGTGAAGTACTGGTACGAGAGTTTATAAAAGACACTATGAGACAACTTAGTTGTTTTCAACTGTAACACTAGAATTTTAAACAGTTTTCCAAGAAGATTGTCTAAATTCATGTTTTCAGGAGGTTTAAACAATTCATTCAGTACAACACTTGAATGATTGATAATAGGAGAAACTATGAGTCTATTTAGACTGTTTTTTCATGAACATAGTGTAAAATCCATGTTTAAAGCAATGTTCAGGCTACAGCTAGTGAAGTGCTGGTGCTAGAGATTATATAAGACACGAGGTCTAAAATCGAGTTTTCAGAAGCTTTTTACAGTTGTCTTGCACAGTTCTAGAAATATTGACAATATTATACACTATGTGGCTTACTAAACATTTTTCCATGAACATTAGCTAAAATCATCTTTAAGGCAATGTTCAAGTTAAATATTGTGCAATACTGGCAGGAGAGATTATGATAGACACTATGGACAACTTAGTTGGGTTACAACTGTAAGCCTGATTTTTAAACACATTTTTCATGGACATAGTGTAAAATCATGTTTAAAGCAATGTTCAGGCTACAGCTAGTGAAGTACTGGTGCTAGAGATTATATAAGACACGAGGTCTAAAATCGAGTTTTCAGAAGCTTTTTACAGTTGTCTTGCACAGTTCTAGAAATATTGACAATATTATACACTATGTGGCTTACTAAACATTTTTCCATGAACATTAGCTAAAATCATCTTTAAGGCAATGTTCAAGTTAAATATTGTGCAATACTGGCAGGAGAGATTATGATAGACACTATGGACAACTTAGTTGGGTTACAACTGTAAGCCTGATTTTTAAACACATTTTTCATGAACATAGTGTAAAATCATGTTTAAAGCAATGTTCAGGCTACAGCTAGTGAAGTACTGGTGCTAGAGATTATATAAGACACAAGGTCTAAAATCGAGTTTTCAGAAGCTTTTTACAGTTCTAGAAATATTGACAATATTATACACTATGTGGCTTACTAAACATTTTTCCATGAACATTACCTAAAATCATCTTTAAGGCAATGTTCAAGTGAAATATTGTGCAATACTGGCAGGAGAGATTATGATAGACACTATGGACAACTTAGTTGGGTTACAACTGTAAGCCTGATTTTTAAACACATTTTTCATGAACATAGTGTAAAATCATGTTTAAAGCAATGTTCAGGCTACAGCTAGTGAAGTACTGGTACGAGAGTTTATAAAAGACACTATGAGACAACTTAGTTGTTTTCAACTGTAACACTAGAATTTTAAACAGTTTTCCAAGAACATTGTCTAAACTCATGTTTTCAGGAGGTTTAAACAATTCATTCAGTACAACACTTGAATGATTGATAATAGGAGAAACTATGAGTCTTTTTAAACAGTTTTCAATGGACATGGTCTGAAATCATGTTTATGGCATTGTTCAGGCTACAGCTAGTGAAGTACTGGTACGAGAGTTCATAAAAGACACTATGAGACAACAGTTGTTTTCCAACTGTAACACTAGCATTTTAAACAGTTTTCCAAGAACATTGTCTAAATTCATGTTTTCAGGAGGTTTAAACAATTCATTCAGTACAACACTTGAATGATTGATAATAGGAGAAACTATGAGTCTTTTTAAACTGTTTTTAATGGACATGGTCTGAAATTATGTTTATGGCAATGATCAGGCTACAGCTAGTGAAGTACTGTTACGAGAGTTTATAAAAGACACTATGAGACAACTTTGTTGTTTTCCAACTGTAACACTAAAATTTTAAACAGTTTTCCTTGAACATTACCTAAAATCATCTTTAAGGCTATGTTCAATTTAAATATTGTGCAATACTGGCAGGAGAGATTATGAGAGACACTATGGACAATTTAGTTGGGTTTCAACTGTAAGCTTTATTTTTAAACTGTTTTTAATGGACATGGTCTGAAATTATGTTTATGGCAATGATCAGGCTACAGCTAGTGAAGTGCTGGTGCTAGAGATTATATAAGACACGAGGTCTAAAATCGAGTTTTCAGAAGCTTTTTACAGTTGTCTTGCACAGTTCTAGAAATATTGACAATATTATACACTATGTGGCTTACTAAACATTTTTCCATGAACATTAGCTAAAATCATCTTTAAGGCAATGTTCAAGTTAAATATTGTGCAATACTGGCAGGAGAGATTATGATAGACACTATGGACAACTTAGTTGGGTTACAACTGTAAGCCTGATTTTTAAACACATTTTTCATGGACATAGTGTAAAATCATGTTTAAAGCAATGTTCAGGCTACAGCTAGTGAAGTACTGGTGCTAGAGATTATATAAGACACGAGGTCTAAAATCGAGTTTTCAGAAGCTTTTTACAGTTGTCTTGCACAGTTCTAGAAATATTGACAATATTATACACTATGTGGCTTACTAAACATTTTTCCATGAACATTAGCTAAAATCATCTTTAAGGCAATGTTCAAGTTAAATATTGTGCAATACTGGCAGGAGAGATTATGATAGACACTATGGACAACTTAGTTGGGTTACAACTGTAAGCCTGATTTTTAAACACATTTTTCATGAACATAGTGTAAAATCATGTTTAAAGCAATGTTCAGGCTACAGCTAGTGAAGTACTGGTGCTAGAGATTATATAAGACACAAGGTCTAAAATCGAGTTTTCAGAAGCTTTTTACAGTTCTAGAAATATTGACAATATTATACACTATGTGGCTTACTAAAAATTTTTCCATGAACATTAGCTAAAATCATCTTTAAGGCAATGTTCAAGTTAAATATTGTGCAATACTGGCAGGAGAGATTATGATAGACACTATGGACAACTTAGTTGGGTTACAACTGTAAGCCTGATTTTTAAACACATTTTTCATGAACATAGTGTAAAATCATGTTTAAAGCAATGTTCAGGCTACAGCTAGTGAAGTACTGGTACGAGAGTTTATAAAAGACACTATGAGACAACTTAGTTGTTTTCAACTGTAACACTAGAATTTTAAACAGTTTTCCAAGAACATTGTCTAAACTCATGTTTTCAGGAGGTTTAAACAATTCATTCAGTACAACACTTGAATGATTGATAATAGGAGAAACTATGAGTCTTTTTAAACAGTTTTCAATGGACATGGTCTGAAATCATGTTTATGGCAATGTTCAGGCTACAGCTAGTGAAGTACTGGTACGAGAGTTCATAAAAGACACTATGAGACAACAGTTGTTTTCCAACTGTAACACTAGAATTTTAAACAGTTTTCCAAGAACATTGTCTAAATTCATGTTTTCAGGAGGTTTAAACAATTCATTCAGTACAACACTTGAATGATTGATAATAGGAGAAACTATGAGTCTTTTTAAACTGTTTTTAATGGACATGGTCTGAAATCAGGTTTATGGCAATGTTCAAGTAAAATAAAGTGCAATACTGGTAGGAGAGATTGAGAGACACTATGGACAATTTAGTTGGGTTTCAACTGTAAGCTTTATTTTTAAACCGTTTTTCATGAACATTGTCTAAATTCATGTTTTCAGGAGGTTTAAACAATTCCATCAGTACAACACTTGAATGATTGATAATAGGAGAAACTATGAGTCTTTTTAGACTGTTTTTTCATTAAAATAGTGTAAAATCAATATTTAAAGCAATGTTCAGGCTACAGCTAGTGAAGTACTGGTGCTAGAGATTATATAAGACACGAGGTCTAAAATCGAGTTTTCAGAAGCTTTTTACAGTTGTCTTGCACAGTTCTAGAAATATTGACAATATTATACACTATGTGGCTTACTAAACATTTTTCCATGAACATTAGCTAAAATCATCTTTAAGGCAATGTTCACGTTAAATATTGTGCAATACTGGCAGGAGAGATTATGATAGACACTATGGTCAACTTAGTTGGGTTACAACTGTAAGCCTGATTTTTAAACACATTTCTCATGAACATAGTGTAAAATCATGTTTAAAGCAATGTTCAGGCTACAGCTAGTGAAGTACTGGTACGAGAGTTTATAAAAGACACTATGAGACAACTTTGTTGTTTTCCAACTGTAACACTAAAATTTTAAACAGTTTTCCATGAACATTACCTAAAATCATCTTTAAGGCTATGTTCAATTTAAATATTGTGCAATACTGGCAGGAGAGATTATGAGAGACACTATGGACAATTTAGTTGGGTTTCAACTGTAAGCTTTATTTTTAAACTGTTTTTAATGGACATGGTCTGAAATTATGTTTATGGCAATGATCAGGCTACAGCTAGTGAAGTGCTGGTGCTAGAGATTATATAAGACACGAGGTCTAAAATCGAGTTTTCAGAAGCTTTTTACAGTTGTCTTGCACAGTTCTAGAAATATTGACAATATTATACACTATGTGGCTTACTAAACATTTTTCCATGAACATTAGCTAAAATCATCTTTAAGGCAATGTTCAAGTTAAATATTGTGCAATACTGGCAGGAGAGATTATGATAGACACTATGGACAACTTAGTTGGGTTACAACTGTAAGCCTGATTTTTAAACACATTTTTCATGGACATAGTGTAAAATCATGTTTAAAGCAATGTTCAGGCTACAGCTAGTGAAGTACTGGTGCTAGAGATTATATAAGACACGAGGTCTAAAATCGAGTTTTCAGAAGCTTTTTACAGTTGTCTTGCACAGTTCTAGAAATATTGACAATATTATACACTATGTGGCTTACTAAACATTTTTCCATGAACATTAGCTAAAATCATCTTTAAGGCAATGTTCAAGTTAAATATTGTGCAATACTGGCAGGAGAGATTATGATAGACACTATGGACAACTTAGTTGGGTTACAACTGTAAGCCTGATTTTTAAACACATTTTTCATGAACATAGTGTAAAATCATGTTTAAAGCAATGTTCAGGCTACAGCTAGTGAAGTACTGGTGCTAGAGATTATATAAGACACAAGGTCTAAAATCGAGTTTTCAGAAGCTTTTTACAGTTCTAGAAATATTGACAATATTATACACTATGTGGCATACTAAAATTTTTTCCATGAACATTAGCTAAAATCATCTTTAAGGCAATGTTCAAGTTAAATATTGTGCAATACTGGCAGGAGAGATTATGATAGACACTATGGACAACTTAGTTGGGTTACAACTGTAAGCCTGATTTTTAAACACATTTTTCATGAACATAGTGTAAAATCATGTTTAAAGCAATGTTCAGGCTACAGCTAGTGAAGTACTGGTACGAGAGTTTATAAAAGACACTATGAGACAACTTAGTTGTTTTCAACTGTAACACTAGAATTTTAAACAGTTTTCCAAGAACATTGTCTAAACTCATGTTTTCAGGAGGTTTAAACAATTCATTCAGTACAACACTTGAATGATTGATAATAGGAGAAACTATGAGTCTTTTTAAACAGTTTTCAATGGACATGGTCTGAAATCATGTTTATGGCAATGTTCAGGCTACAGCTAGTGAAGTACTGGTACGAGAGTTCATAAAAGACACTATGAGACAACAGTTGTTTTCCAACTGTAACACTAGAATTTTAAACAGTTTTCCAAGAACATTGTCTAAATTCATGTTTTCAGGAGGTTTAAACAATTCATTCAGTACAACACTTGAATGATTGATAATAGGAGAAACTATGAGTCTTTTTAAACTGTTTTTAATGGACATGGTCTGAAATCAGGTTTATGGCAATGTTCAAGTAAAATAAAGTGCAATACTGGTAGGAGAGATTGAGAGACACTATGGACAATTTAGTTGGGTTTCAACTGTAAGCTTTATTTTTAAACCGTTTTTCATGAACATTGTCTAAATTCATGTTTTCAGGAGGTTTAAACAATTCCATCAGTACAACACTTGAATGATTGATAATAGGAGAAACTATGAGTCTTTTTAGACTGTTTTTTCATGAAAATAGTGTAAAATCAATATTTAAAGCAATGTTCAGGCTACAGCTAGTGAAGTACTGGTGCTAGAGATTATATAAGACACGAGGTCTAAAATCGAGTTTTCAGAAGCTTTTTACAGTTGTCTTGCACAGTTCTAGAAAGATTGACAATATTATACACTATGTGGCTTACTAAACATTTTTCCATGAACATTAGCTAAAATCATCTTTAAGGCAATGTTCACGTTAAATATTGTGCAATACTGGTAGGAGAGATTATGATAGACACTATGGTCAACTTAGTTGGGTTACAACTGTAAGCCTGATTTTTAAACACATTTCTCATGAACATAGTGTAAAATCATGTTTAAAGCAATGTTCAGGCTACAGCTAGTGAAGTACTGGTACGAGAGTTTATAAAAGACACTATGAGACAACTTAGTTGTTTTCAACTGTAACACTAGAATTTTAAACAGTTTTCCAAGAACATTGTCTAAACTCATGTTTTCAGGAGGTTTAAACAATTCATTCAGTACAACACTTGAATGATTGATAATAGGAGAAACTATGAGTCTTTTTAAACAGTTTTCAATGGACATGGTCTGAAATCATGTTTATGGCAATGTTCAGGCTACAGCTAGTGAAGTACTGGTACGAGAGTTCATAAAAGACACTATGAGACAACAGTTGTTTTCCAACTGTAACACTAGAATTTTAAACAGTTTTCCAAGAACATTGTCTAAATTCATGTTTTCAGGAGGTTTAAACAATTCATTCAGTACAACACTTGAATGATTGATAATAGGAGAAACTATGAGTCTTTTTAAACTGTTTTTAATGGACATGGTCTGAAATTATGTTTATGGCAATGATCAGGCTACAGCTAGTGAAGTACTGTTACGAGAGTTTATAAAAGACACTATGAGACAACTTTGTTGTTTTCCAACTGTAACACTAAAATTTTAAACAGTTTTCCATGAACATTACCTAAAATCATCTTTAAGGCTATGTTCAATTTAAATATTGTGCAATACTGGCAGGAGAGATTATGAGAGACACTATGGACAATTTAGTTGGGTTTCAACTGTAAGCTTTATTTTTAAACCGATTTTCATGAACATAGTCTAAAATCATGTTTAAAGCAATGTTCAGGTTACAGCTAGTGAAGTACTGGTACCTGGTGTTTATAAAAGACACTATGAGACAACTTAGTTGTTTTCAACTGTAACACTAGAATTTTAAACAGTTTTCCAAGAACATTGTCTAAATTCATGTTTTCAGGAGGTATAAACAAGTCAATAAGTAAAACTTTGGAATGATGATAATGGGAGAAACTATGAGTCTTTTTAAACAGTTTTCAATGGACATGGTCTGAAATCAGGTTTATGGCAATGTTCAAGTAAAATAAAGTGCAATACTGGTAGGAGAGATTGAGAGACACTATGGACAATTTAGTTGGGTTTCAACTGTAAGCTTTATTTTTAAACCGTTTTTCATGAACATTGTCTAAATTCATGTTTTCAGGAGGTTTAAACAATTCCATCAGTACAACACTTGAATGATTGATAATAGGAGAAACTATGAGTCTTTTTAGACTGTTTTTTCATGAACATAGTGTAAAATCAATGTTTAAAGCAATGTTCAGGCTACAGCTAGTGAAGTACCGGTGCTAGAGATTATATAAGACACGAGGTCTAAAATCGAGTTTTCAGAAGCTTTTTACAGTTGTCTTGCACAGTTCTAGAAATATTGACAATATTATACACTATGTGGCTTACTAAACATTTTTCCATGAACATTAGCTAAAATCATCTTTAAGGCAATGTTCACGTTAAATATTGTGCAATACTGGCAGGAGAGATTATGATAGACACTATGGTCAACTTAGTTGGGTTACAACTGTAAGCCTGATTTTTAAACACATTTTTCATGAACATAGTGTAAAATCATGTTTAAAGCAATGTTCAGGCTACAGCTAGTGAAGTACTGGTGCTAGAGATTATATAAGACACGAGGTCTAAAATCGAGTTTTCAGAAGCTTTTTACAGTTGTCTTGCACAGTTCTAGAAATATTGACAATATTATACACTATGTGGCTTACTAAACATTTTTCCATGAACATTACCTAAAATCATCTTTAAGGTAATGTTCAAGTTAAATATTGTGCAATACTGGCAGGAGAGATTATGATAGACACTATGGACAACAACTAACAACTATGGTTACAACTGTAAGCCTGATTTTTAAACACATTTTTCATGAACATAGTGTAAAATCATGTTTAAAGCAATGTTCAGGCTACAGCTAGTGAAGTACTGGTACGAGAGTTTATAAAAGACACTATGAGACAACTTAGTTGTTTTCAACTGTAACACTAGAATTTTAAACAGTTTTCCAAGAACATTGTCTAAACTCATGTTTTTAGGAGGTTTAAACAATTCATTCAGTACAACACTTGAATGATTGATAATAGGAGAAACTATGAGTCTTTTTAAACAGTTTTCAATGGACATGGTCTGAAATCATGTTTATGGCAATGTTCAGGCTACAGCTAGTGAAGTACTGGTACGAGAGTTCATAAAAGACACTATGAGACAACTTTGTTGTTTTCCAACTGTAACACTAAAATTTTAAACAGTTTTCCATGAACATTACCTAAAATCATCTTTAAGGCTATGTTCAATTTAAATATTGTGCAATACTGGCAGGAGAGATTATGAGAGACACTATGGACAATTTAGTTGGGTTTCAACTGTAAGCTTTATTTTTAAACCGATTTTCATGAACATAGTCTAAAATCATGTTTAAAGCAATGTTCAGGTTACAGCTAGTGAAGTACTGGTACCTGGTGTTTATAAAAGACACTATGAGACAACTTAGTTGTTTTCAACTGTAACACTAGAATTTTAAACAGTTTTCCAAGAACATTGTCTAAATTCATGTTTTCAGGAGGTATAAACAAGTCAATAAGTAAAACTTTGGAATGATGATAATGGGAGAAACTATGAGTCTTTTTAAACAGTTTTCAATGGACATGGTCTGAAATCAGGTTTATGGCAATGTTCAAGTAAAATAAAGTGCAATACTGGTAGGAGAGATTGAGAGACACTATGGACAATTTAGTTGGGTTTCAACTGTAAGCTTTATTTTTAAACCGTTTTTCATGAACATTGTCTAAATTCATGTTTTCAGGAGGTTTAAACAATTCCATCAGTACAACACTTGAATGATTGATAATAGGAGAAACTATGAGTCTTTTTAGACTGTTTTTTCATGAAAATAGTGTAAAATCAATGTTTAAAGCAATGTTCAGGCTACAGCTAGTGAAGTACTGGTGCTAGAGATTATATAAGACACGAGGTCTAAAATCGAGTTTTCAGAAGCTTTTTACAGTTCTAGAAATATTGACAATATTATACACTATGTGGCTTACTAAACATTTTTCCATGAACATTACCTAAAATCATCTTTAAGGCAATGTTCAAGTTAAATATTGTGCAATACTGGCAGGAGAGATTATGATAGACACTATGGACAATTTAGTTGGGTTACAACTGTAAGCCTGATTTTTAAACACATTTTTCATGAACATAGTGTAAAATCATGTTTAAAGCAATGTTCAGGCTACAGCTAGTGAAGTACTGGTAGGAGAGTTTATAAAAGACACTATGAGACAACTTAGTTGTTTTCAACTGTAACACTAGAATTTTAAACAGTTTTCCAAGAAGATTGTCTAAATTCATGTTTTCAGGAGGTTTAAACAATTCATTCAGTACAACACTTGAATGATTGATAATAGGAGAAACTATGAGTCTTTTTAAACTGTTTTTAATGGACATGGTCTGAAATCATGTTTATGGCAATGATCAGGCTACAGCTAGTGAAGTACTGGTACGAGAGTTTATAAAAGAAACTATGAGACAACTTTGTTGTTTTCCAACTGTAACACTAAAATTTTAAACAGTTTTCCAAGAACATAACCTAAAATCATGTTTAAGGCAATGTTCAAGTTAAATGATGTGCAATACTGGCAGGAGAGATTATGAGAGACACTATGGACAATTTAGTTGGGTTTCAACTGTAAGCTTTATTTTTAAACTGTTTTTCATGAACATAGTCTAAAATCATGTTTAAAGCAATGTTCAGGCTACAGCTAGTGAAGTACTGGTACGAGAGTTTATATAAGACACTATGAGACAACAGTTGTTTTCCAACTGAAAATCTAGAATTTTAAACAGTTTTCCAAGAACATTGTCTAAATTCATGTTTTCAGGAGGTTTAAACAATTCAATCAGTACAACACTTGAATGATTGATAATAGGAGAAACTATGAGTCTATTTAAACTGTTTTTAATGGACATGGTCTGAAATCATGTTTATGGCAATGTTCAAGTAAAATAAAGTGCAATACTGGTAGGAGAGATTATGAGAGACACTATGGACAACTTAGTTGTGTTTCAACTGTAAGCTTTATTTTTAAACCGTTTTTCATGAACATAGTGTAAAATCAATGTTTAAAGCAATGTTCAGGCTACAGCTAGTGAAGTACTGGTGCTAGAGATTATATAAGACACGAGGTCTAAAATCGAGTTTTCAGAAGCTTTTTACAGTTGTCTTGCACAGTTCTAGAAATATTGACAATATTAAACACTATGTGGCTTTCTAAACATTTTTCTAAGAACATTACCTAAAATCATGTTTAAGGCAATGTTCAAGTTAAATATTGTGCAATACTGGCAGGAGAGATTATGATAGACACTATGGACAACAACTAACAACTATGGTTACAACTGTAAGCCTGATTTTTAAACACATTTTTCATGAACATAGTGTAAAATCATGTTTAAAGCAATGTTCAGGCTACAGCTAGTGAAGTACTGGTACGAGAGTTTATAAAAGACACTATGAGACAACTTAGTTGTTTTCAACTGTAACACTAGAATTTTAAACAGTTTTCCAAGAACATTGTCTAAACTCATGTTTTCAGGAGGTTTAAACAATTCATTCAGTACAACACTTGAATGATTGATAATAGGAGAAACTATGAGTCTTTTTAAACAGTTTTCAATGGACATGGTCTGAAATCATGTTTATGGCAATGTTCAGGCTACAGCTAGTGAAGTACTGGTACGAGAGTTCATAAAAGACACTATGAGACAACAGTTGTTTTCCAACTGTAACACTAGAATTTTAAACAGTTTTCCAAGAACATTGTCTAAATTCATGTTTTCAGGAGGTTTAAACAATTCATTCAGTACAACACTTGAATGATTGATAATAGGAGAAACTATGAGTCTTTTTAAACTGTTTTTAATGGACATGGTCTGAAATTATGTTTATGGCAATGATCAGGCTACAGCTAGTGAAGTACTGTTACGAGAGTTTATAAAAGACACTATGAGACAACTTTGTTGTTTTCCAACTGTAACACTAAAATTTTAAACAGTTTTCCATGAACATTACCTAAAATCATCTTTAAGGCTATGTTCAATTTAAATATTGTGCAATACTGGCAGGAGAGATTATGAGAGACACTATGGACAATTTAGTTGGGTTTCAACTGTAAGCTTTATTTTTAAACCGATTTTCATGAACATAGTCTAAAATCATGTTTAAAGCAATGTTCAGGTTACAGCTAGTGAAGTACTGGTACCTGGTGTTTATAAAAGACACTATGAGACAACTTAGTTGTTTTCAACTGTAACACTAGAATTTTAAACAGTTTTCCAAGAACATTGTCTAAATTCATGTTTTCAGGAGGTATAAACAAGTCAATAAGTAAAACTTTGGAATGATGATAATGGGAGAAACTATGAGTCTTTTTAAACAGTTTTCAATGGACATGGTCTGAAATCAGGTTTATGGCAATGTTCAAGTAAAATAAAGTGCAATACTGGTAGGAGAGATTGAGAGACACTATGGACAATTTAGTTGGGTTTCAACTGTAAGCTTTATTTTTAAACCGTTTTTCATGAACATTGTCTAAATTCATGTTTTCAGGAGGTTTAAACAATTCCATCAGTACAACACTTGAATGATTGATAATAGGAGAAACTATGAGTCTTTTTAGACTGTTTTTTCATGAACATAGTGTAAAATCAATGTTTAAAGCAATGTTCAGGCTACAGCTAGTGAAGTACTGGTGCTAGAGATTATATAAGACACGAGGTCTAAAATCGAGTTTTCAGAAGCTTTTTACAGTTGTCTTGCACAGTTCTAGAAATATTGACAATATTATACACTATGTGACTTACTAAACATTTTTCCATGAACATTAGCTAAAATCATCTTTAAGGCAATGTTCAAGTTAAATATTGTGCAATACTGGCAGGAGAGATTATGATAGACACTATGGACAACTTAGTTGGGTTACAACTGTAAGCCTGATTTTTAAACACATTTTTCATGAACATAGTGTAAAATCATGTTTAAAGCAATGTTCAGGCTACAGCTAGTGAAGTACTGGTACGAGAGTTTATAAAAGACACTATGAGACAACTTAGTTGTTTTCAACTGTAACACTAGAATTTTAAACAGTTTTCCAAGAAGATTGTCTAAATTCATGTTTTCAGGAGGTTTAAACAATTCATTCAGTACAACACTTGAATGATTGATAATAGGAGAAACTATGAGTCTATTTAGACTGTTTTTTCATGAACATAGTGTAAAATCCATGTTTAAAGCAATGTTCAGGCTACAGCTAGTGAAGTGCTGGTGCTAGAGATTATATAAGACACGAGGTCTAAAATCGAGTTTTCAGAAGCTTTTTACAGTTGTCTTGCACAGTTCTAGAAATATTGACAATATTATACACTATGTGGCTTACTAAACATTTTTCCATGAACATTAGCTAAAATCATCTTTAAGGCAATGTTCAAGTTAAATATTGTGCAATACTGGCAGGAGAGATTATGATAGACACTATGGACAACTTAGTTGGGTTAAAACTGTAAGCCTGATTTTTAAACACATTTTTCATGGACATAGTGTAAAATCATGTTTAAAGCAATGTTCAGGCTACAGCTAGTGAAGTACTGGTGCTAGAGATTATATAAGACACGAGGTCTAAAATCGAGTTTTCAGAAGCTTTTTACAGTTCTAGAAATATTGACAATATTATACACTATGTGGCTTACTAAACATTTTTCCATGAACATTACCTAAAATCATCTTTAAGGCAATGTTCAAGTTAAATATTGTGCAATACTGGCAGGAGAGATTATGATAGACACTATGGACAACTTAGTTGGGTTAAAACTGTAAGCCTGATTTTTAAACACATTTTTCATGAACATAGTGTAAAATCATGTTTAAAGCAATGTTCAGGCTACAGCTAGTGAAGTACTGGTACGAGAGTTTATAAAAGACACTATGAGACAACTTAGTTGTTTTCAACTGTAACACTAGAATTTTAAACAGTTTTCCAAGAACATTGTCTAAACTCATGTTTTCAGGAGGTTTAAACAATTCATTCAGTACAACACTTGAATGATTGATAATAGGAGAAACTATGAGTCTTTTTAAACAGTTTTCAATGGACATGGTCTGAAATCATGTTTATGGCAATGTTCAGGCTACAGCTAGTGAAGTACTGGTACGAGAGTTCATAAAAGACACTATGAGACAACAGTTGTTTTCCAACTGTAACACTAGAATTTTAAACAGTTTTCCAAGAAGATTGTCTAAATTCATGTTTTCAGGAGGTTTAAACAATTCATTCAGTACAACACTTGAATGATTGATAATAGGAGAAACTATGAGTCTTTTTAAACTGTTTTTAATGGACATGGTCTGAAATTATGTTTATGGCAATGATCAGGCTACAGCTAGTGAAGTACTGTTACGAGAGTTTATAAAACTCTCGTAACAGTACAACACTTGAATGATTGATAATAGGAGAAACCGATTTTCATGAACATAGTCTAAAATCATGTTTAAAGCAATATTCAGGTTACAGCTAGTGAAGTACTGGTACCTGGTGTTTATAAAAGACACTATGAGACAACTTAGTTGTTTTCAACTGTAACACTAGAATTTTAAACAGTTTTCCAAGAACATTGTCTAAATTCATGTTTTCAGGAGGTATAAACAAGTCAATAAGTAAAACTTTGGAATGATGATAATGGGAGAAACTATGAGTCTTTTTAAACAGTTTTCAATGGACATGGTCTGAAATCATCTTTAAGGCAATGTTCAAGTTAAATATTGTGCAATACTGGCAGGAGAGATTATGATAGACACTATGGACAACTTAGTTGGGTTACAACTGTAAGCCTGATTTTTAAACACATTTTTCATGAACATAGTGTAAAATCATGTTTAAAGCAATGTTCAGGCTACAGCTAGTGAAGTACTGGTGCTAGAGATTATATAAGACACAAGGTCTAAAATCGAGTTTTCAGAAGCTTTTTACAGTTCTAGAAATATTGACAATATTATACACTATGTGGCTTACTAAACATTTTTCCATGAACATTACCTAAAATCATCTTTAAGGCAATGTTCAAGTTAAATATTGTGCAATACTGGCAGGAGAGATTATGATAGACACTATGGACAACTTAGTTGGGTTACAACTGTAAGCCTGATTTTTAAACACATTTTTCATGAACATAGTGTAAAATCATGTTTAAAGCAATGTTCAGGCTACAGCTAGTGACGTACTCGTACGAGAGTTTGTAAAAGACACTATGAGACAACAGTTGTTTTCAACTGTAACACTAGAATTTTAAACAGTTTTCCAAGAAAATTGTCTAAATTCATGTTTTCAGGAGGTTTAAACAATTCATTCAGTACAACACTTGAATGATTGATAATAGGAGAAACTATGAGTCTTTTTAAACTGTTTTTAATGGACATGGTCTGAAATTATGTTTATGGCAATGATCAGGCTACAGCTAGTGAAGTACTGTTACGAGAGTTTATAAAAGACACTATGAGACAACTTTGTTGTTTTCCAACTGTAACACTAAAATTTTAAACAGTTTTCCATGAACATTACCTAAAATCATCTTTAAGGCTATGTTCAATTTAAATATTGTGCAATACTGGCAGGAGAGATTATGAGAGACACTATGGACAATTTAGTTGGGTTTCAACTGTAAGCTTTATTTTTAAACCGATTTTCATGAACATAGTCTAAAATCATGTTTAAAGCAATGTTCAGGTTACAGCTAGTGAAGTACTGGTACCTGGTGTTTATAAAAGACACTATGAGACAACTTAGTTGTTTTCAACTGTAACACTAGAATTTTAAACAGTTTTCCAAGAACATTGTCTAAATTCATGTTTTCAGGAGGTATAAACAAGTCAATAAGTAAAACTTTGGAATGATGATAATGGGAGAAACTATGAGTCTTTTTAAACAGTTTTCAATGGACATGGTCTGAAATCAGGTTTATGGCAATGTTCAAGTAAAATAAAGTGCAATACTGGTAGGAGAGATTGAGAGACACTATGGACAATTTAGTTGGGTTTCAACTGTAAGCTTTATTTTTAAACCGTTTTTCATGAACATTGTCTAAATTCATGTTTTCAGGAGGTTTAAACAATTCCATCAGTACAACACTTGAATGATTGATAATAGGAGAAACTATGAGTCTTTTTAGACTGTTTTTTCATGAACATAGTGTAAAATCAATGTTTAAAGCAATGTTCAGGCTACAGCTAGTGAAGTACTGGTGCTAGAGATTATATAAGACACGAGGTCTAAAATCGAGTTTTCAGAAGCTTTTTACAGTTGTCTTGCACAGTTCTAGAAATATTGACAATATTATACACTATGTGGCTTACTAAACATTTTTCCATGAACATTAGCTAAAATCATCTTTAAGGCAATGTTCACGTTAAATATTGTGCAATACTGGCAGGAGAGATTATGATAGACACTATGGTCAACTTAGTTGGGTTACAACTGTAAGCCTGATTTTTAAACACATTTTTCATGAACATAGTGTAAAATCATGTTTAAAGCAATGTTCAGGCTACAGCTAGTGAAGTACTGGTGCTAGAGATTATATAAGACACGAGGTCTAAAATCAAGTTTTCAGAAGCTTTTTACAGTTGTCTTGCACAGTTCTAGAAATATTGACAATATTATACACTATGTGACTTACTAAACATTTTTCCATGAACATTAGCTAAAATCATCTTTAAGGCAATGTTCAAGTTAAATATTGTGCAATACTGGCAGGAGAGATTATGATAGACACTATGGACAACTTAGTTGGGTTACAACTGTAAGCCTGATTTTTAAACACATTTTTCATGAACATAGTGTAAAATCATGTTTAAAGCAATGTTCAGGCTACAGCTAGTGAAGTACTGGTACGAGAGTTTATAAAAGACACTATGAGACAACTTAGTTGTTTTCAACTGTAACACTAGAATTTTAAACAGTTTTCCAAGAAGATTGTCTAAATTCATGTTTTCAGGAGGTTTAAACAATTCATTCAGTACAACACTTGAATGATTGATAATAGGAGAAACTATGAGTCTATTTAGACTGTTTTTTCATGAACATAGTGTAAAATCCATGTTTAAAGCAATGTTCAGGCTACAGCTAGTGAAGTGCTGGTGCTAGAGATTATATAAGACACGAGGTCTAAAATCGAGTTTTCAGAAGCTTTTTACAGTTGTCTTGCACAGTTCTAGAAATATTGACAATATTATACACTATGTGGCTTACTAAACATTTTTCCATGAACATTAGCTAAAATCATCTTTAAGGCAATGTTCAAGTTAAATATTGTGCAATACTGGCAGGAGAGATTATGATAGACACTATGGACAACTTAGTTGGGTTACAACTGTAAGTCTGATTTTTAAACACATTTTTCATGGACATAGTGTAAAATCATGTTTAAAGCAATGTTCAGGCTACAGCTAGTGAAGTACTGGTGCTAGAGATTATATAAGACACGAGGTCTAAAATCGAGTTTTCAGAAGCTTTTTACAGTTGTCTTGCACAGTTCTAGAAATATTGACAATATTATACACTATGTGGCTTACTAAACATTTTTCCATGAACATTAGCTAAAATCATCTTTAAGGCAATGTTCAAGTTAAATATTGTGCAATACTGGCAGGAGAGATTATGATAGACACTATGGACAACTTAGTTGGGTTACAACTGTAAGCCTGATTTTTAAACACATTTTTCATGAACATAGTGTAAAATCATGTTTAAAGCAATGTTCAGGCTACAGCTAGTGAAGTACTGGTACGAGAGTTTATAAAAGACACTATGAGACAACTTAGTTGTTTTCAACTGTAACACTAGAATTTTAAACAGTTTTCCAAGAACATTGTCTAAACTCATGTTTTCAGGAGGTTTAAACAATTCATTCAGTACAACACTTGAATGATTGATAATAGGAGAAACTATGAGTCTTTTTAAACAGTTTTCAATGGACATGGTCTGAAATCATGTTTATGGCAATGTTCAGGCTACAGCTAGTGAAGTACTGGTACGAGAGTTTATAAAAGACACTATGAGACAACAGTTGTTTTCCAACTGTAACACTAGAATTTTAAACAGTTTTCCAAGAACATTGTCTAAATTCATGTTTTCAGGAGGTTTAAACAATTCATTCAGTACAACACTTGAATGATTGATAATAGGAGAAACTATGAGTCTTTTTAAACTGTTTTTAATGGACATGGTCTGAAATTATGTTTATGGCAATGATCAGGCTACAGCTAGTGAAGTACTGTTACGAGAGTTTATAAAAGACACTATGAGACAACTTTGTTGTTTTCCAACTGTAACACTAAAATTTTAAACAGTTTTCCAAGAAGATTGTCTAAATTCATGTTTTCAGGAGGTTTAAACAATTCATTCAGTACAACACTTGAATGATTGATAATAGGAGAAACTATGAGTCTATTTAGACTGTTTTTTCATGAACATAGTGTAAAATCCATGTTTAAAGCAATGTTCAGGCTACAGCTAGTGAAGTGCTGGTGCTAGAGATTATATAAGACACGAGGTCTAAAATCGAGTTTTCAGAAGCTTTTTACAGTTGTCTTGCACAGTTCTAGAAATATTGACAATATTATACACTATGTGGCTTACTAAACATTTTTCCATGAACATTAGCTAAAATCATCTTTAAGGCAATGTTCAAGTTAAATATTGTGCAATACTGGCAGGAGAGATTATGATAGACACTATGGACAACTTAGTTGGGTTACAACTGTAAGCCTGATTTTTAAACACATTTTTCATGGACATAGTGTAAAATCATGTTTAAAGCAATGTTCAGGCTACAGCTAGTGAAGTACTGGTGCTAGAGATTATATAAGACACGAGGTCTAAAATCGAGTTTTCAGAAGCTTTTTACAGTTGTCTTGCACAGTTCTAGAAATATTGACAATATTATACACTATGTGGCTTACTAAACATTTTTCCATGAACATTACCTAAAATCATCTTTAAGGCAATGTTCAAGTTAAATATTGTGCAATACTGGCAGGAGAGATTATGATAGACACTATGGACAACTTAGTTGGGTTACAACTGTAAGCCTGATTTTTAAACACATTTTTCATGAACATAGTGTAAAATCATGTTTAAAGCAATGTTCAGGCTACAGCTAGTGAAGTACTGGTACGAGAGTTTATAAAAGACACTATGAGACAACTTAGTTGTTTTCAACTGTAACACTAGAATTTTAAACAGTTTTCCAAGAAGATTGTCTAAATTCATGTTTTCAGGAGGTTTAAACAATTCATTCAGTACAACACTTGAATGATTGATAATAGGAGAAACTATGAGTCTATTTAGACTGTTTTTTCATGAACATAGTGTAAAATCCATGTTTAAAGCAATGTTCAGGCTACAGCTAGTGAAGTGCTGGTGCTAGAGATTATATAAGACACGAGGTCTAAAATCGAGTTTTCAGAAGCTTTTTACAGTTGTCTTGCACAGTTCTAGAAATATTGACAATATTATACACTATGTGGCTTACTAAACATTTTTCCATGAACATTACCTAAAATCATCTTTAAGGCAATGTTCAAGTTAAATATTGTGCAATACTGGCAGGAGAGATTATGATAGACACTATGGACAACTTAGTTGGGTTACAACTGTAAGCCTGATTTTTAAACACATTTTTCATGAACATAGTGTAAAATCATGTTTAAAGCAATGTTCAGGCTACAGCTAGTGACGTACTCGTACGAGAGTTTGTAAAAGACACTATGAGACAACAGTTGTTTTCAACTGTAACACTAGAATTTTAAACAGTTTTCCAAGAACATTGTCTAAATTCATGTTTTCAGGAGGTTTAAACAATTCATTCAGTACAACACTTGAATGATTGATAATAGGAGAAACTATGAGTCTTTTTAAACTGTTTTTAATGGACATGGTCTGAAATTATGTTTATGGCAATGATCAGGCTACAGCTAGTGAAGTACTGTTACGAGAGTTTATAAAAGACACTATGAGACAACTTTGTTGTTTTCCAACTGTAACACTAAAATTTTAAACAGTTTTCCATGAACATTACCTAAAATCATCTTTAAGGCTATGTTCAATTTAAATATTGTGCAATACTGGCAGGAGAGATTATGAGAGACACTATGGACAATTTAGTTGGGTTTCAACTGTAAGCTTTATTTTTAAACCGATTTTCATGAACATAGTCTAAAATCATGTTTAAAGCAATGTTCAGGTTACAGCTAGTGAAGTACTGGTACCTGGTGTTTATAAAAGACACTATGAGACAACTTAGTTGTTTTCAACTGTAACACTAGAATTTTAAACAGTTTTCCAAGAACATTGTCTAAATTCATGTTTTCAGGAGGTATAAACAAGTCAATAAGTAAAACTTTGGAATGATGATAATGGGAGAAACTATGAGTCTTTTTAAACAGTTTTCAATGGACATGGTCTGAAATCAGGTTTATGGCAATGTTCAAGTAAAATAAAGTGCAATACTGGTAGGAGAGATTGAGAGACACTATGGACAATTTAGTTGGGTTTCAACTGTAAGCTTTATTTTTAAACCGTTTTTCATGAACATTGTCTAAATTCATGTTTTCAGGAGGTTTAAACAATTCCATCAGTACAACACTTGAATGATTGATAATAGGAGAAACTATGAGTCTTTTTAGACTGTTTTTTCATGAAAATAGTGTAAAATCAATGTTTAAAGCAATGTTCAGGCTACAGCTAGTGAAGTACTGGTGCTAGAGATTATATAAGACACGAGGTCTAAAATCGAGTTTTCAGAAGCTTTTTACAGTTGTCTTGCACAGTTCTAGAAATATTGACAATATTATACACTATGTGGCTTACTAAACATTTTTCCATGAACATTAGCTAAAATCATCTTTAAGGCAATGTTCACGTTAAATATTGTGCAATACTGGCAGGAGAGATTATGATAGACACTATGGTCAACTTAGTTGGGTTACAACTGTAAGCCTGATTTTTAAACACATTTTTCATGAACATAGTGTAAAATCATGTTTAAAGCAATGTTCAGGCTACAGCTAGTGAAGTACTGGTGCTAGAGATTATATAAGACACGAGGTCTAAAATCGAGTTTTCAGAAGCTTTTTACAGTTGTCTTGCACAGTTCTAGAAATATTGACAATATTATACACTATGTGACTTACTAAACATTTTTCCATGAACATTAGCTAAAATCATCTTTAAGGCAATGTTCACGTTAAATATTGTGCAATACTGGCAGGAGAGATTATGATAGACACTATGGTCAACTTAGTTGGGTTACAACTGTAAGCCTGATTTTTAAACACATTTTTCATGAACATAGTGTAAAATCATGTTTAAAGCAATGTTCAGGCTACAGCTAGTGAAGTACTGGTACGAGAGTTTATAAAAGACACTATGAGACAACTTAGTTGTTTTCAACTGTAACACTAGAATTTTAAACAGTTTTCCAAGAAGATTGTCTAAATTCATGTTTTCAGGAGGTTTAAACAATTCCATCAGTACAACACTTGAATGATTGATAATAGGAGAAACTATGAGTCTATTTAGACTGTTTTTTCATGAACATAGTGTAAAATCCATGTTTAAAGCAATGTTCAGGCTACAGCTAGTGAAGTGCTGGTGCTAGAGATTATATAAGACACGAGGTCTAAAATCGAGTTTTCAGAAGCTTTTTACAGTTGTCTTGCACAGTTCTAGAAATATTGACAATATTATACACTATGTGGCTTACTAAACATTTTTCCATGAACATTAGCTAAAATCATCTTTAAGGCAATGTTCAAGTTAAATATTGTGCAATACTGGCAGGAGAGATTATGATAGACACTATGGACAACTTAGTTGGGTTACAACTGTAAGCCTGATTTTTAAACACATTTTTCATGGACATAGTGTAAAATCATGTTTAAAACAATGTTCAGGCTACAGCTAGTGAAGTACTGGTGCTAGAGATTATATAAGACACGAGGTCTAAAATCGAGTTTTCAGAAGCTTTTTACAGTTGTCTTGCACAGTTCTAGAAATATTGACAATATTATACACTATGTGGCTCACTAAACATTTTTCCATGAACATTAGCTAAAATCATCTTTAAGGCAATGTTCAAGTTAAATATTGTGCAATACTGGCAGGAGAGATTATGATAGACACTATGGACAACTTAGTTGGGTTACAACTGTAAGCCTGATTTTTAAACACATTTTTCATGAACATAGTGTAAAATCATGTTTAAAGCAATGTTCAGGCTACAGCTAGTGAAGTACTGGTGCTAGAGATTATATAAGACACAAGGTCTAAAATCGAGTTTTCAGAAGCTTTTTACAGTTCTAGAAATATTGACAATATTATACACTATGTGGCTTACTAAACATTTTTCCATGAACATTACCTAAAATCATCTTTAAGGCAATGTTCAAGTTAAATATTGTGCAATACTGGCAGGAGAGATTATGATAGACACTATGGACAACTTAGTTGGGTTACAACTGTAAGCCTGATTTTTAAACACATTTTTCATGAACATAGTGTAAAATCATGTTTAAAGCAATGTTCAGGCTACAGCTAGTGAAGTACTGGTGCTAGAGATTATATAAGACACGAGGTCTAAAATCAAGTTTTCAGAAGCTTTTTACAGTTGTCTTGCACAGTTCTAGAAATATTGACAATATTATACACTATGTGACTTACTAAACATTTTTCCATGAACATTAGCTAAAATCATCTTTAAGGCAATGTTCAATTTAAATATTGTGCAATACTGGCAGGAGAGATTATGATAGACACTATGGACAACTTAGTTGGGTTACAACTGTAAGCCTGATTTTTAAACACATTTTTCATGAACATAGTGTAAAATCATGTTTAAAGCAATGTTCAGGCTACAGCTAGTGAAGTACTGGTACGAGAGTTTATAAAAGACACTATGAGACAACTTAGTTGTTTTCAACTGTAACACTAGAATTTTAAACAGTTTTCCAAGAACATTGTCTAAACTCATGTTTTCAGGAGGTTTAAACAATTCATTCAGTACAACACTTGAATGATTGATAATAGGAGAAACTATGAGTCTTTTTAAACAGTTTTCA
Source organism: Thymallus thymallus (assembly GCA_023634145.1). Classification (NCBI taxonomy): domain Eukaryota; kingdom Metazoa; phylum Chordata; class Actinopteri; order Salmoniformes; family Salmonidae; genus Thymallus; species Thymallus thymallus. The sequence goes on from CM042418.1 coordinate 14,774,905, forward strand.
ATGGACATGGTCTGAAATCATGTTTATGGCAATGTTCAGGCTACAGCTAGTGAAGTACTGGTACGAGAGTTCATAAAAGACACTATGAGACAACAGTTGTTTTCCAACTGTAACACTAGAATTTTAAACAGTTTTCCAAGAACATTGTCTAAATTCATGTTTTCAGGAGGTTTAAACAATTCATTCAGTACAACACTTGAATGATTGATAATAGGAGAAACTATGATTCTTTTTAAACTGTTTTTAATGGACATGGTCGGAAATTATGTTTATGGCAATGTTCAGGCTACAGCTAGTGAAGTGCTGGTGCTAGAGATTATATAAGACACGAGGTCTAAAATCGAGTTTTCAGAAGCTTTTTACAGTTGTCTTGCACAGTTCTAGAAATATTGACAATATTATACACTATGTGGCTTACTAAACATGTTTCCATGAACATTAGCTAAAATCATCTTTAAGGCAATGTTCAAGTTAAATATTGTGCAATACTGGCAGGAGAGATTATGATAGACACTATGGACAACTTAGTTGGGTTACAACTGTAAACCTGATTTTTAAACACATTTTTCATGAACATAGTGTAAAATCATGTTTAAAGCAATGTTCAGGCTACAGCTAGTGAAGTACTGGTGCTAGAGATTATATAAGACACAAGGTCTAAAATCGAGTTTTCAGAAGCTTTTTACAGTTCTAGAAATATTGACAATATTATACACTATGTGGCTTACTAAACATTTTTCCATGAACATTACCTAAAATCATCTTTAAGGCAATGTTCAAGTTAAATATTGTGCAATACTGGCAGGAGAGATTATGATAGACACTATGGACAACTTAGTTGGGTTACAACTGTAAGCCTGATTTTTAAACACATTTTTCATGAACATAGTGTAAAATCATGTTTAAAGCAATGTTCAGGCTACAGCTAGTGAAGTACTGGTACGAGAGTTTATAAAAGACACTATGAGACAACTTAGTTGTTTTCAACTGTAACACTAGAATTTTAAACAGTTTTCCAAGAACATTGTCTAAACTCATGTTTTCAGGAGGTTTAAACAATTCATTCAGTACAACACTTGAATGATTGATAATAGGAGAAACTATGAGTCTTTTTAAACAGTTTTCAATGGACATGGTCTGAAATCATGTTTATGGCAATGTTCAGGCTACAGCTAGTGAAGTACTGGTACGAGAGTTCATAAAAGACACTATGAGACAACAGTTGTTTTCCAACTGTAACACTAGAATTTTAAACAGTTTTCCAAGAACATTGTCTAAATTCATGTTTTCAGGAGGTTTAAACAATTCATTCAGTACAACACTTGAATGATTGATAATAGGAGAAACTATGAGTCTTTTTAAACTGTTTTTAATGGACATGGTCTGAAATTATGTTTATGGCAATGATCAGGCTACAGCTAGTGAAGTACTGTTACGAGAGTTTATAAAAGACACTATGAGACAACTTTGTTGTTTTCCAACTGTAACACTAAAATTTTAAACAGTTTTCCATGAACATTACCTAAAATCATCTTTAAGGCTATGTTCAATTTAAATATTGTGCAATACTGGCAGGAGAGATTATGAGAGACACTATGGACAATTTAGTTGGGTTTCAACTGTAAGCTTTATTTTTAAACCGATTTTCATGAACATAGTCTAAAATCATGTTTAAAGCAATGTTCAGGTTACAGCTAGTGAAGTACTGGTACCTGGTGTTTATAAAAGACACTATGAGACAACTTAGTTGTTTTCAACTGTAACACTAGAATTTTAAACAGTTTTCCAAGAACATTGTCTAAATTCATGTTTTCAGGAGGTATAAACAAGTCAATAAGTAAAACTTTGGAATGATGATAATGGGAGAAACTATGAGTCTTTTTAAACAGTTTTCAATGGACATGGTCTGAAATCAGGTTTATGGCAATGTTCAAGTAAAATAAAGTGCAATACTGGTAGGAGAGATTGAGAGACACTATGGACAATTTAGTTGGGTTTCAACTGTAAGCTTTATTTTTAAACCGTTTTTCATGAACATTGTCTAAATTCATGTTTTCAGGAGGTTTAAACAATTCCATCAGTACAACACTTGAATGATTGATAATAGGAGAAACTATGAGTCTTTTTAGACTGTTTTTTCATGAACATAGTGTAAAATCAATGTTTAAAGCAATGTTCAGGCTACAGCTAGTGAAGTACCGGTGCTAGAGATTATATAAGACACGAGGTCTAAAATCGAGTTTTCAGAAGCTTTTTACAGTTGTCTTGCACAGTTCTAGAAATATTGACAATATTATACACTATGTGGCTTACTAAACATTTTTCCATGAACATTAGCTAAAATCATCTTTAAGGCAATGTTCACGTTAAATATTGTGCAATACTGGCAGGAGAGATTATGATAGACACTATGGTCAACTTAGTTGGGTTACAACTGTAAGCCTGATTTTTAAACACATTTTTCATGAACATAGTGTAAAATCATGTTTAAAGCAATGTTCAGGCTACAGCTAGTGAAGTACTGGTGCTAGAGATTATATAAGACACGAGGTCTAAAATCGAGTTTTCAGAAGCTTTTTACAGTTGTCTTGCACAGTTCTAGAAATATTGACAATATTATACACTATGTGGCTTACTAAACATTTTTCCATGAACATTACCTAAAATCATCTTTAAGGTAATGTTCAAGTTAAATATTGTGCAATACTGGCAGGAGAGATTATGATAGACACTATGGACAACAACTAACAACTATGGTTACAACTGTAAGCCTGATTTTTAAACACATTTTTCATGAACATAGTGTAAAATCATGTTTAAAGCAATGTTCAGGCTACAGCTAGTGAAGAACTGGTACGAGAGTTTATAAAAGACACTATGAGACAACTTAGTTGTTTTCAACTGTAACACTAGAATTTTAAACAGTTTTCCAAGAACATTGTCTAAACTCATGTTTTTAGGAGGTTTAAACAATTCATTCAGTACAACACTTGAATGATTGATAATAGGAGAAACTATTAGTCTTTTTAGACTGTTTTTTCATGAAAATAGTGTAAAATCAATGTTTAAAGCAATGTTCAGGCTACAGCTAGTGAAGTACTGGTGCTAGAGATTATATAAGACACGAGGTCTAAAATCGAGTTTTCAGAAGCTTTTTACAGTTCTAGAAATATTGACAATATTATACACTATGTGGCTTACTAAACATTTTTCCATGAACATTACCTAAAATCATCTTTAAGGCAATGTTCAAGTTAAATATTGTGCAATACTGGCAGGAGAGATTATGATAGACACTATGGACAATTTAGTTGGGTTACAACTGTAAGCCTGATTTTTAAACACATTTTTCATGAACATAGTGTAAAATCATGTTTAAAACAATGTTCAGGCTACAGCTAGTGAAGTACTGGTAGGAGAGTTTATAAAAGACACTATGAGACAACTTAGTTGTTTTCAACTGTAACACTAGAATTTTAAACAGTTTTCCAAGAAGATTGTCTAAATTCATGTTTTCAGGAGGTTTAAACAATTCATTCAGTACAACACTTGAATGATTGATAATAGGAGAAACTATGAGTCTTTTTAAACTATTTTTAATGGACATGGTCTGAAATCATGTTTATGGCAATGATCAGGCTACAGCTAGTGAAGTACTGGTACGAGAGTTTATAAAAGACACTATGAGACAACTTTGTTGTTTTCCAACTGTAACACTAAAATTTTAAACAGTTTTCCAAGAACATAACCTAAAATCATGTTTAAGGCAATGTTCAAGTTAAATGATGTGCAATACTGGCAGGAGAGATTATGAGAGACACTATGGACAATTTAGTTGGGTTTCAACTGTAAGCTTTATTTTTAAACTGTTTTTCATGAACATAGTCTAAAATCATGTTTAAAGCAATGTTCAGGCTACAGCTAGTGAAGTACTGGTACGAGAGTTTATATAAGACACTATGAGACAACAGTTGTTTTCCAACTGAAAAACTAGAATTTTAAACAGTTTTCCAAGAACATTGTCTAAATTCATGTTTTCAGGAGGTTTAAACAATTCAATCAGTACAACACTTGAATGATTGATAATAGGAGAAACTATGAGTCTATTTAAACTGTTTTTAATGGACATGGTCTGAAATCATGTTTATGGCAATGTTCAAGTAAAATAAAGTGCAATACTGGTAGGAGAGATTATGAGAGACACTATGGACAACTTAGTTGTGTTTCAACTGTAAGCTTTATTTTTAAACCGTTTTTCATGAACATAGTGTAAAATCAATGTTTAAAGCAATGTTCAGGCTACAGCTAGTGAAGTACTGGTGCTAGAGATTATATAAGACACGAGGTCTAAAATCGAGTTTTCAGAAGCTTTTTACAGTTGTCTTGCACAGTTCTAGAAATATTGACAATATTAAACACTATGTGGCTTTCTAAACATTTTTCTAAGAACATTACCTAAAATCATGTTTAAGGCAATGTTCAAGTTAAATATTGTGCAATACTGGCAGGAGAGATTATGATAGACACTATGGACAACAACTAACAACTATGGTTACAACTGTAAGCCTGATTTTTAAACACATTTTTCATGAACATAGTGTAAAATCATGTTTAAAGCAATGTTCAGGCTACAGCTAGTGAAGTACTGGTACGAGAGTTTATAAAAGACACTATGAGACAACTTAGTTGTTTTCCAACTGTAACACTAGAATTTTAAACAGTTTTCCAAGAACATTGTCTAAATTCATGTTTTCAGGAGGTTTAAACAATTCATTCAGTACAACACTTGAATGATTGATAATAGTAGAAACTATGAGTCTTTTTAAACTGTTTTTAATGGACATGGTCTGAAATTATGTTTATGGCAATGATCAGGCTACAGCTAGTGAAGTACTGTTACGAGAGTTTATAAAAGACACTATGAGACAACTTTGTTGTTTTCCAACTGTAACACTAAAATTTTAAACAGTTTTCCATGAACATTACCTAAAATCATCTTTAAGGCTATGTTCAATTTAAATATTGTGCAATACTGGCAGGAGAGATTATTAGAGACACTATGGACAATTTAGTTGGGTTTCAACTGTAAGCTTTATTTTTAAACCGATTTTCATGAACATAGTCTAAAATCATGTTTAAAGCAATGTTCAGGTTACAGCTAGTGAAGTACTGGTACCTGGTGTTTATAAAAGACACTATGAGACAACTTAGTTGTTTTCAACTGTAACACTAGAATTTTAAACAGTTTTCCAAGAACATTGTCTAAATTCATGTTTTCAGGAGGTATAAACAAGTCAATAAGTAAAACTTTGGAATGATGATAATGGGAGAAACTATGAGTCTTTTTAAACAGTTTTCAATGGACATGGTCTGAAATCAGGTTTATGGCAATGTTCAAGTAAAATAAAGTGCAATACTGGTAGGAGAGATTGAGAGACACTATGGACAATTTAGTTGGGTTTCAACTGTAAGCTTTATTTTTAAACCGTTTTTCATGAACATTGTCTAAATTCATGTTTTCAGGAGGTTTAAACAATTCCATCAGTACAACACTTGAATGATTGATAATAGGAGAAACTATGAGTCTTTTTAGACTGTTTTTTCATGAACATAGTGTAAAATCAATGTTTAAAGCAATGTTCAGGCTACAGCTAGTGAAGTACCGGTGCTAGAGATTATATAAGACACGAGGTCTAAAATCGAGTTTTCAGAAGCTTTTTACAGTTGTCTTGCACAGTTCTAGAAATATTGACAATATTATACACTATGTGGCTTACTAAACATTTTTCCATGAACATTAGCTAAAATCATCTTTAAGGCAATGTTCACGTTAAATATTGTGCAATACTGGCAGGAGAGATTATGATAGACACTATGGTCAACTTAGTTGGGTTACAACTGTAAGCCTGATTTTTAAACACATTTTTCATGAACATAGTGTAAAATCATGTTTAAAGCAATGTTCAGGCTACAGCTAGTGAAGTACTGGTGCTAGAGATTATATAAGACACGAGGTCTAAAATCGAGTTTTCAGAAGCTTTTTACAGTTGTCTTGCACAGTTCTAGAAATATTGACAATATTATACACTATGTGGCTTACTAAACATTTTTCCATGAACATTACCTAAAATCATCTTTAAGGTAATGTTCAAGTTAAATATTGTGCAATACTGGCAGGAGAGATTATGATAGACACTATGGACAACAACTAACAACTATGGTTACAACTGTAAGCCTGATTTTTAAACACATTTTTCATGAACATAGTGTAAAATCATGTTTAAAGCAATGTTCAGGCTACAGCTAGTGAAGTACTGGTACGAGAGTTTATAAAAGACACTATGAGACAACTTAGTTGTTTTCAACTGTAACACTAGAATTTTAAACAGTTTTCCAAGAAGATTGTCTAAATTCATGTTTTCAGGAGGTTTAAACAATTCATTCAGTACAACACTTGAATGATTGATAATAGGAGAAACTATGAGTCTTTTTAAACTGTTTTTAATGGACATGGTCTGAAATCATGTTTATGGCAATGATCAGGCTACAGCTAGTGAAGTACTGGTACGAGAGTTTATAAAAGACACTATGAGACAACTTTGTTGTTTTCCAACTGTAACACTAAAATTTTAAACAGTTTTCCAAGAACATAACCTAAAATCATGTTTAAGGCAATGTTCAAGTTAAATGATGTGCAATACTGGCAGGAGAGATTATGAGAGACACTATGGACAATTTAGTTGGGTTTCAACTGTAAGCTTTATTTTTAAACTGTTTTTCATGAACATAGTCTAAAATCATGTTTAAAGCAATGTTCAGGCTACAGCTAGTGAAGTACTGGTACGAGAGTTTATATAAGACACTATGAGACAACAGTTGTTTTCCAACTGAAAAACTAGAATTTTAAACAGTTTTCCAAGAACATTGTCTAAATTCATGTTTTCAGGAGGTTTAAACAATTCAATCAGTACAACACTTGAATGATTGATAATAGGAGAAACTATGAGTCTATTTAAACTGTTTTTAATGGACATGGTCTGAAATCATGTTTATGGCAATGTTCAAGTAAAATAAAGTGCAATACTGGTAGGAGAGATTATGAGAGACACTATGGACAACTTAGTTGTGTTTCAACTGTAAGCTTTATTTTTAAACCGTTTTTCATGAACATAGTGTAAAATCAATGTTTAAAGCAATGTTCAGGCTACAGCTAGTGAAGTACTGGTGCTAGAGATTATATAAGACACGAGGTCTAAAATCGAGTTTTCAGAAGCTTTTTACAGTTGTCTTGCACAGTTCTAGAAATATTGACAATATTAAACACTATGTGGCTTTCTAAACATTTTTCTAAGAACATTACCTAAAATCATGTTTAAGGCAATGTTCAAGTTAAATATTGTGCAATACTGGCAGGAGAGATTATGATAGACACTATGGACAACAACTAACAACTATGGTTACAACTGTAAGCCTGATTTTTAAACACATTTTTCATGAACATAGTGTAAAATCATGTTTAAAGCAATGTTCAGGCTACAGCTAGTGAAGTACTGGTACGAGAGTTTATAAAAGACACTATGAGACAACTTAGTTGTTTTCAACTGTAACACTAGAATTTTAAACAGTTTTCCAAGAACATTGTCTAAATTCATGTTTTCAGGAGGTATAAACAAGTCAATAAGTAAAACTTTGGAATGATGATAATGGGAGAAACTATGAGTCTTTTTAAACAGTTTTCAATGGACATGGTCTGAAATCAGGTTTATGGCAATGTTCAAGTAAAATAAAGTGCAATACTGGTAGGAGAGATTGAGAGACACTATGGACAATTTAGTTGGGTTTCAACTGTAAGCTTTATTTTTAAACCGTTTTTCATGAACATTGTCTAAATTCATGTTTTCAGGAGGTTTAAACAATTCCATCAGTACAACACTTGAATGATTGATAATAGGAGAAACTATGAGTCTTTTTAGACTGTTTTTTCATGAAAATAGTGTAAAATCAATGTTTAAAGCAATGTTCAGGCTACAGCTAGTGAAGTACTGGTGCTAGAGATTATATAAGACACGAGGTCTAAAATCGAGTTTTCAGAAGCTTTTTACAGTTCTAGAAATATTGACAATATTATACACTATGTGGCTTACTAAACATTTTTCCATGAACATTACCTAAAATCATCTTTAAGGCAATGTTCAAGTTAAATATTGTGCAATACTGGCAGGAGAGATTATGATAGACACTATGGACAATTTAGTTGGGTTACAACTGTAAGCCTGATTTTTAAACACATTTTTCATGAACATAGTGTAAAATCATGTTTAAAGCAATGTTCAGGCTACAGCTAGTGAAGTACTGGTAGGAGACTTTATAAAAGACACTATGAGACAACTTAGTTGTTTTCAACTGTAACACTAGAATTTTAAACAGTTTTCCAAGAAGATTGTCTAAATTCATGTTTTCAGGAGGTTTAAACAATTCATTCAGTACAACACTTGAATGATTGATAATAGGAGAAACTATGAGTCTTTTTAAACTGTTTTTAATGGACATGGTCTGAAATCATGTTTATGGCAATGATCAGAATACAGCTAGTGAAGTACTGGTACGAGAGTTTATAAAAGACACTATGAGACAACTTTGTTGTTTTCCAACTGTAACACTAAAATTTTAAACAGTTTTCCAAGAACATAACCTAAAATCATGTTTAAGGCAATGTTCAAGTTAAATGATGTGCAATACTGGCAGGAGAGATTATGAGAGACACTATGGACAATTTAGTTGGGTTTCAACTGTAAGCTTTATTTTTAAACTGTTTTTCATGAACATAGTCTAAAATCATGTTTAAAGCAATGTTCAGGCTACAGCTAGTGAAGTACTGGTACGAGAGTTTATATAAGACACTATGAGACAACAGTTGTTTTCCAACTGAAAAACTAGAATTTTAAACAGTTTTCCAAGAACATTGTCTAAATTCATGTTTTCAGGAGGTTTAAACAATTCAATCAGTACAACACTTGAATGATTGATAATAGGAGAAACTATGAGTCTATTTAAACTGTTTTTAATGGACATGGTCTGAAATCATGTTTATGGCAATGTTCAAGTAAAATAAAGTGCAATACTGGTATGAGAGATTATGAGAGACACTATGGACAACTTAGTTGTGTTTCAACTGTAAGCTTTATTTTTAAACCGTTTTTCATGAACATAGTGTAAAATCAATGTTTAAAGCAATGTTCAGGCTACAGCTAGTGAAGTACTGGTGCTAGAGATTATATAAGACACGAGGTCTAAAATCGAGTTTTCAGAAGCTTTTTACAGTTGTCTTGCACAGTTCTAGAAATATTGACAATATTAAACACTATGTGGCTTTCTAAACATTTTTCTAAGAACATTACCTAAAATCATGTTTAAGGCAATGTTCAAGTTAAATATTGTGCAATACTGGCAGGAGAGATTATGATAGACACTATGGACAACAACTAACAACTATGGTTACAACTGTAAGCCTGATTTTTAAACACATTTTTCATGAACATAGTGTAAAATCATGTTTAAAGCAATGTTCAGGCTACAGCTAGTGAAGTACTGGTACGAGAGTTTATAAAAGACACTATGAGACAACTTAGTTGTTTTCCAACTGTAACACTAGAATTTTAAACAGTTTTCCAAGAACATTGTCTAAATTCATGTTTTCAGGAGGTTTAAACAATTCATTCAGTACAACACTTGAATGATTGATAATAGTAGAAACTATGAGTCTTTTTAAACTGTTTTTAATGGACATGGTCTGAAATTATGTTTATGGCAATGATCAGGCTACAGCTAGTGAAGTACTGTTACGAGAGTTTATAAAAGACACTATGAGACAACTTTGTTGTTTTCCAACTGTAACACTAAAATTTTAAACAGTTTTCCATGAACATTACCTAAAATCATCTTTAAGGCTATGTTCAATTTAAATATTGTGCAATACTGGCAGGAGAGATTATGAGAGACACTATGGACAATTTAGTTGGGTTTCAACTGTAAGCTTTATTTTTAAACCGATTTTCATGAACATAGTCTAAAATCATGTTTAAAGCAATGTTCAGGTTACAGCTAGTGAAGTACTGGTACCTGGTGTTTATAAAAGACACTATGAGACAACTTAGTTGTTTTCAACTGTAACACTAGAATTTTAAACAGTTTTCCAAGAACATTGTCTAAATTCATGTTTTCAGGAGGTATAAACAAGTCAATAAGTAAAACTTTGGAATGATGATAATGGGAGAAACTATGAGTCTTTTTAAACAGTTTTCAATGGACATGGTCTGAAATCAGGTTTATGGCAATGTTCAAGTAAAATAAAGTGCAATACTGGTAGGAGAGATTGAGAGACACTATGGACAATTTAGTTGGGTTTCAACTGTAAGCTTTATTTTTAAACCGTTTTTCATGAACATTGTCTAAATTCATGTTTTCAGGAGGTTTAAACAATTCCATCAGTACAACACTTGAATGATTGATAATAGGAGAAACTATGAGTCTTTTTAGACTGTTTTTTCATGAAAATAGTGTAAAATCAATGTTTAAAGCAATGTTCAGGCTACAGCTAGTGAAGTACTGGTGCTAGAGATTATATAAGACACGAGGTCTAAAATCGAGTTTTCAGAAGCTTTTTACAGTTCTAGAAATATTGACAATATTATACACTATGTGGCTTACTAAACATTTTTCCATGAACATTACCTAAAATCATCTTTAAGGCAATGTTCAAGTTAAATATTGTGCAATACTGGCAGGAGAGATTATGATAGACACTATGGACAATTTAGTTGGGTTACAACTGTAAGCCTGATTTTTAAACACATTTTTCATGAACATAGTGTAAAATCATGTTTAAAGCAATGTTCAGGCTACAGCTAGTGAAGTACTGGTACGAGAGTTTATATAAGACACTATGAGACAACAGTTGTTTTCCAACTGAAAAACTAGAATTTTAAACAGTTTTCCAAGAACATTGTCTAAATTCATGTTTTCAGGAGGTTTAAACAATTCAATCAGTACAACACTTGAATGATTGATAATAGGAGAAACTATGAGTCTATTTAAACTGTTTTTAATGGACATGGTCTGAAATCATGTTTATGGCAATGTTCAAGTAAAATAAAGTGCAATACTGGTAGGAGAGATTATGAGAGACACTATGGACAACTTAGTTGTGTTTCAACTGTAAGCTTTATTTTTAAACCGTTTTTCATGAACATAGTGTAAAATCAATGTTTAAAGCAATGTTCAGGCTACAGCTAGTGAAGTACTGGTGCTAGAGATTATATAAGACACGAGGTCTAAAATCGAGTTTTCAGAAGCTTTTTACAGTTGTCTTGCACAGTTCTAGAAATATTGACAATATTAAACACTATGTGGCTTTCTAAACATTTTTCTAAGAACATTACCTAAAATCATGTTTAAGGCAATGTTCAAGTTAAATATTGTGCAATACTGGCAGGAGAGATTATGATAGACACTATGGACAACAACTAACAACTATGGTTACAACTGTAAGCCTGATTTTTAAACACATTTTTCATGAACATAGTGTAAAATCATGTTTAAAGCAATGTTCAGGCTACAGCTAGTGAAGTACTGGTACGAGAGTTTATAAAAGACACTATGAGACAACTTAGTTGTTTTCCAACTGTAACACTAGAATTTTAAACAGTTTTCCAAGAACATTGTCTAAATTCATGTTTTCAGGAGGTTTAAACAATTCATTCAGTACAACACTTGAATGATTGATAATAGGAGAAACTATGAGTCTTTTTAAACTGTTTTTAATGGACATGGTCTGAAATTATGTTTATGGCAATGATCAGGCTACAGCTAGTGAAGTACTGTTACGAGAGTTTATAAAAGACACCATGAGACAACTTAGTTGTTTTCCAACTATAACACTAAAATTTTAAACAGTTTTCCATGAACATTACCTAAAATCATCTTTAAGGCTATGTTCAATTTAAATATTGTGCAATACTGGCAGGAGAGATTATGAGGGACACTATGGACAATTTAGTTGGGTTTCAACTGTAAGCTTTATTTTTAAACCGATTTTCATGAACATAGTCTAAAATCATGTTTAAAGCAATGTTCAGGCTACAGCTAGTGAAGTACTGGTACCTGGTGTTTATAAAAGACACTATGAGACAACTTAGTTGTTTTCAACTGTAACACTAGAATTTTAAACAGTTTTCCAAGAACATTGTCTAAATTCATGTTTTCAGGAGGTATAAACAAGTCAATAAGTAAAACTTTGGAATGATGATAATGGGAGAAACTATGAGTCTTTTTAAACAGTTTTCAATGGACATGGTCTGAAATCAGGTTTATGGCAATGTTCAAGTAAAATAAAGTGCAATACTGGTAGGAGAGATTGAGAGACACTATGGACAATTTAGTTGGGTTTCAACTGTAAGCTTTATTTTTAAACCGTTTTTCATGAACATTGTCTAAATTCATGTTTTCAGGAGGTTTAAACAATTCCATCAGTACAACACTTGAATGATTGATAATAGGAGAAACTATGAGTCTTTTTAGACTGTTTTTTCATGAACATAGTGTAAAATCAATGTTTAAAGCAATGTTCAGGCTACAGCTAGTGAAGTACCGGTGCTAGAGATTATATAAGACACGAGGTCTAAAATCGAGTTTTCTGAAGCTTTTTACAGTTGTCTTGCACAGTTCTAGAAATATTGACAATATTATACACTATGTGGCTTACTAAACATTTTTCCATGAACATTAGCTAAAATCATCTTTAAGGCAATGTTCACGTTAAATATTGTGCAATACTGGCAGGAGAGATTATGATAGACACTATGGTCAACTTAGTTGGGTTACAACTGTAAGCCTGATTTTTAAACACATTTTTCATGAACATAGTGTAAAATCATGTTTAAAGCAATGTTCAGGCTACAGCTAGTGAAGTACCGGTGCTAGAGATTATATAAGACACGAGGTCTAAAATCGAGTTTTCAGAAGCTTTTTACAGTTGTCTTGCACAGTTCTAGAAATATTGACAATATTATACACTATGTGGCTTACTAAACATTTTTCCATGAACATTAGCTAAAATCATCTTTAAGGCAATGTTCACGTTAAATATTGTGCAATACTGGCAGGAGAGATTATGATAGACACTATGGTCAACTTAGTTGGGTTACAACTGTAAGCCTGATTTTTAAACACATTTTTCATGAACATAGTGTAAAATCATGTTTAAAGCAATGTTCAGGCTACAGCTAGTGAAGTACTGGTGCTAGAGATTATATAAGACACGAGGTCTAAAATCGAGTTTTCAGAAGCTTTTTACAGTTGTCTTGCACAGTTCTAGAAATATTGACAATATTAAACACTATGTGGCTTTCTAAACATTTTTCTAAGAACATTACCTAAAATCATGTTTAAGGCAATGTTCAAGTTAAATATTGTGCAATACTGGCAGGAGAGATTATGATAGACACTATGGACAACAACTAACAACTATGGTTACAACTGTAAGCCTGATTTTTAAACACATTTTTCATGAACATAGTGTAAAATCATGTTTAAAGCAATGTTCAAGCTACAGCTAGTGAAGTACTGGTACGAGAGTTTATAAAAGACACTATGAGACAACTTAGTTGTTTTCCAACTGTAACACTAGAATTTTAAACAGTTTTCCAAGAACATTGTCTAAATTCATGTTTTCAGGAGGTTTAAACAATTCATTCAGTACAACACTTGAATGATTGATAATAGGAGAAACTATGAGTCTTTTTAAACTGTTTTTAATGGACATGGTCTGAAATTATGTTTATGGCAATGATCAGGCTACAGCTAGTGAAGTACTGTTACGAGAGTTTATAAAAGACACTATGAGACAACTTTGTTGTTTTCCAACTGTAACACTAAAATGTTAAACAGTTTTCCATGAACATTACCTAAAATCATCTTTAAGGCTATGTTCAATTTAAATATTGTGCAATACTGGCAGGAGAGATTATGAGGGACACTATGGACAATTTAGTTGGGTTTCAACTGTAAGCTTTATTTTTAAACCGATTTTCATGAACATAGTCTAAAATCATGTTTAAAGCAATGTTCAGGTTACAGCTAGTGAAGTACTGGTACCTGGTGTTTATAAAAGACACTATGAGACAACTTAGTTGTTTTCAACTGTAACACTAGAATTTTAAACAGTTTTCCAAGAACATTGTCTAAATTCATGTTTTCAGGAGGTATAAACAAGTCAATAAGTAAAACTTTGGAATGATGATAATGGGAGAAACTATGAGTCTTTTTAAACAGTTTTCAATGGACATGGTCTGAAATCAGGTTTATGGCAATGTTCAAGTAAAATAAAGTGCAATACTGGTAGGAGAGATTGAGAGACACTATGGACAATTTAGTTGGGTTTCAACTGTAAGCTTTATTTTTAAACCGTTTTTCATGAACATTGTCTAAATTCATGTTTTCAGGAGGTTTAAACAATTCCATCAGTACAACACTTGAATGATTGATAATAGGAGAAACTATGAGTCTTTTTAGACTGTTTTTTCATGAACATAGTGTAAAATCAATGTTTAAAGCAATGTTCAGGCTACAGCTAGTGAAGTACCGGTGCTAGAGATTATATAAGACACGAGGTCTAAAATCGAGTTTTCAGAAGCTTTTTACAGTTCTAGAAATATTGACAATATTATACACTATGTGGCTTACTAAACATTTTTCCATGAACATTACCTAAAATCATCTTTAAGGCAATGTTCAAGTTAAATATTGTGCAATACTGGCAGGAGAGATTATGATAGACACTATGGACAATTTAGTTGGGTTACAACTGTAAGCCTGATTTTTAAACACATTTTTCATGAACATAGTGTAAAATCATGTTTAAAGCAATGTTCAGGCTACAGCTAGTGAAGTACTGGTAGGAGAGTTTATAAAAGACACTATGAGACAACTTAGTTGTTTTCAACTGTAACACTAGAATTTTAAACAGTTTTCCAAGAAGATTGTCTAAATTCATGTTTTCAGGAGGTTTAAACAATTCATTCAGTACAACACTTGAATGATTGATAATAGGAGAAACTATGAGTCTTTTTAAACTGTTTTTAATGGACATGGTCTGAAATCATGTTTATGGCAATGATCAGGCTACAGCTAGTGAAGTACTGGTATGAGAGTTTATAATAGACACTATGAGACAACTTTGTTGTTTTCCAACTGTAACACTAAAATTTTAAACAGTTTTCCAAGAACATAACCTAAAATCATGTTTAAGGCAATGTTCAAGTTAAATGATGTGCAATACTGGCAGGAGAGATTATGAGAGACACTATGGACAATTTAGTTGGGTTTCAACTGTAAGCTTTATTTTTAAACTGTTTTTCATGAACATAGTCTAAAATCATGTTTAAAGCAATGTTCAGGCTACAGCTAGTGAAGTACTGGTACGAGAGTTTATATAAGACACTATGAGACAACAGTTGTTTTCCAACTGAAAAACTAGAATTTTAAACAGTTTTCCAAGAACATTGTCTAAATTCATGTTTTCAGGAGGTTTAAACAATTCAATCAGTACAACACTTGAATGATTGATAATAGGAGAAACTATGAGTCTATTTAAACTGTTTTTAATGGACATGGTCTGAAATCATGTTTATGGCAATGTTCAAGTAAAATAAAGTGCAATACTGGTAGGAGAGATTATGAGAGACACTATGAGACAACTTAGTTGTGTTTCAACTGTAAGCTTTATTTTTAAACCGTTTTTCATGAACATAGTGTAAAATCAATGTTTAAAGCAAAGTTCAGTTTACAGCTAGTGAAGTACTGGTGCTAGAGATTATATAAGACACGAGGTCTAAAATCGAGTTTTCAGAAGCTTTTTACAGTTGTCTTGCACAGTTCTAGAAATATTGACAATATTAAACACTATGTGGCTTTCTAAACATTTTTCTAAGAACATTACCTAAAATCATGTTTAAGGCAATGTTCAAGTTAAATATTGTGCAATACTGGCAGGAGAGATTATGATAGACACTATGGACAACAACTAACAACTATGGTTACAACTGTAAGCCTGATTTTTAAACACATTTTTCATGAACATAGTGTAAAATCATGTTTAAAGCAATGTTCAGGCTACAGCTAGTGAAGTACTGGTACGAGAGTTTATAAAAGACACTATGAGACAACTTAGTTGTTTTCCAACTGTAACACTAGAATTTTAAACAGTTTTCCAAGAACATTGTCTAAATTCATGTTTTCAGGAGGTTTAAACAATTCATTCAGTACAACACTTGAATGATTGATAATAGGAGAAACTATGAGTCTTTTTAAACTGTTTTTAATGGACATGGTCTGAAATTATGTTTATGGCAATGATCAGGCTACAGCTAGTGAAGTACTGTTACGAGAGTTTATAAAAGACACTATGAGACAACTTTGTTGTTTTCCAACTGTAACACTAAAATTTTAAACAGTTTTCCATGAACATTACCTAAAATCATCTTTAAGGCTATGTTCAATTTAAATATTGTGCAATACTGGCAGGAGAGATTATGAGGGACACTATGGACAATTTAGTTGGGTTTCAACTGTAAGCTTTATTTTTAAACCGATTTTCATGAACATAGTCTAAAATCATGTTTAAAGCAATGTTCAGGTTACAGCTAGTGAAGTACTGGTACCTGGTGTTTATAAAAGACACTATGAGACAACTTAGTTGTTTTCAACTGTAACACTAGAATTTTAAACAGTTTTCCAAGAACATTGTCTAAATTCATGTTTTCAGGAGGTATAAACAAGTCAATAAGTAAAACTTTGGAATGATGATAATGGGAGAAACTATGAGTCTTTTTAAACAGTTTTCAATGGACATGGTCTGAAATCAGGTTTATGGCAATGTTCAAGTAAAATAAAGTGCAATACTGGTAGGAGAGATTGAGAGACACTATGGACAATTTAGTTGGGTTTCAACTGTAAGCTTTATTTTTAAACCGTTTTTCATGAACATTGTCTAAATTCATGTTTTCAGGAGGTTTAAACAATTCCATCAGTACAACACTTGAATGATTGATAATAGGAGAAACTATGAGTCTTTTTAGACTGTTTTTTCATGAACATAGTGTAAAATCAATGTTTAAAGCAATGTTCAGGCTACAGCTAGTGAAGTACCGGTGCTAGAGATTATATAAGACACGAGGTCTAAAATCGAGTTTTCAGAAGCTTTTTACAGTTCTAGAAATATTGACAATATTATACACTATGTGGCTTACTAAACATTTTTCCATGAACATTACCTAAAATCATCTTTAAGGCAATGTTCAAGTTAAATATTGTGCAATACTGGCAGGAGAGATTATGATAGACACTATGGACAATTTAGTTGGGTTACAACTGTAAGCCTGATTTTTAAACACATTTTTCATGAACATAGTGTAAAATCATGTTTAAAGCAATGTTCAGGCTACAGCTAGTGAAGTACTGGTAGGAGAGTTTATAAAAGACACTATGAGACAACTTAGTTGTTTTCAACTGTAACACTAGAATTTTAAACAGTTTTCCAAGAAGATTGTCTAAATTCATGTTTTCAGGAGGTTTAAACAATTCATTCAGTACAACACTTGAATGATTGATAATAGGAGAAACTATTAGTCTTTTTAAACTGTTTTTAATGGACATGGTCTGAAATCATGTTTATGGCAATGATCAGGCTACAGCTAGTGAAGTACTGGTACGAGAGTTTATAAAAGACACTATGAGACAACTTTGTTGTTTTCCAACTGTAACACTAAAATTTTAAACAGTTTTCCAAGAACATAACCTAAAATCATGTTTAAGGCAATGTTCAAGTTAAATGATGTGCAATACTGGCAGGAGAGATTATGAGAGACACTATGGACAATTTAGTTGGGTTTCAACTGTAAGCTTTATTTTTAAACTGTTTTTCATGAACATAGTCTAAAATCATGTTTAAAGCAATGTTCAGGCTACAGCTAGTGAAGTACTGGTACGAGAGTTTATATAAGACACTATGAGACAACAGTTGTTTTCCAACTGAAAAACTAGAATTTTAAACAGTTTTCCAAGAACATTGTCTAAATTCATGTTTTCAGGAGGTTTAAACAATTCAATCAGTACAACACTTGAATGATTGATAATAGGAGAAACTATGAGTCTATTTAAACTGTTTTTAATGGACATGGTCTGAAATCATGTTTATGGCAATGTTCAAGTAAAATAAAGTGCAATACTGGTAGGAGAGATTATGAGAGACACTATGGACAACTTAGTTGTGTTTCAACTGTAAGCTTTATTTTTAAACCGTTTTTCATGAACATAGTGTAAAATCAATGTTTAAAGCAATGTTCAGGCTACAGCTAGTGAAGTACTGGTGCTAGAGATTATATAAGACACGAGGTCTAAAATCGAGTTTTCAGAAGCTTTTTACAGTTGTCTTGCACAGTTCTAGAAATATTGACAATATTAAACACTATGTGGCTTTCTAAACATTTTTCTAAGAACATTACCTAAAATCATGTTTAAGGCAATGTTCAAGTTAAATATTGTGCAATACTGGCAGGAGAGATTATGATAGACACTATGGACAACAACTAACAACTATGGTTACAACTGTAAGCCTGATTTTTAAACACATTTTTCATGAACATAGTGTAAAATCATGTTTAAAGCAATGTTCAGGCTACAGCTAGTGAAGTACTGGTACGAGAGTTTATAAAAGACACTATGAGACAACTTAGTTGTTTTCCAACTGTAACACTAGAATTTTAAACAGTTTTCCAAGAACATTGTCTAAATTCATGTTTTCAGGAGGTTTAAACAATTCATTCAGTACAACACTTGAATGATTGATAATAGGAGAAACTATGAGTCTTTTTAAACTGTTTTTAATGGACATGGTCTGAAATTATGTTTATGGCAATGATCAGGCTACAGCTAGTAAAGTACTGTTACGAGAGTTTATAAAAGACACTATGAGACAACTTTGTTGTTTTCCAACTGTAACACTAAAATTTTAAACAGTTTTCCATGAACATTACCTAAAATCATCTTTAAGGCTATGTTCAATTTAAATATTGTGCAATACTGGCAGGAGAGATTATGAGGGACACTATGGACAATTTAGTTGGGTTTCAACTGTAAGCTTTATTTTTAAACCGATTTTCATGAACATAGTCTAAAATCATGTTTAAAGCAATGTTCAGGTTACAGCTAGTGAAGTACTGGTACCTGGTGTTTATAAAAGACACTATGAGACAACTTTGTTGTTTTCCAACTGTAACACTAAAATTTTAAACAGTTTTCCAAGAACATAACCTAAAATCATGTTTAAGGCAATGTTCAAGTTAAATGATGTGCAATACTGGCAGGAGAGATTATGAGAGACACTATGGACAATTTAGTTGGGTTTCAACTGTAAGCTTTATTTTTAAACTGTTTTTCATGAACATAGTCTAAAATCATGTTTAAAGCAATGTTCAGGCTACAGCTAGTGAAGTACTGGTACGAGAGTTTATATAAGACACTATGAGACAACAGTTGTTTTCCAACTGAAAAACTAGAATTTTAAACAGTTTTCCAAGAACATTGTCTAAATTCATGTTTTCAGGAGGTTTAAACAATTCAATCAGTACAACACTTGAATGATTGATAATAGGAGAAACTATGAGTCTATTTAAACTGTTTTTAATGGACATGGTCTGAAATCATGTTTATGGCAATGTTCAAGTAAAATAAAGTGCAATACTGGTAGGAGAGATTATGAGAGACACTATGGACAACTTAGTTGTGTTTCAACTGTAAGCTTTATTTTTAAACCGTTTTTCATGAACATAGTGTAAAATCAATGTTTAAAGCAATGTTCAGGCTACAGCTAGTGAAGTACTGGTGCTAGAGATTATATAAGACACGAGGTCTAAAATCGAGTTTTCAGAAGCTTTTTACAGTTGTCTTGCACAGTTCTAGAAATATTGACAATATTAAACACTATGTGGCTTTCTAAACATTTTTCTAAGAACATTACCTAAAATCATGTTTAAGGCAATGTTCAAGTTAAATATTGTGCAATACTGGCAGGAGAGATTATGATAGACACTATGGACAACAACTAACAACTATGGTTACAACTGTAAGCCTGATTTTTAAACACATTTTTCATGAACATAGTGTAAAATCATGTTTAAAGCAATGTTCAGGCTACAGCTAGTGAAGTACTGGTACGAGAGTTTATAAAAGACACTATGAGACAACTTAGTTGTTTTCCAACTGTAACACTAGAATTTTAAACAGTTTTCCAAGAACATTGTCTAAATTCATGTTTTCAGGAGGTTTAAACAATTCATTCAGTACAACACTTGAATGATTGATAATAGGAGAAACTATGAGTCTTTTTAAACTGTTTTTAATGGACATGGTCTGAAATTATGTTTATGGCAATGATCAGGCTACAGCTAGTGAAGTACTGTTACGAGAGTTTATAAAAGACACTATGAGACAACTTTGTTGTTTTCCAACTGTAACACTAAAATTTTAAACAGTTTTCCATGAACATTACCTAAAATCATCTTTAAGGCTATGTTCAATTTAAATATTGTGCAATACTGGCAGGAGAGATTATGAGGGACACTATGGACAATTTAGTTGGGTTTCAACTGTAAGCTTTATTTTTAAACCGATTTTCATGAACATAGTCTAAAATCATGTTTAAAGCAATGTTCAGGTTACAGCTAGTGAAGTACTGGTACCTGGTGTTTATAAAAGACACTATGAGACAACTTAGTTGTTTTCAACTGTAACACTAGAATTTTAAACAGTTTTCCAAGAACATTGTCTAAATTCATGTTTTCAGGAGGTATAAACAAGTCAATAAGTAAAACTTTGGAATGATGATAATGGGAGAAACTATGAGTCTTTTTAAACAGTTTTCAATGGACATGGTCTGAAATCAGGTTTATGGCAATGTTCAAGTAAAATAAAGTGCAATACTGGTAGGAGAGATTGAGAGACACTATGGACAATTTAGTTGGGTTTCAACTGTAAGCTTTATTTTTAAACCGTTTTTCATGAACATTGTCTAAATTCATGTTTTCAGGAGGTTTAAACAATTCCATCAGTACAACACTTGAATGATTGATAATAGGAGAAACTATGAGTCTTTTTAGACTGTTTTTTCATGAACATAGTGTAAAATCAATGTTTAAAGCAATGTTCAGGCTACAGCTAGTGAAGTACCGGTGCTAGAGATTATATAAGACACGAGGTCTAAAATCGAGTTTTCAGAAGCTTTTTACAGTTCTAGAAATATTGACAATATTATACACTATGTGGCTTACTAAACATTTTTCCATGAACATTACCTAAAATCATCTTTAAGGCAATGTTCAAGTTAAATATTGTGCAATACTGGCAGGAGAGATTATGATAGACACTATGGACAATTTAGTTGGGTTACAACTGTAAGCCTGATTTTTAAACACATTTTTCATGAACATAGTGTAAAATCATGTTTAAAGCAATGTTCAGGCTACAGCTAGTGAAGTACTGGTAGGAGAGTTTATATAAGACACGAGGTCTAAAATCGAGTTTTCAGAAGCTTTTTACAGTTGTCTTGCACAGTTCTAGAAATATTGACAATATTAAACACTATGTGGCTTTCTAAACATTTTTCTAAGAACATTACCTAAAATCATGTTTAAGGCAATGTTCAAGTTAAATATTGTGCAATACTGGCAGGAGAGATTATGATAGACACTATGGACAACAACTAACAACTATGGTTACAACTGTAAGCCTGATTTTTAAACACATTTTTCATGAACATAGTGTAAAATCATGTTTAAAGCAATGTTCAGGCTACAGCTAGTGAAGTACTGGTACGAGAGTTTATAAAAGACACTATGAGACAACTTAGTTGTTTTCAACTGTAACACTAGAATTTTAAACAGTTTTCCAAGAACATTGTCTAAATTCATGTTTTCAGGAGGTATAAACAAGTCAATAAGTAAAACTTTGGAATGATGATAATGGGAGAAACTATGAGTCTTTTTAAACAGTTTTCAATGGACATGGTCTGAAATCAGGTTTATGGCAATGTTCAAGTAAAATAAAGTGCAATACTGGTAGGAGAGATTGAGAGACACTATGGACAATTTAGTTGGGTTTCAACTGTAAGCTTTATTTTTAAACCGTTTTTCATGAACATTGTCTAAATTCATGTTTTCAGGAGGTTTAAACAATTCCATCAGTACAACACTTGAATGATTGATAATAGGAGAAACTATGAGTCTTTTTAGACTGTTTTTTCATGAAAATAGTGTAAAATCAATGTTTAAAGCAATGTTCAGGCTACAGCTAGTGAAGTACTGGTGCTAGAGATTATATAAGACACGAGGTCTAAAATCGAGTTTTCAGAAGCTTTTTACAGTTCTAGAAATATTGACAATATTATACACTATGTGGCTTACTAAACATTTTTCCATGAACATTACCTAAAATCATCTTTAAGGCAATGTTCAAGTTAAATATTGTGCAATACTGGCAGGAGAGATTATGATAGACACTATGGACAATTTAGTTGGGTTACAACTGTAAGCCTGATTTTTAAACACATTTTTCATGAACATAGTGTAAAATCATGTTTAAAGCAATGTTCAGGCTACAGCTAGTGAAGTACTGGTAGGAGACTTTATAAAAGACACTATGAGACAACTTAGTTGTTTTCAACTGTAACACTAGAATTTTAAACAGTTTTCCAAGAAGATTGTCTAAATTCATGTTTTCAGGAGGTTTAAACAATTCATTCAGTACAACACTTGAATGATTGATAATAGGAGAAACTATGAGTCTTTTTAAACTGTTTTTAATGGACATGGTCTGAAATCATGTTTATGGCAATGATCAGAATACAGCTAGTGAAGTACTGGTACGAGAGTTTATAAAAGACACTATGAGACAACTTTGTTGTTTTCCAACTGTAACACTAAAATTTTAAACAGTTTTCCAAGAACATAACCTAAAATCATGTTTAAGGCAATGTTCAAGTTAAATGATGTGCAATACTGGCAGGAGAGATTATGAGAGACACTATGGACAATTTAGTTGGGTTTCAACTGTAAGCTTTATTTTTAAACTGTTTTTCATGAACATAGTCTAAAATCATGTTTAAAGCAATGTTCAGGCTACAGCTAGTGAAGTACTGGTACGAGAGTTTATATAAGACACTATGAGACAACAGTTGTTTTCCAACTGAAAAACTAGAATTTTAAACAGTTTTCCAAGAACATTGTCTAAATTCATGTTTTCAGGAGGTTTAAACAATTCAATCAGTACAACACTTGAATGATTGATAATAGGAGAAACTATGAGTCTATTTAAACTGTTTTTAATGGACATGGTCTGAAATCATGTTTATGGCAATGTTCAAGTAAAATAAAGTGCAATACTGGTATGAGAGATTATGAGAGACACTATGGACAACTTAGTTGTGTTTCAACTGTAAGCTTTATTTTTAAACCGTTTTTCATGAACATAGTGTAAAATCAATGTTTAAAGCAATGTTCAGGCTACAGCTAGTGAAGTACTGGTGCTAGAGATTATATAAGACACGAGGTCTAAAATCGAGTTTTCAGAAGCTTTTTACAGTTGTCTTGCACAGTTCTAGAAATATTGACAATATTAAACACTATGTGGCTTTCTAAACATTTTTCTAAGAACATTACCTAAAATCATGTTTAAGGCAATGTTCAAGTTAAATATTGTGCAATACTGGCAGGAGAGATTATGATAGACACTATGGACAACAACTAACAACTATGGTTACAACTGTAAGCCTGATTTTTAAACACATTTTTCATGAACATAGTGTAAAATCATGTTTAAAGCAATGTTCAGGCTACAGCTAGTGAAGTACTGGTACGAGAGTTTATAAAAGACACTATGAGACAACTTAGTTGTTTTCCAACTGTAACACTAGAATTTTAAACAGTTTTCCAAGAACATTGTCTAAATTCATGTTTTCAGGAGGTTTAAACAATTCATTCAGTACAACACTTGAATGATTGATAATAGTAGAAACTATGAGTCTTTTTAAACTGTTTTTAATGGACATGGTCTGAAATTATGTTTATGGCAATGATCAGGCTACAGCTAGTGAAGTACTGTTACGAGAGTTTATAAAAGACACTATGAGACAACTTTGTTGTTTTCCAACTGTAACACTAAAATTTTAAACAGTTTTCCATGAACATTACCTAAAATCATCTTTAAGGCTATGTTCAATTTAAATATTGTGCAATACTGGCAGGAGAGATTATGAGAGACACTATGGACAATTTAGTTGGGTTTCAACTGTAAGCTTTATTTTTAAACCGATTTTCATGAACATAGTCTAAAATCATGTTTAAAGCAATGTTCAGGTTACAGCTAGTGAAGTACTGGTACCTGGTGTTTATAAAAGACACTATGAGACAACTTAGTTGTTTTCAACTGTAACACTAGAATTTTAAACAGTTTTCCAAGAACATTGTCTAAATTCATGTTTTCAGGAGGTATAAACAAGTCAATAAGTAAAACTTTGGAATGATGATAATGGGAGAAACTATGAGTCTTTTTAAACAGTTTTCAATGGACATGGTCTGAAATCAGGTTTATGGCAATGTTCAAGTAAAATAAAGTGCAATACTGGTAGGAGAGATTGAGAGACACTATGGACAATTTAGTTGGGTTTCAACTGTAAGCTTTATTTTTAAACCGTTTTTCATGAACATTGTCTAAATTCATGTTTTCAGGAGGTTTAAACAATTCCATCAGTACAACACTTGAATGATTGATAATAGGAGAAACTATGAGTCTTTTTAGACTGTTTTTTCATGAAAATAGTGTAAAATCAATGTTTAAAGCAATGTTCAGGCTACAGCTAGTGAAGTACTGGTGCTAGAGATTATATAAGACACGAGGTCTAAAATCGAGTTTTCAGAAGCTTTTTACAGTTCTAGAAATATTGACAATATTATACACTATGTGGCTTACTAAACATTTTTCCATGAACATTACCTAAAATCATCTTTAAGGCAATGTTCAAGTTAAATATTGTGCAATACTGGCAGGAGAGATTATGATAGACACTATGGACAATTTAGTTGGGTTACAACTGTAAGCCTGATTTTTAAACACATTTTTCATGAACATAGTGTAAAATCATGTTTAAAGCAATGTTCAGGCTACAGCTAGTGAAGTACTGGTACGAGAGTTTATATAAGACACTATGAGACAACAGTTGTTTTCCAACTGAAAAACTAGAATTTTAAACAGTTTTCCAAGAACATTGTCTAAATTCATGTTTTCAGGAGGTTTAAACAATTCAATCAGTACAACACTTGAATGATTGATAATAGGAGAAACTATGAGTCTATTTAAACTGTTTTTAATGGACATGGTCTGAAATCATGTTTATGGCAATGTTCAAGTAAAATAAAGTGCAATACTGGTAGGAGAGATTATGAGAGACACTATGGACAACTTAGTTGTGTTTCAACTGTAAGCTTTATTTTTAAACCGTTTTTCATGAACATAGTGTAAAATCAATGTTTAAAGCAATGTTCAGGCTACAGCTAGTGAAGTACTGGTGCTAGAGATTATATAAGACACGAGGTCTAAAATCGAGTTTTCAGAAGCTTTTTACAGTTGTCTTGCACAGTTCTAGAAATATTGACAATATTAAACACTATGTGGCTTTCTAAACATTTTTCTAAGAACATTACCTAAAATCATGTTTAAGGCAATGTTCAAGTTAAATATTGTGCAATACTGGCAGGAGAGATTATGATAGACACTATGGACAACAACTAACAACTATGGTTACAACTGTAAGCCTGATTTTTAAACACATTTTTCATGAACATAGTGTAAAATCATGTTTAAAGCAATGTTCAGGCTACAGCTAGTGAAGTACTGGTACGAGAGTTTATAAAAGACACTATGAGACAACTTAGTTGTTTTCCAACTGTAACACTAGAATTTTAAACAGTTTTCCAAGAACATTGTCTAAATTCATGTTTTCAGGAGGTTTAAACAATTCATTCAGTACAACACTTGAATGATTGATAATAGGAGAAACTATGAGTCTTTTTAAACTGTTTTTAATGGACATGGTCTGAAATTATGTTTATGGCAATGATCAGGCTACAGCTAGTGAAGTACTGTTACGAGAGTTTATAAAAGACACCATGAGACAACTTAGTTGTTTTCCAACTATAACACTAAAATTTTAAACAGTTTTCCATGAACATTACCTAAAATCATCTTTAAGGCTATGTTCAATTTAAATATTGTGCAATACTGGCAGGAGAGATTATGAGGGACACTATGGACAATTTAGTTGGGTTTCAACTGTAAGCTTTATTTTTAAACCGATTTTCATGAACATAGTCTAAAATCATGTTTAAAGCAATGTTCAGGCTACAGCTAGTGAAGTACTGGTACCTGGTGTTTATAAAAGACACTATGAGACAACTTAGTTGTTTTCAACTGTAACACTAGAATTTTAAACAGTTTTCCAAGAACATTGTCTAAATTCATGTTTTCAGGAGGTATAAACAAGTCAATAAGTAAAACTTTGGAATGATGATAATGGGAGAAACTATGAGTCTTTTTAAACAGTTTTCAATGGACATGGTCTGAAATCAGGTTTATGGCAATGTTCAAGTAAAATAAAGTGCAATACTGGTAGGAGAGATTGAGAGACACTATGGACAATTTAGTTGGGTTTCAACTGTAAGCTTTATTTTTAAACCGTTTTTCATGAACATTGTCTAAATTCATGTTTTCAGGAGGTTTAAACAATTCCATCAGTACAACACTTGAATGATTGATAATAGGAGAAACTATGAGTCTTTTTAGACTGTTTTTTCATGAACATAGTGTAAAATCAATGTTTAAAGCAATGTTCAGGCTACAGCTAGTGAAGTACCGGTGCTAGAGATTATATAAGACACGAGGTCTAAAATCGAGTTTTCTGAAGCTTTTTACAGTTGTCTTGCACAGTTCTAGAAATATTGACAATATTATACACTATGTGGCTTACTAAACATTTTTCCATGAACATTAGCTAAAATCATCTTTAAGGCAATGTTCACGTTAAATATTGTGCAATACTGGCAGGAGAGATTATGATAGACACTATGGTCAACTTAGTTGGGTTACAACTGTAAGCCTGATTTTTAAACACATTTTTCATGAACATAGTGTAAAATCATGTTTAAAGCAATGTTCAGGCTACAGCTAGTGAAGTACCGGTGCTAGAGATTATATAAGACACGAGGTCTAAAATCGAGTTTTCAGAAGCTTTTTACAGTTGTCTTGCACAGTTCTAGAAATATTGACAATATTATACACTATGTGGCTTACTAAACATTTTTCCATGAACATTAGCTAAAATCATCTTTAAGGCAATGTTCACGTTAAATATTGTGCAATACTGGCAGGAGAGATTATGATAGACACTATGGTCAACTTAGTTGGGTTACAACTGTAAGCCTGATTTTTAAACACATTTTTCATGAACATAGTGTAAAATCATGTTTAAAGCAATGTTCAGGCTACAGCTAGTGAAGTACTGGTGCTAGAGATTATATAAGACACGAGGTCTAAAATCGAGTTTTCAGAAGCTTTTTACAGTTGTCTTGCACAGTTCTAGAAATATTGACAATATTAAACACTATGTGGCTTTCTAAACATTTTTCTAAGAACATTACCTAAAATCATGTTTAAGGCAATGTTCAAGTTAAATATTGTGCAATACTGGCAGGAGAGATTATGATAGACACTATGGACAACAACTAACAACTATGGTTACAACTGTAAGCCTGATTTTTAAACACATTTTTCATGAACATAGTGTAAAATCATGTTTAAAGCAATGTTCAAGCTACAGCTAGTGAAGTACTGGTACGAGAGTTTATAAAAGACACTATGAGACAACTTAGTTGTTTTCCAACTGTAACACTAGAATTTTAAACAGTTTTCCAAGAACATTGTCTAAATTCATGTTTTCAGGAGGTTTAAACAATTCATTCAGTACAACACTTGAATGATTGATAATAGGAGAAACTATGAGTCTTTTTAAACTGTTTTTAATGGACATGGTCTGAAATTATGTTTATGGCAATGATCAGGCTACAGCTAGTGAAGTACTGTTACGAGAGTTTATAAAAGACACTATGAGACAACTTTGTTGTTTTCCAACTGTAACACTAAAATTTTAAACAGTTTTCCATGAACATTACCTAAAATCATCTTTAAGGCTATGTTCAATTTAAATATTGTGCAATACTGGCAGGAGAGATTATGAGGGACACTATGGACAATTTAGTTGGGTTTCAACTGTAAGCTTTATTTTTAAACCGATTTTCATGAACATAGTCTAAAATCATGTTTAAAGCAATGTTCAGGTTACAGCTAGTGAAGTACTGGTACCTGGTGTTTATAAAAGACACTATGAGACAACTTAGTTGTTTTCAACTGTAACACTAGAATTTTAAACAGTTTTCCAAGAACATTGTCTAAATTCATGTTTTCAGGAGGTATAAACAAGTCAATAAGTAAAACTTTGGAATGATGATAATGGGAGAAACTATGAGTCTTTTTAAACAGTTTTCAATGGACATGGTCTGAAATCAGGTTTATGGCAATGTTCAAGTAAAATAAAGTGCAATACTGGTAGGAGAGATTGAGAGACACTATGGACAATTTAGTTGGGTTTCAACTGTAAGCTTTATTTTTAAACCGTTTTTCATGAACATTGTCTAAATTCATGTTTTCAGGAGGTTTAAACAATTCCATCAGTACAACACTTGAATGATTGATAATAGGAGAAACTATGAGTCTTTTTAGACTGTTTTTTCATGAACATAGTGTAAAATCAATGTTTAAAGCAATGTTCAGGCTACAGCTAGTGAAGTACCGGTGCTAGAGATTATATAAGACACGAGGTCTAAAATCGAGTTTTCAGAAGCTTTTTACAGTTGTCTTGCACAGTTCTAGAAATATTGACAATATTATACACTATGTGGCTTACTAAACATTTTTCCATGAACATTAGCTAAAATCATCTTTAAGGCAATGTTCACGTTAAATATTGTGCAATACTGGCAGGAGAGATTATGATAGACACTATGGTCAACTTAGTTGGGTTACAACTGTAAGCCTGATTTTTAAACACATTTTTCATGAACATAGTGTAAAATCATGTTTAAAGCAATGTTCAGGCTACAGCTAGTGAAGTACCGGTGCTAGAGATTATATAAGACACGAGGTCTAAAATCGAGTTTTCAGAAGCTTTTTACAGTTGTCTTGCACAGTTCTAGAAATATTGACAATATTATACACTATGTGGCTTACTAAACATTTTTCCATGAACATTAGCTAAAATCATCTTTAAGGCAATGTTCACGTTAAATATTGTGCAATACTGGCAGGAGAGATTATGATAGACACTATGGTCAACTTAGTTGGGTTACAACTGTAAGCCTGATTTTTAAACACATTTTTCATGAACATAGTGTAAAATCATGTTTAAAGCAATGTTCAGGCTACAGCTAGTGAAGTACTGGTGCTAGAGATTATATAAGACACGAGGTCTAAAATCGAGTTTTCAGAAGCTTTTTACAGTTGTCTTGCACAGTTCTAGAAATATTGACAATATTAAACACTATGTGGCTTTCTAAACGTTTTTCTAAGAACATTACCTAAAATCATGTTTAAGGCAATGTTCAAGTTAAATATTGTGCAATACTGGCAGGAGAGATTATGATAGACACTATGGACAACAACTAACAACTATGGTTACAACTGTAAGCCTGATTTTTAAACACATTTTTCATGAACATAGTGTAAAATCATGTTTAAAGCAATGTTCAGGCTACAGCTAGTGAAGTACTGGTACGAGAGTTTATAAAAGACACTATGAGACAACTTAGTTGTTTTCCAACTGTAACACTAGAATTTTAAACAGTTTTCCAAGAACATTGTCTAAATTCATGTTTTCAGGAGGTTTAAACAATTCATTCAGTACAACACTTGAATGATTGATAATAGGAGAAACTATGAGTCTTTTTAAACTGTTTTTAATGGACATGGTCTGAAATTATGTTTATGGCAATGATCAGGCTACAGCTAGTGAAGTACTGTTACGAGAGTTTATAAAAGACACTATGAGACAACTTTGTTGTTTTCCAACTGTAACACTAAAATTTTAAACAGTTTTCCATGAACATTACCTAAAATCATCTTTAAGGCTATGTTCAATTTAAATATTGTGCAATACTGGCAGGAGAGATTATGAGGGACACTATGGACAATTTAGTTGGGTTTCAACTGTAAGCTTTATTTTTAAACCGATTTTCATGAACATAGTCTAAAATCATGTTTAAAGCAATGTTCAGGTTACAGCTAGTGAAGTACTGGTACCTGGTGTTTATAAAAGACACTATGAGACAACTTAGTTGTTTTCAACTGTAACACTAGAATTTTAAACAGTTTTCCAAGAACATTGTCTAAATTCATGTTTTCAGGAGGTATAAACAAGTCAATAAGTAAAACTTTGGAATGATGATAATGGGAGAAACTATGAGTCTTTTTAAACAGTTTTCAATGGACATGGTCTGAAATCAGGTTTATGGCAATGTTCAAGTAAAATAAAGTGCAATACTGGTAGGAGAGATTGAGAGACACTATGGACAATTTAGTTGGGTTTCAACTGTAAGCTTTATTTTTAAACCGTTTTTCATGAACATTGTCTAAATTCATGTTTTCAGGAGGTTTAAACAATTCCATCAGTACAACACTTGAATGATTGATAATAGGAGAAACTATGAGTCTTTTTAGACTGTTTTTTCATGAACATAGTGTAAAATCAATGTTTAAAGCAATGTTCAGGCTACAGCTAGTGAAGTACCGGTGCTAGAGATTATATAAGACACGAGGTCTAAAATCGAGTTTTCAGAAGCTTTTTACAGTTCTAGAAATATTGACAATATTATACACTATGTGGCTTACTAAACATTTTTCCATGAACATTACCTAAAATCATCTTTAAGGCAATGTTCAAGTTAAATATTGTGCAATACTGGCAGGAGAGATTATGATAGACACTATGGACAATTTAGTTGGGTTACAACTGTAAGCCTGATTTTTAAACACATTTTTCATGAACATAGTGTAAAATCATGTTTAAAGCAATGTTCAGGCTACAGCTAGTGAAGTACTGGTAGGAGAGTTTATAAAAGACACTATGAGACAACTTAGTTGTTTTCAACTGTAACACTAGAATTTTAAACAGTTTTCCAAGAAGATTGTCTAAATTCATGTTTTCAGGAGGTTTAAACAATTCATTCAGTACAACACTTGAATGATTGATAATAGGAGAAACTATGAGTCTTTTTAAACTGTTTTTAATGGACATGGTCTGAAATCATGTTTATGGCAATGATCAGGCTACAGCTAGTGAAGTACTGGTATGAGAGTTTATAATAGACACTATGAGACAACTTTGTTGTTTTCCAACTGTAACACTAAAATTTTAAACAGTTTTCCAAGAACATAACCTAAAATCATGTTTAAGGCAATGTTCAAGTTAAATGATGTGCAATACTGGCAGGAGAGATTATGAGAGACACTATGGACAATTTAGTTGGGTTTCAACTGTAAGCTTTATTTTTAAACTGTTTTTCATGAACATAGTCTAAAATCATGTTTAAAGCAATGTTCAGGCTACAGCTAGTGAAGTACTGGTACGAGAGTTTATATAAGACACTATGAGACAACAGTTGTTTTCCAACTGAAAAACTAGAATTTTAAACAGTTTTCCAAGAACATTGTCTAAATTCATGTTTTCAGGAGGTTTAAACAATTCAATCAGTACAACACTTGAATGATTGATAATAGGAGAAACTATGAGTCTATTTAAACTGTTTTTAATGGACATGGTCTGAAATCATGTTTATGGCAATGTTCAAGTAAAATAAAGTGCAATACTGGTAGGAGAGATTATGAGAGACACTATGAGACAACTTAGTTGTGTTTCAACTGTAAGCTTTATTTTTAAACCGTTTTTCATGAACATAGTGTAAAATCAATGTTTAAAGCAAAGTTCAGGCTACAGCTAGTGAAGTACTGGTGCTAGAGATTATATAAGACACGAGGTCTAAAATCGAGTTTTCAGAAGCTTTTTACAGTTGTCTTGCACAGTTCTAGAAATATTGACAATATTAAACACTATGTGGCTTTCTAAACATTTTTCTAAGAACATTACCTAAAATCATGTTTAAGGCAATGTTCAAGTTAAATATTGTGCAATACTGGCAGGAGAGATTATGATAGACACTATGGACAACAACTAACAACTATGGTTACAACTGTAAGCCTGATTTTTAAACACATTTTTCATGAACATAGTGTAAAATCATGTTTAAAGCAATGTTCAGGCTACAGCTAGTGAAGTACTGGTACGAGAGTTTATAAAAGACACTATGAGACAACTTAGTTGTTTTCCAACTGTAACACTAGAATTTTAAACAGTTTTCCAAGAACATTGTCTAAATTCATGTTTTCAGGAGGTTTAAACAATTCATTCAGTACAACACTTGAATGATTGATAATAGGAGAAACTATGAGTCTTTTTAAACTGTTTTTAATGGACATGGTCTGAAATTATGTTTATGGCAATGATCAGGCTACAGCTAGTGAAGTACTGTTACGAGAGTTTATAAAAGACACTATGAGACAACTTTGTTGTTTTCCAACTGTAACACTAAAATTTTAAACAGTTTTCCATGAACATTACCTAAAATCATCTTTAAGGCTATGTTCAATTTAAATATTGTGCAATACTGGCAGGAGAGATTATGAGGGACACTATGGACAATTTAGTTGGGTTTCAACTGTAAGCTTTATTTTTAAACCGATTTTCATGAACATAGTCTAAAATCATGTTTAAAGCAATGTTCAGGTTACAGCTAGTGAAGTACTGGTACCTGGTGTTTATAAAAGACACTATGAGACAACTTAGTTGTTTTCAACTGTAACACTAGAATTTTAAACAGTTTTCCAAGAACATTGTCTAAATTCATGTTTTCAGGAGGTATAAACAAGTCAATAAGTAAAACTTTGGAATGATGATAATGGGAGAAACTATGAGTCTTTTTAAACAGTTTTCAATGGACATGGTCTGAAATCAGGTTTATGGCAATGTTCAAGTAAAATAAAGTGCAATACTGGTAGGAGAGATTGAGAGACACTATGGACAATTTAGTTGGGTTTCAACTGTAAGCTTTATTTTTAAACCGTTTTTCATGAACATTGTCTAAATTCATGTTTTCAGGAGGTTTAAACAATTCCATCAGTACAACACTTGAATGATTGATAATAGGAGAAACTATGAGTCTTTTTAGACTGTTTTTTCATGAACATAGTGTAAAATCAATGTTTAAAGCAATGTTCAGGCTACAGCTAGTGAAGTACCGGTGCTAGAGATTATATAAGACACGAGGTCTAAAATCGAGTTTTCAGAAGCTTTTTACAGTTCTAGAAATATTGACAATATTATACACTATGTGGCTTACTAAACATTTTTCCATGAACATTACCTAAAATCATCTTTAAGGCAATGTTCAAGTTAAATATTGTGCAATACTGGCAGGAGAGATTATGATAGACACTATGGACAATTTAGTTGGGTTACAACTGTAAGCCTGATTTTTAAACACATTTTTCATGAACATAGTGTAAAATCATGTTTAAAGCAATGTTCAGGCTACAGCTAGTGAAGTACTGGTAGGAGAGTTTATAAAAGACACTATGAGACAACTTAGTTGTTTTCAACTGTAACACTAGAATTTTAAACAGTTTTCCAAGAAGATTGTCTAAATTCATGTTTTCAGGAGGTTTAAACAATTCATTCAGTACAACACTTGAATGATTGATAATAGGAGAAACTATTAGTCTTTTTAAACTGTTTTTAATGGACATGGTCTGAAATCATGTTTATGGCAATGATCAGGCTACAGCTAGTGAAGTACTGGTACGAGAGTTTATAAAAGACACTATGAGACAACTTTGTTGTTTTCCAACTGTAACACTAAAATTTTAAACAGTTTTCCAAGAACATAACCTAAAATCATGTTTAAGGCAATGTTCAAGTTAAATGATGTGCAATACTGGCAGGAGAGATTATGAGAGACACTATGGACAATTTAGTTGGGTTTCAACTGTAAGCTTTATTTTTAAACTGTTTTTCATGAACATAGTCTAAAATCATGTTTAAAGCAATGTTCAGGCTACAGCTAGTGAAGTACTGGTACGAGAGTTTATATAAGACACTATGAGACAACAGTTGTTTTCCAACTGAAAAACTAGAATTTTAAACAGTTTTCCAAGAACATTGTCTAAATTCATGTTTTCAGGAGGTTTAAACAATTCAATCAGTACAACACTTGAATGATTGATAATAGGAGAAACTATGAGTCTATTTAAACTGTTTTTAATGGACATGGTCTGAAATCATGTTTATGGCAATGTTCAAGTAAAATAAAGTGCAATACTGGTAGGAGAGATTATGAGAGACACTATGGACAACTTAGTTGTGTTTCAACTGTAAGCTTTATTTTTAAACCGTTTTTCATGAACATAGTGTAAAATCAATGTTTAAAGCAATGTTCAGGCTACAGCTAGTGAAGTACTGGTGCTAGAGATTATATAAGACACGAGGTCTAAAATCGAGTTTTCAGAAGCTTTTTACAGTTGTCTTGCACAGTTCTAGAAATATTGACAATATTAAACACTATGTGGCTTTCTAAACATTTTTCTAAGAACATTACCTAAAATCATGTTTAAGGCAATGTTCAAGTTAAATATTGTGCAATACTGGCAGGAGAGATTATGATAGACACTATGGACAACAACTAACAACTATGGTTACAACTGTAAGCCTGATTTTTAAACACATTTTTCATGAACATAGTGTAAAATCATGTTTAAAGCAATGTTCAGGCTACAGCTAGTGAAGTACTGGTACGAGAGTTTATAAAAGACACTATGAGACAACTTAGTTGTTTTCCAACTGTAACACTAGAATTTTAAACAGTTTTCCAAGAACATTGTCTAAATTCATGTTTTCAGGAGGTTTAAACAATTCATTCAGTACAACACTTGAATGATTGATAATAGGAGAAACTATGAGTCTTTTTAAACTGTTTTTAATGGACATGGTCTGAAATTATGTTTATGGCAATGATCAGGCTACAGCTAGTAAAGTACTGTTACGAGAGTTTATAAAAGACACTATGAGACAACTTTGTTGTTTTCCAACTGTAACACTAAAATTTTAAACAGTTTTCCATGAACATTACCTAAAATCATCTTTAAGGCTATGTTCAATTTAAATATTGTGCAATACTGGCAGGAGAGATTATGAGGGACACTATGGACAATTTAGTTGGGTTTCAACTGTAAGCTTTATTTTTAAACCGATTTTCATGAACATAGTCTAAAATCATGTTTAAAGCAATGTTCAGGTTACAGCTAGTGAAGTACTGGTACCTGGTGTTTATAAAAGACACTATGAGACAACTTTGTTGTTTTCCAACTGTAACACTAAAATTTTAAACAGTTTTCCAAGAACATAACCTAAAATCATGTTTAAGGCAATGTTCAAGTTAAATGATGTGCAATACTGGCAGGAGAGATTATGAGAGACACTATGGACAATTTAGTTGGGTTTCAACTGTAAGCTTTATTTTTAAACTGTTTTTCATGAACATAGTCTAAAATCATGTTTAAAGCAATGTTCAGGCTACAGCTAGTGAAGTACTGGTACGAGAGTTTATATAAGACACTATGAGACAACAGTTGTTTTCCAACTGAAAAACTAGAATTTTAAACAGTTTTCCAAGAACATTGTCTAAATTCATGTTTTCAGGAGGTTTAAACAATTCAATCAGTACAACACTTGAATGATTGATAATAGGAGAAACTATGAGTCTATTTAAACTGTTTTTAATGGACATGGTCTGAAATCATGTTTATGGCAATGTTCAAGTAAAATAAAGTGCAATACTGGTAGGAGAGATTATGAGAGACACTATGGACAACTTAGTTGTGTTTCAACTGTAAGCTTTATTTTTAAACCGTTTTTCATGAACATAGTGTAAAATCAATGTTTAAAGCAATGTTCAGGCTACAGCTAGTGAAGTACTGGTGCTAGAGATTATATAAGACACGAGGTCTAAAATCGAGTTTTCAGAAGCTTTTTACAGTTGTCTTGCACAGTTCTAGAAATATTGACAATATTAAACACTATGTGGCTTTCTAAACATTTTTCTAAGAACATTACCTAAAATCATGTTTAAGGCAATGTTCAAGTTAAATATTGTGCAATACTGGCAGGAGAGATTATGATAGACACTATGGACAACAACTAACAACTATGGTTACAACTGTAAGCCTGATTTTTAAACACATTTTTCATGAACATAGTGTAAAATCATGTTTAAAGCAATGTTCAGGCTACAGCTAGTGAAGTACTGGTACGAGAGTTTATAAAAGACACTATGAGACAACTTAGTTGTTTTCCAACTGTAACACTAGAATTTTAAACAGTTTTCCAAGAACATTGTCTAAATTCATGTTTTCAGGAGGTTTAAACAATTCATTCAGTACAACACTTGAATGATTGATAATAGGAGAAACTATGAGTCTTTTTAAACTGTTTTTAATGGACATGGTCTGAAATTATGTTTATGGCAATGATCAGGCTACAGCTAGTGAAGTACTGTTACGAGAGTTTATAAAAGACACTATGAGACAACTTTGTTGTTTTCCAACTGTAACACTAAAATTTTAAACAGTTTTCCATGAACATTACCTAAAATCATCTTTAAGGCTATGTTCAATTTAAATATTGTGCAATACTGGCAGGAGAGATTATGAGGGACACTATGGACAATTTAGTTGGGTTTCAACTGTAAGCTTTATTTTTAAACCGATTTTCATGAACATAGTCTAAAATCATGTTTAAAGCAATGTTCAGGTTACAGCTAGTGAAGTACTGGTACCTGGTGTTTATAAAAGACACTATGAGACAACTTAGTTGTTTTCAACTGTAACACTAGAATTTTAAACAGTTTTCCAAGAACATTGTCTAAATTCATGTTTTCAGGAGGTATAAACAAGTCAATAAGTAAAACTTTGGAATGATGATAATGGGAGAAACTATGAGTCTTTTTAAACAGTTTTCAATGGACATGGTCTGAAATCAGGTTTATGGCAATGTTCAAGTAAAATAAAGTGCAATACTGGTAGGAGAGATTGAGAGACACTATGGACAATTTAGTTGGGTTTCAACTGTAAGCTTTATTTTTAAACCGTTTTTCATGAACATTGTCTAAATTCATGTTTTCAGGAGGTTTAAACAATTCCATCAGTACAACACTTGAATGATTGATAATAGGAGAAACTATGAGTCTTTTTAGACTGTTTTTTCATGAACATAGTGTAAAATCAATGTTTAAAGCAATGTTCAGGCTACAGCTAGTGAAGTACCGGTGCTAGAGATTATATAAGACACGAGGTCTAAAATCGAGTTTTCAGAAGCTTTTTACAGTTCTAGAAATATTGACAATATTATACACTATGTGGCTTACTAAACATTTTTCCATGAACATTACCTAAAATCATCTTTAAGGCAATGTTCAAGTTAAATATTGTGCAATACTGGCAGGAGAGATTATGATAGACACTATGGACAATTTAGTTGGGTTACAACTGTAAGCCTGATTTTTAAACACATTTTTCATGAACATAGTGTAAAATCATGTTTAAAGCAATGTTCAGGCTACAGCTAGTGAAGTACTGGTAGGAGAGTTTATATAAGACACGAGGTCTAAAATCGAGTTTTCAGAAGCTTTTTACAGTTGTCTTGCACAGTTCTAGAAATATTGACAATATTAAACACTATGTGGCTTTCTAAACATTTTTCTAAGAACATTACCTAAAATCATGTTTAAGGCAATGTTCAAGTTAAATATTGTGCAATACTGGCAGGAGAGATTATGATAGACACTATGGACAACAACTAACAACTATGGTTACAACTGTAAGCCTGATTTTTAAACACATTTTTCATGAACATAGTGTAAAATCATGTTTAAAGCAATGTTCAGGCTACAGCTAGTGAAGTACTGGTACGAGAGTTTATAAAAGACACTATGAGACAACTTAGTTGTTTTCCAACTGTAACACTAGAATTTTAAACAGTTTTCCAAGAACATTGTCTAAATTCATGTTTTCAGGAGGTTTAAACAATTCATTCAGTACAACACTTGAATGATTGATAATAGGAGAAACTATGAGTCTTTTTAAACTGTTTTTAATGGACATGGTCTGAAATTATGTTTATGGCAATGATCAGGCTACAGCTAGTGAAGTACTGTTACGAGAGTTTATAAAAGACACTATGAGACAACTTTGTTGTTTTCCAACTGTAACACTAGAATTTTAAACAGTTTTCCATGAACATTACCTAAAATCATCTTTAAGGCTATGTTCAATTTAAATATTGTGCAATACTGGCAGGAGAGATTATGAGGGACACTATGGACAATTTAGTTGGGTTTCAACTGTAAGCTTTATTTTTAAACCGATTTTCATGAACATAGTCTAAAATCATGTTTAAAGCAATGTTCAGGTTACAGCTAGTGAAGTACTGGTACCTGGTGTTTATAAAAGACACTATGAGACAACTTAGTTGTTTTCAACTGTAACACTAGAATTTTAAACAGTTTTCCAAGAACATTGTCTAAATTCATGTTTTCAGGAGGTATAAACAAGTCAATAAGTAAAACTTTGGAATGATGATAATGGGAGAAACTATGAGTCTTTTTAAACAGTTTTCAATGGACATGGTCTGAAATCAGGTT
Source organism: Thymallus thymallus (assembly GCA_023634145.1). Classification (NCBI taxonomy): domain Eukaryota; kingdom Metazoa; phylum Chordata; class Actinopteri; order Salmoniformes; family Salmonidae; genus Thymallus; species Thymallus thymallus. Next base: position 14,813,919 of record CM042418.1, read on the forward strand.
TATGGCAATGTTCAAGTAAAATAAAGTGCAATACTGGTAGGAGAGATTGAGAGACACTATGGACAATTTAGTTGGGTTTCAACTGTAAGCTTTATTTTTAAACCGTTTTTCATGAACATTGTCTAAATTCATGTTTTCAGGAGGTTTAAACAATTCCATCAGTACAACACTTGAATGATTGATAATAGGAGAAACTATGAGTCTTTTTAGACTGTTTTTTCATGAAAATAGTGTAAAATCAATGTTTAAAGCAATGTTCAGGCTACAGCTAGTGAAGTACCGGTGCTAGAGATTATATAAGACACGAGGTCTAAAATCGAGTTTTCAGAAGCTTTTTACAGTTGTCTTGCACAGTTCTAGAAATATTGACAATATTATACACTATGTGGCTTACTAAACATTTTTCCATGAACATTAGCTAAAATCATCTTTAAGGCAATGTTCACGTTAAATATTGTGCAATACTGGCAGGAGAGATTATGATAGACACTATGGTCAACTTAGTTGGGTTACAACTGTAAGCCTGATTTTTAAACACATTTTTCATGAACATAGTGTAAAATCATGTTTAAAGCAATGTTCAGGCTACAGCTAGTGAAGTACCGGTGCTAGAGATTATATAAGACACGAGGTCTAAAATCGAGTTTTCAGAAGCTTTTTACAGTTGTCTTGCACAGTTCTAGAAATATTGACAATATTAAACACTATGTGGCTTTCTAAACATTTTTCTAAGAACATTACCTAAAATCATGTTTAAGGCAATGTTCAAGTTAAATATTGTGCAATACTGGCAGGAGAGATTATGATAGACACTATGGACAACAACTAACAACTATGGTTACAACTGTAAGCCTGATTTTTAAACACATTTTTCATGAACATAGTGTAAAATCATGTTTAAAGCAATGTTCAAGCTACAGCTAGTGAAGTACTGGTACGAGAGTTTATAAAAGACACTATGAGACAACTTAGTTGTTTTCCAACTGTAACACTAGAATTTTAAACAGTTTTCCAAGAACATTGTCTAAATTCATGTTTTCAGGAGGTTTAAACAATTCATTCAGTACAACACTTGAATGATTGATAATAGGAGAAACTATGAGTCTTTTTAAACTGTTTTTAATGGACATGGTCTGAAATTATGTTTATGGCAATGATCAGGCTACAGCTAGTGAAGTACTGTTACGAGAGTTTATAAAAGACACTATGAGACAACTTTGTTGTTTTCCAACTGTAACACTAAAATTTTAAACAGTTTTCCATGAACATTACCTAAAATCATCTTTAAGGCTATGTTCAATTTAAATATTGTGCAATACTGGCAGGAGAGATTATGAGGGACACTATGGACAATTTAGTTGGGTTTCAACTGTAAGCTTTATTTTTAAACCGATTTTCATGAACATAGTCTAAAATCATGTTTAAAGCAATGTTCAGGTTACAGCTAGTGAAGTACTGGTACCTGGTGTTTATAAAAGACACTATGAGACAACTTAGTTGTTTTCAACTGTAACACTAGAATTTTAAACAGTTTTCCAAGAACATTGTCTAAATTCATGTTTTCAGGAGGTATAAACAAGTCAATAAGTAAAACTTTGGAATGATGATAATGGGAGAAACTATGAGTCTTTTTAAACAGTTTTCAATGGACATGGTCTGAAATCAGGTTTATGGCAATGTTCAAGTAAAATAAAGTGCAATACTGGTAGGAGAGATTGAGAGACACTATGGACAATTTAGTTGGGTTTCAACTGTAAGCTTTATTTTTAAACCGTTTTTCATGAACATTGTCTAAATTCATGTTTTCAGGAGGTTTAAACAATTCCATCAGTACAACACTTGAATGATTGATAATAGGAGAAACTATGAGTCTTTTTAGACTGTTTTTTCATGAACATAGTGTAAAATCAATGTTTAAAGCAATGTTCAGGCTACAGCTAGTGAAGTACCGGTGCTAGAGATTATATAAGACACGAGGTCTAAAATCGAGTTTTCAGAAGCTTTTTACAGTTGTCTTGCACAGTTCTAGAAATATTGACAATATTATACACTATGTGGCTTACTAAACATTTTTCCATGAACATTAGCTAAAATCATCTTTAAGGCAATGTTCACGTTAAATATTGTGCAATACTGGCAGGAGAGATTATGATAGACACTATGGTCAACTTAGTTGGGTTACAACTGTAAGCCTGATTTTTAAACACATTTTTCATGAACATAGTGTAAAATCATGTTTAAAGCAATGTTCAGGCTACAGCTAGTGAAGTACCGGTGCTAGAGATTATATAAGACACGAGGTCTAAAATCGAGTTTTCAGAAGCTTTTTACAGTTGTCTTGCACAGTTCTAGAAATATTGACAATATTATACACTATGTGGCTTACTAAACATTTTTCCATGAACATTAGCTAAAATCATCTTTAAGGCAATGTTCACGTTAAATATTGTGCAATACTGGCAGGAGAGATTATGATAGACACTATGGTCAACTTAGTTGGGTTACAACTGTAAGCCTGATTTTTAAACACATTTTTCATGAACATAGTGTAAAATCATGTTTAAAGCAATGTTCAGGCTACAGCTAGTGAAGTACTGGTGCTAGAGATTATATAAGACACGAGGTCTAAAATCGAGTTTTCAGAAGCTTTTTACAGTTGTCTTGCACAGTTCTAGAAATATTGACAATATTAAACACTATGTGGCTTTCTAAACGTTTTTCTAAGAACATTACCTAAAATCATGTTTAAGGCAATGTTCAAGTTAAATATTGTGCAATACTGGCAGGAGAGATTATGATAGACACTATGGACAACAACTAACAACTATGGTTACAACTGTAAGCCTGATTTTTAAACACATTTTTCATGAACATAGTGTAAAATCATGTTTAAAGCAATGTTCAGGCTACAGCTAGTGAAGTACTGGTACGAGAGTTTATAAAAGACACTATGAGACAACTTAGTTGTTTTCCAACTGTAACACTAGAATTTTAAACAGTTTTCCAAGAACATTGTCTAAATTCATGTTTTCAGGAGGTTTAAACAATTCATTCAGTACAACACTTGAATGATTGATAATAGGAGAAACTATGAGTCTTTTTAAACTGTTTTTAATGGACATGGTCTGAAATTATGTTTATGGCAATGATCAGGCTACAGCTAGTGAAGTACTGTTACGAGAGTTTATAAAAGACACTATGAGACAACTTTGTTGTTTTCCAACTGTAACACTAAAATTTTAAACAGTTTTCCATGAACATTACCTAAAATCATCTTTAAGGCTATGTTCAATTTAAATATTGTGCAATACTGGCAGGAGAGATTATGAGGGACACTATGGTCAACTTAGTTGGGTTACAACTGTAAGCCTGATTTTTAAACACATTTTTCATGAACATAGTGTAAAATCATGTTTAAAGCAATGTTCAGGCTACAGCTAGTGAAGTACTGGTGCTAGAGATTATATAAGACACGAGGTCTAAAATCGAGTTTTCAGAAGCTTTTTACAGTTGTCTTGCACAGTTCTAGAAATATTGACAATATTAAACACTATGTGGCTTTCTAAACATTTTTCTAAGAACATTACCTAAAATCATGTTTAAGGCAATGTTCAAGTTAAATATTGTGCAATACTGGCAGGAGAGATTATGATATACACTATGGACAATTTAGTTGGGTTACAACTGTAAGCCTGATTTTTAAACACATTTTTCATGAACAAAGTGTAAAATCATGTTTAAAGCAATGTTCAGGCTACAGCTAGTGAAGTACTGGTAGGAGAGTTTATAAAAGACACTATGAGACAACTTAGTTGTTTTCAACTGTAACACTAGAATTTTAAACAGTTTTCCAAGAAGATTGTCTAAATTCATGTTTTCAGGAGGTTTAAACAATTCATTCAGTACAACACTTGAATGATTGATAATAGGAGAAACTATGAGTCTTTTTAAACTGTTTTTAATGGACATGGTCTGAAATCATGTTTATGGCAATGATCAGGCTACAGCTAGTGAAGTACTGGTACGAGAGTTTATAAAAGACACTATGAGACAACTTTGTTGTTTTCCAACTGTAACACTAAAATTTTAAACAGTTTTCCAAGAACATAACCTAAAATCATGTTTAAGGCAATGTTCAAGTTAAATGATGTGCAATACTGGCAGGAGAGATTATGAGAGACACTATGGACAATTTAGTTGGGTTTCAACTGTAAGCTTTATTTTTAAACTGTTTTTCATGAACATTGTCTAAATTCATGTTTTCAGGAGGTATAAACAAGTCAATAAGTAAAACTTTGGAATGATGATAATGGGAGAAACTATGAGTCTTTTTAAACAGTTTTCAATGGACATGGTCTGAAATCAGGTTTATGGCAATGTTCAAGTAAAATAAAGTGCAATACTGGTAGGAGAGATTGAGAGACACTATGGACAATTTAGTTGGGTTTCAACTGTAAGCTTTATTTTTAAACCGTTTTTCATGAACATTGTCTAAATTCAAGTTTTCAGGAGGTTTAAACAATTCCATCAGTACAACACTTGAATGATTGATAATAGGAGAAACTATGAGTCTTTTTAGACTGTTTTTTCATGAACATAGTGTAAAATCAATGTTTAAAGCAATGTTCAGGCTACAGCTAGTGAAGTACCGGTGCTAGAGATTATATAAGACACGAGGTCTAAAATCGAGTTTTCAGAAGCTTTTTACAGTTGTCTTGCACAGTTCTAGAAATATTGACAATATTATACACTATGTGGCTTACTAAACATTTTTCCATGAACATTAGCTAAAATCATCTTTAAGGCAATGTTCACGTTAAATATTGTGCAATACTGGCAGGAGAGATTATGATAGACACTATGGTCAACTTAGTTGGGTTACAACTGTAAGCCTGATTTTTAAACACATTTTTCATGAACATAGTGTAAAATCATGTTTAAAGCAATGTTCAGGCTACAGCTAGTGAAGTACTGGTGCTAGAGATTATATAAGACACGAGGTCTAAAATCGAGTTTTCAGAAGCTTTTTACAGTTGTCTTGCACAGTTCTAGAAATATTGACAATATTAAACACTATGTGGCTTTCTAAACATTTTTCTAAGAACATTACCTAAAATCATGTTTAAGGCAATGTTCAAGTTAAATATTGTGCAATACTGGCAGGAGAGATTATGATATACACTATGGACAATTTAGTTGGGTTACAACTGTAAGCCTGATTTTTAAACACATTTTTCATGAACAAAGTGTAAAATCATGTTTAAAGCAATGTTCAGGCTACAGCTAGTGAAGTACTGGTAGGAGAGTTTATAAAAGACACTATGAGACAACTTAGTTGTTTTCAACTGTAACACTAGAATTTTAAACAGTTTTCCAAGAAGATTGTCTAAATTCATGTTTTCAGGAGGTTTAAACAATTCATTCAGTACAACACTTGAATGATTGATAATAGGAGAAACTATGAGTCTTTTTAAACTGTTTTTAATGGACATGGTCTGAAATCATGTTTATGGCAATGATCAGGCTACAGCTAGTGAAGTACTGGTACGAGAGTTTATAAAAGACACTATGAGACAACTTTGTTGTTTTCCAACTGTAACACTAAAATTTTAAACAGTTTTCCAAGAACATAACCTAAAATCATGTTTAAGGCAATGTTCAAGTTAAATGATGTGCAATACTGGCAGGAGAGATTATGAGAGACACTATGGACAATTTAGTTGGGTTTCAACTGTAAGCTTTATTTTTAAACTGTTTTTCATGAACATTGTCTAAATTCATGTTTTCAGGAGGTATAAACAAGTCAATAAGTAAAACTTTGGAATGATGATAATGGGAGAAACTATGAGTCTTTTTAAACAGTTTTCAATGGACATGGTCTGAAATCAGGTTTATGGCAATGTTCAAGTAAAATAAAGTGCAATACTGGTAGGAGAGATTGAGAGACACTATGGACAATTTAGTTGGGTTTCAACTGTAAGCTTTATTTTTAAACCGTTTTTCATGAACATTGTCTAAATTCAAGTTTTCAGGAGGTTTAAACAATTCCATCAGTACAACACTTGAATGATTGATAATAGGAGAAACTATGAGTCTTTTTAGACTGTTTTTTCATGAACATAGTGTAAAATCAATGTTTAAAGCAATGTTCAGGCTACAGCTAGTGAAGTACCGGTGCTAGAGATTATATAAGACACGAGGTCTAAAATCGAGTTTTCAGAAGCTTTTTACAGTTGTCTTGCACAGTTCTAGAAATATTGACAATATTATACACTATGTGGCTTACTAAACATTTTTCCATGAACATTAGCTAAAATCATCTTTAAGGCAATGTTCACGTTAAATATTGTGCAATACTGGCAGGAGAGATTATGATAGACACTATGGTCAACTTAGTTGGGTTACAACTGTAAGCCTGATTTTTAAACACATTTTTCATGAACATAGTGTAAAATCATGTTTAAAGCAATGTTCAGGCTACAGCTAGTGAAGTACCGGTGCTAGAGATTATATAAGACACTAAGTCTAAAATCGAGTTTTCAGAAGCTTTTTACAGTTGTCTTGCACAGTTCTAGAAATATTGACAATATTATACACTATGTGGCTTACTAAACATTTTTCCATGAACATTAGCTAAAATCATCTTTAAGGCAATGTTCACGTTAAATATTGTGCAATACTGGCAGGAGAGATTATGATAGACACTATGGTCAACTTAGTTGGGTTACAACTGTAAGCCTGATTTTTAAACACATTTTTCATGAACATAGTGTAAAATCAATGTTTAAAGCAATGTTCAGGCTACAGCTAGTGAAGTACCGGTGCTAGAGATTATATAAGACACGAGGTCTAAAATCGAGTTTTCAGAAGCTTTTTACAGTTGTCTTGCACAGTTCTAGAAATATTGACAATATTATACACTATGTGGCTTACTAAACATTTTTCCATGAACATTAGCTAAAATCATCTTTAAGGCAATGTTCACGTTAAATATTGTGCAATACTGGCAGGAGAGATTATGATAGACACTATGGTCAACTTAGTTGGGTTACAACTGTAAGCCTGATTTTTAAACACATTTTTCATGAACATAGTGTAAAATCATGTTTAAAGCAATGTTCAGGCTACAGCTAGTGAAGTACCGGTGCTAGAGATTATATAAGACACGAGGTCTAAAATCGAGTTTTCAGAAGCTTTTTACAGTTGTCTTGCACAGTTCTAGAAATATTGACAATATTATACACTATGTGGCTTACTAAACATTTTTCCATGAACATTAGCTAAAATCATCTTTAAGGCAATGTTCACGTTAAATATTGTGCAATACTGGCAGGAGAGATTATGATAGACACTATGGTCAACTTAGTTGGGTTACAACTGTAAGCCTGATTTTTAAACACATTTTTCATGAACATAGTGTAAAATCATGTTTAAAGCAATGTTCAGGCTACAGCTAGTGAAGTACTGGTGCTAGAGATTATATAAGACACGAGGTCTAAAATCGAGTTTTCAGAAGCTTTTTACAGTTGTCTTGCACAGTTCTAGAAATATTGACAATATTAAACACTATGTGGCTTTCTAAACATTTTTATAAGAACATTACCTAAAATCATGTTTAAGGCAATGTTCAAGTTAAATATTGTGCAATACTGGCAGGAGAGATTATGATAGACACTATGGACAACAACTAACAACTATGGTTACAACTGTAAGCCTGATTTTTAAACACATTTTTCATGAACATAGTGTAAAATCATGTTTAAAGCAATGTTCAGGCTACAGCTAGTGAAGTACTGGTACGAGAGTTTATAAAAGACACTATGAGACAACTTAGTTGTTTTCCAACTGTAACACTAGAATTTTAAACAGTTTTCCAAGAACATTGTCTAAATTCATGTTTTCAGGAGGTTTAAACAATTCATTCAGTACAACACTTGAATGATTGATAATAGGAGAAACTATGAGTCTTTTTAAACTGTTTTTAATGGACATGGTCTGAAATTATGTTTATGGCAATGATCAGGCTACAGCTAGTGAAGTACTGTTACGAGAGTTTATAAAAGACACTATGAGACAACTTTGTTGTTTTCCAACTGTAACACTAAAATTTTAAACAGTTTTCCATGAACATTACCTAAAATCATCTTTAAGGCTATGTTCAATTTAAATATTGTGCAATACTGGCAGGAGAGATTATGAGGGACACTATGGACAATTTAGTTGGGTTTCAACTGTAAGCTTTATTTTTAAACCGATTTTCATGAACATAGTCTAAAATCATGTTTAAAGCAATGTTCAGGTTACAGCTAGTGAAGTACTGGTACCTGGTGTTTATAAAAGACACTATGAGACAACTTAGTTGTTTTCAACTGTAACACTAGAATTTTAAACAGTTTTCCAAGAACATTGTCTAAATTCATGTTTTCAGGAGGTATAAACAAGTCAATAAGTAAAACTTTGGAATGATGATAATGGGAGAAACTATGAGTCTTTTTAAACAGTTTTCAATGGACATGGTCTGAAATCAGGTTTATGGCAATGTTCAAGTAAAATAAAGTGCAATACTGGTAGGAGAGATTGAGAGACACTATGGACAATTTAGTTGGGTTTCAACTGTAAGCTTTATTTTTAAACCGTTTTTCATGAACATTGTCTAAATTCATGTTTTCAGGAGGTTTAAACAATTCCATCAGTACAACACTTGAATGATTGATAATAGGAGAAACTATGAGTCTTTTTAGACTGTTTTTTCATGAACATAGTGTAAAATCAATGTTTAAAGCAATGTTCAGGCTACAGCTAGTGAAGTACCGGTGCTAGAGATTATATAAGACACGAGGTCTAAAATCGAGTTTTCAGAAGCTTTTTACAGTTGTCTTGCACAGTTCTAGAAATATTGACAATATTATACACTATGTGGCTTACTAAACATTTTTCCATGAACATTAGCTAAAATCATCTTTAAGGCAATGTTCACGTTAAATATTGTGCAATACTGGCAGGAGAGATTATGATAGACACTATGGTCAACTTAGTTGGGTTACAACTGTAAGCCTGATTTTTAAACACATTTTTCATGAACATAGTGTAAAATCATGTTTAAAGCAATGTTCAGGCTACAGCTAGTGAAGTACCGGTGCTAGAGATTATATAAGACACGAGGTCTAAAATCGAGTTTTCAGAAGCTTTTTACAGTTGTCTTGCACAGTTCTAGAAATATTGACAATATTATACACTATGTGGCTTACTAAACATTTTTCCATGAACATTAGCTAAAATCATCTTTAAGGCAATGTTCACGTTAAATATTGTGCAATACTGGCAGGAGAGATTATGATAGACACTATGGACAACAACTAACAACTATGGTTACAACTGTAAGCCTGATTTTTAAACACATTTTTCATGAACATAGTGTAAAATCATGTTTAAAGCAATGTTCAGGCTACAGCTAGTGAAGTACTGGTACGAGAGTTTATAAAAGACACTATGAGACAACTTAGTTGTTTTCCAACTGTAACACTAGAATTTTAAACAGTTTTCCAAGAACATTGTCTAAATTCATGTTTTCAGGAGGTTTAAACAATTCATTCAGTACAACACTTGAATGATTGATAATAGGAGAAACTATGAGTCTTTTTAAACTGTTTTTAATGGACATGGTCTGAAATTATGTTTATGGCAATGATCAGGCTACAGCTAGTGAAGTACTGTTACGAGAGTTTATAAAAGACACTATGAGACAACTTTGTTGTTTTCCAACTGTAACACTAAAATTTTAAACAGTTTTCCATGAACATTACCTAAAATCATCTTTAAGGCTATGTTCAATTTAAATATTGTGCAATACTGGCAGGAGAGATTATGAGGGACACTATGGACAATTTAGTTGGGTTTCAACTGTAAGCTTTATTTTTAAACCGATTTTCATGAACATAGTCTAAAATCATGTTTAAAGCAATGTTCAGGTTACAGCTAGTGAAGTACTGGTACCTGGTGTTTATAAAAGACACTATGAGACAACTTAGTTGTTTTCAACTGTAACACCAGAATTTTAAACAGTTTTCCAAGAACATTGTCTAAATTCATGTTTTCAGGAGGTATAAACAAGTCAATAAGTAAAACTTTGGAATGATGATAATGGGAGAAACTATGAGTCTTTTTAAACAGTTTTCAATGGACATGGTCTGAAATCAGGTTTATGGCAATGTTCAAGTAAAATAAAGTGCAATACTGGTAGGAGAGATTGAGAGACACTATGGACAATTTAGTTGGGTTTCAACTGTAAGCTTTATTTTTAAACCGTTTTTCATGAACATTGTCTAAATTCATGTTTTCAGGAGGTTTAAAAAATTCCATCAGTACAACACTTGAATGATTGATAGTAGGAGAAACTATGAGTCTTTTTAGACTGTTTTTTCATGAACATAGTGTAAAATCAATGTTTAAAGCAATGTTCAGGCTACAGCTAGTGAAGTACCGGTGCTAGAGATTATATAAGACACGAGGTCTAAAATCGAGTTTTCAGAAGCTTTTTACAGTTGTCTTGCACAGTTCTAGAAATATTGAAAATATTATACACTATGTGGCTTACTAAACATTTTTCCATGAACATTAGCTAAAATCATCTTTAAGGCAATGTTCACGTTAAATATTGTGCAATACTGGCAGGAGAGATTATGATAGACACTATGGTCAACTTAGTTGGGTTACAACTGTAAGCCTGATTTTTAAACACATTTTTCATGAACATAGTGTAAAATCATGTTTAAAGCAATGTTCAGGCTACAGCTAGTGAAGTACTGGTGCTAGAGATTATATAAGACACGAGGTCTAAAATCGAGTTTTCAGAAGCTTTTTACAGTTGTCTTGCACAGTTCTAGAAATATTGACAATATTAAACACTATGTGGCTTTCTAAACATTTTTCTAAGAACATTACCTAAAATCATGTTTAAGGCAATGTTCAAGTTAAATATTGTGCAATACTGGCAGGAGAGATTATGATAGACACTATGGACAACAACTAACAACTATGGTTACAACTGTAAGCCTGATTTTTAAACACATTTTTCATGAACATAGTGTAAAATCATGTTTAAAGCAATGTTCAGGCTACAGCTAGTGAAGTACTGGTACGAGAGTTTATAAAAGACGCTATGAGACAACTTAGTTGTTTTCCAACTGTAACACTAGAATTTTAAACAGTTTTCCAAGAACATTGTCTAAATTCATGTTTTCAGGAGGTTTAAACAATTCATTCAGTACAACACTTGAATGATTGATAATAGGAGAAACTATGAGTCTTTTTAAACTGTTTTTAATGGACATGGTCTGAAATTATGTTTATGGCAATGATCAGGCTACAGCTAGTGAAGTACTGTTACGAGAGTTTATAAAAGACACTATGAGACAACTTTGTTGTTTTCCAACTGTAACACTAAAATTTTAAACAGTTTTCCATGAACATTACCTAAAATCATCTTTAAGGCTATGTTCAATTTAAATATTGTGCAATACTGGCAGGAGAGATTATGAGGGACACTATGGACAATTTAGTTGGGTTTCAACTGTAAGCTTTATTTTTAAACCGATTTTCATGAACATAGTCTAAAATCATGTTTAAAGCAATGTTCAGGTTACAGCTAGTGAAGTACTGGTACCTGGTGTTTATAAAAGACACTATGAGACAACTTAGTTGTTTTCAACTGTAACACTAGAATTTTAAACAGTTTTCCAAGAACATTGTCTAAATTCATGTTTTCAGGAGGTATAAACAAGTCAATAAGTAAAACTTTGGAATGATGATAATGGGAGAAACTATGAGTCTTTTTAAACAGTTTTCAATGGACATGGTCTGAAATCAGGTTTATGGCAATGTTCAAGTAAAATAAAGTGCAATACTGGTAGGAGAGATTGAGAGACACTATGGACAATTTAGTTGGGTTTCAACTGTAAGCTTTATTTTTAAACCGTTTTTCATGAACATTGTCTAAATTCATGTTTTCAGGAGGTTTAAACAATTCCATCAGTACAACACTTGAATGATTGATAATAGGAGAAACTATGAGTCTTTTTAGACTGTTTTTTCATGAACATAGTGTAAAATCAATGTTTAAAGCAATGTTCAGGCTACAGCTAGTGAAGTACCGGTGCTAGAGATTATATAAGACACGAGGTCTAAAATCGAGTTTTCAGAAGCTTTTTACAGTTGTCTTGCACAGTTCTAGAAATATTGACAATATTATACACTATGTGGCTTACTAAACATTTTTCCATGAACATTAGCTAAAATCATCTTTAAGGCAATGTTCACGTTAAATATTGTGCAATACTGGCAGGAGAGATTATGATAGACACTATGGTCAACTTAGTTGGGTTACAACTGTAAGCCTGATTTTTAAACACATTTTTCATGAACATAGTGTAAAATCATGTTTAAAGCAATGTTCAGGCTACAGCTAGTGAAGTACCGGTGCTAGAGATTATATAAGACACGAGGTCTAAAATCGAGTTTTCAGAAGCTTTTTACAGTTGTCTTGCACAGTTCTAGAAATATTGACAATATTATACACTATGTGGCTTACTAAACATTTTTCCATGAACATTAGCTAAAATCATCTTTAAGGCAATGTTCACGTTAAATATTGTGCAATACTGGCAGGAGAGATTATGATAGACACTATGGTCAACTTAGTTGGGTTACAACTGTAAGCCTGATTTTTAAACACATTTTTCATGAACATAGTGTAAAATCATGTTTAAAGCAATGTTCAGGCTACAGCTAGTGAAGTACTGGTGCTAGAGATTATATAAGACACGAGGTCTAAAATCGAGTTTTCAGAAGCTTTTTACAGTTGTCTTGCACAGTTCTAGAAATATTGACAATATTAAACACTATGTGGCTTTCTAAACATTTTTCTAAGAACATTACCTAAAATCATGTTTAAGGCAATGTTCAAGTTAAATATTGTGCAATACTGGCAGGAGAGATTATGATAGACACTATGGACAACAACTAACAACTATGGTTACAACTGTAAGCCTGATTTTTAAACACATTTTTCATGAACATAGTGTAAAATCATGTTTAAAGCAATGTTCAGGCTACAGCTAGTGAAGTACTGGTACGAGAGTTTATAAAAGACACTATGAGACAACTTAGTTGTTTTCCAACTGTAACACTAGAATTTTAAACAGTTTTCCAAGAACATTGTCTAAATTCATGTTTTCAGGAGGTTTAAACAATTCATTCAGTACAACACTTGAATGATTGATAATAGGAGAAACTATGAGTCTTTTTAAACTGTTTTTAATGGACATGGTCTGAAATTATGTTTATGGCAATGATCAGGCTACAGCTAGTGAAGTACTGTTACGAGAGTTTATAAAAGACACTATGAGACAACTTTGTTGTTTTCCAACTGTAACACTAAAATTTTAAACAGTTTTCCATGAACATTACCTAAAATCATCTTTAAGGCTATGTTCAATTTAAATATTGTGCAATACTGGCAGGAGAGATTATGAGGGACACTATGGACAATTTAGTTGGGTTTCAACTGTAAGCTTTATTTTTAAACCGATTTTCATGAACATAGTCTAAAATCATGTTTAAAGCAATGTTCAGGTTACAGCTAGTGAAGTACTGGTACCTGGTGTTTATAAAAGACACTATGAGACAACTTAGTTGTTTTCAACTGTAACACTAGAATTTTAAACAGTTTTCCAAGAACATTGTCTAAATTCATGTTTTCAGGAGGTATAAACAAGTCAATAAGTAAAACTTTGGAATGATGATAATGGGAGAAACTATGAGTCTTTTTAAACAGTTTTCAATGGACATGGTCTGAAATCAGGTTTATGGCAATGTTCAAGTAAAATAAAGTGCAATACTGGTAGGAGAGATTGAGAGACACTATGGACAATTTAGTTGGGTTTCAACTGTAAGCTTTATTTTTAAACCGTTTTTCATGAACATTGTCTAAATTCATGTTTTCAGGAGGTTTAAACAATTCCATCAGTACAACACTTGAATGATTGATAATAGGAGAAACTATGAGTCTTTTTAGACTGTTTTTTCATGAACATAGTGTAAAATCAATGTTTAAAGCAATGTTCAGGCTACAGCTAGTGAAGTACCAGTGCTAGAGATTATATAAGACACGAGGTCTAAAATCGAGTTTTCAGAAGCTTTTTACAGTTGTCTTGCACAGTTCTAGAAATATTGAAAATATTATACACTATGTGGCTTACTAAACATTTTTCCATGAACATTAGCTAAAATCATCTTTAAGGCAATGTTCACGTTAAATATTGTGCAATACTGGCAGGAGAGATTATGATAGACACTATGGTCAACTTAGTTGGGTTACAACTGTAAGCCTGATTTTTAAACACATTTTTCATGAACATAGTGTAAAATCATGTTTAAAGCAATGTTCAGGCTACAGCTAGTGAAGTACCGGTGCTAGAGATTATATAAGACACGAGGTCTAAAATCGAGTTTTCAGAAGCTTTTTACAGTTGTCTTGCACAGTTCTAGAAATATTGACAATATTATACACTATGTGGCTTACTAAACATTTTTCCATGAACATTAGCTAAAATCATCTTTAAGGCAATGTTCACGTTAAATATTGTGCAATACTGGCAGGAGAGATTATGATAGACACTATGGTCAACTTAGTTGGGTTACAACTGTAAGCCTGATTTTTAAACACATTTTTCATGAACATAGTGTAAAATCATGTTTAAAGCAATGTTCAGGCTACAGCTAGTGAAGTACTGGTGCTAGAGATTATATAAGACACGAGGTCTAAAATCGAGTTTTCAGAAGCTTTTTACAGTTGTCTTGCACAGTTCTAGAAATATTGACAATATTAAACACTATGTGGCTTTCTAAACATTTTTCTAAGAACATTACCTAAAATCATGTTTAAGGCAATGTTCAAGTTAAATATTGTGCAATACTGGCAGGAGAGATTATGATAGACACTATGGACAACAACTAACAACTATGGTTACAACTGTAAGCCTGATTTTTAAACACATTTTTCATGAACATAGTGTAAAATCATGTTTAAAGCAATGTTCAGGCTACAGCTAGTGAAGTACTGGTACGAGAGTTTATAAAAGACGCTATGAGACAACTTAGTTGTTTTCCAACTGTAACACTAGAATTTTAAACAGTTTTCCAAGAACATTGTCTAAATTCATGTTTTCAGGAGGTTTAAACAATTCATTCAGTACAACACTTGAATGATTGATAATAGGAGAAACTATGAGTCTTTTTAAACTGTTTTTAATGGACATGGTCTGAAATTATGTTTATGGCAATGATCAGGCTACAGCTAGTGAAGTACTGTTACGAGAGTTTATAAAAGACACTATGAGACAACTTTGTTGTTTTCCAACTGTAACACTAAAATTTTAAACAGTTTTCCATGAACATTACCTAAAATCATCTTTAAGGCTATGTTCAATTTAAATATTGTGCAATACTGGCAGGAGAGATTATGAGGGACACTATGGACAATTTAGTTGGGTTTCAACTGTAAGCTTTATTTTTAAACCGATTTTCATGAACATAGTCTAAAATCATGTTTAAAGCAATGTTCAGGTTACAGCTAGTGAAGTACTGGTACCTGGTGTTTATAAAAGACACTATGAGACAACTTAGTTGTTTTCAACTGTAACACTAGAATTTTAAACAGTTTTCCAAGAACATTGTCTAAATTCATGTTTTCAGGAGGTATAAACAAGTCAATAAGTAAAACTTTGGAATGATGATAATGGGAGAAACTATGAGTCTTTTTAAACAGTTTTCAATGGACATGGTCTGAAATCAGGTTTATGGCAATGTTCAAGTAAAATAAAGTGCAATACTGGTAGGAGAGATTGAGAGACACTATGGACAATTTAGTTGGGTTTCAACTGTAAGCTTTATTTTTAAACCGTTTTTCATGAACATTGTCTAAATTCATGTTTTCAGGAGGTTTAAACAATTCCATCAGTACAACACTTGAATGATTGATAATAGGAGAAACTATGAGTCTTTTTAGACTGTTTTTTCATGAACATAGTGTAAAATCAATGTTTAAAGCAATGTTCAGGCTACAGCTAGTGAAGTACCAGTGCTAGAGATTATATAAGACACGAGGTCTAAAATCGAGTTTTCAGAAGCTTTTTACAGTTGTCTTGCACAGTTCTAGAAATATTGAAAATATTATACACTATGTGGCTTACTAAACATTTTTCCATGAACATTAGCTAAAATCATCTTTAAGGCAATGTTCACGTTAAATATTGTGCAATACTGGCAGGAGAGATTATGATAGACACTATGGTCAACTTAGTTGGGTTACAACTGTAAGCCTGATTTTTAAACACATTTTTCATGAACATAGTGTAAAATCATGTTTAAAGCAATGTTCAGGCTACAGCTAGTGAAGTACCGGTGCTAGAGATTATATAAGACACGAGGTCTAAAATCGAGTTTTCAGAAGCTTTTTACAGTTGTCTTGCACAGTTCTAGAAATATTGACAATATTATACACTATGTGGCTTACTAAACATTTTTCCATGAACATTAGCTAAAATCATCTTTAAGGCAATGTTCACGTTAAATATTGTGCAATACTGGCAGGAGAGATTATGATAGACACTATGGTCAACTTAGTTGGGTTACAACTGTAAGCCTGATTTTTAAACACATTTTTCATGAACATAGTGTAAAATCATGTTTAAAGCAATGTTCAGGCTACAGCTAGTGAAGTACTGGTGCTAGAGATTATATAAGACACGAGGTCTAAAATCGAGTTTTCAGAAGCTTTTTACAGTTGTCTTGCACAGTTCTAGAAATATTGACAATATTAAACACTATGTGGCTTTCTAAACATTTTTCTAAGAACATTACCTAAAATCATGTTTAAGGCAATGTTCAAGTTAAATATTGTGCAATACTGGCAGGAGAGATTATGATAGACACTATGGACAACAACTAACAACTATGGTTACAACTGTAAGCCTGATTTTTAAACACATTTTTCATGAACATAGTGTAAAATCATGTTTAAAGCAATGTTCAGGCTACAGCTAGTGAAGTACTGGTACGAGAGTTTATAAAAGACGCTATGAGACAACTTAGTTGTTTTCCAACTGTAACACTAGAATTTTAAACAGTTTTCCAAGAACATTGTCTAAATTCATGTTTTCAGGAGGTTTAAACAATTCATTCAGTACAACACTTGAATGATTGATAATAGGAGAAACTATGAGTCTTTTTAAACTGTTTTTAATGGACATGGTCTGAAATTATGTTTATGGCAATGATCAGGCTACAGCTAGTGAAGTACTGTTACGAGAGTTTATAAAAGACACTATGAGACAACTTTGTTGTTTTCCAACTGTAACACTAAAATTTTAAACAGTTTTCCATGAACATTACCTAAAATCATCTTTAAGGCTATGTTCAATTTAAATATTGTGCAATACTGGCAGGAGAGATTATGAGGGACACTATGGACAATTTAGTTGGGTTTCAACTGTAAGCTTTATTTTTAAACCGATTTTCATGAACATAGTCTAAAATCATGTTTAAAGCAATGTTCAGGTTACAGCTAGTGAAGTACTGGTACCTGGTGTTTATAAAAGACACTATGAGACAACTTAGTTGTTTTCAACTGTAACACTAGAATTTTAAACAGTTTTCCAAGAACATTGTCTAAATTCATGTTTTCAGGAGGTATAAACAAGTCAATAAGTAAAACTTTGGAATGATGATAATGGGAGAAACTATGAGTCTTTTTAAACAGTTTTCAATGGACATGGTCTGAAATCAGGTTTATGGCAATGTTCAAGTAAAATAAAGTGCAATACTGGTAGGAGAGATTGAGAGACACTATGGACAATTTAGTTGGGTTTCAACTGTAAGCTTTATTTTTAAACCGTTTTTCATGAACATTGTCTAAATTCATGTTTTCAGGAGGTTTAAACAATTCCATCAGTACAACACTTGAATGATTGATAATAGGAGAAACTATGAGTCTTTTTAGACTGTTTTTTCATGAACATAGTGTAAAATCAATGTTTAAAGCAATGTTCAGGCTACAGCTAGTGAAGTACCGGTGCTAGAGATTATATAAGACACGAGGTCTAAAATCGAGTTTTCAGAAGCTTTTTACAGTTGTCTTGCACAGTTCTAGAAATATTGACAATATTATACACTATGTGGCTTACTAAACATTTTTCCATGAACATTAGCTAAAATCATCTTTAAGGCAATGTTCACGTTAAATATTGTGCAATACTGGCAGGAGAGATTATGATAGACACTATGGTCAACTTAGTTGGGTTACAACTGTAAGCCTGATTTTTAAACACATTTTTCATGAACATAGTGTAAAATCATGTTTAAAGCAATGTTCAGGCTACAGCTAGTGAAGTACCGGTGCTAGAGATTATATAAGACACGAGGTCTAAAATCGAGTTTTCAGAAGCTTTTTACAGTTGTCTTGCACAGTTCTAGAAATATTGACAATATTATACACTATGTGGCTTACTAAACATTTTTCCATGAACATTAGCTAAAATCATCTTTAAGGCAATGTTCACGTTAAATATTGTGCAATACTGGCAGGAGAGATTATGATAGACACTATGGTCAACTTAGTTGGGTTACAACTGTAAGCCTGATTTTTAAACACATTTTTCATGAACATAGTGTAAAATCATGTTTAAAGCAATGTTCAGGCTACAGCTAGTGAAGTACTGGTGCTAGAGATTATATAAGACACGAGGTCTAAAATCGAGTTTTCAGAAGCTTTTTACAGTTGTCTTGCACAGTTCTAGAAATATTGAAAATATTATACACTATGTGGCTTACTAAACATTTTTCCATGAACATTAGCTAAAATCATCTTTAAGGCAATGTTCACGTTAAATATTGTGCAATACTGGCAGGAGAGATTATGATAGACACTATGGTCAACTTAGTTGGGTTACAACTGTAAGCCTGATTTTTAAACACATTTTTCATGAACATAGTGTAAAATCATGTTTAAAGCAATGTTCAGGCTACAGCTAGTGAAGTACCGGTGCTAGAGATTATATAAGACACGAGGTCTAAAATCGAGTTTTCAGAAGCTTTTTACAGTTGTCTTGCACAGTTCTAGAAATATTGACAATATTATACACTATGTGGCTTACTAAACATTTTTCCATGAACATTAGCTAAAATCATCTTTAAGGCAATGTTCACGTTAAATATTGTGCAATACTGGCAGGAGAGATTATGATAGACACTATGGTCAACTTAGTTGGGTTACAACTGTAAGCCTGATTTTTAAACACATTTTTCATGAACATAGTGTAAAATCATGTTTAAAGCAATGTTCAGGCTACAGCTAGTGAAGTACTGGTGCTAGAGATTATATAAGACACGAGGTCTAAAATCGAGTTTTCAGAAGCTTTTTACAGTTGTCTTGCACAGTTCTAGAAATATTGACAATATTAAACACTATGTGGCTTTCTAAACATTTTTCTAAGAACATTACCTAAAATCATGTTTAAGGCAATGTTCAAGTTAAATATTGTGCAATACTGGCAGGAGAGATTATGATAGACACTATGGACAACAACTAACAACTATGGTTACAACTGTAAGCCTGATTTTTAAACACATTTTTCATGAACATAGTGTAAAATCATGTTTAAAGCAATGTTCAGGCTACAGCTAGTGAAGTACTGGTACGAGAGTTTATAAAAGACGCTATGAGACAACTTAGTTGTTTTCCAACTGTAACACTAGAATTTTAAACAGTTTTCCAAGAACATTGTCTAAATTCATGTTTTCAGGAGGTTTAAACAATTCATTCAGTACAACACTTGAATGATTGATAATAGGAGAAACTATGAGTCTTTTTAAACTGTTTTTAATGGACATGGTCTGAAATTATGTTTATGGCAATGATCAGGCTACAGCTAGTGAAGTACTGTTACGAGAGTTTATAAAAGACACTATGAGACAACTTTGTTGTTTTCCAACTGTAACACTAAAATTTTAAACAGTTTTCCATGAACATTACCTAAAATCATCTTTAAGGCTATGTTCAATTTAAATATTGTGCAATACTGGCAGGAGAGATTATGAGGGACACTATGGACAATTTAGTTGGGTTTCAACTGTAAGCTTTATTTTTAAACCGATTTTCATGAACATAGTCTAAAATCATGTTTAAAGCAATGTTCAGGTTACAGCTAGTGAAGTACTGGTACCTGGTGTTTATAAAAGACACTATGAGACAACTTAGTTGTTTTCAACTGTAACACTAGAATTTTAAACAGTTTTCCAAGAACATTGTCTAAATTCATGTTTTCAGGAGGTATAAACAAGTCAATAAGTAAAACTTTGGAATGATGATAATGGGAGAAACTATGAGTCTTTTTAAACAGTTTTCAATGGACATGGTCTGAAATCAGGTTTATGGCAATGTTCAAGTAAAATAAAGTGCAATACTGGTAGGAGAGATTGAGAGACACTATGGACAATTTAGTTGGGTTTCAACTGTAAGCTTTATTTTTAAACCGTTTTTCATGAACATTGTCTAAATTCATGTTTTCAGGAGGTTTAAACAATTCCATCAGTACAACACTTGAATGATTGATAATAGGAGAAACTATGAGTCTTTTTAGACTGTTTTTTCATGAACATAGTGTAAAATCAATGTTTAAAGCAATGTTCAGGCTACAGCTAGTGAAGTACCGGTGCTAGAGATTATATAAGACACGAGGTCTAAAATCGAGTTTTCAGAAGCTTTTTACAGTTGTCTTGCACAGTTCTAGAAATATTGACAATATTATACACTATGTGGCTTACTAAACATTTTTCCATGAACATTAGCTAAAATCATCTTTAAGGCAATGTTCACGTTAAATATTGTGCAATACTGGCAGTAGAGATTATGATAGACACTATGGACAACAACTAACAACTATGGTTACAACTGTAAGCCTGATTTTTAAACACAGTTTTCATGAACATAGTGTAAAATCATGTTTAAAGCAATGTTCAGGCTACAGCTAGTGAAGTACTGGTACGAGAGTTTATAAAAGACACTATGAGACAACTTAGTTGTTTTCAACTGTAACACTAGAATTTTAAACAGTTTTCCAAGAACATTGTCTAAACTCATGTTTTTAGGAGGTTTAAACAATTCATTCAGTACAACACTTGAATGATTGATAATAGGAGAAACTATGAGTCTTTTTAAACAGTTTTCAATGGACATGGTCTGAAATCATGTTTATGGCAATGTTCAGGCTACAGCTAGTGAAGTACTGGTACGAGAGTTCATAAAAGACACTATGAGACAACTTTGTTGTTTTCCAACTGTAACACTAAAATTTTAAACAGTTTTCCATGAACATTACCTAAAATCATCTTTAAGGCTATGTTCAATTTAAATATTGTGCAATACTGGCAGGAGAGATTATGAGGGACACTATGGACAATTTAGTTGGGTTTCAACTGTAAGCTTTATTTTTAAACCGATTTTCATGAACATAGTCTAAAATCATGTTTAAAGCAATGTTCAGGTTACAGCTAGTGAAGTACTGGTACCTGGTGTTTATAAAAGACACTATGAGACAACTTAGTTGTTTTCAACTGTAACACTAGAATTTTAAACAGTTTTCCAAGAACATTGTCTAAATTCATGTTTTCAGGAGGTATAAACAAGTCAATAAGTAAAACTTTGGAATGATGATAATGGGAGAAACTATGAGTCTTTTTAAACAGTTTTCAATGGACATGGTCTGAAATCAGGTTTATGGCAATGTTCAAGTAAAATAAAGTGCAATACTGGTAGGAGAGATTGAGAGACACTATGGACAATTTAGTTGGGTTTCAACTGTAAGCTTTATTTTTAAACCGTTTTTCATGAACATTGTCTAAATTCATGTTTTCAGGAGGTTTAAACAATTCCATCAGTACAACACTTGAATGATTGATAATAGGAGAAACTATGAGTTTTTTTCAGACTGTTTTTTCATGAAAATAGTGTAAAATCAATGTTTAAAGCAATGTTCAGGCTACAGCTAGTGAAGTACTGGTGCTAGAGATTATATAAGACACGAGGTCTAAAATCGAGTTTTCAGAAGCTTTTTACAGTTCTAGAAATATTGACAATATTATACACTATGTGGCTTACTAAACATTTTTCCATGAACATTAGCTAAAATCATCTTTAAGGCAATGTTCACGTTAAATATTGTGCAATACTGGCAGGAGAGATTATGATAGACACTATGGTCAACTTAGTTGGGTTACATCTGTAAGCCTGATTTTTAAACACATTTTTCATGAACATAGTGTAAAATCATGTTTAAAGCAATGTTCAGGCTACAGCTAGTGAAGTACTGGTGCTAGAGATTATATAAGACACGAGGTCTAAAATCGAGTTTTCAGAAGCTTTTTACAGTTGTCTTGCACAGTTCTAGAAATATTGACAATATTAAACACTATGTGGCTTTCTAAACATTTTTCTAAGAACATTACCTAAAATCATGTTTAAGGCAATGTTCAAGTTAAATATTGTGCAATACTGGCAGGAGATATTATGATAGACACTATGGACAACAACTAACAACTATGGTTACAACTGTAAGCCTGATTTTTAAACACATTTTTCATGAACATAGTGTAAAATCATGTTTAAAGCAATGTTCAGGCTACAGCTAGTGAAGTACTGGTACGAGAGTTTATAAAAGACACTATGAGACAACTTAGTTGTTTTCCAACTGTAACACTAGAATTTTAAACAGTTTTCCAAGAACATTGTCTAAATTCATGTTTTCAGGAGGTTTAAACAATTCATTCAGTACAACACTTGAATGATTGATAATAGGAGAAACTATGAGTCTTTTTAAACTGTTTTTAATGGACATGGTCTGAAATTATGTTTATGGCAATGATCAGGCTACAGCTAGTGAAGTACTGTTACGAGAGTTTATAAAAGACACTATGAGACAACTTTGTTGTTTTCCAACTGTAACACTAAAATTTTAAACAGTTTTCCATGAACATTACCTAAAATCATCTTTAAGGCTATGTTCAATTTAAATATTGTGCAATACTGGCAGGAGAGATTATGAGGGACACTATGGACAATTTAGTTGGGTTTCAACTGTAAGCTTTATTTTTAAACCGATTTTCATGAACATAGTCTAAAATCATGTTTAAAGCAATGTTCAGGTTACAGCTAGTGAAGTACTGGTACCTGGTGTTTATAAAAGACACTATGAGACAACTTAGTTGTTTTCAACTGTAACACTAGAATTTTAAACAGTTTTCCAAGAACATTGTCTAAATTCATGTTTTCAGGAGGTATAAACAAGTCAATAAGTAAAACTTTGGAATGATGATAATGGGAGAAACTATGAGTCTTTTTAAACAGTTTTCAATGGACATGGTCTGAAATCAGGTTTATGGCAATGTTCAAGTAAAATAAAGTGCAATACTGGTAGGAGAGATTGAGAGACACTATGGACAATTTAGTTGGGTTTCAACTGTAAGCTTTATTTTTAAACCGTTTTTCATGAACATTGTCTAAATTCATGTTTTCAGGAGGTTTAAACAATTCCATCAGTACAACACTTGAATGATTGATAATAGGAGAAACTATGAGTCTTTTTAGACTGTTTTTTCATGAACAGAGTGTAAAATCAATGTTTAAAGCAATGTTCAGGCTACAGCTAGTGAAGTACCGGTGCTAGAGATTATATAAGACACGAGGTCTAAAATCGAGTTTTCAGAAGCTTTTTACAGTTGTCTTGCACAGTTCTAGAAATATTGACAATATTATACACTATGTGGCTTACTAAACATTTTTCCATGAACATTAGCTAAAATCATCTTTAAGGCAATGTTCACGTTAAATATTGTGCAATACTGGCAGGAGAGATTATGATAGACACTATGGACAACAACTAACAACTATGGTTACAACTGTAAGCCTGATTTTTAAACACAGTTTTCATGAACATAGTGTAAAATCATGTTTAAAGCAATTTTCAGGCTACAGCTAGTGAAGTACTGGTACGAGAGTTTATAAAAGACACTATGAGACAACTTAGTTGTTTTCAACTGTAACACTAGAATTTTAAACAGTTTTCCAAGAACATTGTCTAAACTCATGTTTTTAGGAGGTTTAAACAATTCATTCAGTACAACACTTGAATGATTGATAATAGGAGAAACTATGAGTCTTTTTAAACAGTTTTCAATGGACATGGTCTGAAATCATGTTTATGGCAATGTTCAGGCTACAGCTAGTGAAGTACTGGTACGAGAGTTCATAAAAGACACTATGAGACAACTTTGTTGTTTTCCAACTGTAACACTAAAATTTTAAACAGTTTTCCATGAACATTACCTAAAATCATCTTTAAGGCTATGTTCAATTTAAATATTGTGCAATACTGGCAGGAGAGATTATGAGAGACACTATGGACAATTTAGTTGGGTTTCAACTGTAAGCTTTATTTTTAAACCGATTTTCATGAACATAGTCTAAAATCATGTTTAAAGCAATGTTCAGGTTACAGCTAGTGAAGTACTGGTACCTGGTGTTTATAAAAGACACTATGAGACAACTTAGTTGTTTTCAACTGTAACACTAGAATTTTAAACAGTTTTCCAAGAACATTGTCTAAATTCATGTTTTCAGGAGGTATAAACAAGTCAATAAGTAAAACTTTGGAATGATGATAATGGGAGAAACTATGAGTCTTTTTAAACAGTTTTCAATGGACATGGTCTGAAATCAGGTTTATGGCAATGTTCAAGTAAAATAAAGTGCAATACTGGTAGGAGAGATTGAGAGACACTATGGACAATTTAGTTGGGTTTCAACTGTAAGCTTTATTTTTAAACCGTTTTTCATGAACATTGTCTAAATTCATGTTTTCAGGAGGTTTAAACAATTCCATCAGTACAACACTTGAATGATTGATAATAGGAGAAAATATGAGTTTTTTTCAGACTGTTTTTTCATGAAAATAGTGTAAAATCAATGTTTAAAGCAATGTTCAGGCTACAGCTAGTGAAGTACTGGTGCTAGAGATTATATAAGACACGAGGTCTAAAATCGAGTTTTCAGAAGCTTTTTACAGTTCTAGAAATATTGACAATATTATACACTATGTGGCTTACTAAACATTTTTCCATGAACATTACCTAAAATCATCTTTAAGGCAATGTTCAAGTTAAATATTGTGCAATACTGGCAGGAGAGATTATGATAGACACTATGGACAATTTAGTTGGGTTACAACTGTAAGCCTGATTTTTAAACACATTTTTCATGAACATAGTGTAAAATCATGTTTAAAGCAATGTTCAGGCTACAGCTAGTGAAGTACTGGTGCTAGAGATTATATAAAACACGAGGTCTAAAATCGAGTTTTCAGAAGCTTTTTACAGTTGTCTTGCACAGTTCTAGAAATATTGACAATATTAAACACTATGTGGCTTTCTAAACATTTTTCTAAGAACATTACCTAAAATCATGTTTAAGGCAATGTTCAAGTTAAATATTGTGCAATACTGGCAGGAGAGATTATGATAGACACTATGGACAACAACTAACAACTATGGTTACAACTGTAAGCCTGATTTTTAAACACATTTTTCATGAACATAGTGTAAAATCATGTTTAAAGCAATGTTCAGGCTACAGCTAGTGAAGTACTGGTACGAGAGTTTATAAAAGACACTATGAGACAACTTAGTTGTTTTCCAACTGTAACACTAGAATTTTAAACAGTTTTCCAAGAACATTGTCTAAATTCATGTTTTCAGGAGGTTTAAACAATTCATTCAGTACAACACTTGAATGATTGATAATAGGAGAAACTATGAGTCTTTTTAAACTGTTTTTAATGGACATGGTCTGAAATTATGTTTATGGCAATGATCAGGCTACAGCTAGTGAAGTACTGTTACGAGAGTTTATAAAAGACACTATGAGACAACTTTGTTGTTTTCCAACTGTAACACTAAAATTTTAAACAGTTTTCCATGAACATTACCTAAAATCATCTTTAAGGCTATGTTCAATTTAAATATTGTGCAATACTGGCAGGAGAGATTATGAGGGACACTATGGACAATTTAGTTGGGTTTCAACTGTAAGCTTTATTTTTAAACCGATTTTCATGAACATAGTCTAAAATCATGTTTAAAGCAATGTTCAGGTTACAGCTAGTGAAGTACTGGTACCTGGTGTTTATAAAAGACACTATGAGACAACTTAGTTGTTTTCAACTGTAACACTAGAATTTTAAACAGTTTTCCAAGAACATTGTCTAAATTCATGTTTTCAGGAGGTATAAACAAGTCAATAAGTAAAACTTTGGAATGATGATAATGGGAGAAACTATGAGTCTTTTTAAACAGTTTTCAATGGACATGGTCTGAAATCAGGTTTATGGCAATGTTCAAGTAAAATAAAGTGCAATACTGGTAGGAGAGATTGAGAGACACTATGGACAATTTAGTTGGGTTTCAACTGTAAGCTTTATTTTTAAACCGTTTTTCATGAACATTGTCTAAATTCATGTTTTCAGGAGGTTTAAACAATTCCATCAGTACAACACTTGAATGATTGATAATAGGAGAAACTATGAGTCTTTTTAGACTGTTTTTTCATGAACATAGTGTAAAATCAATGTTTAAAGCAATGTTCAGGCTACAGCTAGTGAAGTACCGGTGCTAGAGATTATATAAGACACGAGGTCTAAAATCGAGTTTTCAGAAGCTTTTTACAGTTGTCTTGCACAGTTCTAGAAATATTGACAATATTATACACTATGTGGCTTACTAAACATTTTTCCATGAACATTAGCTAAAATCATCTTTAAGGCAATGTTCACGTTAAATATTGTGCAATACTGGCAGGAGAGATTATGATAGACACTATGGTCAACTTAGTTGGGTTACAACTGTAAGCCTGATTTTTAAACACATTTTTCATGAACATAGTGTAAAATCATGTTTAAAGCAATGTTCAGGCTACAGCTAGTGAAGTACTGGTGCTAGAGATTATATAAGACACGAGGTCTAAAATCGAGTTTTCAGAAGCTTTTTACAGTTGTCTTGCACAGTTCTAGAAATATTGACAATATTATACACTATGTGGCTTACTAAACATTTTTCCATGAACATTACCTAAAATCATCCTTAAGGTAATGTTCAAGTTAAATATTGTGCAATACTGGCAGGAGAGATTATGATAGACACTATGGACAACAACTAACAACTATGGTTACAACTGTAAGCCTGATTTTTAAACACAGTTTTCATGAACATAGTGTAAAATCATGTTTAAAGCAATGTTCAGGCTACAGCTAGTGAAGTACTGGTACGAGAGTTTATAAAAGACACTATGAGACAACTTAGTTGTTTTCAACTGTAACACTAGAATTTTAAACAGTTTTCCAAGAACATTGTCTAAACTCATGTTTTTAGGAGGTTTAAACAATTCATTCAGTACAACACTTGAATGATTGATAATAGGAGAAACTATGAGTCTTTTTAAACAGTTTTCAATGGACATGGTCTGAAATCATGTTTATGGCAATGTTCAGGCTACAGCTAGTGAAGTACTGGTACGAGAGTTCATAAAAGACACTATGAGACAACTTTGTTGTTTTCCAACTGTAACACTAAAATTTTAAACAGTTTTCCATGAACATTACCTAAAATCATCTTTAAGGCTATGTTCAATTTAAATATTGTGCAATACTGGCAGGAGAGATTATGAGAGACACTATGGACAATTTAGTTGGGTTTCAACTGTAAGCTTTATTTTTAAACCGATTTTCATGAACATAGTCTAAAATCATGTTTAAAGCAATGTTCAGGTTACAGCTAGTGAAGTACTGGTACGAGAGTTTATAAAAGACACTATGAGACAACTTTGTTGTTTTCTAACTGTAACACTAGAATTTTAAACAGTTTTCCAAGAACATTGTCTAAATTCATGTTTTCAGGAGGTATAAACAAGTCAATAAGTAAAACTTTGGAATGATTGATTATAGGAGAAACTATGAGTCTTTTTAAACAGTTTTCAATGGACATGGTCTGAAATCATGTTTATGGCAATGTTCAAGTAAAATAAAGTGCAATACTGGTAGGAGAGATTGAGAGACACTATGGACAATTTAGTTGGGATTCAACTGTAAGCATTATTTTTTAAACCGTTTTTCATTAACATAGTCTAAAATCATGTTTAAAGCAATGTTCAGGCTACAGCTAGTGAAGTACTGGTACGAGAGTTTATAAAAGACACTATGAGACAACTTTGTTGTTATCCAACTGTAACACTAGAATTTTAAACAGTTTTCCAAGAACATTGTCTAAATTCATGTTTTCAGGAGGTTTAAACAATTCAATCAGTACAACACTTGAATGATTGATAATAGGAGAAACTATGAGTCTTTTTAAACTGTTTTTAATGGACATGGTCTGAAATCATGTTTATGGCAATGTTCAAGTAAAATAAAGTGCAATACTGGTAGGAGAGATTGAGAGACACTATGGACAATTTAGTTGGGATTCAACTGTAAGCATTATTTTTTAAACCGGTTTTCATTAACATAGTCTAAAATCATGTTTAAAGCAATGTTCAGGCTACAGCTAGTGAAGTACTGGTACGAGAGTTTATAAAAGACACTATGAGACAACTTTGTTGTTATCCAACTGTAACACTAGAATTTTAAACAGTTTTCCAAGAACATTGTCTAAATTCATGTTTTCAGGAGGTATAAACAAGTCAATAAGTAAAACACTGGAATGATTGATAATAGGAGAAACGATGAGTCTTTTTAAACAGTTTTCAATGGACATGGTCTGAAATCATGTTTATGGCAATGTTCAGGCTACAGCTAGTGAAGTACTGGTACGAGAGTTTATAAAAGACACTATGAGACAACAGTTGTTTTCCAACTGTAACACTAGAATTTTAAACAGTTTTCCAAGAACATTGTCTAAATTCATGTTTTCAGGAGGTTTAAACAATTCAATCAGTACAACACTTGAATGATTGATAATAGGAGAAACTATGAGTCTATTTAAACTGTTTTTAATGGACATGGTCTGAAATCATGTTTATGGCAATGTTCAAGTAAAATAAAGTGCAATACTGGTAGGAGAGATTATGAGAGACACTATGGACAACTTAGTTGTGTTTCAACTGTAAGCTTTATTTTTAAACCGTTTTTCATGAACATAGTGTAAAATCAATGTTTAAAGCAATGTTCAGGCTACAGCTAGTGAAGTACTGGTGTTAGAGATTATATAAGACACGAGGTCTAAAATCGATTTTTCAGAAGCTTTTTACAGTTGTCTTGCACAGTTCTAGAAATATTGACAATATTATACACTATGTGGCTTTCTAAACATTTTTCCAAGAACATTAACTAAAATCATGTTAAAGGCAATGTTCAAGTTAAATATTGTGCAATACTGGCAGGAGAGATTATAAGAAACTCTATGGACAACTTAGTTGGGTTTCAACTGTAAGATTTATTTTTCAAACGTTTTTCATGAACATAGTCTAAAATCATGTATAAAGCAATGTTCAGGCTACAGCTAGTGAAGTACTGGTACTAGAGTGTATAACAAACACTATGAGACAACTTAGTTGTATTCCAACTGTAACACTAGAATTGTAAACAGTTTTCCAAGAACATTGTCTAAATTCATGTTTTCAGGAGGTTTTTAAACAGTTTTCAATGGACATGGTCTGAAATCATGTTTATGGCAATGTTCAAGTAAAATAAAGTGCAATACTGGTAGGAGAGATTGAGAGACACTATGGACAATTTAGTTGGGTTTCAACTGTAAACTTTATTTTTAAACCGTTTTTCATGAACATAGTCTAAAATCGAGTTTTCAGAAGCTTTCTACAGTTGTCTTGCACAGTTCTAGAAATATTGACAATATTATACACTATGTGGCTTTCTAAACATTTTTCCATGAACATTACCTAAAATCATGTTTAAGGCAATGTTCAAGTTAAATATTGTGCAATACTGGCAGGAGAGATTATGATAGACACTATGGACAACTTAGTTGGGTTTCAACTGTAAGCCTGATTTTTAAACACATTTTTCATGAACATAGTGTAAAATCATGTTTAAAGCAATGTTCAGGCTACAGCTAGTGAAGTACTGGTACGAGAGTTTATAAAAGACACTATGAGACAACTGTGTTGTTATCCAACTGTAACACTAGAATTTTAAACAGTTTTCCAAGAACATTGTCTAAATTCATGTTTTCAGGAGGTATAAACAAGTCGATAAGTAAAACTTTGGAATGATTGATAATAGGAGAAACTATGAGTCTTTTTAAACAGTTTTCAATGGACATGGTCTGAAATCATGTTTATGGCAATGTTCAAGTAAAATAAAGTGCAATACTGGTAGGAGAGATTGAGAGACACTATGGACAATTTAGTTGGGATTCAACTGTAAGCATTATTTTTTAAACCGTTTTTCATTAACATAGTCTAAAATCATGTTTAAAGCAATGTTCAGGCTACAGCTAGTGAAGTACTGGTACGAGAGTTTATAAAAGACACTATGAGACAACTTTGTTGTTATCCAACTGTAACACTAGAATTTTAAACAGTTTTCCAAGAACATTGTCTAAATTCATGTTTTCAGGAGGTATAAACAAGTCGATAAGTAAAACTTTGGAATGATTGATAATAGGAGAAACTATGAGTCTTTTTAAACAGTTTTCAATGGACATGGTCTGAAATCATGTTTATGGCAATGTTCAAGTAAAATAAAGTGCAATACTGGTAGGAGAGATTGAGAGACACTATGGACAATTTAGTTGGGTTTCAACTGTAAGCTTTATTTTTAAACTGTTTTTCATGAACATTGTCTAAATTCATGTTTTCAGGAGGTATAAACAAGTCAATAAGTAAAACTTTGGAATGATTGATTATAGGAGAAACTATGAGTCTTTTTAAACAGTTTTCAATGGACATGGTCTGAAATCATGTTTATGGCAATGTTCAAGTAAAATAAAGTGCAATACTGGTAGGAGAGATTGAGAGACACTATGGACAATTTAGTTGGGATTCAACTGTAAGCATTATTTTTTAAACCGTTTTTCATTAACATAGTCTAAAATCATGTTTAAAGCAATGTTCAGGCTACAGCTAGTGAAGTACTGGTACGAGAGTTTATAAAAGACACTATGAGACAACTTTGTTGTTATCCAACTGTAACACTAGAATTTTAAACAGTTTTCCAAGAACATTGTCTAAATTCATGTTTTCAGGAGGTTTAAACAATTCAATCAGTACAACACTTGAATGATTGATAATAGGAGAAACTATGAGTCTTTTTAAACTGTTTTTAATGGACATGGTCTGAAATCATGTTTATGGCAATGTTCAAGTAAAATAAAGTGCAATACTGGTAGGAGAGATTGAGAGACACTATGGACAATTTAGTTGGGATTCAACTGTAAGCATTATTTTTTAAACCGTTTTTCATTAACATAGTCTAAAATCATGTTTAAAGCAATGTTCAGGCTACAGCTAGTGAAGTACTGGTACGAGAGTTTATAAAAGACACTATGAGACAACTTTGTTGTTATCCAACTGTAACACTAGAATTTTAAACAGTTTTCCAAGAACATTGTCTAAATTCATGTTTTCAGGAGGTTTAAACAATTCAATCAGTACAACACTTGAATGATTGATAATAGGAGAAACTATGAGTCTTTTTAAACTGTTTTTAATGGACATGGTCTGAAATCATGTTTATGGCAATGTTCAAGTAAAATAAAGTGCAATACTGGTAGGAGAGATTGAGAGACACTATGGACAATTTAGTTGGGTTTCAACTGTAAACTTTATTTTTAAACCGTTTTTCATGAACATAGTCTAAAATCGAGTTTTCAGAAGCTTTCTACAGTTGTCTTGCACAGTTCTAGAAATATTGACAATATTATACACTATGTGGCTTTCTAAACATTTTTCCATGAACATTACCTAAAATCATGTTTAAGGCAATGTTCAAGTTAAATATTGTGCAATACTGGCAGGAGAGATTATGATAGACACTATGGACAACTTAGTTGGGTTTCAACTGTAAGCCTGATTTTTAAACACATTTTTCATGAACATAGTGTAAAATCATGTTTAAAGCAATGTTCAGGCTACAGCTAGTGAAGTACTGGTACGAGAGTTTATAAAAGACACTATGAGACAACTTTGTTGTTTTCCAACTGTAACACTAGAATTTTAAACAGTTTTCCAAGAACATTGTCTAAATTCATGTTTTCAGGAGGTATAAACAAGTCAATAAGTAAAACTTTGGAATGATTGATAATAGGAGAAACTATGAGTCTTTTTAAACAGTTTTCAATGGACATGGTCTGAAATCATGTTTATGGCAATGTTCAAGTAAAATAAAGTGCAATACTGGTAGGAGAGATTGAGAGACACTATGGACAATTTAGTTGGGATTCAACTGTAAGCATTATTTTTTAAACCGGTTTTCATTAACATAGTCTAAAATCATGTTTAAAGCAATGTTCAGGCTACAGCTAGTGAAGTACTGGTACGAGAGTTTATAAAAGACACTATGAGACAACTTTGTTGTTATCCAACTGTAACACTAGAATTTTAAACAGTTTTCCAAGAACATTGTCTAAATTCATGTTTTCAGGAGGTATAAACAAGTCAATAAGTAAAACACTGGAATGATTGATAATAGGAGAAACTATGAGTCTTTTTAAACAGTTTTCAATGGACATGGTCTGAAATCATGTTAATGGCAATGTTCAAGTAAAATAAAGTGCAATACTGGTAGGAGAGATTGAGAGACACTATGGACAATTTAGTTGGGATTCAACTGTAAGCATTATTTTTTAAACCGGTTTTCATTAACATAGTCTAAAATCATGTTTAAAGCAATGTTCAGGCTACAGCTAGTGAAGTACTGGTACGAGAGTTTATAAAAGACACTATGAGACAACTTTGTTGTTATCCAACTGTAACACTAGAATTTTAAACAGTTTTCCAAGAACATTGTCTAAATTCATGTTTTCAGGAGGTATAAACAAGTCAATAAGTAAAACACTGGAATGATTGATAATAGGAGAAACGATGAGTCTTTTTAAACAGTTTTCAATGGACATGGTCTGAAATCATGTTTATGGCAATGTTCAGGCTACAGCTAGTGAAGTACTGGTACGAGAGTTTATAAAAGACACTATGAGACAACAGTTGTTTTCCAACTGTAACACTAGAATTTTAAACAGTTTTCCAAGAACATTGTCTAAATTCATGTTTTCAGGAGGTTTAAACAATTCAATCAGTACAACACTTGAATGATTGATAATAGGAGAAACTATGAGTCTATTTAAACTGTTTTTAATGGACATGGTCTGAAATCATGTTTATGGCAATGTTCAAGTAAAATAAAGTGCAATACTGGTAGGAGAGATTATGAGAGACACTATGGACAACTTAGTTGTGTTTCAACTGTAAGCTTTATTTTTAAACCGTTTTTCATGAACATAGTGTAAAATCAATGTTTAAAGCAATGTTCAGGCTACAGCTAGTGAAGTACTGGTGCTAGAGATTATATAAGACACGAGGTCTAAAATCGATTTTTCAGAAGCTTTTTACAGTTGTCTTGCAAAGTTCTAGAAATATTGACAATATTATACACTATGTGGCTTTCTAAACATTTTTCCAAGAACATTAACTAAAATCATGTTAAAGGCAATGTTCAAGTTAAATATTGTGCAATACTGGCAGGAGAGATTATAAGAAACTCTATGGACAACTTAGTTGGGTTTCAACTGTAAGATTTATTTTTCAAACGTTTTTCATGAACATAGTCTAAAATCATGTATAAAGCAATGTTCAGGCTACAGCTAGTGAAGTACTGGTACTAGAGTTTATAACAAACACTATGAGACAACTTAGTTGTATTCCAACTGTAACACTAGAATTGTAAACAGTTTTCCAAGAACATTGTCTAAATTCATGTTTTCAGGAGGTTTTTAAACAGTTTTCAATTGACATGGTCTGAAATCATGTTTATGGCAATGTTCAAGTAAAATAAAGTGCAATACTGGTAGGAGAGATTGAGAGACACTATGGACAATTTAGTTGGGTTTCAACTGTAAACTTTATTTTTAAACCGTTTTTCATGAACATAGTCTAAAATCGAGTTTTCAGAAGCTTTCTACAGTTGTCTTGCACAGTTCTAGAAATATTGACAATATTATACACTATGTGGCTTTCTAAACATTTTTCCATGAACATTACCTAAAATCATGTTTAAGGCAATGTTCAAGTTAAATATTGTGCAATACTGGCAGGAGAGATTATGATAGACACTATGGACAACTTAGTTGGGTTTCAACTGTAAGCCTGATTTTTAAACACATTTTTCATGAACATAGTGTAAAATCATGTTTAAAGCAATGTTCAGGCTACAGCTAGTGAAGTACTGGTACGAGAGTTTATAAAAGACAATATGAGACAACTTTGTTGTTTTCCAACTGTAACACTAGAATTTTAAACAGTTTTCCAAGAACATTGTCTAAATTCATGTTTTCAGGAGGTATAAACAAGTCAATAAGTAAAACTTTGGAATGATTGATAATAGGAGAAACTATGAGTCTTTTTAAACAGTTTTCAATGGACATGGTCTGAAATCATGTTTATGGCAATGTTCAAGTAAAATAAAGTGCAATACTGGTAGGAGAGATTGAGAGACACTATGGACAATTTAGTTGGGATTCAACTGTAAGCATTATTTTTTAAACCGGTTTTCATTAACATAGTCTAAAATCATGTTTAAAGCAATGTTCAGGCTACAGCTAGTGAAGTACTGGTACAAGAGTTTATAAAAGACACTATGAGACAACTTTGTTGTTATCCAACTGTAACACTAGAATTTTAAACAGTTTTCCAAGAACATTGTCTAAATTCATGTTTTCAGGAGGTATAAACAAGTCAATAAGTAAAACACTGGAATGATTGATAATAGGAGAAACGATGAGTCTTTTTAAACAGTTTTCAATGGACATGGTCTGAAATCATGTTTATGGCAATGTTCAGGCTACAGCTAGTGAAGTACTGGTACGAGAGTTTATAAAAGACACTATGAGACAACAGTTGTTTTCCAACTGTAACACTAGAATTTTAAACAGTTTTCCAAGAACATTGTCTAAATTCATGTTTTCAGGAGGCTTAAACAATTCAATCAGTACAACACTTGAATGATTGATAATAGGAGAAACTATGAGTCTATTTAAACTGTTTTTAATGGACATGGTCTGAAATCATGTTTATGGCAATGTTCAAGTAAAATAAAGTGCAATACTGGTAGGAGAGATTATGAGAGACACTATGGACAACTTAGTTGTGTTTCAACTGTAAGCTTTATTTTTAAACCGTTTTTCATGAACATAGTGTAAAATCAATGTTTAAAGCAATGTTCAGGCTACAGCTAGTGAAGTACTGGTGCTAGAGATTATATAAAACACGAGGTCTAAAATCGATTTTTCAGAAGCTTTTTACAGTTGTCTTGCACAGTTCTAGAAATATTGACAATATTATACACTATGTGGCTTTCTAAACATTTTTCCAAGAACATTAACTAAAATCATGTTAAAGGCAATGTTCAAGTTAAATATTGTGCAATACTGGCAGGAGAGATTATAAGAAACTCTATGGACAACTTAGTTGGGTTTCAACTGTAAGATTTATTTTTCAAACGTTTTTCATGAACATAGTCTAAAATCATGTATAAAGCAATGTTCAGGCTACAGCTAGTGAAGTACTGGTACTAGAGTTTATAACAAACACTATGAGACAACTTAGTTGTATTCCAACTGTAACACTAGAATTGTAAACAGTTTTCCAAGAACATTGTCTAAATTCATGTTTTCAGGAGGTTTTTAAACAGTTTTCAATGGACATGGTCTGAAATCATGTTTATGGCAATGTTCAAGTAAAATAAAGTGCAATACTGGTAGGAGAGATTGAGAGACACTATGGACAATTTAGTTGGGTTTCAACTGTAAACTTTATTTTTAAACCGTTTTTCATGAACATAGTCTAAAATCGAGTTTTCAGAAGCTTTCTACAGTTGTCTTGCACAGTTCTAGAAATATTGACAATATTATACACTATGTGGCTTTCTAAACATTTTTCCATGAACATTACCTAAAATCATGTTTAAGGCAATGTTCAAGTTAAATATTGTGCAATACTGGCAGGAGAGATTATGATAGACACTATGGACAACTTAGTTGGGTTTCAACTGTAAGCCTGATTTTTAAACACATTTTTCATGAACATAGTGTAAAATCATGTTTAAAGCAATGTTCAGGCTACAGCTAGTGAAGTACTGGTACGAGAGTTTATAAAAGACACTATGAGACAACTTTGTTGTTTTCCAACTGTAACACTAGAATTTTAAACAGTTTTCCAAGAACATTGTCTAAATTCATGTTTTCAGGAGGTATAAACAAGTAAATAAGTAAAACTTTGGAATGATTGATAATAGGAGAAACTATGAGTCTTTTTAAACAGTTTTCAATGGACATGGTCTGAAATCATGTTTATGGCAATGTTCAAGTAAAATAAAGTGCAATACTGGTAGGAGAGATTGAGAGACACTATGGACAATTTAGTTGGGATTCAACTGTAAGCATTATTTTTTAAACCGGTTTTCATTAACATAGTCTAAAATCATGTTTAAAGCAATGTTCAGGCTACAGCTAGTGAAGTACTGGTACGAGAGTTTATAAAAGACACTATGAGACAACTTTGTTGTTATCCAACTGTAACACTAGAATTTTAAACAGTTTTCCAAGAACATTGTCTAAATTCATGTTTTCAGGAGGTATAAACAAGTCAATAAGTAAAACACTGGAATGATTGATAATAGGAGAAACGATGAGTCTTTTTAAACAGTTTTCAATGGACATGGTCTGAAATCATGTTTATGGCAATGTTCAGGCTACAGCTAGTGAAGTACTGGTACGAGAGTTTATAAAAGACACTATGAGACAACAGTTGTTTTCCAACTGTAACACTAGAATTTTAAACAGTTTTCCAAGAACATTGTCTAAATTCATGTTTTCAGGAGGTTTAAACAATTCAATCAGTACAACACTTGAATGATTGATAATAGGAGAAACTATGAGTCTATTTAAACTGTTTTTAATGGACATGGTCTGAAATCATGTTTATGGCAATGTTCAAGTAAAATAAAGTGCAATACTGGTAGGAGAGATTATGAGAGACACTATGGACAACTTAGTTGTGTTTCAACTGTAAGCTTTATTTTTAAACCGTTTTTCATGAACATAGTGTAAAATCAATGTTTAAAGCAATGTTCAGGCTACAGCTAGTGAAGTACTGGTGCTAGAGATGATATAAGACACGAGGTCTAAAATCGATTTTTCAGAAGCTTTTTACAGTTGTCTTGCAAAGTTCTAGAAATATTGACAATATTATACACTATGTGGCTTTCTAAACATTTTTCCAAGAACATTAACTAAAATCATGTTAAAGGCAATGTTCAAGTTAAATATTGTGCAATACTGGCAGGAGAGATTATAAGAAACTCTATGGACAACTTAGTTGGGTTTCAACTGTAAGATTTATTTTTCAAACGTTTTTCATGAACATAGTCTAAAATCATGTATAAAGCAATGTTCAGGCTACAGCTAGTGAAGTACTGGTACTAGAGTGTATAACAAACACTATGAGACAACTTAGTTGTATTCCAACTGTAACACTAGAATTGTAAACAGTTTTCCAAGAACATTGTCTAAATTCATGTTTTCAGGAGGTTTTTAAACAGTTTTCAATGGACATGGTCTGAAATCATGTTTATGGCAATGTTCAAGTAAAATAAAGTGCAATACTGGTAGGAGAGATTGAGAGACACTATGGACAATTTAGTTGGGTTTCAACTGTAAACTTTATTTTTAAACCGTTTTTCATGAACATAGTCTAAAATCGAGTTTTCAGAAGCTTTCTACAGTTGTCTTGCACAGTTCTAGAAATATTGACAATATTATACACTATGTGGCTTTCTAAACATTTTTCCATGAACATTACCTAAAATCATGTTTAAGGCAATGTTCAAGTTAAATATTGTGCAATACTGGCAGGAGAGATTATGATAGACACTATGGACAACTTAGTTGGGTTTCAACTGTAAGCCTGATTTTTAAACACATTTTTCATGAACATAGTGTAAAATCATGTTTAAAGCAATGTTCAGGCTACAGCTAGTGAAGTACTGGTACGAGAGTTTATAAAAGACACTATGAGACAACTGTGTTGTTATCCAACTGTAACACTAGAATTTTAAACAGTTTTCCAAGAACATTGTCTAAATTCATGTTTTCAGGAGGTATAAACAAGTCGATAAGTAAAACTTTGGAATGATTGATAATAGGAGAAACTATGAGTCTTTTTAAACAGTTTTCAATGGACATGGTCTGAAATCACGTTTATGGCAATGTTCAAGTAAAATAAAGTGCAATACTGGTAGGAGAGATTGAGAGACACTATGGACAATTTAGTTGGGATTCAACTGTAAGCATTATTTTTTAAACCGTTTTTCATTAACATAGTCTAAAATCATGTTTAAAGCAATGTTCAGGCTACAGCTAGTGAAGTACTGGTACGAGAGTTTATAAAAGACACTATGAGACAACTTTGTTGTTATCCAACTGTAACACTAGAATTTTAAACAGTTTTCCAAGAACATTGTCTAAATTCATGTTTTCAGGAGGTATAAACAAGTCGATAAGTAAAACTTTGGAATGATTGATAATAGGAGAAACTATGAGTCTTTTTAAACAGTTTTCAATGGACATGGTCTGAAATCATGTTTATGGCAATGTTCAAGTAAAATAAAGTGCAATACTGGTAGGAGAGATTGAGAGACACTATGGACAATTTAGTTGGGTTTCAACTGTAAGCTTTATTTTTAAACTGTTTTTCATGAACATTGTCTAAATTCATGTTTTCAGGAGGTATAAACAAGTCAATAAGTAAAACTTTGGAATGATTGATTATAGGAGAAACTATGAGTCTTTTTAAACAGTTTTCAATGGACATGGTCTGAAATCATGTTTATGGCAATGTTCAAGTAAAATAAAGTGCAATACTGGTAGGAGAGATTGAGAGACACTATGGACAATTTAGTTGGGATTCAACTGTAAGCATTATTTTTTAAACCGTTTTTCATTAACATAGTCTAAAATCATGTTTAAAGCAATGTTCAGGCTACAGCTAGTGAAGTACTGGTACGAGAGTTTATAAAAGACACTATGAGACAACTTTGTTGTTATCCAACTGTAACACTAGAATTTTAAACAGTTTTCCAAGAACATTGTCTAAATTCATGTTTTCAGGAGGTTTAAACAATTCAATCAGTACAACACTTGAATGATTGATAATAGGAGAAACTATGAGTCTTTTTAAACTGTTTTTAATGGACATGGTCTGAAATCATGTTTATGGCAATGTTCAAGTAAAATAAAGTGCAATACTGGTAGGAGAGATTGAGAGACACTATGGACAATTTAGTTGGGATTCAACTGTAAGCATTATTTTTTAAACCGTTTTTCATTAACATAGTCTAAAATCATGTTTAAAGCAATGTTCAGGCTACAGCTAGTGAAGTACTGGTACGAGAGTTTATAAAAGACACTATGAGACAACTTTGTTGTTATCCAACTGTAACACTAGAATTTTAAACAGTTTTCCAAGAACATTGTCTAAATTCATGTTTTCAGGAGGTTTAAACAATTCAATCAGTACAACACTTGAATGATTGATAATAGGAGAAACTATGAGTCTTTTTAAACTGTTTTTAATGGACATGGTCTGAAATCATGTTTATGGCAATGTTCAAGTAAAATAAAGTGCAATACTGGTAGGAGAGATTGAGAGACACTATGGACAATTTAGTTGGGTTTCAACTGTAAACTTTATTTTTAAACCGTTTTTCATGAACATAGTCTAAAATCGAGTTTTCAGAAGCTTTCTACAGTTGTCTTGCACAGTTCTAGAAATATTGACAATATTATACACTATGTGGCTTTCTAAACATTTTTCCATGAACATTACCTAAAATCATGTTTAAGGCAATGTTCAAGTTAAATATTGTGCAATACTGGCAGGAGAGATTATGATAGACACTATGGACAACTTAGTTGGGTTTCAACTGTAAGCCTGATTTTTAAACACATTTTTCATGAACATAGTGTAAAATCATGTTTAAAGCAATGTTCAGGCTACAGCTAGTGAAGTACTGGTACGAGAGTTTATAAAAGACACTATGAGACAACTTTGTTGTTTTCCAACTGTAACACTAGAATTTTAAACAGTTTTCCAAGAACATTGTCTAAATTCATGTTTTCAGGAGGTATAAACAAGTCAATAAGTAAAACTTTGGAATGATTGATAATAGGAGAAACTATGAGTCTTTTTAAACAGTTTTCAATGGACATGGTCTGAAATCATGTTTATGGCAATGTTCAAGTAAAATAAAGTGCAATACTGGTAGGAGAGATTGAGAGACACTATGGACAATTTAGTTGGGATTCAACTGTAAGCATTATTTTTTAAACCGGTTTTCATTAACATAGTCTAAAATCATGTTTAAAGCAATGTTCAGGCTACAGCTAGTGAAGTACTGGTACGAGAGTTTATAAAAGACACTATGAGACAACTTTGTTGTTATCCAACTGTAACACTAGAATTTTAAACAGTTTTCCAAGAACATTGTCTAAATTCATGTTTTCAGGAGGTATAAACAAGTCAATAAGTAAAACACTGGAATGATTGATAATAGGAGAAACTATGAGTCTTTTTAAACAGTTTTCAATGGACATGGTCTGAAATCATGTTAATGGCAATGTTCAAGTAAAATAAAGTGCAATACTGGTAGGAGAGATTGAGAGACACTATGGACAATTTAGTTGGGATTCAACTGTAAGCATTATTTTTTAAACCGGTTTTCATTAACATAGTCTAAAATCATGTTTAAAGCAATGTTCAGGCTACAGCTAGTGAAGTACTGGTACGAGAGTTTATAAAAGACACTATGAGACAACTTTGTTGTTATCCAACTGTAACACTAGAATTTTAAACAGTTTTCCAAGAACATTGTCTAAATTCATGTTTTCAGGAGGTATAAACAAGTCAATAAGTAAAACACTGGAATGATTGATAATAGGAGAAACGATGAGTCTTTTTAAACAGTTTTCAATGGACATGGTCTGAAATCATGTTTATGGCAATGTTCAGGCTACAGCTAGTGAAGTACTGGTACGAGAGTTTATAAAAGACACTATGAGACAACAGTTGTTTTCCAACTGTAACACTAGAATTTTAAACAGTTTTCCAAGAACATTGTCTAAATTCATGTTTTCAGGAGGTTTAAACAATTCAATCAGTACAACACTTGAATGATTGATAATAGGAGAAACTATGAGTCTATTTAAACTGTTTTTAATGGACATGGTCTGAAATCATGTTTATGGCAATGTTCAAGTAAAATAAAGTGCAATACTGGTAGGAGAGATTATGAGAGACACTATGGACAACTTAGTTGTGTTTCAACTGTAAGCTTTATTTTTAAACCGTTTTTCATGAACATAGTGTAAAATCAATGTTTAAAGCAATGTTCAGGCTACAGCTAGTGAAGTACTGGTGCTAGAGATTATATAAGACACGAGGTCTAAAATCGATTTTTCAGAAGCTTTTTACAGTTGTCTTGCAAAGTTCTAGAAATATTGACAATATTATACACTATGTGGCTTTCTAAACATTTTTCCAAGAACATTAACTAAAATCATGTTAAAGGCAATGTTCAAGTTAAATATTGTGCAATACTGGCAGGAGAGATTATAAGAAACTCTATGGACAACTTAGTTGGGTTTCAACTGTAAGATTTATTTTTCAAACGTTTTTCATGAACATAGTCTAAAATCATGTATAAAGCAATGTTCAGGCTACAGCTAGTGAAGTACTGGTACTAGAGTTTATAACAAACACTATGAGACAACTTAGTTGTATTCCAACTGTAACACTAGAATTGTAAACAGTTTTCCAAGAACATTGTCTAAATTCATGTTTTCAGGAGGTTTTTAAACAGTTTTCAATTGACATGGTCTGAAATCATGTTTATGGCAATGTTCAAGTAAAATAAAGTGCAATACTGGTAGGAGAGATTGAGAGACACTATGGACAATTTAGTTGGGTTTCAACTGTAAACTTTATTTTTAAACCGTTTTTCATGAACATAGTCTAAAATCGAGTTTTCAGAAGCTTTCTACAGTTGTCTTGCACAGTTCTAGAAATATTGACAATATTATACACTATGTGGCTTTCTAAACATTTTTCCATGAACATTACCTAAAATCATGTTTAAGGCAATGTTCAAGTTAAATATTGTGCAATACTGGCAGGAGAGATTATGATAGACACTATGGACAACTTAGTTGGGTTTCAACTGTAAGCCTGATTTTTAAACACATTTTTCATGAACATAGTGTAAAATCATGTTTAAAGCAATGTTCAGGCTACAGCTAGTGAAGTACTGGTACGAGAGTTTATAAAAGACAATATGAGACAACTTTGTTGTTTTCCAACTGTAACACTAGAATTTTAAACAGTTTTCCAAGAACATTGTCTAAATTCATGTTTTCAGGAGGTATAAACAAGTCAATAAGTAAAACTTTGGAATGATTGATAATAGGAGAAACTATGAGTCTTTTTAAACAGTTTTCAATGGACATGGTCTGAAATCATGTTTATGGCAATGTTCAAGTAAAATAAAGTGCAATACTGGTAGGAGAGATTGAGAGACACTATGGACAATTTAGTTGGGATTCAACTGTAAGCATTATTTTTTAAACCGGTTTTCATTAACATAGTCTAAAATCATGTTTAAAGCAATGTTCAGGCTACAGCTAGTGAAGTACTGGTACAAGAGTTTATAAAAGACACTATGAGACAACTTTGTTGTTATCCAACTGTAACACTAGAATTTTAAACAGTTTTCCAAGAACATTGTCTAAATTCATGTTTTCAGGAGGTATAAACAAGTCAATAAGTAAAACACTGGAATGATTGATAATAGGAGAAACGATGAGTCTTTTTAAACAGTTTTCAATGGACATGGTCTGAAATCATGTTTATGGCAATGTTCAGGCTACAGCTAGTGAAGTACTGGTACGAGAGTTTATAAAAGACACTATGAGACAACAGTTGTTTTCCAACTGTAACACTAGAATTTTAAACAGTTTTCCAAGAACATTGTCTAAATTCATGTTTTCAGGAGGCTTAAACAATTCAATCAGTACAACACTTGAATGATTGATAATAGGAGAAACTATGAGTCTATTTAAACTGTTTTTAATGGACATGG
This sequence comes from Thymallus thymallus, assembly GCA_023634145.1. Classification (NCBI taxonomy): domain Eukaryota; kingdom Metazoa; phylum Chordata; class Actinopteri; order Salmoniformes; family Salmonidae; genus Thymallus; species Thymallus thymallus. Next base: position 14,857,433 of record CM042418.1, read on the forward strand.
TCTGAAATCATGTTTATGGCAATGTTCAAGTAAAATAAAGTGCAATACTGGTAGGAGAGATTATGAGAGACACTATGGACAACTTAGTTGTGTTTCAACTGTAAGCTTTATTTTTAAACCGTTTTTCATGAACATAGTGTAAAATCAATGTTTAAAGCAATGTTCAGGCTACAGCTAGTGAAGTACTGGTGCTAGAGATTATATAAAACACGAGGTCTAAAATCGATTTTTCAGAAGCTTTTTACAGTTGTCTTGCACAGTTCTAGAAATATTGACAATATTATACACTATGTGGCTTTCTAAACATTTTTCCAAGAACATTAACTAAAATCATGTTAAAGGCAATGTTCAAGTTAAATATTGTGCAATACTGGCAGGAGAGATTATAAGAAACTCTATGGACAACTTAGTTGGGTTTCAACTGTAAGATTTATTTTTCAAACGTTTTTCATGAACATAGTCTAAAATCATGTATAAAGCAATGTTCAGGCTACAGCTAGTGAAGTACTGGTACTAGAGTTTATAACAAACACTATGAGACAACTTAGTTGTATTCCAACTGTAACACTAGAATTGTAAACAGTTTTCCAAGAACATTGTCTAAATTCATGTTTTCAGGAGGTTTTTAAACAGTTTTCAATGGACATGGTCTGAAATCATGTTTATGGCAATGTTCAAGTAAAATAAAGTGCAATACTGGTAGGAGAGATTGAGAGACACTATGGACAATTTAGTTGGGTTTCAACTGTAAACTTTATTTTTAAACCGTTTTTCATGAACATAGTCTAAAATCGAGTTTTCAGAAGCTTTCTACAGTTGTCTTGCACAGTTCTAGAAATATTGACAATATTATACACTATGTGGCTTTCTAAACATTTTTCCATGAACATTACCAATAATCATGTTTAAGGCAATGTTCAAGTTAAATATTGTGCAATACTGGCAGGAGAGATTATGATAGACACTATGGACAACTTAGTTGGGTTTCAACTGTAAGCCTGATTTTTAAACACATTTTTCATGAACATAGTGTAAAATCATGTTTAAAGCAATGTTCAGGCTACAGCTAGTGAAGTACTGGTACGAGAGTTTATAAAAGACACTATGAGACAACTTTGTTGTTTTCCAACTGTAACACTAGAATTTTAAACAGTTTTCCAAGAACATTGTCTAAATTCATGTTTTCAGGAGGTATAAACAAGTCAATAAGTAAAACTTTGGAATGATTGATAATAGGAGAAACTATGAGTCTTTTTAAACAGTTTTCAATGGACATGGTCTGAAATCATGTTTATGGCAATGTTCAAGTAAAATAAAGTGCAATACTGGTAGGAGAGATTGAGAGACACTATGGACAATTTAGTTGGGATTCAACTGTAAGCATTATTTTTTAAACCGGTTTTCATTAACATAGTCTAAAATCATGTTTAAAGCAATGTTCAGGCTACAGCTAGTGAAGTACTGGTACGAGAGTTTATAAAAGACACTATGAGACAACTTTGTTGTTATCCAACTGTAACACTAGAATTTTAAACAGTTTTCCAAGAACATTGTCTAAATTCATGTTTTCAGGAGGTATAAACAAGTCAATAAGTAAAACACTGGAATGATTGATAATAGGAGAAACGATGAGTCTTTTTAAACAGTTTTCAATGGACATGGTCTGAAATCATGTTTATGGCAATGTTCAGGCTACAGCTAGTGAAGTACTGGTACGAGAGTTTATAAAAGACACTATGAGACAACAGTTGTTTTCCAACTGTAACACTAGAATTTTAAACAGTTTTCCAAGAACATTGTCTAAATTCATGTTTTCAGGAGGTTTAAACAATTCAATCAGTACAACACTTGAATGATTGATAATAGGAGAAACTATGAGTCTATTTAAACTGTTTTTAATGGACATGGTCTGAAATCATGTTTATGGCAATGTTCAAGTAAAATAAAGTGCAATACTGGTAGGAGAGATTATGAGAGACACTATGGACAACTTAGTTGTGTTTCAACTGTAAGCTTTATTTTTAAACCGTTTTTCATGAACATAGTGTAAAATCAATGTTTAAAGCAATGTTCAGGCTACAGCTAGTGAAGTACTGGTGCTAGAGATTATATAAGACACGAGGTCTAAAATCGATTTTTCAGAAGCTTTTTACAGTTGTCTTGCAAAGTTCTAGAAATATTGACAATATTATACACTATGTGGCTTTCTAAACATTTTTCCAAGAACATTAACTAAAATCATGTTAAAGGCAATGTTCAAGTTAAATATTGTGCAATACTGGCAGGAGAGATTATAAGAAACTCTATGGACAACTTAGTTGGGTTTCAACTGTAAGATTTATTTTTCAAACGTTTTTCATGAACATAGTCTAAAATCATGTATAAAGCAATGTTCAGGCTACAGCTAGTGAAGTACTGGTACTAGAGTTTATAACAAACACTATGAGACAACTTAGTTGTATTCCAACTGTAACACTAGAATTGTAAACAGTTTTCCAAGAACATTGTCTAAATTCATGTTTTCAGGAGGTTTTTAAACAGTTTTCAATTGACATGGTCTGAAATCATGTTTATGGCAATGTTCAAGTAAAATAAAGTGCAATACTGGTAGGAGAGATTGAGAGACACTATGGACAATTTAGTTGGGTTTCAACTGTAAACTTTATTTTTAAACCGTTTTTCATGAACATAGTCTAAAATCGAGTTTTCAGAAGCTTTCTACAGTTGTCTTGCACAGTTCTAGAAATATTGACAATATTATACACTATGTGGCTTTCTAAACATTTTTCCATGAACATTACCTAAAATCATGTTTAAGGCAATGTTCAAGTTAAATATTGTGCAATACTGGCAGGAGAGATTATGATAGACACTATGGACAACTTAGTTGGGTTTCAACTGTAAGCCTGATTTTTAAACACATTTTTCATGAACATAGTGTAAAATCATGTTTAAAGCAATGTTCAGGCTACAGCTAGTGAAGTACTGGTACGAGAGTTTATAAAAGACAATATGAGACAACTTTGTTGTTTTCCAACTGTAACACTAGAATTTTAAACAGTTTTCCAAGAACATTGTCTAAATTCATGTTTTCAGGAGGTATAAACAAGTCAATAAGTAAAACTTTGGAATGATTGATAATAGGAGAAACTATGAGTCTTTTTAAACAGTTTTCAATGGACATGGTCTGAAATCATGTTTATGGCAATGTTCAAGTAAAATAAAGTGCAATACTGGTAGGAGAGATTGAGAGACACTATGGACAATTTAGTTGGGATTCAACTGTAAGCATTATTTTTTAAACCGGTTTTCATTAACATAGTCTAAAATCATGTTTAAAGCAATGTTCAGGCTACAGCTAGTGAAGTACTGGTACAAGAGTTTATAAAAGACACTATGAGACAACTTTGTTGTTATCCAACTGTAACACTAGAATTTTAAACAGTTTTCCAAGAACATTGTCTAAATTCATGTTTTCAGGAGGTATAAACAAGTCAATAAGTAAAACACTGGAATGATTGATAATAGGAGAAACGATGAGTCTTTTTAAACAGTTTTCAATGGACATGGTCTGAAATCATGTTTATGGCAATGTTCAGGCTACAGCTAGTGAAGTACTGGTACGAGAGTTTATAAAAGACACTATGAGACAACAGTTGTTTTCCAACTGTAACACTAGAATTTTAAACAGTTTTCCAAGAACATTGTCTAAATTCATGTTTTCAGGAGGTTTAAACAATTCAATCAGTACAACACTTGAATGATTGATAATAGGAGAAACTATGAGTCTATTTAAACTGTTTTTAATGGACATGGTCTGAAATCATGTTTATGGCAATGTTCAAGTAAAATAAAGTGCAATACTGGTAGGAGAGATTATGAGAGACACTATGGACAACTTAGTTGTGTTTCAACTGTAAGCTTTATTTTTAAACCGTTTTTCATGAACATAGTGTAAAATCAATGTTTAAAGCAATGTTCAGGCTACAGCTAGTGAAGTACTGGTGCTAGAGATTATATAAGACACGAGGTCTAAAATCGATTTTTCAGAAGCTTTTTACAGTTGTCTTGCACAGTTCTAGAAATATTGACAATATTATACACTATGTGGCTTTCTAAACATTTTTCCAAGAACATTAACTAAAATCATGTTAAAGGCAATGTTCAAGTTAAATATTGTGCAATACTGGCAGGAGAGATTATAAGAAACTCTATGGACAACTTAGTTGGGTTTCAACTGTAAGATTTATTTTTCAAACGTTTTTCATGAACATAGTCTAAAATCATGTATAAAGCAATGTTCAGGCTACAGCTAGTGAAGTACTGGTACTAGAGTTTATAACAAACACTATGAGACAACTTAGTTGTATTCCAACTGTAACACTAGAATTGTAAACAGTTTTCCAAGAACATTGTCTAAATTCATGTTTTCAGGAGGTTTTTAAACAGTTTTCAATGGACATGGTCTGAAATCATGTTTATGGCAATGTTCAAGTAAAATAAAGTGCAATACTGGTAGGAGAGATTGAGAGACACTATGGACAATTTAGTTGGGTTTCAACTGTAAACTTTATTTTTAAACCGTTTTTCATGAACATAGTCTAAAATCGAGTTTTCAGAAGCTTTCTACAGTTGTCTTGCACAGTTCTAGAAATATTGACAATATTATACACTATGTGGCTTTCTAAACATTTTTCCATGAACATTACCTAAAATCATGTTTAAGGCAATGTTCAAGTTAAATATTGTGCAATACTGGCAGGAGAGATTATGATAGACACTATGGACAACTTAGTTGGGTTTCAACTGTAAGCCTGATTTTTAAACACATTTTTCATGAACATAGTGTAAAATCATGTTTAAAGCAATGTTCAGGTTACAGCTAGTGAAGTACTGGTACGAGAGTTTATAAAAGACACTATGAGACAACTTTGTTGTTTTCCAACTGTAACACTAGAATTTTAAACAGTTTTCCAAGAACATTGTCTAAATTCATGTTTTCAGGAGGTATAAACAAGTCAATAAGTAAAACTTTGGAATGATTGATAATAGGAGAAACTATGAGTCTTTTTAAACAGTTTTCAATGGACATGGTCTGAAATCATGTTTATGGCAATGTTCAAGTAAAATAAAGTGCAATACTGGTAGGAGAGATTGAGAGACACTATGGACAATTTAGTTGGGATTCAACTGTAAGCATTATTTTTTAAACCGGTTTTCATTAACATAGTCTAAAATCATGTTTAAAGCAATGTTCAGGCTACAGCTAGTGAAGTACTGGTACGAGAGTTTATAAAAGACACTATGAGACAACTTTGTTGTTATCCAACTGTAACACTAGAATTTTAAACAGTTTTCCAAGAACATTGTCTAAATTCATGTTTTCAGGAGGTATAAACAAGTCAATAAGTAAAACACTGGAATGATTGATAATAGGAGAAACGATGAGTCTTTTTAAACAGTTTTCAATGGACATGGTCTGAAATCATGTTTATGGCAATGTTCAGGCTACAGCTAGTGAAGTACTGGTACGAGAGTTTATAAAAGACACTATGAGACAACAGTTGTTTTCCAACTGTAACACTAGAATTTTAAACAGTTTTCCAAGAACATTGTCTAAATTCATGTTTTCAGGAGGTTTAAACAATTCAATCAGTACAACACTTGAATGATTGATAATAGGAGAAACTATGAGTCTATTTAAACTGTTTTTAATGGACATGGTCTGAAATCATGTTTATGGCAATGTTCAAGTAAAATAAAGTGCAATACTGGTAGGAGAGATTATGAGAGACACTATGGACAACTTAGTTGTGTTTCAACTGTAAGCTTTATTTTTAAACCGTTTTTCATGAACATAGTGTAAAATCAATGTTTAAAGCAATGTTCAGGCTACAGCTAGTGAAGTACTGGTGCTAGAGATTATATAAGACACGAGGTCTAAAATCGATTTTTCAGAAGCTTTTTACAGTTGTCTTGCAAAGTTCTAGAAATATTGACAATATTATACACTATGTGGCTTTCTAAACATTTTTCCAAGAACATTAACTAAAATCATGTTAAAGGCAATGTTCAAGTTAAATATTGTGCAATACTGGCAGGAGAGATTATAAGAAACTCTATGGACAACTTAGTTGGGTTTCAACTGTAAGATTTATTTTTCAAACGTTTTTCATGAACATAGTCTAAAATCATGTATAAAGCAATGTTCAGGCTACAGCTAGTGAAGTACTGGTACTAGAGTTTATAACAAACACTATGAGACAACTTAGTTGTATTCCAACTGTAACACTAGAATTGTAAACAGTTTTCCAAGAACATTGTCTAAATTCATGTTTTCAGGAGGTTTTTAAACAGTTTTCAATTGACATGGTCTGAAATCATGTTTATGGCAATGTTCAAGTAAAATAAAGTGCAATACTGGTAGGAGAGATTGAGAGACACTATGGACAATTTAGTTGGGTTTCAACTGTAAACTTTATTTTTAAACCGTTTTTCATGAACATAGTCTAAAATCGAGTTTTCAGAAGCTTTCTACAGTTGTCTTGCACAGTTCTAGAAATATTGACAATATTATACACTATGTGGCTTTCTAAACATTTTTCCATGAACATTACCTAAAATCATGTTTAAGGCAATGTTCAAGTTAAATATTGTGCAATACTGGCAGGAGAGATTATGATAGACACTATGGACAACTTAGTTGGGTTTCAACTGTAAGCCTGATTTTTAAACACATTTTTCATGAACATAGTGTAAAATCATGTTTAAAGCAATGTTCAGGCTACAGCTAGTGAAGTACTGGTACGAGAGTTTATAAAAGACACTATGAGACAACTGTGTTGTTATCCAACTGTAACACTAGAATTTTAAACAGTTTTCCAAGAACATTGTCTAAATTCATGTTTTCAGGAGGTATAAACAAGTCGATAAGTAAAACTTTGGAATGATTGATAATAGGAGAAACTATGAGTCTTTTTAAACAGTTTTCAATGGACATGGTCTGAAATCATGTTTATGGCAATGTTCAAGTAAAATAAAGTGCAATACTGGTAGGAGAGATTGAGAGACACTATGGACAATTTAGTTGGGATTCAACTGTAAGCATTATTTTTTAAACCGTTTTTCATTAACATAGTCTAAAATCATGTTTAAAGCAATGTTCAGGCTACAGCTAGTGAAGTACTGGTACGAGAGTTTATAAAAGACACTATGAGACAACTTTGTTGTTATCCAACTGTAACACTAGAATTTTAAACAGTTTTCCAAGAACATTGTCTAAATTCATGTTTTCAGGAGGTTTAAACAATTCAATCAGTACAACACTTGAATGATTGATAATAGGAGAAACTATGAGTCTTTTTAAACTGTTTTTAATGGACATGGTCTGAAATCATGTTTATGGCAATGTTCAAGTAAAATAAAGTGCAATACTGGTAGGAGAGATTGAGAGACACTATGGACAATTTAGTTGGGATTCAACTGTAAGCATTATTTTTTAAACCGTTTTTCATTAACATAGTCTAAAATCATGTTTAAAGCAATGTTCAGGCTACAGCTAGTGAAGTACTGGTACGAGAGTTTATAAAAGACACTATGAGACAACTTTGTTGTTATCCAACTGTAACACTAGAATTTTAAACAGTTTTCCAAGAACATTGTCTAAATTCATGTTTTCAGGAGGTTTAAACAATTCAATCAGTACAACACTTGAATGATTGATAATAGGAGAAACTATGAGTCTTTTTAAACTGTTTTTAATGGACATGGTCTGAAATCATGTTTATGGCAATGTTCAAGTAAAATAAAGTGCAATACTGGTAGGAGAGATTGAGAGACACTATGGACAATTTAGTTGGGTTTCAACTGTAAACTTTATTTTTAAACCGTTTTTCATGAACATAGTCTAAAATCGAGTTTTCAGAAGCTTTCTACAGTTGTCTTGCACAGTTCTAGAAATATTGACAATATTATACACTATGTGGCTTTCTAAACATTTTTCCATGAACATTACCTAAAATCATGTTTAAGGCAATGTTCAAGTTAAATATTGTGCAATACTGGCAGGAGAGATTATGATAGACACTATGGACAACTTAGTTGGGTTTCAACTGTAAGCCTGATTTTTAAACACATTTTTCATGAACATAGTGTAAAATCATGTTTAAAGCAATGTTCAGGCTACAGCTAGTGAAGTACTGGTACGAGAGTTTATAAAAGACAATATGAGACAACTTTGTTGTTTTCCAACTGTAACACTAGAATTTTAAACAGTTTTCCAAGAACATTGTCTAAATTCATGTTTTCAGGAGGTATAAACAAGTCAATAAGTAAAACTTTGGAATGATTGATAATAGGAGAAACTATGAGTCTTTTTAAACAGTTTTCAATGGACATGGTCTGAAATCATGTTTATGGCAATGTTCAAGTAAAATAAAGTGCAATACTGGTAGGAGAGATTGAGAGACACTATGGACAATTTAGTTGGGATTCAACTGTAAGCATTATTTTTTAAACCGGTTTTCATTAACATAGTCTAAAATCATGTTTAAAGCAATGTTCAGGCTACAGCTAGTGAAGTACTGGTACAAGAGTTTATAAAATACACTATGAGACAACTTTGTTGTTATCCAACTGTAACACTAGAATTTTAAACAGTTTTCCAAGAACATTGTCTAAATTCATGTTTTCAGGAGGTATAAATAAGTCAATAAGTAAAACACTGGAATGATTGATAATAGGAGAAACGATGAGTCTTTTTAAACAGTTTTCAATGGACATGGTCTGAAATCATGTTTATGGCAATGTTCAAGTAAAATAAAGTGCAATACTGGTAGGAGAGATTGAGAGACACTATGGACAATTTAGTTGGGATTCAACTGTAAGCATTATTTTTTAAACCGTTTTTCATTAACATAGTCTAAAATCATGTTTAAAGCAATGTTCAGGCTACAGCTAGTGAAGTACTGGTACGAGAGTTTATAAAAGACACTATGAGACAACTTTGTTGTTATCCAACTGTAACACTAGAATTTTAAACAGTTTTCCAAGAACATTGTCTAAATTCATGTTTTCAGGAGGTTTAAACAATTCAATCAGTACAACACTTGAATGATTGATAATAGGAGAAACTATGAGTCTTTTTAAACTGTTTTTAATGGACATGGTCTGAAATCATGTTTATGGCAATGTTCAAGTAAAATAAAGTGCAATACTGGTAGGAGAGATTGAGAGACACTATGGACAATTTAGTTGGGTTTCAACTGTAAACTTTATTTTTAAACCGTTTTTCATGAACATAGTCTAAAATCGAGTTTTCAGAAGCTTTCTACAGTTGTCTTGCACAGTTCTAGAAATATTGACAATATTATACACTATGTGGCTTTCTAAACATTTTTCCATGAACATTACCTAAAATCATGTTTAAGGCAATGTTCAAGTTAAATATTGTGCAATACTGGCAGGAGAGATTATGATAGACACTATGGACAACTTAGTTGGGTTTCAACTGTAAGCCTGATTTTTAAACACATTTTTCATGAACATAGTGTAAAATCATGTTTAAAGCAATGTTCAGGCTACAGCTAGTGAAGTACTGGTACAAGAGTTTATAAAAGACACTATGAGACAACTTTGTTGTTATCCAACTGTAACACTAGAATTTTAAACAGTTTTCCAAGAACATTGTCTAAATTCATGTTTTCAGGAGGTATAAACAAGTCAATAAGTAAAACACTGGAATGATTGATAATAGGAGAAACGATGAGTCTTTTTAAACAGTTTTCAATGGACATGGTCTGAAATCATGTTTATGGCAATGTTCAGGCTACAGCTAGTGAAGTACTGGTACGAGAGTTTATAAAAGACACTATGAGACAACAGTTGTTTTCCAACTGTAACACTAGAATTTTAAACAGTTTTCCAAGAACATTGTCTAAATTCATGTTTTCAGGAGGTTTAAACAATTCAATCAGTACAACACTTGAATGATTGATAATAGGAGAAACTATGAGTCTATTTAAACTGTTTTTAATGGACATGGTCTGAAATCATGTTTATGGCAATGTTCAAGTAAAATAAAGTGCAATACTGGTAGGAGAGATTATGAGAGACACTATGGACAACTTAGTTGTGTTTCAACTGTAAGCTTTATTTTTAAACCGTTTTTCATGAACATAGTGTAAAATCAATGTTTAAAGCAATGTTCAGGCTACAGCTAGTGAAGTACTGGTGCTAGAGATTATATAAGACACGAGGTCTAAAATCGATTTTTCAGAAGCTTTTTACAGTTGTCTTGCACAGTTCTAGAAATATTGACAATATTATACACTATGTGGCTTTCTAAACATTTTTCCAAGAACATTAACTAAAATCATGTTAAAGGCAATGTTCAAGTTAAATATTGTGCAATACTGGCAGGAGAGATTATAAGAAACTCTATGGACAACTTAGTTGGGTTTCAACTGTAAGATTTATTTTTCAAACGTTTTTCATGAACATAGTCTAAAATCATGTATAAAGCAATGTTCAGGCTACAGCTAGTGAAGTACTGGTACTAGAGTTTATAACAAACACTATGAGACAACTTAGTTGTATTCCAACTGTAACACTAGAATTGTAAACAGTTTTCCAAGAACATTGTCTAAATTCATGTTTTCAGGAGGTTTTTAAACAGTTTTCAATTGACATGGTCTGAAATCATGTTTATGGCAATGTTCAAGTAAAATAAAGTGCAATACTGGTAGGAGAGATTGAGAGACACTATGGACAATTTAGTTGGGTTTCAACTGTAAACTTTATTTTTAAACCGTTTTTCATGAACATAGTCTAAAATCGAGTTTTCAGAAGCTTTCTACAGTTGTCTTGCACAGTTCTAGAAATATTGACAATATTATACACTATGTGGCTTTCTAAACATTTTTCCATGAACATTACCTAAAATCATGTTTAAGGCAATGTTCAAGTTAAATATTGTGCAATACTGGCAGGAGAGATTATGATAGACACTATGGACAACTTAGTTGGGTTTCAACTGTAAGCCTGATTTTTAAACACATTTTTCATGAACATAGTGTAAAATCATGTTTAAAGCAATGTTCAGGCTACAGCTAGTGAAGTACTGGTACGAGAGTTTATAAAAGACACTATGAGACAACTGTGTTGTTATCCAACTGTAACACTAGAATTTTAAACAGTTTTCCAAGAACATTGTCTAAATTCATGTTTTCAGGAGGTATAAACAAGTCAATAAGTAAAACACTGGAATGATTGATAATAGGAGAAACGATGAGTCTTTTTAAACAGTTTTCAATGGACATGGTCTGAAATCATGTTTATGGCAATGTTCAGGCTACAGCTAGTGAAGTACTGGTACGAGAGTTTATAAAAGACACTATGAGACAACAGTTGTTTTCCAACTGTAACACTAGAATTTTAAACAGTTTTCCAAGAACATTGTCTAAATTCATGTTTTCAGGAGGCTTAAACAATTCAATCAGTACAACACTTGAATGATTGATAATAGGAGAAACTATGAGTCTATTTAAACTGTTTTTAATGGACATGGTCTGAAATCATGTTTATGGCAATGTTCAAGTAAAATAAAGTGCAATACTGGTAGGAGAGATTATGAGAGACACTATGGACAACTTAGTTGTGTTTCAACTGTAAGCTTTATTTTTAAACCGTTTTTCATGAACATAGTGTAAAATCAATGTTTAAAGCAATGTTCAGGCTACAGCTAGTGAAGTACTGGTGCTAGAGATTATATAAAACACGAGGTCTAAAATCGATTTTTCAGAAGCTTTTTACAGTTGTCTTGCACAGTTCTAGAAATATTGACAATATTATACACTATGTGGCTTTCTAAACATTTTTCCAAGAACATTAACTAAAATCATGTTAAAGGCAATGTTCAAGTTAAATATTGTGCAATACTGGCAGGAGAGATTATAAGAAACTCTATGGACAACTTAGTTGGGTTTCAACTGTAAGATTTATTTTTCAAACGTTTTTCATGAACATAGTCTAAAATCATGTATAAAGCAATGTTCAGGCTACAGCTAGTGAAGTACTGGTACTAGAGTTTATAACAAACACTATGAGACAACTTAGTTGTATTCCAACTGTAACACTAGAATTGTAAACAGTTTTCCAAGAACATTGTCTAAATTCATGTTTTCAGGAGGTTTTTAAACAGTTTTCAATGGACATGGTCTGAAATCATGTTTATGGCAATGTTCAAGTAAAATAAAGTGCAATACTGGTAGGAGAGATTGAGAGACACTATGGACAATTTAGTTGGGTTTCAACTGTAAACTTTATTTTTAAACCGTTTTTCATGAACATAGTCTAAAATCGAGTTTTCAGAAGCTTTCTACAGTTGTCTTGCACAGTTCTAGAAATATTGACAATATTATACACTATGTGGCTTTCTAAACATTTTTCCATGAACATTACCAATAATCATGTTTAAGGCAATGTTCAAGTTAAATATTGTGCAATACTGGCAGGAGAGATTATGATAGACACTATGGACAACTTAGTTGGGTTTCAACTGTAAGCCTGATTTTTAAACACATTTTTCATGAACATAGTGTAAAATCATGTTTAAAGCAATGTTCAGGCTACAGCTAGTGAAGTACTGGTACGAGAGTTTATAAAAGACACTATGAGACAACTTTGTTGTTTTCCAACTGTAACACTAGAATTTTAAACAGTTTTCCAAGAACATTGTCTAAATTCATGTTTTCAGGAGGTATAAACAAGTCAATAAGTAAAACTTTGGAATGATTGATAATAGGAGAAACTATGAGTCTTTTTAAACAGTTTTCAATGGACATGGTCTGAAATCATGTTTATGGCAATGTTCAAGTAAAATAAAGTGCAATACTGGTAGGAGAGATTGAGAGACACTATGGACAATTTAGTTGGGATTCAACTGTAAGCATTATTTTTTAAACCGGTTTTCATTAACATAGTCTAAAATCATGTTTAAAGCAATGTTCAGGCTACAGCTAGTGAAGTACTGGTACGAGAGTTTATAAAAGACACTATGAGACAACTTTGTTGTTATCCAACTGTAACACTAGAATTTTAAACAGTTTTCCAAGAACATTGTCTAAATTCATGTTTTCAGGAGGTATAAACAAGTCAATAAGTAAAACACTGGAATGATTGATAATAGGAGAAACGATGAGTCTTTTTAAACAGTTTTCAATGGACATGGTCTGAAATCATGTTTATGGCAATGTTCAGGCTACAGCTAGTGAAGTACTGGTACGAGAGTTTATAAAAGACACTATGAGACAACAGTTGTTTTCCAACTGTAACACTAGAATTTTAAACAGTTTTCCAAGAACATTGTCTAAATTCATGTTTTCAGGAGGTTTAAACAATTCAATCAGTACAACACTTGAATGATTGATAATAGGAGAAACTATGAGTCTATTTAAACTGTTTTTAATGGACATGGTCTGAAATCATGTTTATGGCAATGTTCAAGTAAAATAAAGTGCAATACTGGTAGGAGAGATTATGAGAGACACTATGGACAACTTAGTTGTGTTTCAACTGTAAGCTTTATTTTTAAACCGTTTTTCATGAACATAGTGTAAAATCAATGTTTAAAGCAATGTTCAGGCTACAGCTAGTGAAGTACTGGTGCTAGAGATTATATAAGACACGAGGTCTAAAATCGATTTTTCAGAAGCTTTTTACAGTTGTCTTGCAAAGTTCTAGAAATATTGACAATATTATACACTATGTGGCTTTCTAAACATTTTTCCAAGAACATTAACTAAAATCATGTTAAAGGCAATGTTCAAGTTAAATATTGTGCAATACTGGCAGGAGAGATTATAAGAAACTCTATGGACAACTTAGTTGGGTTTCAACTGTAAGATTTATTTTTCAAACGTTTTTCATGAACATAGTCTAAAATCATGTATAAAGCAATGTTCAGGCTACAGCTAGTGAAGTACTGGTACTAGAGTTTATAACAAACACTATGAGACAACTTAGTTGTATTCCAACTGTAACACTAGAATTGTAAACAGTTTTCCAAGAACATTGTCTAAATTCATGTTTTCAGGAGGTTTTTAAACAGTTTTCAATTGACATGGTCTGAAATCATGTTTATGGCAATGTTCAAGTAAAATAAAGTGCAATACTGGTAGGAGAGATTGAGAGACACTATGGACAATTTAGTTGGGTTTCAACTGTAAACTTTATTTTTAAACCGTTTTTCATGAACATAGTCTAAAATCGAGTTTTCAGAAGCTTTCTACAGTTGTCTTGCACAGTTCTAGAAATATTGACAATATTATACACTATGTGGCTTTCTAAACATTTTTCCATGAACATTACCTAAAATCATGTTTAAGGCAATGTTCAAGTTAAATATTGTGCAATACTGGCAGGAGAGATTATGATAGACACTATGGACAACTTAGTTGGGTTTCAACTGTAAGCCTGATTTTTAAACACATTTTTCATGAACATAGTGTAAAATCATGTTTAAAGCAATGTTCAGGCTACAGCTAGTGAAGTACTGGTACGAGAGTTTATAAAAGACAATATGAGACAACTTTGTTGTTTTCCAACTGTAACACTAGAATTTTAAACAGTTTTCCAAGAACATTGTCTAAATTCATGTTTTCAGGAGGTATAAACAAGTCAATAAGTAAAACTTTGGAATGATTGATAATAGGAGAAACTATGAGTCTTTTTAAACAGTTTTCAATGGACATGGTCTGAAATCATGTTTATGGCAATGTTCAAGTAAAATAAAGTGCAATACTGGTAGGAGAGATTGAGAGACACTATGGACAATTTAGTTGGGATTCAACTGTAAGCATTATTTTTTAAACCGGTTTTCATTAACATAGTCTAAAATCATGTTTAAAGCAATGTTCAGGCTACAGCTAGTGAAGTACTGGTACAAGAGTTTATAAAAGACACTATGAGACAACTTTGTTGTTATCCAACTGTAACACTAGAATTTTAAACAGTTTTCCAAGAACATTGTCTAAATTCATGTTTTCAGGAGGTATAAACAAGTCAATAAGTAAAACACTGGAATGATTGATAATAGGAGAAACGATGAGTCTTTTTAAACAGTTTTCAATGGACATGGTCTGAAATCATGTTTATGGCAATGTTCAGGCTACAGCTAGTGAAGTACTGGTACGAGAGTTTATAAAAGACACTATGAGACAACAGTTGTTTTCCAACTGTAACACTAGAATTTTAAACAGTTTTCCAAGAACATTGTCTAAATTCATGTTTTCAGGAGGTTTAAACAATTCAATCAGTACAACACTTGAATGATTGATAATAGGAGAAACTATGAGTCTATTTAAACTGTTTTTAATGGACATGGTCTGAAATCATGTTTATGGCAATGTTCAAGTAAAATAAAGTGCAATACTGGTAGGAGAGATTATGAGAGACACTATGGACAACTTAGTTGTGTTTCAACTGTAAGCTTTATTTTTAAACCGTTTTTCATGAACATAGTGTAAAATCAATGTTTAAAGCAATGTTCAGGCTACAGCTAGTGAAGTACTGGTGCTAGAGATTATATAAGACACGAGGTCTAAAATCGATTTTTCAGAAGCTTTTTACAGTTGTCTTGCACAGTTCTAGAAATATTGACAATATTATACACTATGTGGCTTTCTAAACATTTTTCCAAGAACATTAACTAAAATCATGTTAAAGGCAATGTTCAAGTTAAATATTGTGCAATACTGGCAGGAGAGATTATAAGAAACTCTATGGACAACTTAGTTGGGTTTCAACTGTAAGATTTATTTTTCAAACGTTTTTCATGAACATAGTCTAAAATCATGTATAAAGCAATGTTCAGGCTACAGCTAGTGAAGTACTGGTACTAGAGTTTATAACAAACACTATGAGACAACTTAGTTGTATTCCAACTGTAACACTAGAATTGTAAACAGTTTTCCAAGAACATTGTCTAAATTCATGTTTTCAGGAGGTTTTTAAACAGTTTTCAATGGACATGGTCTGAAATCATGTTTATGGCAATGTTCAAGTAAAATAAAGTGCAATACTGGTAGGAGAGATTGAGAGACACTATGGACAATTTAGTTGGGTTTCAACTGTAAACTTTATTTTTAAACCGTTTTTCATGAACATAGTCTAAAATCGAGTTTTCAGAAGCTTTCTACAGTTGTCTTGCACAGTTCTAGAAATATTGACAATATTATACACTATGTGGCTTTCTAAACATTTTTCCATGAACATTACCTAAAATCATGTTTAAGGCAATGTTCAAGTTAAATATTGTGCAATACTGGCAGGAGAGATTATGATAGACACTATGGACAACTTAGTTGGGTTTCAACTGTAAGCCTGATTTTTAAACACATTTTTCATGAACATAGTGTAAAATCATGTTTAAAGCAATGTTCAGGTTACAGCTAGTGAAGTACTGGTACGAGAGTTTATAAAAGACACTATGAGACAACTTTGTTGTTTTCCAACTGTAACACTAGAATTTTAAACAGTTTTCCAAGAACATTGTCTAAATTCATGTTTTCAGGAGGTATAAACAAGTCAATAAGTAAAACTTTGGAATGATTGATAATAGGAGAAACTATGAGTCTTTTTAAACAGTTTTCAATGGACATGGTCTGAAATCATGTTTATGGCAATGTTCAAGTAAAATAAAGTGCAATACTGGTAGGAGAGATTGAGAGACACTATGGACAATTTAGTTGGGATTCAACTGTAAGCATTATTTTTTAAACCGGTTTTCATTAACATAGTCTAAAATCATGTTTAAAGCAATGTTCAGGCTACAGCTAGTGAAGTACTGGTACGAGAGTTTATAAAAGACACTATGAGACAACTTTGTTGTTATCCAACTGTAACACTAGAATTTTAAACAGTTTTCCAAGAACATTGTCTAAATTCATGTTTTCAGGAGGTATAAACAAGTCAATAAGTAAAACACTGGAATGATTGATAATAGGAGAAACGATGAGTCTTTTTAAACAGTTTTCAATGGACATGGTCTGAAATCATGTTTATGGCAATGTTCAGGCTACAGCTAGTGAAGTACTGGTACGAGAGTTTATAAAAGACACTATGAGACAACAGTTGTTTTCCAACTGTAACACTAGAATTTTAAACAGTTTTCCAAGAACATTGTCTAAATTCATGTTTTCAGGAGGTTTAAACAATTCAATCAGTACAACACTTGAATGATTGATAATAGGAGAAACTATGAGTCTATTTAAACTGTTTTTAATGGACATGGTCTGAAATCATGTTTATGGCAATGTTCAAGTAAAATAAAGTGCAATACTGGTAGGAGAGATTATGAGAGACACTATGGACAACTTAGTTGTGTTTCAACTGTAAGCTTTATTTTTAAACCGTTTTTCATGAACATAGTGTAAAATCAATGTTTAAAGCAATGTTCAGGCTACAGCTAGTGAAGTACTGGTGCTAGAGATTATATAAGACACGAGGTCTAAAATCGATTTTTCAGAAGCTTTTTACAGTTGTCTTGCAAAGTTCTAGAAATATTGACAATATTATACACTATGTGGCTTTCTAAACATTTTTCCAAGAACATTAACTAAAATCATGTTAAAGGCAATGTTCAAGTTAAATATTGTGCAATACTGGCAGGAGAGATTATAAGAAACTCTATGGACAACTTAGTTGGGTTTCAACTGTAAGATTTATTTTTCAAACGTTTTTCATGAACATAGTCTAAAATCATGTATAAAGCAATGTTCAGGCTACAGCTAGTGAAGTACTGGTACTAGAGTTTATAACAAACACTATGAGACAACTTAGTTGTATTCCAACTGTAACACTAGAATTGTAAACAGTTTTCCAAGAACATTGTCTAAATTCATGTTTTCAGGAGGTTTTTAAACAGTTTTCAATTGACATGGTCTGAAATCATGTTTATGGCAATGTTCAAGTAAAATAAAGTGCAATACTGGTAGGAGAGATTGAGAGACACTATGGACAATTTAGTTGGGTTTCAACTGTAAACTTTATTTTTAAACCGTTTTTCATGAACATAGTCTAAAATCGAGTTTTCAGAAGCTTTCTACAGTTGTCTTGCACAGTTCTAGAAATATTGACAATATTATACACTATGTGGCTTTCTAAACATTTTTCCATGAACATTACCTAAAATCATGTTTAAGGCAATGTTCAAGTTAAATATTGTGCAATACTGGCAGGAGAGATTATGATAGACACTATGGACAACTTAGTTGGGTTTCAACTGTAAGCCTGATTTTTAAACACATTTTTCATGAACATAGTGTAAAATCATGTTTAAAGCAATGTTCAGGCTACAGCTAGTGAAGTACTGGTACGAGAGTTTATAAAAGACACTATGAGACAACTGTGTTGTTATCCAACTGTAACACTAGAATTTTAAACAGTTTTCCAAGAACATTGTCTAAATTCATGTTTTCAGGAGGTATAAACAAGTCGATAAGTAAAACTTTGGAATGATTGATAATAGGAGAAACTATGAGTCTTTTTAAACAGTTTTCAATGGACATGGTCTGAAATCATGTTTATGGCAATGTTCAAGTAAAATAAAGTGCAATACTGGTAGGAGAGATTGAGAGACACTATGGACAATTTAGTTGGGATTCAACTGTAAGCATTATTTTTTAAACCGTTTTTCATTAACATAGTCTAAAATCATGTTTAAAGCAATGTTCAGGCTACAGCTAGTGAAGTACTGGTACGAGAGTTTATAAAAGACACTATGAGACAACTTTGTTGTTATCCAACTGTAACACTAGAATTTTAAACAGTTTTCCAAGAACATTGTCTAAATTCATGTTTTCAGGAGGTTTAAACAATTCAATCAGTACAACACTTGAATGATTGATAATAGGAGAAACTATGAGTCTTTTTAAACTGTTTTTAATGGACATGGTCTGAAATCATGTTTATGGCAATGTTCAAGTAAAATAAAGTGCAATACTGGTAGGAGAGATTGAGAGACACTATGGACAATTTAGTTGGGATTCAACTGTAAGCATTATTTTTTAAACCGTTTTTCATTAACATAGTCTAAAATCATGTTTAAAGCAATGTTCAGGCTACAGCTAGTGAAGTACTGGTACGAGAGTTTATAAAAGACACTATGAGACAACTTTGTTGTTATCCAACTGTAACACTAGAATTTTAAACAGTTTTCCAAGAACATTGTCTAAATTCATGTTTTCAGGAGGTTTAAACAATTCAATCAGTACAACACTTGAATGATTGATAATAGGAGAAACTATGAGTCTTTTTAAACTGTTTTTAATGGACATGGTCTGAAATCATGTTTATGGCAATGTTCAAGTAAAATAAAGTGCAATACTGGTAGGAGAGATTGAGAGACACTATGGACAATTTAGTTGGGTTTCAACTGTAAACTTTATTTTTAAACCGTTTTTCATGAACATAGTCTAAAATCGAGTTTTCAGAAGCTTTCTACAGTTGTCTTGCACAGTTCTAGAAATATTGACAATATTATACACTATGTGGCTTTCTAAACATTTTTCCATGAACATTACCTAAAATCATGTTTAAGGCAATGTTCAAGTTAAATATTGTGCAATACTGGCAGGAGAGATTATGATAGACACTATGGACAACTTAGTTGGGTTTCAACTGTAAGCCTGATTTTTAAACACATTTTTCATGAACATAGTGTAAAATCATGTTTAAAGCAATGTTCAGGCTACAGCTAGTGAAGTACTGGTACGAGAGTTTATAAAAGACAATATGAGACAACTTTGTTGTTTTCCAACTGTAACACTAGAATTTTAAACAGTTTTCCAAGAACATTGTCTAAATTCATGTTTTCAGGAGGTATAAACAAGTCAATAAGTAAAACTTTGGAATGATTGATAATAGGAGAAACTATGAGTCTTTTTAAACAGTTTTCAATGGACATGGTCTGAAATCATGTTTATGGCAATGTTCAAGTAAAATAAAGTGCAATACTGGTAGGAGAGATTGAGAGACACTATGGACAATTTAGTTGGGATTCAACTGTAAGCATTATTTTTTAAACCGGTTTTCATTAACATAGTCTAAAATCATGTTTAAAGCAATGTTCAGGCTACAGCTAGTGAAGTACTGGTACAAGAGTTTATAAAATACACTATGAGACAACTTTGTTGTTATCCAACTGTAACACTAGAATTTTAAACAGTTTTCCAAGAACATTGTCTAAATTCATGTTTTCAGGAGGTATAAACAAGTCAATAAGTAAAACACTGGAATGATTGATAATAGGAGAAACGATGAGTCTTTTTAAACAGTTTTCAATGGACATGGTCTGAAATCATGTTTATGGCAATGTTCAAGTAAAATAAAGTGCAATACTGGTAGGAGAGATTGAGAGACACTATGGACAATTTAGTTGGGATTCAACTGTAAGCATTATTTTTTAAACCGTTTTTCATTAACATAGTCTAAAATCATGTTTAAAGCAATGTTCAGGCTACAGCTAGTGAAGTACTGGTACGAGAGTTTATAAAAGACACTATGAGACAACTTTGTTGTTATCCAACTGTAACACTAGAATTTTAAACAGTTTTCCAAGAACATTGTCTAAATTCATGTTTTCAGGAGGTTTAAACAATTCAATCAGTACAACACTTGAATGATTGATAATAGGAGAAACTATGAGTCTTTTTAAACTGTTTTTAATGGACATGGTCTGAAATCATGTTTATGGCAATGTTCAAGTAAAATAAAGTGCAATACTGGTAGGAGAGATTGAGAGACACTATGGACAATTTAGTTGGGTTTCAACTGTAAACTTTATTTTTAAACCGTTTTTCATGAACATAGTCTAAAATCGAGTTTTCAGAAGCTTTCTACAGTTGTCTTGCACAGTTCTAGAAATATTGACAATATTATACACTATGTGGCTTTCTAAACATTTTTCCATGAACATTACCTAAAATCATGTTTAAGGCAATGTTCAAGTTAAATATTGTGCAATACTGGCAGGAGAGATTATGATAGACACTATGGACAACTTAGTTGGGTTTCAACTGTAAGCCTGATTTTTAAACACATTTTTCATGAACATAGTGTAAAATCATGTTTAAAGCAATGTTCAGGCTACAGCTAGTGAAGTACTGGTACAAGAGTTTATAAAAGACACTATGAGACAACTTTGTTGTTATCCAACTGTAACACTAGAATTTTAAACAGTTTTCCAAGAACATTGTCTAAATTCATGTTTTCAGGAGGTATAAACAAGTCAATAAGTAAAACACTGGAATGATTGATAATAGGAGAAACGATGAGTCTTTTTAAACAGTTTTCAATGGACATGGTCTGAAATCATGTTTATGGCAATGTTCAGGCTACAGCTAGTGAAGTACTGGTACGAGAGTTTATAAAAGACACTATGAGACAACAGTTGTTTTCCAACTGTAACACTAGAATTTTAAACAGTTTTCCAAGAACATTGTCTAAATTCATGTTTTCAGGAGGTTTAAACAATTCAATCAGTACAACACTTGAATGATTGATAATAGGAGAAACTATGAGTCTATTTAAACTGTTTTTAATGGACATGGTCTGAAATCATGTTTATGGCAATGTTCAAGTAAAATAAAGTGCAATACTGGTAGGAGAGATTATGAGAGACACTATGGACAACTTAGTTGTGTTTCAACTGTAAGCTTTATTTTTAAACCGTTTTTCATGAACATAGTGTAAAATCAATGTTTAAAGCAATGTTCAGGCTACAGCTAGTGAAGTACTGGTGCTAGAGATTATATAAGACACGAGGTCTAAAATCGATTTTTCAGAAGCTTTTTACAGTTGTCTTGCACAGTTCTAGAAATATTGACAATATTATACACTATGTGGCTTTCTAAACATTTTTCCAAGAACATTAACTAAAATCATGTTAAAGGCAATGTTCAAGTTAAATATTGTGCAATACTGGCAGGAGAGATTATAAGAAACTCTATGGACAACTTAGTTGGGTTTCAACTGTAAGATTTATTTTTCAAACGTTTTTCATGAACATAGTCTAAAATCATGTATAAAGCAATGTTCAGGCTACAGCTAGTGAAGTACTGGTACTAGAGTTTATAACAAACACTATGAGACAACTTAGTTGTATTCCAACTGTAACACTAGAATTGTAAACAGTTTTCCAAGAACATTGTCTAAATTCATGTTTTCAGGAGGTTTTTAAACAGTTTTCAATGGACATGGTCTGAAATCATGTTTATGGCAATGTTCAAGTAAAATAAAGTGCAATACTGGTAGGAGAGATTGAGAGACACTATGGACAATTTAGTTGGGTTTCAACTGTAAACTTTATTTTTAAACCGTTTTTCATGAACATAGTCTAAAATCGAGTTTTCAGAAGCTTTTTACAGTTGTCTTGCACAGTTCTAGAAATATTGACAATATTATACACTATGTGGCTTTCTAAACATTTTTCCAAGAACATTAACTAAAATCATGTTAAAGGCAATGTTCAAGTTAAATATTGTGCAATACTGGCAGGAGAGATTATAAGAAACTCTATGGACAACTTAGTTGGGTTTCAACTGTAAGATTTATTTTTCAAACGTTTTTCATGAACATAGTCTAAAATCATGTATAAAGCAATGTTCAGGCTACAGCTAGTGAAGTACTGGTACTAGAGTTTATAACAAACACTATGAGACAACTTAGTTGTATTCCAACTGTAACACTAGAATTGTAAACAGTTTTCCAAGAACATTGTCTAAATTCATGTTTTCAGGAGGTTTTTAAACAGTTTTCAATTGACATGGTCTGAAATCATGTTTATGGCAATGTTCAAGTAAAATAAAGTGCAATACTGGTAGGAGAGATTGAGAGACACTATGGACAATTTAGTTGGGTTTCAACTGTAAACTTTATTTTTAAACCGTTTTTCATGAACATAGTCTAAAATCGAGTTTTCAGAAGCTTTCTACAGTTGTCTTGCACAGTTCTAGAAATATTGACAATATTATACACTATGTGGCTTTCTAAACATTTTTCCATGAACATTACCTAAAATCATGTTTAAGGCAATGTTCAAGTTAAATATTGTGCAATACTGGCAGGAGAGATTATGATAGACACTATGGACAACTTAGTTGGGTTTCAACTGTAAGCCTGATTTTTAAACACATTTTTCATGAACATAGTGTAAAATCATGTTTAAAGCAATGTTCAGGCTACAGCTAGTGAAGTACTGGTACGAGAGTTTATAAAAGACACTATGAGACAACTGTGTTGTTATCCAACTGTAACACTAGAATTTTAAACAGTTTTCCAAGAACATTGTCTAAATTCATGTTTTCAGGAGGTATAAACAAGTCGATAAGTAAAACTTTGGAATGATTGATAATAGGAGAAACTATGAGTCTTTTTAAACAGTTTTCAATGGACATGGTCTGAAATCATGTTTATGGCAATGTTCAAGTAAAATAAAGTGCAATACTGGTAGGAGAGATTGAGAGACACTATGGACAATTTAGTTGGGATTCAACTGTAAGCATTATTTTTTAAACCGTTTTTCATTAACATAGTCTAAAATCATGTTTAAAGCAATGTTCAGGCTACAGCTAGTGAAGTACTGGTACGAGAGTTTATAAAAGACACTATGAGACAACTTTGTTGTTATCCAACTGTAACACTAGAATTTTAAACAGTTTTCCAAGAACATTGTCTAAATTCATGTTTTCAGGAGGTTTAAACAATTCAATCAGTACAACACTTGAATGATTGATAATAGGAGAAACTATGAGTCTTTTTAAACTGTTTTTAATGGACATGGTCTGAAATCATGTTTATGGCAATGTTCAAGTAAAATAAAGTGCAATACTGGTAGGAGAGATTGAGAGACACTATGGACAATTTAGTTGGGATTCAACTGTAAGCATTATTTTTTAAACCGTTTTTCATTAACATAGTCTAAAATCATGTTTAAAGCAATGTTCAGGCTACAGCTAGTGAAGTACTGGTACGAGAGTTTATAAAAGACACTATGAGACAACTTTGTTGTTATCCAACTGTAACACTAGAATTTTAAACAGTTTTCCAAGAACATTGTCTAAATTCATGTTTTCAGGAGGTTTAAACAATTCAATCAGTACAACACTTGAATGATTGATAATAGGAGAAACTATGAGTCTTTTTAAACTGTTTTTAATGGACATGGTCTGAAATCATGTTTATGGCAATGTTCAAGTAAAGTAAAGTGCAATACTGGTAGGAGAGATTGAGAGACACTATGGACAATTTAGTTGGGTTTCAACTGTAAACTTTATTTTTAAACCGTTTTTCATGAACATAGTCTAAAATCGAGTTTTCAGAAGCTTTCTACAGTTGTCTTGCACAGTTCTAGAAATATTGACAATATTATACACTATGTGGCTTTCTAAACATTTTTCCATGAACATTACCTAAAATCATGTTTAAGGCAATGTTCAAGTTAAATATTGTGCAATACTGGCAGGAGAGATTATGATAGACACTATGGACAACTTAGTTGGGTTTCAACTGTAAGCCTGATTTTTAAACACATTTTTCATGAACATAGTGTAAAATCATGTTTAAAGCAATGTTCAGGCTACAGCTAGTGAAGTACTGGTACGAGAGTTTATAAAAGACAATATGAGACAACTTTGTTGTTTTCCAACTGTAACACTAGAATTTTAAACAGTTTTCCAAGAACATTGTCTAAATTCATGTTTTCAGGAGGTATAAACAAGTCAATAAGTAAAACTTTGGAATGATTGATAATAGGAGAAACTATGAGTCTTTTTAAACAGTTTTCAATGGACATGGTCTGAAATCATGTTTATGGCAATGTTCAAGTAAAATAAAGTGCAATACTGGTAGGAGAGATTGAGAGACACTATGGACAATTTAGTTGGGATTCAACTGTAAGCATTATTTTTTAAACCGGTTTTCATTAACATAGTCTAAAATCATGTTTAAAGCAATGTTCAGGCTACAGCTAGTGAAGTACTGGTACAAGAGTTTATAAAAGACACTATGAGACAACTTTGTTGTTATCCAACTGTAACACTAGAATTTTAAACAGTTTTCCAAGAACATTGTCTAAATTCATGTTTTCAGGAGGTATAAACAAGTCAATAAGTAAAACACTGGAATGATTGATAATAGGAGAAACGATGAGTCTTTTTAAACAGTTTTCAATGGACATGGTCTGAAATCATGTTTATGGCAATGTTCAAGTAAAATAAAGTGCAATACTGGTAGGAGAGATTGAGAGACACTATGGACAATTTAGTTGGGATTCAACTGTAAGCATTATTTTTTAAACCGTTTTTCATTAACATAGTCTAAAATCATGTTTAAAGCAATGTTCAGGCTACAGCTAGTGAAGTACTGGTACGAGAGTTTATAAAAGACACTATGAGACAACTTTGTTGTTATCCAACTGTAACACTAGAATTTTAAACAGTTTTCCAAGAACATTGTCTAAATTCATGTTTTCAGGAGGTTTAAACAATTCAATCAGTACAACACTTGAATGATTGATAATAGGAGAAACTATGAGTCTTTTTAAACTGTTTTTAATGGACATGGTCTGAAATCATGTTTATGGCAATGTTCAAGTAAAATAAAGTGCAATACTGGTAGGAGAGATTGAGAGACACTATGGACAATTTAGTTGGGTTTCAACTGTAAACTTTATTTTTAAACCGTTTTTCATGAACATAGTCTAAAATCGAGTTTTCAGAAGCTTTCTACAGTTGTCTTGCACAGTTCTAGAAATATTGACAATATTATACACTATGTGGCTTTCTAAACATTTTTCCATGAACATTACCTAAAATCATGTTTAAGGCAATGTTCAAGTTAAATATTGTGCAATACTGGCAGGAGAGATTATGATAGACACTATGGACAACTTAGTTGGGTTTCAACTGTAAGCCTGATTTTTAAACACATTTTTCATGAACATAGTGTAAAATCATGTTTAAAGCAATGTTCAGGCTACAGCTAGTGAAGTACTGGTACAAGAGTTTATAAAAGACACTATGAGACAACTTTGTTGTTATCCAACTGTAACACTAGAATTTTAAACAGTTTTCCAAGAACATTGTCTAAATTCATGTTTTCAGGAGGTATAAACAAGTCAATAAGTAAAACACTGGAATGATTGATAATAGGAGAAACGATGAGTCTTTTTAAACAGTTTTCAATGGACATGGTCTGAAATCATGTTTATGGCAATGTTCAGGCTACAGCTAGTGAAGTACTGGTACGAGAGTTTATAAAAGACACTATGAGACAACAGTTGTTTTCCAACTGTAACACTAGAATTTTAAACAGTTTTCCAAGAACATTGTCTAAATTCATGTTTTCAGGAGGTTTAAACAATTCAATCAGTACAACACTTGAATGATTGATAATAGGAGAAACTATGAGTCTATTTAAACTGTTTTTAATGGACATGGTCTGAAATCATGTTTATGGCAATGTTCAAGTAAAATAAAGTGCAATACTGGTAGGAGAGATTATGAGAGACACTATGGACAACTTAGTTGTGTTTCAACTGTAAGCTTTATTTTTAAACCGTTTTTCATGAACATAGTGTAAAATCAATGTTTAAAGCAATGTTCAGGCTACAGCTAGTGAAGTACTGGTGCTAGAGATTATATAAGACACGAGGTCTAAAATCGATTTTTCAGAAGCTTTTTACAGTTGTCTTGCACAGTTCTAGAAATATTGACAATATTATACACTATGTGGCTTTCTAAACATTTTTCCAAGAACATTAACTAAAATCATGTTAAAGGCAATGTTCAAGTTAAATATTGTGCAATACTGGCAGGAGAGATTATAAGAAACTCTATGGACAACTTAGTTGGGTTTCAACTGTAAGATTTATTTTTCAAACGTTTTTCATGAACATAGTCTAAAATCATGTATAAAGCAATGTTCAGGCTACAGCTAGTGAAGTACTGGTACTAGAGTTTATAACAAACACTATGAGACAACTTAGTTGTATTCCAACTGTAACACTAGAATTGTAAACAGTTTTCCAAGAACATTGTCTAAATTCATGTTTTCAGGAGGTTTTTAAACAGTTTTCAATGGACATGGTCTGAAATCATGTTTATGGCAATGTTCAAGTAAAATAAAGTGCAATACTGGTAGGAGAGATTGAGAGACACTATGGACAATTTAGTTGGGTTTCAACTGTAAACTTTATTTTTAAACCGTTTTTCATGAACATAGTCTAAAATCGAGTTTTCAGAAGCTTTCTACAGTTGTCTTGCACAGTTCTAGAAATATTGACAATATTATACACTATGTGGCTTTCTAAACATTTTTCCATGAACATTACCTAAAATCATGTTTAAGGCAATGTTCAAGTTAAATATTGTGCAATACTGGCAGGAGAGATTATGATAGACACTATGGACAACTTAGTTGGGTTTCAACTGTAAGCCTGATTTTTAAACACATTTTTCATGAACATAGTGTAAAATCATGTTTAAAGCAATGTTCAGGCTACAGCTAGTGAAGTACTGGTACGAGAGTTTATAAAAGACACTATGAGACAACTTTGTTGTTTTCCAACTGTAACACTAGAATTTTAAACAGTTTTCCAAGAACATTGTCTAAATTCATGTTTTCAGGAGGTATAAACAAGTCAATAAGTAAAACTTTGGAATGATTGATAATAGGAGAAACTATGAGTCTTTTTAAACAGTTTTCAATGGACATGGTCTGAAATCATGTTTATGGCAATGTTCAAGTAAAATAAAGTGCAATACTGGTAGGAGAGATTGAGAGACACTATGGACAATTTAGTTGGGATTCAACTGTAAGCATTATTTTTTAAACCGGTTTTCATTAACATAGTCTAAAATCATGTTTAAAGCAATGTTCAGGCTACAGCTAGTGAAGTACTGGTACGAGAGTTTATAAAAGACACTATGAGACAACTTTGTTGTTATCCAACTGTAACACTAGAATTTTAAACAGTTTTCCAAGAACATTGTCTAAATTCATGTTTTCAGGAGGTATAAACAAGTCAATAAGTAAAACACTGGAATGATTGATAATAGGAGAAACGATGAGTCTTTTTAAACAGTTTTCAATGGACATGGTCTGAAATCATGTTTATGGCAATGTTCAGGCTACAGCTAGTGAAGTACTGGTACGAGAGTTTATAAAAGACACTATGAGACAACAGTTGTTTTCCAACTGTAACACTAGAATTTTAAACAGTTTTCCAAGAACATTGTCTAAATTCATGTTTTCAGGAGGTTTAAACAATTCAATCAGTACAACACTTGAATGATTGATAATAGGAGAAACTATGAGTCTATTTAAACTGTTTTTAATGGACATGGTCTGAAATCATGTTTATGGCAATGTTCAAGTAAAATAAAGTGCAATACTGGTAGGAGAGATTATGAGAGACACTATGGACAACTTAGTTGTGTTTCAACTGTAAGCTTTATTTTTAAACCGTTTTTCATGAACATAGTGTAAAATCAATGTTTAAAGCAATGTTCAGGCTACAGCTAGTGAAGTACTGGTGCTAGAGATTATATAAGACACGAGGTCTAAAATCGATTTTTCAGAAGCTTTTTACAGTTGTCTTGCAAAGTTCTAGAAATATTGACAATATTATACACTATGTGGCTTTCTAAACATTTTTCCAAGAACATTAACTAAAATCATGTTAAAGGCAATGTTCAAGTTAAATATTGTGCAATACTGGCAGGAGAGATTATAAGAAACTCTATGGACAACTTAGTTGGGTTTCAACTGTAAGATTTATTTTTCAAACGTTTTTCATGAACATAGTCTAAAATCATGTATAAAGTAATGTTCAGGCTACAGCTAGTGAAGTACTGGTACTAGAGTTTATAACAAACACTATGAGACAACTTAGTTGTATTCCAACTGTAACACTAGAATTGTAAACAGTTTTCCAAGAACATTGTCTAAATTCATGTTTTCAGGAGGTTTTTAAACAGTTTTCAATTGACATGGTCTGAAATCATGTTTATGGCAATGTTCAAGTAAAATAAAGTGCAATACTGGTAGGAGAGATTGAGAGACACTATGGACAATTTAGTTGGGTTTCAACTGTAAACTTTATTTTTAAACCGTTTTTCATGAACATAGTCTAAAATCGAGTTTTCAGAAGCTTTCTACAGTTGTCTTGCACAGTTCTAGAAATATTGACAATATTATACACTATGTGGCTTTCTAAACATTTTTCCATGAACATTACCTAAAATCATGTTTAAGGCAATGTTCAAGTTAAATATTGTGCAATACTGGCAGGAGAGATTATAATAGACACTATGGACAACTTAGTTGGGTTTCAACTGTAAGCCTGATTTTTAAACACATTTTTCATGAACATAGTGTAAAATCATGTTTAAAGCAATGTTCAGGCTACAGCTAGTGAAGTACTGGTACGAGAGTTTATAAAAGACACTATGAGACAACTGTGTTGTTATCCAACTGTAACACTAGAATTTTAAACAGTTTTCCAAGAACATTGTCTAAATTCATGTTTTCAGGAGGTATAAACAAGTCGATAAGTAAAACTTTGGAATGATTGATAATAGGAGAAACTATGAGTCTTTTTAAACAGTTTTCAATGGACATGGTCTGAAATCATGTTTATGGCAATGTTCAAGTAAAATAAAGTGCAATACTGGTAGGAGAGATTGAGAGACACTATGGACAATTTAGTTGGGATTCAACTGTAAGCATTATTTTTTAAACCGTTTTTCATTAACATAGTCTAAAATCATGTTTAAAGCAATGTTCAGGCTACAGCTAGTGAAGTACTGGTACGAGAGTTTATAAAAGACACTATGAGACAACTTTGTTGTTATCCAACTGTAACACTAGAATTTTAAACAGTTTTCCAAGAACATTGTCTAAATTCATGTTTTCAGGAGGTTTAAACAATTCAATCAGTACAACACTTGAATGATTGATAATAGGAGAAACTATGAGTCTTTTTAAACTGTTTTTAATGGACATGGTCTGAAATCATGTTTATGGCAATGTTCAAGTAAAATAAAGTGCAATACTGGTAGGAGAGATTGAGAGACACTATGGACAATTTAGTTGGGATTCAACTGTAAGCATTATTTTTTAAACCGTTTTTCATTAACATAGTCTAAAATCATGTTTAAAGCAATGTTCAGGCTACAGCTAGTGAAGTACTGGTACGAGAGTTTATAAAAGACACTATGAGACAACTTTGTTGTTATCCAACTGTAACACTAGAATTTTAAACAGTTTTCCAAGAACATTGTCTAAATTCATGTTTTCAGGAGGTTTAAACAATTCAATCAGTACAACACTTGAATGATTGATAATAGGAGAAACTATGAGTCTTTTTAAACTGTTTTTAATGGACATGGTCTGAAATCATGTTTATGGCAATGTTCAAGTAAAATAAAGTGCAATAATGGTAGGAGAGATTGAGAGACACTATGGACAATTTAGTTGGGTTTCAACTGTAAACTTTATTTTTAAACCGTTTTTCATGAACATAGTCTAAAATCGAGTTTTCAGAAGCTTTCTACAGTTGTCTTGCACAGTTCTAGAAATATTGACAATATTATACACTATGTGGCTTTCTAAACATTTTTCCATGAACATTACCTAAAATCATGTTTAAGGCAATGTTCAAGTTAAATATTGTGCAATACTGGCAGGAGAGATTATGATAGACACTATGGACAACTTAGTTGGGTTTCAACTGTAAGCCTGATTTTTAAACACATTTTTCATGAACATAGTGTAAAATCATGTTTAAAGCAATGTTCAGGCTACAGCTAGTGAAGTACTGGTACGAGAGTTTATAAAAGACAATATGAGACAACTTTGTTGTTTTCCAACTGTAACACTAGAATTTTAAACAGTTTTCCAAGAACATTGTCTAAATTCATGTTTTCAGGAGGTATAAACAAGTCAATAAGTAAAACTTTGGAATGATTGATAATAGGAGAAACTATGAGTCTTTTTAAACAGTTTTCAATGGACATGGTCTGAAATCATGTTTATGGCAATGTTCAAGTAAAATAAAGTGCAATACTGGTAGTAGAGATTGAGAGACACTATGGACAATTTAGTTGGGATTCAACTGTAAGCATTATTTTTTAAACCGGTTTTCATTAACATAGTCTAAAATCATGTTTAAAGCAATGTTCAGGCTACAGCTAGTGAAGTACTGGTACAAGAGTTTATAAAAGACACTATGAGACAACTTTGTTGTTATCCAACTGTAACACTAGAATTTTAAACAGTTTTCCAAGAACATTGTCTAAATTCATGTTTTCAGGAGGTATAAACAAGTCAATAAGTAAAACACTGGAATGATTGATAATAGGAGAAACGATGAGTCTTTTTAAACAGTTTTCAATGGACATGGTCTGAAATCATGTTTATGGCAATGTTCAAGTAAAATAAAGTGCAATACTGGTAGGAGAGATTGAGAGACACTATGGACAATTTAGTTGGGATTCAACTGTAAGCATTATTTTTTAAACCGTTTTTCATTAACATAGTCTAAAATCATGTTTAAAGCAATGTTCAGGCTACAGCTAGTGAAGTACTGGTACGAGAGTTTATAAAAGACACTATGAGACAACTTTGTTGTTATCCAACTGTAACACTAGAATTTTAAACAGTTTTCCAAGAACATTGTCTAAATTCATGTTTTCAGGAGGTTTAAACAATTCAATCAGTACAACACTTGAATGATTGATAATAGGAGAAACTATGAGTCTTTTTAAACTGTTTTTAATGGACATGGTCTGAAATCATGTTTATGGCAATGTTCAAGTAAAATAAAGTGCAATACTGGTAGGAGAGATTGAGAGACACTATGGACAATTTAGTTGGGTTTCAACTGTAAACTTTATTTTTAAACCGTTTTTCATGAACATAGTCTAAAATCGAGTTTTCAGAAGCTTTCTACAGTTGTCTTGCACAGTTCTAGAAATATTGACAATATTATACACTATGTGGCTTTCTAAACATTTTTCCATGAACATTACCTAAAATCATGTTTAAGGCAATGTTCAAGTTAAATATTGTGCAATACTGGCAGGAGAGATTATGATAGACACTATGGACAACTTAGTTGGGTTTCAACTGTAAGCCTGATTTTTAAACACATTTTTCATGAACATAGTGTAAAATCATGTTTAAAGCAATGTTCAGGCTACAGCTAGTGAAGTACTGGTACGAGAGTTTATAAAAGACACTATGAGACAACTTTGTTGTTTTCCAACTGTAACACTAGAATTTTAAACAGTTTTCCAAGAACATTGTCTAAATTCATGTTTTCAGGAGGTATAAACAAGTCAATAAGTAAAACTTTGGAATGATTGATAATAGGAGAAACTATGAGTCTTTTTAAACAGTTTTCAATGGACATGGTCTGAAATCATGTTTATGGCAATGTTCAAGTAAAATAAAGTGCAATACTGGTAGGAGAGATTGAGAGACACTATGGACAATTTAGTTGGGATTCAACTGTAAGCATTATTTTTTAAACCGGTTTTCATTAACATAGTCTAAAATCATGTTTAAAGCAATGTTCAGGCTACAGCTAGTGAAGTACTGGTACGAGAGTTTATAAAAGACACTATGAGACAACTTTGTTGTTATCCAACTGTAACACTAGAATTTTAAACAGTTTTCCAAGAACATTGTCTAAATTCATGTTTTCAGGAGGTATAAACAAGTCAATAAGTAAAACACTGGAATGATTGATAATAGGAGAAACGATGAGTCTTTTTAAACAGTTTTCAATGGACATGGTCTGAAATCATGTTTATGGCAATGTTCAGGCTACAGCTAGTGAAGTACTGGTACGAGAGTTTATAAAAGACACTATGAGACAACAGTTGTTTTCCAACTGTAACACTAGAATTTTAAACAGTTTTCCAAGAACATTGTCTAAATTCATGTTTTCAGGAGGTTTAAACAATTCAATCAGTACAACACTTGAATGATTGATAATAGGAGAAACTATGAGTCTATTTAAACTGTTTTTAATGGACATGGTCTGAAATCATGTTTATGGCAATGTTCAAGTAAAATAAAGTGCAATACTGGTAGGAGAGATTATGAGAGACACTATGGACAACTTAGTTGTGTTTCAACTGTAAGCTTTATTTTTAAACCGTTTTTCATGAACATAGTGTAAAATCAATGTTTAAAGCAATGTTCAGGCTACAGCTAGTGAAGTACTGGTGCTAGAGATTATATAAGACACGAGGTCTAAAATCGATTTTTCAGAAGCTTTTTACAGTTGTCTTGCAAAGTTCTAGAAATATTGACAATATTATACACTATGTGGCTTTCTAAACATTTTTCCAAGAACATTAACTAAAATCATGTTAAAGGCAATGTTCAAGTTAAATATTGTGCAATACTGGCAGGAGAGATTATAAGAAACTCTATGGACAACTTAGTTGGGTTTCAACTGTAAGATTTATTTTTCAAACGTTTTTCATGAACATAGTCTAAAATCATGTATAAAGCAATGTTCAGGCTACAGCTAGTGAAGTACTGGTACTAGAGTTTATAACAAACACTATGAGACAACTTAGTTGTATTCCAACTGTAACACTAGAATTGTAAACAGTTTTCCAAGAACATTGTCTAAATTCATGTTTTCAGGAGGTTTTTAAACAGTTTTCAATTGACATGGTCTGAAATCATGTTTATGGCAATGTTCAAGTAAAATAAAGTGCAATACTGGTAGGAGAGATTGAGAGACACTATGGACAATTTAGTTGGGTTTC
This sequence comes from Thymallus thymallus, assembly GCA_023634145.1. Taxonomy (NCBI): domain Eukaryota; kingdom Metazoa; phylum Chordata; class Actinopteri; order Salmoniformes; family Salmonidae; genus Thymallus; species Thymallus thymallus. Next base: position 14,891,281 of record CM042418.1, read on the forward strand.
AACTGTAAACTTTATTTTTAAACCGTTTTTCATGAACATAGTCTAAAATCGAGTTTTCAGAAGCTTTCTACAGTTGTCTTGCACAGTTCTAGAAATATTGACAATATTATACACTATGTGGCTTTCTAAACATTTTTCCATGAACATTACCTAAAATCATGTTTAAGGCAATGTTCAAGTTAAATATTGTGCAATACTGGCAGGAGAGATTATGATAGACACTATGGACAACTTAGTTGGGTTTCAACTGTAAGCCTGATTTTTAAACACATTTTTCATGAACATAGTGTAAAATCATGTTTAAAGCAATGTTCAGGCTACAGCTAGTGAAGTACTGGTACGAGAGTTTATAAAAGACACTATGAGACAACTGTGTTGTTATCCAACTGTAACACTAGAATTTTAAACAGTTTTCCAAGAACATTGTCTAAATTCATGTTTTCAGGAGGTATAAACAAGTCGATAAGTAAAACTTTGGAATGATTGATAATAGGAGAAACTATGAGTCTTTTTAAACAGTTTTCAATGGACATGGTCTGAAATCATGTTTATGGCAATGTTCAAGTAAAATAAAGTGCAATACTGGTAGGAGAGATTGAGAGACACTATGGACAATTTAGTTGGGATTCAACTGTAAGCATTATTTTTTAAACCGTTTTTCATTAACATAGTCTAAAATCATGTTTAAAGCAATGTTCAGGCTACAGCTAGTGAAGTACTGGTACGAGAGTTTATAAAAGACACTATGAGACAACTTTGTTGTTATCCAACTGTAACACTAGAATTTTAAACAGTTTTCCAAGAACATTGTCTAAATTCATGTTTTCAGGAGGTTTAAACAATTCAATCAGTACAACACTTGAATGATTGATAATAGGAGAAACTATGAGTCTTTTTAAACTGTTTTTAATGGACATGGTCTGAAATCATGTTTATGGCAATGTTCAAGTAAAATAAAGTGCAATACTGGTAGGAGAGATTGAGAGACACTATGGACAATTTAGTTGGGATTCAACTGTAAGCATTATTTTTTAAACCGTTTTTCATTAACATAGTCTAAAATCATGTTTAAAGCAATGTTCAGGCTACAGCTAGTGAAGTACTGGTACGAGAGTTTATAAAAGACACTATGAGACAACTTTGTTGTTATCCAACTGTAACACTAGAATTTTAAACAGTTTTCCAAGAACATTGTCTAAATTCATGTTTTCAGGAGGTTTAAACAATTCAATCAGTACAACACTTGAATGATTGATAATAGGAGAAACTATGAGTCTTTTTAAACTGTTTTTAATGGACATGGTCTGAAATCATGTTTATGGCAATGTTCAAGTAAAATAAAGTGCAATACTGGTAGGAGAGATTGAGAGACACTATGGACAATTTAGTTGGGTTTCAACTGTAAACTTTATTTTTAAACCGTTTTTCATGAACATAGTCTAAAATCGAGTTTTCAGAAGCTTTCTACTGTTGTCTTGCACAGTTCTAGAAATATTGACAATATTATACACTATGTGGCTTTCTAAACATTTTTCCATGAACATTACCTAAAATCATGTTTAAGGCAATGTTCAAGTTAAATATTGTGCAATACTGGCAGGAGAGATTATGATAGACACTATGGACAACTTAGTTGGGTTTCAACTGTAAGCCTGATTTTTAAACACATTTTTCATGAACATAGTGTAAAATCATGTTTAAAGCAATGTTCAGGCTACAGCTAGTGAAGTACTGGTACGAGAGTTTATAAAAGACACTATGAGACAACTTTGTTGTTTTCCAACTGTAACACTAGAATTTTAAACAGTTTTCCAAGAACATTGTCTAAATTCATGTTTTCAGGAGGTATAAACAAGTCAATAAGTAAAACTTTGGAATGATTGATAATAGGAGAAACTATGAGTCTTTTTAAACAGTTTTCAATGGACATGGTCTGAAATCATGTTTATGGCAATGTTCAAGTAAAATAAAGTGCAATACTGGTAGGAGAGATTGAGAGACACTATGGACAATTTAGTTGGGATTCAACTGTAAGCATTATTTTTTAAACCGGTTTTCATTAACATAGTCTAAAATCATGTTTAAAGCAATGTTCAGGCTACAGCTAGTGAAGTACTGGTACGAGAGTTTATAAAAGACACTATGAGACAACTTTGTTGTTATCCAACTGTAACACTAGAATTTTAAACAGTTTTCCAAGAACATTGTCTAAATTCATGTTTTCAGGAGGTATAAACAAGTCAATAAGTAAAACACTGGAATGATTGATAATAGGAGAAACGATGAGTCTTTTTAAACAGTTTTCAATGGACATGGTCTGAAATCATGTTTATGGCAATGTTCAGGCTACAGCTAGTGAAGTACTGGTACGAGAGTTTATAAAAGACACTATGAGACAACAGTTGTTTTCCAACTGTAACACTAGAATTTTAAACAGTTTTCCAAGAACATTGTCTAAATTCATGTTTTCAGGAGGTTTAAACAATTCAATCAGTACAACACTTGAATGATTGATAATAGGAGAAACTATGAGTCTATTTAAACTGTTTTTAATGGACATGGTCTGAAATCATGTTTATGGCAATGTTCAAGTAAAATAAAGTGCAATACTGGTAGGAGAGATTATGAGAGACACTATGGACAACTTAGTTGTGTTTCAACTGTAAGCTTTATTTTTAAACCGTTTTTCATGAACATAGTGTAAAATCAATGTTTAAAGCAATGTTCAGGCTACAGCTAGTGAAGTACTGGTGCTAGAGATTATATAAGACACGAGGTCTAAAATCGATTTTTCAGAAGCTTTTTACAGTTGTCTTGCAAAGTTCTAGAAATATTGACAATATTATACACTATGTGGCTTTCTAAACATTTTTCCAAGAACATTAACTAAAATCATGTTAAAGGCAATGTTCAAGTTAAATATTGTGCAATACTGGCAGGAGAGATTATAAGAAACTCTATGGACAACTTAGTTGGGTTTCAACTGTAAGATTTATTTTTCAAACGTTTTTCATGAACATAGTCTAAAATCATGTATAAAGCAATGTTCAGGCTACAGCTAGTGAAGTACTGGTACTAGAGTTTATAACAAACACTATGAGACAACTTAGTTGTATTCCAACTGTAACACTAGAATTGTAAACAGTTTTCCAAGAACATTGTCTAAATTCATGTTTTCAGGAGGTTTTTAAACAGTTTTCAATTGACATGGTCTGAAATCATGTTTATGGCAATGTTCAAGTAAAATAAAGTGCAATACTGGTAGGAGAGATTGAGAGACACTATGGACAATTTAGTTGGGTTTCAACTGTAAACTTTATTTTTAAACCGTTTTTCATGAACATAGTCTAAAATCGAGTTTTCAGAAGCTTTCTACAGTTGTCTTGCACAGTTCTAGAAATATTGACAATATTATACACTATGTGGCTTTCTAAACATTTTTCCATGAACATTACCTAAAATCATGTTTAAGGCAATGTTCAAGTTAAATATTGTGCAATACTGGCAGGAGAGATTATGATAGACACTATGGACAACTTAGTTGGGTTTCAACTGTAAGCCTGATTTTTAAACACATTTTTCATGAACATAGTGTAAAATCATGTTTAAAGCAATGTTCAGGCTACAGCTAGTGAAGTACTGGTACGAGAGTTTATAAAAGACACTATGAGACAACTGTGTTGTTATCCAACTGTAACACTAGAATTTTAAACAGTTTTCCAAGAACATTGTCTAAATTCATGTTTTCAGGAGGTATAAACAAGTCGATAAGTAAAACTTTGGAATGATTGATAATAGGAGAAACTATGAGTCTTTTTAAACAGTTTTCAATGGACATGGTCTGAAATCATGTTTATGGCAATGTTCAAGTAAAATAAAGTGCAATACTGGTAGGAGAGATTGAGAGACACTATGGACAATTTAGTTGGGATTCAACTGTAAGCATTATTTTTTAAACCGTTTTTCATTAACATAGTCTAAAATCATGTTTAAAGCAATGTTCAGGCTACAGCTAGTGAAGTACTGGTACGAGAGTTTATAAAAGACACTATGAGACAACTTTGTTGTTATCCAACTGTAACACTAGAATTTTAAACAGTTTTCCAAGAACATTGTCTAAATTCATGTTTTCAGGAGGTTTAAACAATTCAATCAGTACAACACTTGAATGATTGATAATAGGAGAAACTATGAGTCTTTTTAAACTGTTTTTAATGGACATGGTCTGAAATCATGTTTATGGCAATGTTCAAGTAAAATAAAGTGCAATACTGGTAGGAGAGATTGAGAGACACTATGGACAATTTAGTTGGGATTCAACTGTAAGCATTATTTTTTAAACCGTTTTTCATTAACATAGTCTAAAATCATGTTTAAAGCAATGTTCAGGCTACAGCTAGTGAAGTACTGGTACGAGAGTTTATAAAAGACACTATGAGACAACTTTGTTGTTATCCAACTGTAACACTAGAATTTTAAACAGTTTTCCAAGAACATTGTCTAAATTCATGTTTTCAGGAGGTTTAAACAATTCAATCAGTACAACACTTGAATGATTGATAATAGGAGAAACTATGAGTCTTTTTAAACTGTTTTTAATGGACATGGTCTGAAATCATGTTTATGGCAATGTTCAAGTAAAATAAAGTGCAATACTGGTAGGAGAGATTGAGAGACACTATGGACAATTTAGTTGGGTTTCAACTGTAAACTTTATTTTTAAACCGTTTTTCATGAACATAGTCTAAAATCGAGTTTTCAGAAGCTTTCTACAGTTGTCTTGCACAGTTCTAGAAATATTGACAATATTATACACTATGTGGCTTTCTAAACATTTTTCCATGAACATTACCTAAAATCATGTTTAAGGCAATGTTCAAGTTAAATATTGTGCAATACTGGCAGGAGAGATTATGATAGACACTATGGACAACTTAGTTGGGTTTCAACTGTAAGCCTGATTTTTAAACACATTTTTCATGAACATAGTGTAAAATCATGTTTAAAGCAATGTTCAGGCTACAGCTAGTGAAGTACTGGTACGAGAGTTTATAAAAGACAATATGAGACAACTTTGTTGTTTTCCAACTGTAACACTAGAATTTTAAACAGTTTTCCAAGAACATTGTCTAAATTCATGTTTTCAGGAGGTATAAACAAGTCAATAAGTAAAACTTTGGAATGATTGATAATAGGAGAAACTATGAGTCTTTTTAAACAGTTTTCAATGGACATGGTCTGAAATCATGTTTATGGCAATGTTCAAGTAAAATAAAGTGCAATACTGGTAGGAGAGATTGAGAGACACTATGGACAATTTAGTTGGGATTCAACTGTAAGCATTATTTTTTAAACCGGTTTTCATTAACATAGTCTAAAATCATGTTTAAAGCAATGTTCAGGCTACAGCTAGTGAAGTACTGGTACAAGAGTTTATAAAAGACACTATGAGACAACTTTGTTGTTATCCAACTGTAACACTAGAATTTTAAACAGTTTTCCAAGAACATTGTCTAAATTCATGTTTTCAGGAGGTATAAACAAGTCAATAAGTAAAACACTGGAATGATTGATAATAGGAGAAACGATGAGTCTTTTTAAACAGTTTTCAATGGACATGGTCTGAAATCATGTTTATGGCAATGTTCAAGTAAAATAAAGTGCAATACTGGTAGGAGAGATTGAGAGACACTATGGACAATTTAGTTGGGATTCAACTGTAAGCATTATTTTTTAAACCGTTTTTCATTAACATAGTCTAAAATCATGTTTAAAGCAATGTTCAGGCTACAGCTAGTGAAGTACTGGTACGAGAGTTTATAAAAGACACTATGAGACAACTTTGTTGTTATCCAACTGTAACACTAGAATTTTAAACAGTTTTCCAAGAACATTGTCTAAATTCATGTTTTCAGGAGGTTTAAACAATTCAATCAGTACAACACTTGAATGATTGATAATAGGAGAAACTATGAGTCTTTTTAAACTGTTTTTAATGGACATGGTCTGAAATCATGTTTATGGCAATGTTCAAGTAAAATAAAGTGCAATACTGGTAGGAGAGATTGAGAGACACTATGGACAATTTAGTTGGGTTTCAACTGTAAACTTTATTTTTAAACCGTTTTTCATGAACATAGTCTAAAATCGAGTTTTCAGAAGCTTTCTACTGTTGTCTTGCACAGTTCTAGAAATATTGACAATATTATACACTATGTGGCTTTCTAAACATTTTTCCATGAACATTACCTAAAATCATGTTTAAGGCAATGTTCAAGTTAAATATTGTGCAATACTGGCAGGAGAGATTATGATAGACACTATGGACAACTTAGTTGGGTTTCAACTGTAAGCCTGATTTTTAAACACATTTTTCATGAACATAGTGTAAAATCATGTTTAAAGCAATGTTCAGGCTACAGCTAGTGAAGTACTGGTACGAGAGTTTATAAAAGACAATATGAGACAACTTTGTTGTTTTCCAACTGTAACACTAGAATTTTAAACAGTTTTCCAAGAACATTGTCTAAATTCATGTTTTCAGGAGGTATAAACAAGTCAATAAGTAAAACTTTGGAATGATTGATAATAGGAGAAACTATGAGTCTTTTTAAACAGTTTTCAATGGACATGGTCTGAAATCATGTTTATGGCAATGTTCAAGTAAAATAAAGTGCAATACTGGTAGGAGAGATTGAGAGACACTATGGACAATTTAGTTGGGATTCAACTGTAAGCATTATTTTTTAAACCGGTTTTCATTAACATAGTCTAAAATCATGTTTAAAGCAATGTTCAGGCTACAGCTAGTGAAGTACTGGTACAAGAGTTTATAAAAGACACTATGAGACAACTTTGTTGTTATCCAACTGTAACACTAGAATTTTAAACAGTTTTCCAAGAACATTGTCTAAATTCATGTTTTCAGGAGGTATAAACAAGTCAATAAGTAAAACACTGGAATGATTGATAATAGGAGAAACGATGAGTCTTTTTAAACAGTTTTCAATGGACATGGTCTGAAATCATGTTTATGGCAATGTTCAAGTAAAATAAAGTGCAATACTGGTAGGAGAGATTGAGAGACACTATGGACAATTTAGTTGGGATTCAACTGTAAGCATTATTTTTTAAACCGTTTTTCATTAACATAGTCTAAAATCATGTTTAAAGCAATGTTCAGGCTACAGCTAGTGAAGTACTGGTACGAGAGTTTATAAAAGACACTATGAGACAACTTTGTTGTTATCCAACTGTAACACTAGAATTTTAAACAGTTTTCCAAGAACATTGTCTAAATTCATGTTTTCAGGAGGTTTAAACAATTCAATCAGTACAACACTTGAATGATTGATAATAGGAGAAACTATGAGTCTTTTTAAACTGTTTTTAATGGACATGGTCTGAAATCATGTTTATGGCAATGTTCAAGTAAAATAAAGTGCAATACTGGTAGGAGAGATTGAGAGACACTATGGACAATTTAGTTGGGTTTCAACTGTAAACTTTATTTTTAAACCGTTTTTCATGAACATAGTCTAAAATCGAGTTTTCAGAAGCTTTCTACTGTTGTCTTGCACAGTTCTAGAAATATTGACAATATTATACACTATGTGGCTTTCTAAACATTTTTCCATGAACATTACCTAAAATCATGTTTAAGGCAATGTTCAAGTTAAATATTGTGCAATACTGGCAGGAGAGATTATGATAGACACTATGGACAACTTAGTTGGGTTTCAACTGTAAGCCTGATTTTTAAACACATTTTTCATGAACATAGTGTAAAATCATGTTTAAAGCAATGTTCAGGCTACAGCTAGTGAAGTACTGGTACGAGAGTTTATAAAAGACAATATGAGACAACTTTGTTGTTTTCCAACTGTAACACTAGAATTTTATACAGTTTTCCAAGAACATTGTCTAAATTCATGTTTTCAGGAGGTATAAACAAGTCAATAAGTAAAACTTTGGAATGATTGATAATAGGAGAAACTATGAGTCTTTTTAAACAGTTTTCAATGGACATGGTCTGAAATCACGTTTATGGCAATGTTCAAGTAAAATAAAGTGCAATACTGGTAGGAGAGATTGAGAGACACTATGGACAATTTAGTTGGGATTCAACTGTAAGCATTATTTTTTAAACCGGTTTTCATTAACATAGTCTAAAATCATGTTTAAAGCAATGTTCAGGCTACAGCTAGTGAAGTACTGGTACAAGAGTTTATAAAAGACACTATGAGACAACTTTGTTGTTATCCAACTGTAACACTAGAATTTTAAACAGTTTTCCAAGAACATTGTCTAAATTCATGTTTTCAGGAGGTATAAACAAGTCAATAAGTAAAACACTGGAATGATTGATAATAGGAGAAACGATGAGTCTTTTTAAACAGTTTTCAATGGACATGGTCTGAAATCATGTTTATGGCAATGTTCAGGCTACAGCTAGTGAAGTACTGGTACGAGAGTTTATAAAAGACACTATGAGACAACAGTTGTTTTCCAACTGTAACACTAGAATTTTAAACAGTTTTCCAAGAACATTGTCTAAATTCATGTTTTCAGGAGGTTTAAACAATTCAATCAGTACAACACTTGAATGATTGATAATAGGAGAAACTATGAGTCTATTTAAACTGTTTTTAATGGACATGGTCTGAAATCATGTTTATGGCAATGTTCAAGTAAAATAAAGTGCAATACTGGTAGGAGAGATTATGAGAGACACTATGGACAACTTAGTTGTGTTTCAACTGTAAGCTTTATTTTTAAACCGTTTTTCATGAACATAGTGTAAAATCAATGTTTAAAGCAATGTTCAGGCTACAGCTAGTGAAGTACTGGTGCTAGAGATTATATAAGACACGAGGTCTAAAATCGATTTTTCAGAAGCTTTTTACAGTTGTCTTGCACAGTTCTAGAAATATTGACAATATTATACACTATGTGGCTTTCTAAACATTTTTCCAAGAACATTAACTAAAATCATGTTAAAGGCAATGTTCAAGTTAAATATTGTGCAATACTGGCAGGAGAGATTATAAGAAACTCTATGGACAACTTAGTTGGGTTTCAACTGTAAGATTTATTTTTCAAACGTTTTTCATGAACATAGTCTAAAATCATGTATAAAGCAATGTTCAGGCTACAGCTAGTGAAGTACTGGTACTAGAGTTTATAACAAACACTATGAGACAACTTAGTTGTATTCCAACTGTAACACTAGAATTGTAAACAGTTTTCCAAGAACATTGTCTAAATTCATGTTTTCAGGAGGTTTTTAAACAGTTTTCAATGGACATGGTCTGAAATCATGTTTATGGCAATGTTCAAGTAAAATAAAGTGCAATACTGGTAGGAGAGATTGAGAGACACTATGGACAATTTAGTTGGGTTTCAACTGTAAACTTTATTTTTAAACCGTTTTTCATGAACATAGTCTAAAATCGAGTTTTCAGAAGCTTTCTACAGTTGTCTTGCACAGTTCTAGAAATATTGACAATATTATACACTATGTGGCTTTCTAAACATTTTTCCATGAACATTACCTAAAATCATGTTTAAGGCAATGTTCAAGTTAAATATTGTGCAATACTGGCAGGAGAGATTATGATAGACACTATGGACAACTTAGTTGGGTTTCAACTGTAAGCCTGATTTTTAAACACATTTTTCATGAACATAGTGTAAAATCATGTTTAAAGCAATGTTCAGGCTACAGCTAGTGAAGTACTGGTACGAGAGTTTATAAAAGACAATATGAGACAACTTTGTTGTTTTCCAACTGTAACACTAGAATTTTAAACAGTTTTCCAAGAACATTGTCTAAATTCATGTTTTCAGGAGGTATAAACAAGTCAATAAGTAAAACTTTGGAATGATTGATAATAGGAGAAACTATGAGTCTTTTTAAACAGTTTTCAATGGACATGGTCTGAAATCATGTTTATGGCAATGTTCAAGTAAAATAAAGTGCAATACTGGTAGGAGAGATTGAGAGACACTATGGACAATTTAGTTGGGATTCAACTGTAAGCATTATTTTTTAAACCGGTTTTCATTAACATAGTCTAAAATCATGTTTAAAGCAATGTTCAGGCTACAGCTAGTGAAGTACTGGTACAAGAGTTTATAAAAGACACTATGAGACAACTTTGTTGTTATCCAACTGTAACACTAGAATTTTAAACAGTTTTCCAAGAACATTGTCTAAATTCATGTTTTCAGGAGGTATAAACAAGTCAATAAGTAAAACACTGGAATGATTGATAATAGGAGAAACGATGAGTCTTTTTAAACAGTTTTCAATGGACATGGTCTGAAATCATGTTTATGGCAATGTTCAGGCTACAGCTAGTGAAGTACTGGTACGAGAGTTTATAAAAGACACTATGAGACAACAGTTGTTTTCCAACTGTAACACTAGAATTTTAAACAGTTTTCCAAGAACATTGTCTAAATTCATGTTTTCAGGAGGTTTAAACAATTCAATCAGTACAACACTTGAATGATTGATAATAGGAGAAACTATGAGTCTATTTAAACTGTTTTTAATGGACATGGTCTGAAATCATGTTTATGGCAATGTTCAAGTAAAATAAAGTGCAATACTGGTAGGAGAGATTATGAGAGACACTATGGACAACTTAGTTGTGTTTCAACTGTAAGCTTTATTTTTAAACCGTTTTTCATGAACATAGTGTAAAATCAATGTTTAAAGCAATGTTCAGGCTACAGCTAGTGAAGTACTGGTGCTAGAGATTATATAAGACACGAGGTCTAAAATCGATTTTTCAGAAGCTTTTTACAGTTGTCTTGCACAGTTCTAGAAATATTGACAATATTATACACTATGTGGCTTTCTAAACATTTTTCCAAGAACATTAACTAAAATCATGTTAAAGGCAATGTTCAAGTTAAATATTGTGCAATACTGGCAGGAGAGATTATAAGAAACTCTATGGACAACTTAGTTGGGTTTCAACTGTAAGATTTATTTTTCAAACGTTTTTCATGAACATAGTCTAAAATCATGTATAAAGCAATGTTCAGGCTACAGCTAGTGAAGTACTGGTACTAGAGTTTATAACAAACACTATGAGACAACTTAGTTGTATTCCAACTGTAACACTAGAATTGTAAACAGTTTTCCAAGAACATTGTCTAAATTCATGTTTTCAGGAGGTTTTTAAACAGTTTTCAATGGACATGGTCTGAAATCATGTTTATGGCAATGTTCAAGTAAAATAAAGTGCAATACTGGTAGGAGAGATTGAGAGACACTATGGACAATTTAGTTGGGTTTCAACTGTAAACTTTATTTTTAAACCGTTTTTCATGAACATAGTCTAAAATCGAGTTTTCAGAAGCTTTCTACAGTTGTCTTGCACAGTTCTAGAAATATTGACAATATTATACACTATGTGGCTTTCTAAACATTTTTCCATGAACATTACCTAAAATCATGTTTAAGGCAATGTTCAAGTTAAATATTGTGCAATACTGGCAGGAGAGATTATGATAGACACTATGGACAACTTAGTTGGGTTTCAACTGTAAGCCTGATTTTTAAACACATTTTTCATGAACATAGTGTAAAATCATGTTTAAAGCAATGTTCAGGCTACAGCTAGTGAAGTACTGGTACGAGAGTTTATAAAAGACAATATGAGACAACTTTGTTGTTTTCCAACTGTAACACTAGAATTTTAAACAGTTTTCCAAGAACATTGTCTAAATTCATGTTTTCAGGAGGTATAAACAAGTCAATAAGTAAAACTTTGGAATGATTGATAATAGGAGAAACTATGAGTCTTTTTAAACAGTTTTCAATGGACATGGTCTGAAATCATGTTTATGGCAATGTTCAAGTAAAATAAAGTGCAATACTGGTAGGAGAGATTGAGAGACACTATGGACAATTTAGTTGGGATTCAACTGTAAGCATTATTTTTTAAACCGGTTTTCATTAACATAGTCTAAAATCATGTTTAAAGCAATGTTCAGGCTACAGCTAGTGAAGTACTGGTACAAGAGTTTATAAAAGACACTATGAGACAACTTTGTTGTTATCCAACTGTAACACTAGAATTTTAAACAGTTTTCCAAGAACATTGTCTAAATTCATGTTTTCAGGAGGTATAAACAAGTCAATAAGTAAAACACTGGAATGATTGATAATAGGAGAAACGATGAGTCTTTTTAAACAGTTTTCAATGGACATGGTCTGAAATCATGTTTATGGCAATGTTCAGGCTACAGCTAGTGAAGTACTGGTACGAGAGTTTATAAAAGACACTATGAGACAACAGTTGTTTTCCAACTGTAACACTAGAATTTTAAACAGTTTTCCAAGAACATTGTCTAAATTCATGTTTTCAGGAGGTTTAAACAATTCAATCAGTACAACACTTGAATGATTGATAATAGGAGAAACTATGAGTCTATTTAAACTGTTTTTAATGGACATGGTCTGAAATCATGTTTATGGCAATGTTCAAGTAAAATAAAGTGCAATACTGGTAGGAGAGATTATGAGAGACACTATGGACAACTTAGTTGTGTTTCAACTGTAAGCTTTATTTTTAAACCGTTTTTCATGAACATAGTGTAAAATCAATGTTTAAAGCAATGTTCAGGCTACAGCTAGTGAAGTACTGGTGCTAGAGATTATATAAGACACGAGGTCTAAAATCGATTTTTCAGAAGCTTTTTACAGTTGTCTTGCACAGTTCTAGAAATATTGACAATATTATACACTATGTGGCTTTCTAAACATTTTTCCAAGAACATTAACTAAAATCATGTTAAAGGCAATGTTCAAGTTAAATATTGTGCAATACTGGCAGGAGAGATTATAAGAAACTCTATGGACAACTTAGTTGGGTTTCAACTGTAAGATTTATTTTTCAAACGTTTTTCATGAACATAGTCTAAAATCATGTATAAAGCAATGTTCAGGCTACAGCTAGTGAAGTACTGGTACTAGAGTTTATAACAAACACTATGAGACAACTTAGTTGTATTCCAACTGTAACACTAGAATTGTAAACAGTTTTCCAAGAACATTGTCTAAATTCATGTTTTCAGGAGGTTTTTAAACAGTTTTCAATGGACATGGTCTGAAATCATGTTTATGGCAATGTTCAAGTAAAATAAAGTGCAATACTGGTAGGAGAGATTGAGAGACACTATGGACAATTTAGTTGGGTTTCAACTGTAAACTTTATTTTTAAACCGTTTTTCATGAACATAGTCTAAAATCGAGTTTTCAGAAGCTTTCTACAGTTGTCTTGCACAGTTCTAGAAATATTGACAATATTATACACTATGTGGCTTTCTAAACATTTTTCCATGAACATTACCTAAAATCATGTTTAAGGCAATGTTCAAGTTAAATATTGTGCAATACTGGCAGGAGAGATTATGATAGACACTATGGACAACTTAGTTGGGTTTCAACTGTAAGCCTGATTTTTAAACACATTTTTCATGAACATAGTGTAAAATCATGTTTAAAGCAATGTTCAGGCTACAGCTAGTGAAGTACTGGTACGAGAGTTTATAAAAGACAATATGAGACAACTTTGTTGTTTTCCAACTGTAACACTAGAATTTTAAACAGTTTTCCAAGAACATTGTCTAAATTCATGTTTTCAGGAGGTATAAACAAGTCAATAAGTAAAACTTTGGAATGATTGATAATAGGAGAAACTATGAGTCTTTTTAAACAGTTTTCAATGGACATGGTCTGAAATCATGTTTATGGCAATGTTCAAGTAAAATAAAGTGCAATACTGGTAGGAGAGATTGAGAGACACTATGGACAATTTAGTTGGGATTCAACTGTAAGCATTATTTTTTAAACCGGTTTTCATTAACATAGTCTAAAATCATGTTTAAAGCAATGTTCAGGCTACAGCTAGTGAAGTACTGGTACAAGAGTTTATAAAAGACACTATGAGACAACTTTGTTGTTATCCAACTGTAACACTAGAATTTTAAACAGTTTTCCAAGAACATTGTCTAAATTCATGTTTTCAGGAGGTATAAACAAGTCAATAAGTAAAACACTGGAATGATTGATAATAGGAGAAACGATGAGTCTTTTTAAACAGTTTTCAATGGACATGGTCTGAAATCATGTTTATGGCAATGTTCAGGCTACAGCTAGTGAAGTACTGGTACGAGAGTTTATAAAAGACACTATGAGACAACAGTTGTTTTCCAACTGTAACACTAGAATTTTAAACAGTTTTCCAAGAACATTGTCTAAATTCATGTTTTCAGGAGGTTTAAACAATTCAATCAGTACAACACTTGAATGATTGAAAATAGGAGAAACTATGAGTCTATTTAAACTGTTTTTAATGGACATGGTCTGAAATCATGTTTATGGCAATGTTCAAGTAAAATAAAGTGCAATACTGGTAGGAGAGATTATGAGAGACACTATGGACAACTTAGTTGTGTTTCAACTGTAAGCTTTATTTTTAAACCGTTTTTCATGAACATAGTGTAAAATCAATGTTTAAAGCAATGTTCAGGCTACAGCTAGTGAAGTACTGGTGCTAGAGATTATATAAGACACGAGGTCTAAAATCGATTTTTCAGAAGCTTTTTACAGTTGTCTTGCACAGTTCTAGAAATATTGACAATATTATACACTATGTGGCTTTCTAAACATTTTTCCAAGAACATTAACTAAAATCATGTTAAAGGCAATGTTCAAGTTAAATATTGTGCAATAGTGGCAGGAGAGATTATAAGAAACTCTATGGACAACTTAGTTGGGTTTCAACTGTAAGATTTATTTTTCAAACGTTTTTCATGAACATAGTCTAAAATCATGTATAAAGCAATGTTCAGGCTACAGCTAGTGAAGTACTGGTACGAGAGTTTATAAAAGACACTATGAGACAACAGTTGTTTTCCAACTGTAACACTAGAATTTTAAACAGTTTTCCAAGAACATTGTCTAAATTCATGTTTTCAGGAGGTTTAAACAATTCAATCAGTACAACACTTGAATGATTGATAATAGGAGAAACTATGAGTCTATTTAAACTGTTTTTAATGGACATGGTCTGAAATCATGTTTATGGCAATGTTCAAGTAAAATAAAGTGCAATACTGGTAGGAGAGATTATGAGAGACACTATGGACAACTTAGTTGTGTTTCAACTGTAAGCTTTATTTTTAAACCGTTTTTCATGAACATAGTGTAAAATCAATGTTTAAAGCAATGTTCAGGCTACAGCTAGTGAAGTACTGGTGCTAGAGATTATATAAGACACGAGGTCTAAAATCGATTTTTCAGAAGCTTTTTACAGTTGTCTTGCACAGTTCTAGAAATATTGACAATATTATACACTATGTGGCTTTCTAAACATTTTTCCAAGAACATTAACTAAAATCATGTTAAAGGCAATGTTCAAGTTAAATATTGTGCAATACTGGCAGGAGAGATTATAAGAAACTCTATGGACAACTTAGTTGGGTTTCAACTGTAAGATTTATTTTTCAAACGTTTTTCATGAACATAGTCTAAAATCATGTATAAAGCAATGTTCAGGCTACAGCTAGTGAAGTACTGGTACTAGAGTTTATAACAAACACTATGAGACAACTTAGTTGTATTCCAACTGTAACACTAGAATTGTAAACAGTTTTCCAAGAACATTGTCTAAATTCATGTTTTCAGGAGGTTTTTAAACAGTTTTCAATGGACATGGTCTGAAATCATGTTTATGGCAATGTTCAAGTAAAATAAAGTGCAATACTGGTAGGAGAGATTGAGAGACACTGTGGACAATTTAGTTGGGTTTCAACTGTAAACTTTATTTTTAAACCGTTTTTCATGAACATAGTCTAAAATCGAGTTTTCAGAAGCTTTCTACAGTTGTCTTGCACAGTTCTAGAAATATTGACAATATTATACACTATGTGGCTTTCTAAACATTTTTCCATGAACATTACCTAAAATCATGTTTAAGGCAATGTTCAAGTTAAATATTGTGCAATACTGGCAGGAGAGATTATGATAGACACTATGGACAACTTAGTTGGGTTTCAACTGTAAGCCTGATTTTTAAACACATTTTTCATGAACATAGTGTAAAATCATGTTTAAAGCAATGTTCAGGCTACAGCTAGTGAAGTACTGGTACGAGAGTTTATAAAAGACACTATGAGACAACTTTGTTGTTTTCCAACTGTAACACTAGAATTTTAAACAGTTTTCCAAGAACATTGTCTAAATTCATGTTTTCAGGAGGTATAAACAAGTCAATAAGTAAAACTTTGGAATGATTGATAATAGGAGAAACTATGAGTCTTTTTAAACAGTTTTCAATGGACATGGTCTGAAATCATGTTTATGGCAATGTTCAAGTAAAATAAAGTGCAATACTGGTAGGAGAGATTGAGAGACACTATGGACAATTTAGTTGGGATTCAACTGTAAGCATTATTTTTTAAACCGGTTTTCATTAACATAGTCTAAAATCATGTTTAAAGCAATGTTCAGGCTACAGCTAGTGAAGTACTGGTACAAGAGTTTATAAAAGACACTATGAGACAACTTTGTTGTTATCCAACTGTAACACTAGAATTTTAAACAGTTTTCCAAGAACATTGTCTAAATTCATGTTTTCAGGAGGTATAAACAAGTCAATAAGTAAAACACTGGAATGATTGATAATAGGAGAAACGATGAGTCTTTTTAAACAGTTTTCAATGGACATGGTCTGAAATCATGTTTATGGCAATGTTCAGGCTACAGCTAGTGAAGTACTGGTACGAGAGTTTATAAAAGACACTATGAGACAACAGTTGTTTTCCAACTGTAACACTAGAATTTTAAACAGTTTTCCAAGAACATTGTCTAAATTCATGTTTTCAGGAGGTTTAAACAATTCAATCAGTACAACACTTGAATGATTGATAATAGGAGAAACTATGAGTCTATTTAAACTGTTTTTAATGGACATGGTCTGAAATCATGTTTATGGCAATGTTCAAGTAAAATAAAGTGCAATACTGGTAGGAGAGATTATGAGAGACACTATGGACAACTTAGTTGTGTTTCAACTGTAAGCTTTATTTTTAAACCGTTTTTCATGAACATAGTGTAAAATCAATGTTTAAAGCAATGTTCAGGCTACAGCTAGTGAAGTACTGGTGCTAGAGATTATATAAGACACGAGGTCTAAAATCGATTTTTCAGAAGCTTTTTACAGTTGTCTTGCACAGTTCTAGAAATATTGACAATATTATACACTATGTGGCTTTCTAAACATTTTTCCAAGAACATTAACTAAAATCATGTTAAAGGCAATGTTCAAGTTAAATATTGTGCAATAGTGGCAGGAGAGATTATAAGAAACTCTATGGACAACTTAGTTGGGTTTCAACTGTAAGATTTATTTTTCAAACGTTTTTCATGAACATAGTCTAAAATCATGTATAAAGCAATGTTCAGGCTACAGCTAGTGAAGTACTGGTACTAGAGTTTATAACAAACACTATGAGACAACTTAGTTGTATTCCAACTGTAACACTAGAATTGTAAACAGTTTTCCAAGAACATTGTCTAAATTCATGTTTTCAGGAGGTTTTTAAACAGTTTTCAATGGACATGGTCTGAAATCATGTTTATGGCAATGTTCAAGTAAAATAAAGTGCAATACTGGTAGGAGAGATTGAGAGACACTATGGACAATTTAGTTGGGTTTCAACTGTAAACTTTATTTTTAAACCGTTTTTCATGAACATAGTCTAAAATCGAGTTTTCAGAAGCTTTCTACAGTTGTCTTGCACAGTTCTAGAAATATTGACAATATTATACACTATGTGGCTTTCTAAACATTTTTCCATGAACATTACCTAAAATCATGTTTAAGGCAATGTTCAAGTTAAATATTGTGCAATACTGGCAGGAGAGATTACGATAGACACTATGGACAACTTAGTTGGGTTTCAACTGTAAGCCTGATTTTTAAACACATTTTTCATGAACATAGTGTAAAATCATGTTTAAAGCAATGTTCAGGCTACAGCTAGTGAAGTACTGGTACGAGAGTTTATAAAAGACACTATGAGACAACTGTGTTGTTATCCAACTGTAACACTAGAATTTTAAACAGTTTTCCAAGAACATTGTCTAAATTCATGTTTTCAGGAGGTTTAAACAATTCAATCAGTACAACACTTGAATGATTGATAATAGGAGAAACTATGAGTCTTTTTAAACTGTTTTTAATGGACATGGTCTGAAATCATGTTTATGGCAATGTTCAAGTAAAATAAAGTGCAATACTGGTAGGAGAGATTGAGAGACACTATGGACAATTTAGTTGGGATTCAACTGTAAGCATTATTTTTTAAACCGTTTTTCATTAACATAGTCTAAAATCATGTTTAAAGCAATGTTCAGGCTACAGCTAGTGAAGTACTGGTACGAGAGTTTATAAAAGACACTATGAGACAACTTTGTTGTTATCCAACTGTAACACTAGAATTTTAAACAGTTTTCCAAGAACATTGTCTAAATTCATGTTTTCAGGAGGTTTAAACAATTCAATCAGTACAACACTTGAATGATTGATAATAGGAGAAACTATGAGTCTTTTTAAACTGTTTTTAATGGACATGGTCTGAAATCATGTTTATGGCAATGTTCAAGTAAAATAAAGTGCAATACTGGTAGGAGAGATTGAGAGACACTATGGACAATTTAGTTGGGTTTCAACTGTAAACTTTATTTTTAAACCGTTTTTCATGAACATAGTCTAAAATCGAGTTTTCAGAAGCTTTCTACAGTTGTCTTGCACAGTTCTAGAAATATTGACAATATTATACACTATGTGGCTTTCTAAACATTTTTCCATGAACATTACCTAAAATCATGTTTAAGGCAATGTTCAAGTTAAATATTGTGCAATACTGGCAGGAGAGATTATGATAGACACTATGGACAACTTAGTTGGGTTTCAACTGTAAGCCTGATTTTTAAACACATTTTTCATGAACATAGTGTAAAATCATGTTTAAAGCAATGTTCAGGCTACAGCTAGTGAAGTACTGGTACGAGAGTTTATAAAAGACAATATGAGACAACTTTGTTGTTTTCCAACTGTAACACTAGAATTTTAAACAGTTTTCCAAGAACATTGTCTAAATTCATGTTTTCAGGAGGTATAAACAAGTCAATAAGTAAAACTTTGGAATGATTGATAATAGGAGAAACTATGAGTCTTTTTAAACAGTTTTCAATGGACATGGTCTGAAATCATGTTTATGGCAATGTTCAAGTAAAATAAAGTGCAATACTGGTAGGAGAGATTGAGAGACACTATGGACAATTTAGTTGGGATTCAACTGTAAGCATTATTTTTTAAACCGGTTTTCATTAACATAGTCTAAAATCATGTTTAAAGCAATGTTCAGGCTACAGCTAGTGAAGTACTGGTACAAGAGTTTATAAAAGACACTATGAGACAACTTTGTTGTTATCCAACTGTAACACTAGAATTTTAAACAGTTTTCCAAGAACATTGTCTAAATTCATGTTTTCAGGAGGTATAAACAAGTCAATAAGTAAAACACTGGAATGATTGATAATAGGAGAAACGATGAGTCTTTTTAAACAGTTTTCAATGGACATGGTCTGAAATCATGTTTATGGCAATGTTCAGGCTACAGCTAGTGAAGTACTGGTACGAGAGTTTATAAAAGACACTATGAGACAACAGTTGTTTTCCAACTGTAACACTAGAATTTTAAACAGTTTTCCAAGAACATTGTCTAAATTCATGTTTTCAGGAGGTTTAAACAAGTCGATAAGTAAAACTTTGGAATGATTGATAATAGGAGAAACTATGAGTCTTTTTAAACAGTTTTCAATGGACATGGTCTGAAATCATGTTTATGGCAATGTTCAAGTAAAATAAAGTGCAATACTGGTAGGAGAGATTGAGAGACACTATGGACAATTTAGTTGGGATTCAACTGTAAGCATTATTTTTTAAACCGGTTTTCATTAACATAGTCTAAAATCATGTTTAAAGCAATGTTCAGGCTACAGCTAGTGAAGTACTGGTACAAGAGTTTATAAAAGACACTATGAGACAACTTTGTTGTTATCCAACTGTAACACTAGAATTTTAAACAGTTTTCCAAGAACATTGTCTAAATTCATGTTTTCAGGAGGTATAAACAAGTCAATAAGTAAAACACTGGAATGATTGATAATAGGAGAAACGATGAGTCTTTTTAAACAGTTTTCAATGGACATGGTCTGAAATCATGTTTATGGCAATGTTCAGGCTACAGCTAGTGAAGTACTGGTACGAGAGTTTATAAAAGACACTATGAGACAACAGTTGTTTTCCAACTGTAACACTAGAATTTTAAACAGTTTTCCAAGAACATTGTCTAAATTCATGTTTTCAGGAGGTATAAACAAGTCGATAAGTAAAACTTTGGAATGATTGATAATAGGAGAAACTATGAGTCTTTTTAAACAGTTTTCAATGGACATGGTCTGAAATCATGTTTATGGCAATGTTCAAGTAAAATAAAGTGCAATACTGGTAGGAGAGATTGAGAGACACTATGGACAATTTAGTTGGGATTCAACTGTAAGCATTATTTTTTAAACCGTTTTTCATTAACATAGTCTAAAATCATGTTTAAAGCAATGTTCAGGCTACAGCTAGTGAAGTACTGGTACGAGAGTTTATAAAAGACACTATGAGACAACTTTGTTGTTATCCAACTGTAACACTAGAATTTTAAACAGTTTTCCAAGAACATTGTCTAAATTCATGTTTTCAGGAGGTTTAAACAATTCAATCAGTACAACACTTGAATGATTGATAATAGGAGAAACTATGAGTCTTTTTAAACTGTTTTTAATGGACATGGTCTGAAATCATGTTTATGGCAATGTTCAAGTAAAATAAAGTGCAATACTGGTAGGAGAGATTGAGAGACACTATGGACAATTTAGTTGGGATTCAACTGTAAGCATTATTTTTTAAACCGTTTTTCATTAACATAGTCTAAAATCATGTTTAAAGCAATGTTCAGGCTACAGCTAGTGAAGTACTGGTACGAGAGTTTATAAAAGACACTATGAGACAACTTTGTTGTTATCCAACTGTAACACTAGAATTTTAAACAGTTTTCCAAGAACATTGTCTAAATTCATGTTTTCAGGAGGTTTAAACAATTCAATCAGTACAACACTTGAATGATTGATAATAGGAGAAACTATGAGTCTTTTTAAACTGTTTTTAATGGACATGGTCTGAAATCATGTTTATGGCAATGTTCAAGTAAAATAAAGTGCAATACTGGTAGGAGAGATTGAGAGACACTATGGACAATTTAGTTGGGTTTCAACTGTAAACTTTATTTTTAAACCGTTTTTCATGAACATAGTCTAAAATCGAGTTTTCAGAAGCTTTCTACAGTTGTCTTGCACAGTTCTAGAAATATTGACAATATTATACACTATGTGGCTTTCTAAACATTTTTCCATGAACATTACCTAAAATCATGTTTAAGGCAATGTTCAAGTTAAATATTGTGCAATACTGGCAGGAGAGATTATGATAGACACTATGGACAACTTAGTTGGGTTTCAACTGTAAGCCTGATTTTTAAACACATTTTTCATGAACATAGTGTAAAATCATGTTTAAAGCAATGTTCAGGCTACAGCTAGTGAAGTACTGGTACGAGAGTTTATAAAAGACACTATGAGACAACAGTTGTTTTCCAACTGTAACACTAGAATTTTAAACAGTTTTCCAAGAACATTGTCTAAATTCATGTTTTCAGGAGGTTTAAACAATTCACTCAGTACAACACTTGAATGATTGATAATAGGGGAAACTATGAGTCTATTTAAACTGTTTTTAATGGACATGGTCTGAAATCATGTTTATGGCAATGTTCAAGTAAAATAAAGTGCAATACTGGTAGGAGAGATTATGAGAGACACTATGGACAACTTAGTTGTGTTTCAACTGTAAGCTTTATTTTTAAACCGTTTTTCATGAACATAGTGTAAAATCAATGTTTAAAGCAATGTTCAGGCTACAGCTAGTGAAGTACTGGTGCTAGAGATTATATAAGACACGAGGTCTAAAATCGATTTTTCAGAAGCTTTTTACAGTTGTCTTGCACAGTTCTAGAAATATTGACAATATTATACACTATGTGGCTTTCTAAACATTTTTCCAAGAACATTAACTAAAATCATGTTAAAGGCAATGTTCAAGTTAAATATTGTGCAATACTGGCAGGAGAGATTATAAGAAACTCTATGGACAACTTAGTTGGGTTTCAACTGTAAGATTTATTTTTCAAACGTTTTTCATGAACATAGTCTAAAATCATGTATAAAGCAATGTTCAGGCTACAGCTAGTGAAGTACTGGTACTAGAGTTTATAACAAACACTATGAGACAACTTAGTTGTATTCCAACTGTAACACTAGAATTGTAAACAGTTTTCCAAGAACATTGTCTAAATTCATGTTTTCAGGAGGTTTTTAAACAGTTTTCAATGGACATGGTCTGAAATCATGTTTATGGCAATGTTCAAGTAAAATAAAGTGCAATACTGGTAGGAGAGATTGAGAGACACTATGGACAATTTAGTTGGGATTCAACTGTAAGCATTATTTTTTAAACCGTTTTTCATTAACATAGTCTAAAATCATGTTTAAAGCAATGTTCAGGCTACAGCTAGTGAAGTACTGGTACGAGAGTTTATAAAAGACAATATGAGACAACTTTGTTGTTTTCCAACTGTAACACTAGAATTTTAAACAGTTTTCCAAGAACATTGTCTAAATTCATGTTTTCAGGAGGTATAAACAAGTCAATAAGTAAAACTTTGGAATGATTGATAATAGGAGAAACTATGAGTCTTTTTAAACAGTTTTCAATGGACATGGTCTGAAATCATGTTTATGGCAATGTTCAAGTAAAATAAAGTGCAATACTGGTAGGAGAGATTGAGAGACACTATGGACAATTTAGTTGGGATTCAACTGTAAGCATTATTTTTTAAACCGTTTTTCATTAACATAGTCTAAAATCATGTTTAAAGCAATGTTCAGGCTACAGCTAGTGAAGTACTGGTACGAGAGTTTATAAAAGACACTATGAGACAACTTTGTTGTTATCCAACTGTAACACTAGAATTTTAAACAGTTTTCCAAGAACATTGTCTAAATTCATGTTTTCAGGAGGTTTAAACAATTCAATCAGTACAACACTTGAACGATTGATAATAGGAGAAACTATGAGTCTTTTTAAACTGTTTTTAATGGACATGGTCTGAAATCATGTTTATGGCAATGTTCAAGTAAAATAAAGTGCAATACTGGTAGGAGAGATTGAGAGACACTATGAACAATTTAGTTGGGTTTCAACTGTAAACTTTATTTTTAAACCGTTTTTCATGAACATAGTCTAAAATCGAGTTTTCAGAAGCTTTCTACAGTTGTCTTGCACAGTTCTAGAAATATTGACAATATTATACACTATGTGGCTTTCTAAACATTTTTCCATGAACATTACCTAAAATCATGTTTAAGGCAATGTTCAAGTTAAATATTGTGCAATACTGGCAGGAGAGATTATGATAGACACTATGGACAACTTAGTTGGGTTTCAACTGTAAGCCTGATTTTTAAACACATTTTTCATGAACATAGTGTAAAATCATGTTTAAAGCAATGTTCAGGCTACAGCTAGTGAAGTACTGGTACGAGAGTTTATAAAAGACAATATGAGACAACTTTGTTGTTTTCCAACTGTAACACTAGAATTTTAAACAGTTTTCCAAGAACATTGTCTAAATTCATGTTTTCAGGAGGTATAAACAAGTCAATAAGTAAAACTTTGGAATGATTGATAATAGGAGAAACTATGAGTCTTTTTAAACAGTTTTCAATGGACATGGTCTGAAATCATGTTTATGGCAATGTTCAAGTAAAATAAAGTGCAATACTGGTAGGAGAGATTGAGAGACACTATGGACAATTTAGTTGGGATTCAACTGTAAGCATTATTTTTTAAACCGTTTTTCATTAACATAGTCTAAAATCATGTTTAAAGCAATGTTCAGGCTACAGCTAGTGAAGTACTGGTACGAGAGTTTATAAAAGACAATATGAGACAACTTTGTTGTTTTCCAACTGTAACACTAGAATTTTAAACAGTTTTCCAAGAACATTGTCTAAATTCATGTTTTCAGGAGGTATAAACAAGTCAATAAGTAAAACTTTGGAATGATTGATAATAGGAGAAACTATGAGTCTTTTTAAACAGTTTTCAATGGACATGGTCTGAAATCATGTTTATGGCAATGTTCAAGTAAAATAAAGTGCAATACTGGTAGGAGAGATTGAGAGACACTATGGACAATTTAGTTGGGATTCAACTGTAAGCATTATTTTTTAAACCGGTTTTCATTAACATAGTCTAAAATCATGTTTAAAGCAATGTTCAGGCTACAGCTAGTGAAGTACTGGTACAAGAGTTTATAAAAGACACTATGAGACAACTTTGTTGTTATCCAACTGTAACACTAGAATTTTAAACAGTTTTCCAAGAACATTGTCTAAATTCATGTTTTCAGGAGGTATAAACAAGTCAATAAGTAAAACACTGGAATGATTGATAATAGGAGAAACGATGAGTCTTTTTAAACAGTTTTCAATGGACATGGTCTGAAATCATGTTTATGGCAATGTTCAAGCTACAGCTAGTGAAGTACTGGTACGAGAGTTTATAAAAGACACTATGAGACAACAGTTGTTTTCCAACTGTAACACTAGAATTTTAAACAGTTTTCCAAGAACATTGTCTAAATTCATGTTTTCAGGAGGTATAAACAAGTCGATAAGTAAAACTTTGGAATGATTGATAATAGGAGAAACTATGAGTCTTTTTAAACAGTTTTCAATGGACATGGTCTGAAATCATGTTTATGGCAATGTTCAAGTAAAATAAAGTGCAATACTGGTAGGAGAGATTGAGAGACACTATGGACAATTTAGTTGGGATTCAACTGTAAGCATTATTTTTTAAACCGGTTTTCATTAACATAGTCTAAAATCATGTTTAAAGCAATGTTCAGGCTACAGCTAGTGAAGTACTGGTACAAGAGTTTATAAAAGACACTATGAGACAACTTTGTTGTTATCCAACTGTAACACTAGAATTTTAAACAGTTTTCCAAGAACATTGTCTAAATTCATGTTTTCAGGAGGTATAAACAAGTCAATAAGTAAAACACTGGAATGATTGATAATAGGAGAAACGATGAGTCTTTTTAAACAGTTTTCAATGGACATGGTCTGAAATCATGTTTATGGCAATGTTCAAGCTACAGCTAGTGAAGTACTGGTACGAGAGTTTATAAAAGACACTATGAGACAACAGTTGTTTTCCAACTGTAACACTAGAATTTTAAACAGTTTTCCAAGAACATTGTCTAAATTCATGTTTTCAGGAGGTTTAAACAATTCAATCAGTACAACACTTGAATGATTGATAATAGGAGAAACTATGAGTCTATTTAAACTGTTTTTAATGGACATGGTCTGAAATCATGTTTATGGCAATGTTCAAGTAAAATAAAGTGCAATACTGGTAGGAGAGATTATGAGAGACACTATGGACAACTTAGTTGTGTTTCAACTGTAAGCTTTATTTTTAAACCGTTTTTCATGAACATAGTGTAAAATCAATGTTTAAAGCAATGTTCAGGCTACAGCTAGTGAAGTACTGGTGCTAGAGATTATATAAGACACGAGGTCTAAAATCGATTTTTCAGAAGCTTTTTACAGTTGTCTTGCACAGTTCTAGAAATATTGACAATATTATACACTATGTGGCTTTCTAAACATTTTTCCAAGAACATTAACTAAAATCATGTTAAAGGCAATGTTCAAGTTAAATATTGTGCAATAGTGGCAGGAGAGATTATAAGAAACTCTATGGACAACTTAGTTGGGTTTCAACTGTAAGATTTATTTTTCAAACGTTTTTCATGAACATAGTCTAAAATCATGTATAAAGCAATGTTCAGGCTACAGCTAGTGAAGTACTGGTACTAGAGTTTATAACAAACACTATGAGACAACTTAGTTGTATTCCAACTGTAACACTAGAATTGTAAACAGTTTTCCAAGAACATTGTCTAAATTCATGTTTTCAGGAGGTTTTTAAACAGTTTTCAATGGACATGGTCTGAAATCATGTTTATGGCAATGTTCAAGTAAAATAAAGTGCAATACTGGTAGGAGAGATTGAGAGACACTATGGACAATTTAGTTGGGTTTCAACTGTAAACTTTATTTTTAAACCGTTTTTCATGAACATAGTCTAAAATCGAGTTTTCAGAAGCTTTCTACAGTTGTCTTGCACAGTTCTAGAAATATTGACAATATTATACACTATGTGGCTTTCTAAACATTTTTCCATGAACATTACCTAAAATCATGTTTAAGGCAATGTTCAAGTTAAATATTGTGCAATACTGGCAGGAGAGATTATGATAGACACTATGGACAACTTAGTTGGGTTTCAACTGTAAGCCTGATTTTTAAACACATTTTTCATGAACATAGTGTAAAATCATGTTTAAAGCAATGTTCAGGCTACAGCTAGTGAAGTACTGGTACGAGAGTTTATAAAAGACACTATGAGACAACTGTGTTGTTATCCAACTGTAACACTAGAATTTTAAACAGTTTTCCAAGAACATTGTCTAAATTCATGTTTTCAGGAGGTATAAACAAGTCGATAAGTAAAACTTTGGAATGATTGATAATAGGAGAAACTATGAGTCTTTTTAAACAGTTTTCAATGGACATGGTCTGAAATCATGTTTATGGCAATGTTCAAGTAAAATAAAGTGCAATACTGGTAGGAGAGATTGAGAGACACTATGGACAATTTAGTTGGGATTCAACTGTAAGCATTATTTTTTAAACCGTTTTTCATTAACATAGTCTAAAATCATGTTTAAAGCAATGTTCAGGCTACAGCTAGTGAAGTACTGGTACGAGAGTTTATAAAAGACACTATGAGACAACTTTGTTGTTATCCAACTGTAACACTAGAATTTTAAACAGTTTTCCAAGAACATTGTCTAAATTCATGTTTTCAGGAGGTTTAAACAATTCAATCAGTACAACACTTGAATGATTGATAATAGGAGAAACTATGAGTCTTTTTAAACTGTTTTTAATGGACATGGTCTGAAATCATGTTTATGGCAATGTTCAAGTAAAATAAAGTGCAATACTGGTAGGAGAGATTGAGAGACACTATGGACAATTTAGTTGGGATTCAACTGTAAGCATTATTTTTTAAACCGTTTTTCATTAACATAGTCTAAAATCATGTTTAAAGCAATGTTCAGGCTACAGCTAGTGAAGTACTGGTACGAGAGTTTATAAAAGACACTATGAGACAACTTTGTTGTTATCCAACTGTAACACTAGAATTTTAAACAGTTTTCCAAGAACATTGTCTAAATTCATGTTTTCAGGAGGTTTAAACAATTCAATCAGTACAACACTTGAATGATTGATAATAGGAGAAACTATGAGTCTTTTTAAACTGTTTTTAATGGACATGGTCTGAAATCATGTTTATGGCAATGTTCAAGTAAAATAAAGTGCAATACTGGTAGGAGAGATTGAGAGACACTATGGACAATTTAGTTGGGTTTCAACTGTAAACTTTATTTTTAAACCGTTTTTCATGAACATAGTCTAAAATCGAGTTTTCAGAAGCTTTCTACAGTTGTCTTGCACAGTTCTAGAAATATTGACAATATTATACACTATGTGGCTTTCTAAACATTTTTCCATGAACATTACCTAAAATCATGTTTAAGGCAATGTTCAAGTTAAATATTGTGCAATACTGGCAGGAGAGATTATGATAGACACTATGGACAACTTAGTTGGGTTTCAACTGTAAGCCTGATTTTTAAACACATTTTTCATGAACATAGTGTAAAATCATGTTTAAAGCAATGTTCAGGCTACAGCTAGTGAAGTACTGGTACGAGAGTTTATAAAAGACAATATGAGACAACTTTGTTGTTTTCCAACTGTAACACTAGAATTTTAAACAGTTTTCCAAGAACATTGTCTAAATTCATGTTTTCAGGAGGTATAAACAAGTCAATAAGTAAAACTTTGGAATGATTGATAATAGGAGAAACTATGAGTCTTTTTAAACAGTTTTCAATGGACATGGTCTGAAATCATGTTTATGGCAATGTTCAAGTAAAATAAAGTGCAATACTGGTAGGAGAGATTGAGAGACACTATGGACAATTTAGTTGGGATTCAACTGTAAGCATTATTTTTTAAACCGGTTTTCATTAACATAGTCTAAAATCATGTTTAAAGCAATGTTCAGGCTACAGCTAGTGAAGTACTGGTACAAGAGTTTATAAAAGACACTATGAGACAACTTTGTTGTTATCCAACTGTAACACTAGAATTTTAAACAGTTTTCCAAGAACATTGTCTAAATTCATGTTTTCAGGAGGTATAAACAAGTCAATAAGTAAAACACTGGAATGATTGATAATAGGAGAAACGATGAGTCTTTTTAAACAGTTTTCAATGGACATGGTCTGAAATCATGTTTATGGCAATGTTCAGGCTACAGCTAGTGAAGTACTGGTACGAGAGTTTATAAAAGACACTATGAGACAACAGTTGTTTTCCAACTGTAACACTAGAATTTTAAACAGTTTTCCAAGAACATTGTCTAAATTCATGTTTTCAGGAGGTTTAAACAATTCAATCAGTACAACACTTGAATGATTGATAATAGGAGAAACTATGAGTCTATTTAAACTGTTTTTAATGGACATGGTCTGAAATCATGTTTATGGCAATGTTCAAGTAAAATAAAGTGCAATACTGGTAGGAGAGATTATGAGAGACACTATGGACAACTTAGTTGTGTTTCAACTGTAAGCTTTATTTTTAAACCGTTTTTCATGAACATAGTGTAAAATCAATGTTTAAAGCAATGTTCAGGCTACAGCTAGTGAAGTACTGGTGCTAGAGATTATATAAGACACGAGGTCTAAAATCGATTTTTCAGAAGCTTTTTACAGTTGTCTTGCACAGTTCTAGAAATATTGACAATATTATACACTATGTGGCTTTCTAAACATTTTTCCAAGAACATTAACTAAAATCATGTTAAAGGCAATGTTCAAGTTAAATATTGTGCAATACTGGCAGGAGAGATTATAAGAAACTCTATGGACAACTTAGTTGGGTTTCAACTGTAAGATTTATTTTTCAAACGTTTTTCATGAACATAGTCTAAAATCATGTATAAAGCAATGTTCAGGCTACAGCTAGTGAAGTACTGGTACTAGAGTTTATAACAAACACTATGAGACAAGTTAGTTGTATTCCAACTGTAACACTAGAATTGTAAACAGTTTTCCAAGAACATTGTCTAAATTCATGTTTTCAGGAGGTTTTTAAACAGTTTTCAATGGACATGGTCTGAAATCATGTTTATGGCAATGTTCAAGTAAAATAAAGTGCAATACTGGTAGGAGAGATTGAGAGACACTATGGACAATTTAGTTGGGTTTCAACTGTAAACTTTATTTTTAAACCGTTTTTCATGAACATAGTCTAAAATCGAGTTTTCAGAAGCTTTCTACAGTTGTCTTGCACAGTTCTAGAAATATTGACAATATTATACACTATGTGGCTTTCTAAACATTTTTCCATGAACATTACCTAAAATCATGTTTAAGGCAATGTTCAAGTTAAATATTGTGCAATACTGGCATGAGAGATTATGATAGACACTATGGACAACTTAGTTGGGTTTCAACTGTAAGCCTGATTTTTAAACACATTTTTCATGAACATAGTGTAAAATCATGTTTAAAGCAATGTTCAGGCTACAGCTAGTGAAGTACTGGTACGAGAGTTTATAAAAGACACTATGAGACAACTTTGTTGTTTTCCAACTGTAACACTAGAATTTTAAACAGTTTTCCAAGAACATTGTCTAAATTCATGTTTTCAGGAGGTATAAACAAGTCAATAAGTAAAACTTTGGAATGATTGATAATAGGAGAAACTATGAGTCTTTTTAAACAGTTTTCAATGGACATGGTCTGAAATCATGTTTATGGCAATGTTCAAGTAAAATAAAGTGCAATACTGGTAGGAGAGATTGAGAGACACTATGGACAATTTAGTTGGGATTCAACTGTAAGCATTATTTTTTAAACCGGTTTTCATTAACATAGTCTAAAATCATGTTTAAAGCAATGTTCAGGCTACAGCTAGTGAAGTACTGGTACAAGAGTTTATAAAAGACACTATGAGACAACTTTGTTGTTATCCAACTGTAACACTAGAATTTTAAACAGTTTTCCAAGAACATTGTCTAAATTCATGTTTTCAGGAGGTATAAACAAGTCAATAAGTAAAACACTGGAATGATTGATAATAGGAGAAACGATGAGTCTTTTTAAACAGTTTTCAATGGACATGGTCTGAAATCATGTTTATGGCAATGTTCAGGCTACAGCTAGTGAAGTACTGGTACGAGAGTTTATAAAAGACACTATGAGACAACAGTTGTTTTCCAACTGTAACACTAGAATTTTAAACAGTTTTCCAAGAACATTGTCTAAATTCATGTTTTCAGGAGGTTTAAACAATTCAATCAGTACAACACTTGAATGATTGATAATAGGAGAAACTATGAGTCTATTTAAACTGTTTTTAATGGACATGGTCTGAAATCATGTTTATGGCAATGTTCAAGTAAAATAAAGTGCAATACTGGTAGGAGAGATTATGAGAGACACTATGGACAACTTAGTTGTGTTTCAACTGTAAGCTTTATTTTTAAACCGTTTTTCATGAACATAGTGTAAAATCAATGTTTAAAGCAATGTTCAGGCTACAGCTAGTGAAGTACTGGTGCTAGAGATTATATAAGACACGAGGTCTAAAATCGATTTTTCAGAAGCTTTTTACAGTTGTCTTGCACAGTTCTAGAAATATTGACAATATTATACACTATGTGGCTTTCTAAACATTTTTCCAAGAACATTAACTAAAATCATGTTAAAGGCAATGTTCAAGTTAAATATTGTGCAATACTGGCAGGAGAGATTATAAGAAACTCTATGGACAACTTAGTTGGGTTTCAACTGTAAGATTTATTTTTCAAACGTTTTTCATGAACATAGTCTAAAATCATGTATAAAGCAATGTTCAGGCTACAGCTAGTGAAGTACTGGTACTAGAGTTTATAACAAACACTATGAGACAACTTAGTTGTATTCCAACTGTAACACTAGAATTGTAAACAGTTTTCCAAGAACATTGTCTAAATTCATGTTTTCAGGAGGTTTTTAAACAGTTTTCAATGGACATGGTCTGAAATCATGTTTATGGCAATGTTCAAGTAAAATAAAGTGCAATACTGGTAGGAGAGATTGAGAGACACTATGGACAATTTAGTTGGGTTTCAACTGTAAACTTTATTTTTAAACCGTTTTTCATGAACATAGTCTAAAATCGAGTTTTCAGAAGCTTTCTACAGTTGTCTTGCACAGTTCTAGAAATATTGACAATATTATACACTATGTGGCTTTCTAAACATTTTTCCATGAACATTACCTAAAATCATGTTTAAGGCAATGTTCAAGTTAAATATTGTGCAATACTGGCAGGAGAGATTATGATAGACACTATGGACAACTTAGTTGGGTTTCAACTGTAAGCCTGATTTTTAAACACATTTTTCATGAACATAGTGTAAAATCATGTTTAAAGCAATGTTCAGGCTACAGCTAGTGAAGTACTGGTACGAGAGTTTATAAAAGACACTATGAGACAACTGTGTTGTTATCCAACTGTAACACTAGAATTTTAAACAGTTTTCCAAGAACATTGTCTAAATTCATGTTTTCAGGAGGTATAAACAAGTCGATAAGTAAAACTTTGGAATGATTGATAATAGGAGAAACTATGAGTCTTTTTAAACAGTTTTCAATGGACATGGTCTGAAATCATGTTTATGGCAATGTTCAAGTAAAATAAAGTGCAATACTGGTAGGAGAGATTGAGAGACACTATGGACAATTTAGTTGGGATTCAACTGTAAGCATTATTTTTTAAACCGTTTTTCATTAACATAGTCTAAAATCATGTTTAAAGCAATGTTCAGGCTACAGCTAGTGAAGTACTGGTACGAGAGTTTATAAAAGACACTATGAGACAACTTTGTTGTTATCCAACTGTAACACTAGAATTTTAAACAGTTTTCCAAGAACATTGTCTAAATTCATGTTTTCAGGAGGTTTAAACAATTCAATCAGTACAACACTTGAATGATTGATAATAGGAGAAACTATGAGTCTTTTTAAACTGTTTTTAATGGACATGGTCTGAAATCATGTTTATGGCAATGTTCAAGTAAAATAAAGTGCAATACTGGTAGGAGAGATTGAGAGACACTATGGACAATTTAGTTGGGTTTCAACTGTAAACTTTATTTTTAAACCGTTTTTCATGAACATAGTCTAAAATCGAGTTTTCAGAAGCTTTCTACAGTTGTCTTGCACAGTTCTAGAAATATTGACAATATTATACACTATGTGGCTTTCTAAACATTTTTCCATGAACATTACCTAAAATCATGTTTAAGGCAATGTTCAAGTTAAATATTGTGCAATACTGGCAGGAGAGATTATGATAGACACTATGGACAACTTAGTTGGGTTTCAACTGTAAGCCTGATTTTTAAACACATTTTTCATGAACATAGTGTAAAATCATGTTTAAAGCAATGTTCAGGCTACAGCTAGTGAAGTACTGGTACGAGAGTTTATAAAAGACAATATGAGACAACTTTGTTGTTTTCCAACTGTAACACTAGAATTTTAAACAGTTTTCCAAGAACATTGTCTAAATTCATGTTTTCAGGAGGTATAAACAAGTCAATAAGTAAAACACTGGAATGATTGATAATAGGAGAAACGATGAGTCTTTTTAAACAGTTTTCAATGGACATGGTCTGAAATCATGTTTATGGCAATGTTCAAGTAAAATAAAGTGCAATACTGGTAGGAGAGATTGAGAGACACTATGGACAATTTAGTTGGGATTCAACTGTAAGCATTATTTTTTAAACCGGTTTTCATTAACATAGTCTAAAATCATGTTTAAAGCAATGTTCAGGCTACAGCTAGTGAAGTACTGGTACAAGAGTTTATAAAAGACACTATGAGACAACTTTGTTGTTATCCAACTGTAACACTAGAATTTTAAACAGTTTTCCAAGAACATTGTCTAAATTCATGTTTTCAGGAGGTATAAACAAGTCAATAAGTAAAACACTGGAATGATTGATAATAGGAGAAACGATGAGTCTTTTTAAACAGTTTTCAATGGACATGGTCTGAAATCATGTTTATGGCAATGTTCAGGCTACAGCTAGTGAAGTACTGGTACGAGAGTTTATAAAAGACACTATGAGACAACAGTTGTTTTCCAACTGTAACACTAGAATTTTAAACAGTTTTCCAAGAACATTGTCTAAATTCATGTTTTCAGGAGGTTTAAACAATTCAATCAGTACAACACTTGAATGATTGATAATAGGAGAAACTATGAGTCTATTTAAACTGTTTTTAATGGACATGGTCTGAAATCATGTTTATGGCAATGTTCAAGTAAAATAAAGTGCAATACTGGTAGGAGAGATTATGAGAGACACTATGGACAACTTAGTTGTGTTTCAACTGTAAGCTTTATTTTTAAACCGTTTTTCATGAACATAGTGTAAAATCAATGTTTAAAGCAATGTTCAGGCTACAGCTAGTGAAGTACTGGTGCTAGAGATTATATAAGACACGAGGTCTAAAATCGATTTTTCAGAAGCTTTTTACAGTTGTCTTGCACAGTTCTAGAAATATTGACAATATTATACACTATGTGGCTTTCTAAACATTTTTCCAAGAACATTAACTAAAATCATGTTAAAGGCAATGTTCAAGTTAAATATTGTGCAATACTGGCAGGAGAGATTATAAGAAACTCTATGGACAACTTAGTTGGGTTTCAACTGTAAGATTTATTTTTCAAACGTTTTTCATGAACATAGTCTAAAATCATGTATAAAGCAATGTTCAGGCTACAGCTAGTGAAGTACTGGTACTAGAGTTTATAACAAACACTATGAGACAACTTAGTTGTATTCCAACTGTAACACTAGAATTGTAAACAGTTTTCCAAGAACATTGTCTAAATTCATGTTTTCAGGAGGTTTTTAAACAGTTTTCAATGGACATGGTCTGAAATCATGTTTATGGCAATGTTCAAGTAAAATAAAGTGCAATACTGGTAGGAGAGATTGAGAGACACTATGGACAATTTAGTTGGGTTTCAACTGTAAACTTTATTTTTAAACCGTTTTTCATGAACATAGTCTAAAATCGAGTTTTCAGAAGCTTTTTACAGTTGTCTTGCACAGTTCTAGAAATATTGACAATATTATACACTATGTGGCTTTCTAAACATTTTTCCAAGAACATTAACTAAAATCATGTTAAAGGCAATGTTCAAGTTAAATATTGTGCAATACTGGCAGGAGAGATTATAAGAAACTCTATGGACAACTTAGTTGGGTTTCAACTGTAAGATTTATTTTTCAAACGTTTTTCATGAACATAGTCTAAAATCATGTTTAAAGCAATGTTCAGGCTACAGCTAGTGAAGTACTGGTACGAGAGTTTATAAAAGACACTATGAGACAACTTTGTTGTTATCCAACTGTAACACTAGAATTTTAAACAGTTTTCCAAGAACATTGTCTAAATTCATGTTTTCAGGAGGTTTAAACAATTCAATCAGTACAACACTTGAATGATTGATAATAGGAGAAACTATGAGTCTTTTTAAACTGTTTTTAATGGACATGGTCTGAAATCATGTTTATGGCAATGTTCAAGTAAAATAAAGTGCAATACTGGTAGGAGAGATTGAGAGACACTATGGACAATTTAGTTGGGTTTCAACTGTAAACTTTATTTTTAAACCGTTTTTCATGAACATAGTCTAAAATCGAGTTTTCAGAAGCTTTCTACAGTTGTCTTGCACAGTTCTAGAAATATTGACAATATTATACACTATGTGGCTTTCTAAACATTTTTCCATGAACATTACCTAAAATCATGTTTAAGGCAATGTTCAAGTTAAATATTGTGCAATACTGGCAGGAGAGATTATGATAGACACTATGGACAACTTAGTTGGGTTTCAACTGTAAGCCTGATTTTTAAACACATTTTTCATGAACATAGTGTAAAATCATGTTTAAAGCAATGTTCAGGCTACAGCTAGTGAAGTACTGGTACGAGAGTTTATAAAAGACAATATGAGACAACTTTGTTGTTTTCCAACTGTAACACTAGAATTTTAAACAGTTTTCCAAGAACATTGTCTAAATTCATGTTTTCAGGAGGTATAAACAAGTCAATAAGTAAAACACTGGAATGATTGATAATAGGAGAAACGATGAGTCTTTTTAAACAGTTTTCAATGGACATGGTCTGAAATCATGTTTATGGCAATGTTCAAGTAAAATAAAGTGCAATACTGGTAGGAGAGATTGAGAGACACTATGGACAATTTAGTTGGGATTCAACTGTAAGCATTATTTTTTAAACCGGTTTTCATTAACATAGTCTAAAATCATGTTTAAAGCAATGTTCAGGCTACAGCTAGTGAAGTACTGGTACAAGAGTTTATAAAAGACACTATGAGACAACTTTGTTGTTATCCAACTGTAACACTAGAATTT
The DNA here is from genome assembly GCA_023634145.1 of Thymallus thymallus. Lineage (NCBI taxonomy): Eukaryota > Metazoa > Chordata > Actinopteri > Salmoniformes > Salmonidae > Thymallus > Thymallus thymallus. Next base: position 14,927,208 of record CM042418.1, read on the forward strand.
TAAACAGTTTTCCAAGAACATTGTCTAAATTCATGTTTTCAGGAGGTATAAACAAGTCAATAAGTAAAACACTGGAATGATTGATAATAGGAGAAACGATGAGTCTTTTTAAACAGTTTTCAATGGACATGGTCTGAAATCATGTTTATGGCAATGTTCAGGCTACAGCTAGTGAAGTACTGGTACGAGAGTTTATAAAAGACACTATGAGACAACTGTAACACTAGAATTTTAAACAGTTTTCCAAGAACATTGTCTAAATTCATGTTTTCAGGAGGTATAAACAAGTCAATAAGTAAAACACTGGAATGATTGATAATAGGAGAAACGATGAGTCTTTTTAAACAGTTTTCAATGGACATGGTCTGAAATCATGTTTATGGCAATGTTCAGGCTACAGCTAGTGAAGTACTGGTACGAGAGTTTATAAAAGACACTATGAGACAACAGTTGTTTTCCAACTGTAACACTAGAATTTTAAACAGTTTTCCAAGAACATTGTCTAAATTCATGTTTTCAGGAGGTTTAAACAATTCAATCAGTACAACACTTGAATGATTGATAATAGGAGAAACTATGAGTCTATTTAAACTGTTTTTAATGGACATGGTCTGAAATCATGTTTATGGCAATGTTCAAGTAAAATAAAGTGCAATACTGGTAGGAGAGATTATGAGAGACACTATGGACAACTTAGTTGTGTTTCAACTGTAAGCTTTATTTTTAAACCGTTTTTCATGAACATAGTGTAAAATCAATGTTTAAAGCAATGTTCAGGCTACAGCTAGTGAAGTACTGGTGCTAGAGATTATATAAGACACGAGGTCTAAAATCGATTTTTCAGAAGCTTTTTACAGTTGTCTTGCACAGTTCTAGAAATATTGACAATATTATACACTATGTGGCTTTCTAAACATTTTTCCAAGAACATTAACTAAAATCATGTTAAAGGCAATGTTCAAGTTAAATATTGTGCAATACTGGCAGGAGAGATTATAAGAAACTCTATGGACAACTTAGTTGGGTTTCAACTGTAAGATTTATTTTTCAAACGTTTTTCATGAACATAGTCTAAAATCATGTATAAAGCAATGTTCAGGCTACAGCTAGTGAAGTACTGGTACTAGAGTTTATAACAAACACTATGAGACAACTTAGTTGTATTCCAACTGTAACACTAGAATTGTAAACAGTTTTCCAAGAACATTGTCTAAATTCATGTTTTCAGGAGGTTTTTAAACAGTTTTCAATGGACATGGTCTGAAATCATGTTTATGGCAATGTTCAAGTAAAATAAAGTGCAATACTGGTAGGAGAGATTGAGAGACACTATGGACAATTTAGTTGGGATTCAACTGTAAGCATTATTTTTTAAACCGTTTTTCATTAACATAGTCTAAAATCATGTTTAAAGCAATGTTCAGGCTACAGCTAGTGAAGTACTGGTACGAGAGTTTATAAAAGACACTATGAGACAACTTTGTTGTTATCCAACTGTAACACTAGAATTTTAAACAGTTTTCCAAGAACATTGTCTAAATTCATGTTTTCAGGAGGTTTAAACAATTCAATCAGTACAACACTTGAATGATTGATAATAGGAGAAACTATGAGTCTTTTTAAACTGTTTTTAATGGACATGGTCTGAAATCATGTTTATGGCAATGTTCAAGTAAAATAAAGTGCAATACTGGTAGGAGAGATTGAGAGACACTATGGACAATTTAGTTGGGTTTCAACTGTAAACTTTATTTTTAAACCGTTTTTCATGAACATAGTCTAAAATCGAGTTTTCAGAAGCTTTCTACAGTTGTCTTGCACAGTTCTAGAAATATTGACAATATTATACACTATGTGGCTTTCTAAACATTTTTCCATGAACATTACCTAAAATCATGTTTAAGGCAATGTTCAAGTTAAATATTGTGCAATACTGGCAGGAGAGATTATGATAGACACTATGGACAACTTAGTTGGGTTTCAACTGTAAGCCTGATTTTTAAACACATTTTTCATGAACATAGTGTAAAATCATGTTTAAAGCAATGTTCAGGCTACAGCTAGTGAAGTACTGGTACGAGAGTTTATAAAAGACAATATGAGACAACTTTGTTGTTTTCCAACTGTAACACTAGAATTTTAAACAGTTTTCCAAGAACATTGTCTAAATTCATGTTTTCAGGAGGTATAAACAAGTCAATAAGTAAAACACTGGAATGATTGATAATAGGAGAAACGATGAGTCTTTTTAAACAGTTTTCAATGGACATGGTCTGAAATCATGTTTATGGCAATGTTCAGGCTACAGCTAGTGAAGTACTGGTACGAGAGTTTATAAAAGACACTATGAGACAACAGTTGTTTTCCAACTGTAACACTAGAATTTTAAACAGTTTTCCAAGAACATTGTCTAAATTCATGTTTTCAGGAGGTTTAAACAATTCAATCAGTACAACACTTGAATGATTGATAATAGGAGAAACTATGAGTCTATTTAAACTGTTTTTAATGGACATGGTCTGAAATCATGTTTATGGCAATGTTCAAGTAAAATAAAGTGCAATACTGGTAGGAGAGATTATGAGAGACACTATGGACAACTTAGTTGTGTTTCAACTGTAAGCTTTATTTTTAAACCGTTTTTCATGAACATAGTGTAAAATCAATGTTTAAAGCAATGTTCAGGCTACAGCTAGTGAAGTACTGGTGCTAGAGATTATATAAGACACGAGGTCTAAAATCGATTTTTCAGAAGCTTTTTACAGTTGTCTTGCACAGTTCTAGAAATATTGACAATATTATACACTATGTGGCTTTCTAAACATTTTTCCAAGAACATTAACTAAAATCATGTTAAAGGCAATGTTCAAGTTAAATATTGTGCAATACTGGCAGGAGAGATTATAAGAAACTCTATGGACAACTTAGTTGGGTTTCAACTGTAAGATTTATTTTTCAAACGTTTTTCATGAACATAGTCTAAAATCATGTATAAAGCAATGTTCAGGCTACAGCTAGTGAAGTACTGGTACTAGAGTTTATAACAAACACTATGAGACAACTTAGTTGTATTCCAACTGTAACACTAGAATTGTAAACAGTTTTCCAAGAACATTGTCTAAATTCATGTTTTCAGGAGGTTTTTAAACAGTTTTCAATGGACATGGTCTGAAATCATGTTTATGGCAATGTTCAAGTAAAATAAAGTGCAATACTGGTAGGAGAGATTGAGAGAAACTATGGACAATTTAGTTGGGTTTCAACTGTAAACTTTATTTTTAAACCGTTTTTCATGAACATAGTCTAAAATCGAGTTTTCAGAAGCTTTCTACAGTTGTCTTGCACAGTTCTAGAAATATTGACAATATTATACACTATGTGGCTTTCTAAACATTTTTCCATGAACATTACCTAAAATCATGTTTAAGGCAATGTTCAAGTTAAATATTGTGCAATACTGGCAGGAGAGATTATGATAGACACTATGGACAACTTAGTTGGGTTTCAACTGTAAGCCTGATTTTTAAACACATTTTTCATGAACATAGTGTAAAATCATGTTTAAAGCAATGTTCAGGCTACAGCTAGTGAAGTACTGGTACGAGAGTTTATAAAAGACACTATGAGACAACTTTGTTGTTTTCCAACTGTAACACTAGAATTTTAAACAGTTTTCCAAGAACATTGTCTAAATTCATGTTTTCAGGAGGTATAAACAAGTCAATAAGTAAAACTTTGGAATGATTGATAATAGGAGAAACTATGAGTCTTTTTAAACAGTTTTCAATGGACATGGTCTGAAATCATGTTTATGGCAATGTTCAAGTAAAATAAAGTGCAATACTGGTAGGAGAGATTGAGAGACACTATGGACAATTTAGTTGGGATTCAACTGTAAGCATTATTTTTTAAACCGGTTTTCATTAACATAGTCTAAAATCATGTTTAAAGCAATGTTCAGGCTACAGCTAGTGAAGTACTGGTACGAGAGTTTATAAAAGACACTATGAGACAACTTTGTTGTTTTCCAACTGTAACACTAGAATTTTAAACAGTTTTCCAAGAACATTGTCTAAATTCATGTTTTCAGGAGGTATAAACAAGTCAATAAGTAAAACTTTGGAATGATTGATAATAGGAGAAACTATGAGTCTTTTTAAACAGTTTTCAATGGACATGGTCTGAAATCATGTTTATGGCAATGTTCAAGTAAAATAAAGTGCAATACTGGTAGGAGAGATTGAGAGACACTATGGACAATTTAGTTGGGATTCAACTGTAAGCATTATTTTTTAAACCGTTTTTCATTAACATAGTCTAAAATCATGTTTAAAGCAATGTTCAGGCTACAGCTAGTGAAGTACTGGTACAAGAGTTTATAAAAGACACTATGAGACAACTTTGTTGTTATCCAACTGTAACACTAGAATTTTAAACAGTTTTCCAAGAACATTGTCTAAATTCATGTTTTCAGGAGGTATAAACAAGTCAATAAGTAAAACACTGGAATGATTGATAATAGGAGAAACGATGAGTCTTTTTAAACAGTTTTCAATGGACATGGTCTGAAATCATGTTTATGGCAATGTTCAGGCTACAGCTAGTGAAGTACTGGTACGAGAGTTTATAAAAGACACTATGAGACAACAGTTGTTTTCCAACTGTAACACTAGAATTTTAAACAGTTTTCCAAGAACATTGTCTAAATTCATGTTTTCAGGAGGTTTAAACAATTCAATCAGTACAACACTTGAATGATTGATAATAGGAGAAACTATGAGTCTATTTAAACTGTTTTTAATGGACATGGTCTGAAATCATGTTTATGGCAATGTTCAAGTAAAATAAAGTGCAATACTGGTAGGAGAGATTATGAGAGACACTATGGACAACTTAGTTGTGTTTCAACTGTAAGCTTTATTTTTAAACCGTTTTTCATGAACATAGTGTAAAATCAATGTTTAAAGCAATGTTCAGGCTACAGCTAGTGAAGTACTGGTGCTAGAGATTATATAAGACACGAGGTCTAAAATCGATTTTTCAGAAGCTTTTTACAGTTGTCTTGCACAGTTCTAGAAATATTGACAATATTATACACTATGTGGCTTTCTAAACATTTTTCCAAGAACATTAACTAAAATCATGTTAAAGGCAATGTTCAAGTTAAATATTGTGCAATACTGGCAGGAGAGATTATAAGAAACTCTATGGACAACTTAGTTGGGTTTCAACTGTAAGATTTATTTTTCAAACGTTTTTCATGAACATAGTCTAAAATCATGTATAAAGCAATGTTCAGGCTACAGCTAGTGAAGTACTGGTACTAGAGTTTATAACAAACACTATGAGACAACTTAGTTGTATTCCAACTGTAACACTAGAATTGTAAACAGTTTTCCAAGAACATTGTCTAAATTCATGTTTTCAGGAGGTTTTTAAACAGTTTTCAATGGACATGGTCTGAAATCATGTTTATGGCAATGTTCAAGTAAAATAAAGTGCAATACTGGTAGGAGAGATTGAGAGAAACTATGGACAATTTAGTTGGGTTTCAACTGTAAACTTTATTTTTAAACCGTTTTTCATGAACATAGTCTAAAATCGAGTTTTCAGAAGCTTTCTACAGTTGTCTTGCACAGTTCTAGAAATATTGACAATATTATACACTATGTGGCTTTCTAAACATTTTTCCATGAACATTACCTAAAATCATGTTTAAGGCAATGTTCAAGTTAAATATTGTGCAATACTGGCAGGAGAGATTATGATAGACACTATGGACAACTTAGTTGGGTTTCAACTGTAAGCCTGATTTTTAAACACATTTTTCATGAACATAGTGTAAAATCATGTTTAAAGCAATGTTCAGGCTACAGCTAGTGAAGTACTGGTACGAGAGTTTATAAAAGACACTATGAGACAACTTTGTTGTTTTCCAACTGTAACACTAGAATTTTAAACAGTTTTCCAAGAACATTGTCTAAATTCATGTTTTCAGGAGGTATAAACAAGTCAATAAGTAAAACTTTGGAATGATTGATAATAGGAGAAACTATGAGTCTTTTTAAACAGTTTTCAATGGACATGGTCTGAAATCATGTTTATGGCAATGTTCAAGTAAAATAAAGTGCAAAACTGGTAGGAGAGATTGAGAGACACTATGGACAATTTAGTTGGGATTCAACTGTAAGCATTATTTTTTAAACCGGTTTTCATTAACATAGTCTAAAATCATGTTTAAAGCAATGTTCAGGCTACAGCTAGTGAAGTACTGGTACGAGAGTTTATAAAAGACACTATGAGACAACTTTGTTGTTTTCCAACTGTAACACTAGAATTTTAAACAGTTTTCCAAGAACATTGTCTAAATTCATGTTTTCAGGAGGTATAAACAAGTCAATAAGTAAAACTTTGGAATGATTGATAATAGGAGAAACTATGAGTCTTTTTAAACAGTTTTCAATGGACATGGTCTGAAATCATGTTTATGGCAATGTTCAAGTAAAATAAAGTGCAATACTGGTAGGAGAGATTGAGAGACACTATGGACAATTTAGTTGGGATTCAACTGTAACATTATTTTTTAAACCGTTTTTCATTAACATAGTCTAAAATCATGTTTAAAGCAATGTTCAGGCTACAGCTAGTGAAGTACTGGTACAAGAGTTTATAAAAGACACTATGAGACAACTTTGTTGTTATCCAACTGTAACACTAGAATTTTAAACAGTTTTCCAAGAACATTGTCTAAATTCATGTTTTCAGGAGGTATAAACAAGTCAATAAGTAAAACACTGGAATGATTGATAATAGGAGAAACGATGAGTCTTTTTAAACAGTTTTCAATGGACATGGTCTGAAATCATGTTTATGGCAATGTTCAGGCTACAGCTAGTGAAGTACTGGTACGAGAGTTTATAAAAGACACTATGAGACAACAGTTGTTTTCCAACTGTAACACTAGAATTTTAAACAGTTTTCCAAGAACATTGTCTAAATTCATGTTTTCAGGAGGTTTAAACAATTCAATCAGTACAACACTTGAATGATTGATAATAGGAGAAACTATGAGTCTATTTAAACTGTTTTTAATGGACATGGTCTGAAATCATGTTTATGGCAATGTTCAAGTAAAATAAAGTGCAATACTGGTAGGAGAGATTATGAGAGACACTATGGACAACTTAGTTGTGTTTCAACTGTAAGCTTTATTTTTAAACCGTTTTTCATGAACATAGTGTAAAATCAATGTTTAAAGCAATGTTCAGGCTACAGCTAGTGAAGTACTGGTGCTAGAGATTATATAAGACACGAGGTCTAAAATCGATTTTTCAGAAGCTTTTTACAGTTGTCTTGCACAGTTCTAGAAATATTGACAATATTATACACTATGTGGCTTTCTAAACATTTTTCCAAGAACATTAACTAAAATCATGTTAAAGGCAATGTTCAAGTTAAATATTGTGCAATACTGGCAGGAGAGATTATAAGAAACTCTATGGACAACTTAGTTGGGTTTCAACTGTAAGATTTATTTTTCAAACGTTTTTCATGAACATAGTCTAAAATCATGTATAAAGCAATGTTCAGGCTACAGCTAGTGAAGTACTGGTACTAGAGTTTATAACAAACACTATGAGACAAGTTAGTTGTATTCCAACTGTAACACTAGAATTGTAAACAGTTTTCCAAGAACATTGTCTAAATTCATGTTTTCAGGAGGTTTTTAAACAGTTTTCAATGGACATGGTCTGAAATCATGTTTATGGCAATGTTCAAGTAAAATAAAGTGCAATACTGGTAGGAGAGATTGAGAGACACTATGGACAATTTAGTTGGGTTTCAACTGTAAACTTTATTTTTAAACCGTTTTTCATGAACATAGTCTAAAATCGAATTTTCAGAAGCTTTCTACAGTTGTCTTGCACAGTTCTAGAAATATTGACAATATTATACACTATGTGGCTTTCTAAACATTTTTCCATGAACATTACCTAAAATCATGTTTAAGGCAATGTTCAAGTTAAATATTGTGCAATACTGGCATGAGAGATTATGATAGACACTATGGACAACTTAGTTGGGTTTCAACTGTAAGCCTGATTTTTAAACACATTTTTCATGAACATAGTGTAAAATCATGTTTAAAGCAATGTTCAGGCTACAGCTAGTGAAGTACTGGTACGAGAGTTTATAAAAGACACTATGAGACAACTTTGTTGTTTTCCAACTGTAACACTAGAATTTTAAACAGTTTTCCAAGAACATTGTCTAAATTCATGTTTTCAGGAGGTATAAACAAGTCAATAAGTAAAACTTTGGAATGATTGATAATAGGAGAAACTATGAGTCTTTTTAAACAGTTTTCAATGGACATGGTCTGAAATCATGTTTATGGCAATGTTCAAGTAAAATAAAGTGCAATACTGGTAGGAGAGATTGAGAGACACTATGGACAATTTAGTTGGGATTCAACTGTAAGCATTATTTTTTAAACCGGTTTTCATTAACATAGTCTAAAATCATGTTTAAAGCAATGTTCAGGCTACAGCTAGTGAAGTACTGGTACAAGAGTTTATAAAAGACACTATGAGACAACTTTGTTGTTATCCAACTGTAACACTAGAATTTTAAACAGTTTTCCAAGAACATTGTCTAAATTCATGTTTTCAGGAGGTATAAACAAGTCAATAAGTAAAACACTGGAATGATTGATAATAGGAGAAACGATGAGTCTTTTTAAACAGTTTTCAATGGACATGGTCTGAAATCATGTTTATGGCAATGTTCAGGCTACAGCTAGTGAAGTACTGGTACGAGAGTTTATAAAAGACACTATGAGACAACAGTTGTTTTCCAACTGTAACACTAGAATTTTAAACAGTTTTCCAAGAACATTGTCTAAATTCATGTTTTCAGGAGGTTTAAACAATTCAATCAGTACAACACTTGAATGATTGATAATAGGAGAAACTATGAGTCTATTTAAACTGTTTTTAATGGACATGGTCTGAAATCATGTTTATGGCAATGTTCAAGTAAAATAAAGTGCAATACTGGTAGGAGAGATTATGAGAGACACTATGGACAACTTAGTTGTGTTTCAACTGTAAGCTTTATTTTTAAACCGTTTTTCATGAACATAGTGTAAAATCAATGTTTAAAGCAATGTTCAGGCTACAGCTAGTGAAGTACTGGTGCTAGAGATTATATAAGACACGAGGTCTAAAATCGATTTTTCAGAAGCTTTTTACAGTTGTCTTGCACAGTTCTAGAAATATTGACAATATTATACACTATGTGGCTTTCTAAACATTTTTCCAAGAACATTAACTAAAATCATGTTAAAGGCAATGTTCAAGTTAAATATTGTGCAATACTGGCAGGAGAGATTATAAGAAACTCTATGGACAACTTAGTTGGGTTTCAACTGTAAGATTTATTTTTCAAACGTTTTTCATGAACATAGTCTAAAATCATGTATAAAGCAATGTTCAGGCTACAGCTAGTGAAGTACTGGTACTAGAGTTTATAACAAACACTATGAGACAACTTAGTTGTATTCCAACTGTAACACTAGAATTGTAAACAGTTTTCCAAGAACATTGTCTAAATTCATGTTTTCAGGAGGTTTTTAAACAGTTTTCAATGGACATGGTCTGAAATCATGTTTATGGCAATGTTCAAGTAAAATAAAGTGCAATACTGGTAGGAGAGATTGAGAGACACTATGGACAATTTAGTTGGGTTTCAACTGTAAACTTTATTTTTAAACCGTTTTTCATGAACATAGTCTAAAATCGAGTTTTCAGAAGCTTTCTACAGTTGTCTTGCACAGTTCTAGAAATATTGACAATATTATACACTATGTGGCTTTCTAAACATTTTTCCATGAACATTACCTAAAATCATGTTTAAGGCAATGTTCAAGTTAAATATTGTGCAATACTGGCAGGAGAGATTATGATAGACACTATGGACAACTTAGTTGGGTTTCAACTGTAAGCCTGATTTTTAAACACATTTTTCATGAACATAGTGTAAAATCATGTTTAAAGCAATGTTCAGGCTACAGCTAGTGAAGTACTGGTACGAGAGTTTATAAAAGACACTATGAGACAACTGTGTTGTTATCCAACTGTAACACTAGAATTTTAAACAGTTTTCCAAGAACATTGTCTAAATTCATGTTTTCAGGAGGTATAAACAAGTCGATAAGTAAAACTTTGGAATGATTGATAATAGGAGAAACTATGAGTCTTTTTAAACAGTTTTCAATGGACATGGTCTGAAATCATGTTTATGGCAATGTTCAAGTAAAATAAAGTGCAATACTGGTAGGAGAGATTGAGAGACACTATGGACAATTTAGTTGGGATTCAACTGTAAGCATTATTTTTTAAACCGTTTTTCATTAACATAGTCTAAAATCATGTTTAAAGCAATGTTCAGGCTACAGCTAGTGAAGTACTGGTACGAGAGTTTATAAAAGACACTATGAGACAACTTTGTTGTTATCCAACTGTAACACTAGAATTTTAAACAGTTTTCCAAGAACATTGTCTAAATTCATGTTTTCAGGAGGTTTAAACAATTCAATCAGTACAACACTTGAATGATTGATAATAGGAGAAACTATGAGTCTTTTTAAACTGTTTTTAATGGACATGGTCTGAAATCATGTTTATGGCAATGTTCAAGTAAAATAAAGTGCAATACTGGTAGGAGAGATTGAGAGACACTATGGACAATTTAGTTGGGTTTCAACTGTAAACTTTATTTTTAAACCGTTTTTCATGAACATAGTCTAAAATCGAGTTTTCAGAAGCTTTCTACAGTTGTCTTGCACAGTTCTAGAAATATTGACAATATTATACACTATGTGGCTTTCTAAACATTTTTCCATGAACATTACCTAAAATCATGTTTAAGGCAATGTTCAAGTTAAATATTGTGCAATACTGGCAGGAGAGATTATGATAGACACTATGGACAACTTAGTTGGGTTTCAACTGTAAGCCTGATTTTTAAACACATTTTTCATGAACATAGTGTAAAATCATGTTTAAAGCAATGTTCAGGCTACAGCTAGTGAAGTACTGGTACGAGAGTTTATAAAAGACAATATGAGACAACTTTGTTGTTTTCCAACTGTAACACTAGAATTTTAAACAGTTTTCCAAGAACATTGTCTAAATTCATGTTTTCAGGAGGTATAAACAAGTCAATAAGTAAAACACTGGAATGATTGATAATAGGAGAAACGATGAGTCTTTTTAAACAGTTTTCAATGGACATGGTCTGAAATCATGTTTATGGCAATGTTCAAGTAAAATAAAGTGCAATACTGGTAGGAGAGATTGAGAGACACTATGGACAATTTAGTTGGGATTCAACTGTAAGCATTATTTTTTAAACCGGTTTTCATTAACATAGTCTAAAATCATGTTTAAAGCAATGTTCAGGCTACAGCTAGTGAAGTACTGGTACAAGAGTTTATAAAAGACACTATGAGACAACTTTGTTGTTATCCAACTGTAACACTAGAATTTTAAACAGTTTTCCAAGAACATTGTCTAAATTCATGTTTTCAGGAGGTATAAACAAGTCAATAAGTAAAACACTGGAATGATTGATAATAGGAGAAACGATGAGTCTTTTTAAACAGTTTTCAATGGACATGGTCTGAAATCATGTTTATGGCAATGTTCAGGCTACAGCTAGTGAAGTACTGGTACGAGAGTTTATAAAAGACACTATGAGACAACAGTTGTTTTCCAACTGTAACACTAGAATTTTAAACAGTTTTCCAAGAACATTGTCTAAATTCATGTTTTCAGGAGGTTTAAACAATTCAATCAGTACAACACTTGAATGATTGATAATAGGAGAAACTATGAGTCTATTTAAACTGTTTTTAATGGACATGGTCTGAAATCATGTTTATGGCAATGTTCAAGTAAAATAAAGTGCAATACTGGTAGGAGAGATTATGAGAGACACTATGGACAACTTAGTTGTGTTTCAACTGTAAGCTTTATTTTTAAACCGTTTTTCATGAACATAGTGTAAAATCAATGTTTAAAGCAATGTTCAGGCTACAGCTAGTGAAGTACTGGTGCTAGAGATTATATAAGACACGAGGTCTAAAATCGATTTTTCAGAAGCTTTTTACAGTTGTCTTGCACAGTTCTAGAAATATTGACAATATTATACACTATGTGGCTTTCTAAACATTTTTCCAAGAACATTAACTAAAATCATGTTAAAGGCAATGTTCAAGTTAAATATTGTGCAATACTGGCAGGAGAGATTATAAGAAACTCTATGGACAACTTAGTTGGGTTTCAACTGTAAGATTTATTTTTCAAACGTTTTTCATGAACATAGTCTAAAATCATGTATAAAGCAATGTTCAGGCTACAGCTAGTGAAGTACTGGTACTAGAGTTTATAACAAACACTATGAGACAACTTAGTTGTATTCCAACTGTAACACTAGAATTGTAAACAGTTTTCCAAGAACATTGTCTAAATTCATGTTTTCAGGAGGTTTTTAAACAGTTTTCAATGGACATGGTCTGAAATCATGTTTATGGCAATGTTCAAGTAAAATAAAGTGCAATACTGGTAGGAGAGATTGAGAGACACTATGGACAATTTAGTTGGGTTTCAACTGTAAACTTTATTTTTAAACCGTTTTTCATGAACATAGTCTAAAATCGAGTTTTCAGAAGCTTTTTACAGTTGTCTTGCACAGTTCTAGAAATATTGACAATATTATACACTATGTGGCTTTCTAAACATTTTTCCAAGAACATTAACTAAAATCATGTTAAAGGCAATGTTCAAGTTAAATATTGTGCAATACTGGCAGGAGAGATTATAAGAAACTCTATGGACAACTTAGTTGGGTTTCAACTGTAAGATTTATTTTTCAAACGTTTTTCATGAACATAGTCTAAAATCATGTTTAAAGCAATGTTCAGGCTACAGCTAGTGAAGTACTGGTACGAGAGTTTATAAAAGACACTATGAGACAACTTTGTTGTTATCCAACTGTAACACTAGAATTTTAAACAGTTTTCCAAGAACATTGTCTAAATTCATGTTTTCAGGAGGTTTAAACAATTCAATCAGTACAACACTTGAATGATTGATAATAGGAGAAACTATGAGTCTTTTTAAACTGTTTTTAATGGACATGGTCTGAAATCATGTTTATGGCAATGTTCAAGTAAAATAAAGTGCAATACTGGTAGGAGAGATTGAGAGACACTATGGACAATTTAGTTGGGTTTCAACTGTAAACTTTATTTTTAAACCGTTTTTCATGAACATAGTCTAAAATCGAGTTTTCAGAAGCTTTCTACAGTTGTCTTGCACAGTTCTAGAAATATTGACAATATTATACACTATGTGGCTTTCTAAACATTTTTCCATGAACATTACCTAAAATCATGTTTAAGGCAATGTTCAAGTTAAATATTGTGCAATACTGGCAGGAGAGATTATGATAGACACTATGGACAACTTAGTTGGGTTTCAACTGTAAGCCTGATTTTTAAACACATTTTTCATGAACATAGTGTAAAATCATGTTTAAAGCAATGTTCAGGCTACAGCTAGTGAAGTACTGGTACGAGAGTTTATAAAAGACAATATGAGACAACTTTGTTGTTTTCCAACTGTAACACTAGAATTTTAAACAGTTTTCCAAGAACATTGTCTAAATTCATGTTTTCAGGAGGTATAAACAAGTCAATAAGTAAAACACTGGAATGATTGATAATAGGAGAAACGATGAGTCTTTTTAAACAGTTTTCAATGGACATGGTCTGAAATCATGTTTATGGCAATGTTCAAGTAAAATAAAGTGCAATACTGGTAGGAGAGATTGAGAGACACTATGGACAATTTAGTTGGGATTCAACTGTAAGCATTATTTTTTAAACCGGTTTTCATTAACATAGTCTAAAATCATGTTTAAAGCAATGTTCAGGCTACAGCTAGTGAAGTACTGGTACAAGAGTTTATAAAAGACACTATGAGACAACTTTGTTGTTATCCAACTGTAACACTAGAATTTTAAACAGTTTTCCAAGAACATTGTCTAAATTCATGTTTTCAGGAGGTATAAACAAGTCAATAAGTAAAACACTGGAATGATTGATAATAGGAGAAACGATGAGTCTTTTTAAACAGTTTTCAATGGACATGGTCTGAAATCATGTTTATGGCAATGTTCAGGCTACAGCTAGTGAAGTACTGGTACGAGAGTTTATAAAAGACACTATGAGACAACTGTAACACTAGAATTTTAAACAGTTTTCCAAGAACATTGTCTAAATTCATGTTTTCAGGAGGTATAAACAAGTCAATAAGTAAAACACTGGAATGATTGATAATAGGAGAAACGATGAGTCTTTTTAAACAGTTTTCAATGGACATGGTCTGAAATCATGTTTATGGCAATGTTCAGGCTACAGCTAGTGAAGTACTGGTACGAGAGTTTATAAAAGACACTATGAGACAACAGTTGTTTTCCAACTGTAACACTAGAATTTTAAACAGTTTTCCAAGAACATTGTCTAAATTCATGTTTTCAGGAGGTTTAAACAATTCAATCAGTACAACACTTGAATGATTGATAATAGGAGAAACTATGAGTCTATTTAAACTGTTTTTAATGGACATGGTCTGAAATTATGTTTATGGCAATGTTCAAGTAAAATAAAGTGCAATACTGGTAGGAGAGATTATGAGAGACACTATGGACAACTTAGTTGTGTTTCAACTGTAAGCTTTATTTTTAAACCGTTTTTCATGAACATAGTGTAAAATCAATGTTTAAAGCAATGTTCAGGCTACAGCTAGTGAAGTACTGGTGCTAGAGATTATATAAGACACGAGGTCTAAAATCGATTTTTCAGAAGCTTTTTACAGTTGTCTTGCACAGTTCTAGAAATATTGACAATATTATACACTATGTGGCTTTCTAAACATTTTTCCAAGAACATTAACTAAAATCATGTTAAAGGCAATGTTCAAGTTAAATATTGTGCAATACTGGCAGGAGAGATTATAAGAAACTCTATGGACAACTTAGTTGGGTTTCAACTGTAAGATTTATTTTTCAAACGTTTTTCATGAACATAGTCTAAAATCATGTATAAAGCAATGTTCAGGCTACAGCTAGTGAAGTACTGGTACTAGAGTTTATAACAAACACTATGAGACAACTTAGTTGTATTCCAACTGTAACACTAGAATTGTAAACAGTTTTCCAAGAACATTGTCTAAATTCATGTTTTCAGGAGGTTTTTAAACAGTTTTCAATGGACATGGTCTGAAATCATGTTTATGGCAATGTTCAAGTAAAATAAAGTGCAATACTGGTAGGAGAGATTGAGAGACACTATGGACAATTTAGTTGGGATTCAACTGTAAGCATTATTTTTTAAACCGTTTTTCATTAACATAGTCTAAAATCATGTTTAAAGCAATGTTCAGGCTACAGCTAGTGAAGTACTGGTACGAGAGTTTATAAAAGACACTATGAGACAACTTTGTTGTTATCCAACTGTAACACTAGAATTTTAAACAGTTTTCCAAGAACATTGTCTAAATTCATGTTTTCAGGAGGTTTAAACAATTCAATCAGTACAACACTTGAATGATTGATAATAGGAGAAACTATGAGTCTTTTTAAACTGTTTTTAATGGACATGGTCTGAAATCATGTTTATGGCAATGTTCAAGTAAAATAAAGTGCAATACTGGTAGGAGAGATTGAGAGACACTATGGACAATTTAGTTGGGTTTCAACTGTAAACTTTATTTTTAAACCGTTTTTCATGAACATAGTCTAAAATCGAGTTTTCAGAAGCTTTCTACAGTTGTCTTGCACAGTTCTAGAAATATTGACAATATTATACACTATGTGGCTTTCTAAACATTTTTCCATGAACATTACCTAAAATCATGTTTAAGGCAATGTTCAAGTTAAATATTGTGCAATACTGGCAGGAGAGATTATGATAGACACTATGGACAACTTAGTTGGGTTTCAACTGTAAGCCTGATTTTTAAACACATTTTTCATGAACATAGTGTAAAATCATGTTTAAAGCAATGTTCAGGCTACAGCTAGTGAAGTACTGGTACGAGAGTTTATAAAAGACAATATGAGACAACTTTGTTGTTTTCCAACTGTAACACTAGAATTTTAAACAGTTTTCCAAGAACATTGTCTAAATTCATGTTTTCAGGAGGTATAAACAAGTCAATAAGTAAAACACTGGAATGATTGATAATAGGAGAAACGATGAGTCTTTTTAAACAGTTTTCAATGGACATGGTCTGAAATCATGTTTATGGCAATGTTCAGGCTACAGCTAGTGAAGTACTGGTACGAGAGTTTATAAAAGACACTATGAGACAACAGTTGTTTTCCAACTGTAACACTAGAATTTTAAACAGTTTTCCAAGAACATTGTCTAAATTCATGTTTTCAGGAGGTTTAAACAATTCAATCAGTACAACACTTGAATGATTGATAATAGGAGAAACTATGAGTCTATTTAAACTGTTTTTAATGGACATGGTCTGAAATCATGTTTATGGCAATGTTCAAGTAAAATAAAGTGCAATACTGGTAGGAGAGATTATGAGAGACACTATGGACAACTTAGTTGTGTTTCAACTGTAAGCTTTATTTTTAAACCGTTTTTCATGAACATAGTGTAAAATCAATGTTTAAAGCAATGTTCAGGCTACAGCTAGTGAAGTACTGGTGCTAGAGATTATATAAGACACGAGGTCTAAAATCGATTTTTCAGAAGCTTTTTACAGTTGTCTTGCACAGTTCTAGAAATATTGACAATATTATACACTATGTGGCTTTCTAAACATTTTTCCAAGAACATTAACTAAAATCATGTTAAAGGCAATGTTCAAGTTAAATATTGTGCAATACTGGCAGGAGAGATTATAAGAAACTCTATGGACAACTTAGTTGGGTTTCAACTGTAAGATTTATTTTTCAAACGTTTTTCATGAACATAGTCTAAAATCATGTATAAAGCAATGTTCAGGCTACAGCTAGTGAAGTACTGGTACTAGAGTTTATAACAAACACTATGAGACAACTTAGTTGTATTCCAACTGTAACACTAGAATTGTAAACAGTTTTCCAAGAACATTGTCTAAATTCATGTTTTCAGGAGGTTTTTAAACAGTTTTCAATGGACATGGTCTGAAATCATGTTTATGGCAATGTTCAAGTAAAATAAAGTGCAATACTGGTAGGAGAGATTGAGAGAAACTATGGACAATTTAGTTGGGTTTCAACTGTAAACTTTATTTTTAAACCGTTTTTCATGAACATAGTCTAAAATCGAGTTTTCAGAAGCTTTCTACAGTTGTCTTGCACAGTTCTAG
This sequence comes from Thymallus thymallus, assembly GCA_023634145.1. Lineage (NCBI taxonomy): Eukaryota > Metazoa > Chordata > Actinopteri > Salmoniformes > Salmonidae > Thymallus > Thymallus thymallus. The sequence continues at coordinate 14,944,649 of CM042418.1, forward strand.
AAATATTGACAATATTATACACTATGTGGCTTTCTAAACATTTTTCCATGAACATTACCTAAAATCATGTTTAAGGCAATGTTCAAGTTAAATATTGTGCAATACTGGCAGGAGAGATTATGATAGACACTATGGACAACTTAGTTGGGTTTCAACTGTAAGCCTGATTTTTAAACACATTTTTCATGAACATAGTGTAAAATCATGTTTAAAGCAATGTTCAGGCTACAGCTAGTGAAGTACTGGTACGAGAGTTTATAAAAGACACTATGAGACAACTTTGTTGTTTTCCAACTGTAACACTAGAATTTTAAACAGTTTTCCAAGAACATTGTCTAAATTCATGTTTTCAGGAGGTATAAACAAGTCAATAAGTAAAACTTTGGAATGATTGATAATAGGAGAAACTATGAGTCTTTTTAAACAGTTTTCAATGGACATGGTCTGAAATCATGTTTATGGCAATGTTCAAGTAAAATAAAGTGCAATACTGGTAGGAGAGATTGAGAGACACTATGGACAATTTAGTTGGGATTCAACTGTAAGCATTATTTTTTAAACCGGTTTTCATTAACATAGTCTAAAATCATGTTTAAAGCAATGTTCAGGCTACAGCTAGTGAAGTACTGGTACGAGAGTTTATAAAAGACACTATGAGACAACTTTGTTGTTTTCCAACTGTAACACTAGAATTTTAAACAGTTTTCCAAGAACATTGTCTAAATTCATGTTTTCAGGAGGTATAAACAAGTCAATAAGTAAAACTTTGGAATGATTGATAATAGGAGAAACTATGAGTCTTTTTAAACAGTTTTCAATGGACATGGTCTGAAATCATGTTTATGGCAATGTTCAAGTAAAATAAAGTGCAATACTGGTAGGAGAGATTGAGAGACACTATGGACAATTTAGTTGGGATTCAACTGTAAGCATTATTTTTTAAACCGTTTTTCATTAACATAGTCTAAAATCATGTTTAAAGCAATGTTCAGGCTACAGCTAGTGAAGTACTGGTACAAGAGTTTATAAAAGACACTATGAGACAACTTTGTTGTTATCCAACTGTAACACTAGAATTTTAAACAGTTTTCCAAGAACATTGTCTAAATTCATGTTTTCAGGAGGTATAAACAAGTCAATAAGTAAAACACTGGAATGATTGATAATAGGAGAAACGATGAGTCTTTTTAAACAGTTTTCAATGGACATGGTCTGAAATCATGTTTATGGCAATGTTCAGGCTACAGCTAGTGAAGTACTGGTACGAGAGTTTATAAAAGACACTATGAGACAACAGTTGTTTTCCAACTGTAACACTAGAATTTTAAACAGTTTTCCAAGAACATTGTCTAAATTCATGTTTTCAGGAGGTTTAAACAATTCAATCAGTACAACACTTGAATGATTGATAATAGGAGAAACTATGAGTCTATTTAAACTGTTTTTAATGGACATGGTCTGAAATCATGTTTATGGCAATGTTCAAGTAAAATAAAGTGCAATACTGGTAGGAGAGATTATGAGAGACACTATGGACAACTTAGTTGTGTTTCAACTGTAAGCTTTATTTTTAAACCGTTTTTCATGAACATAGTGTAAAATCAATGTTTAAAGCAATGTTCAGGCTACAGCTAGTGAAGTACTGGTGCTAGAGATTATATAAGACACGAGGTCTAAAATCGATTTTTCAGAAGCTTTTTACAGTTGTCTTGCACAGTTCTAGAAATATTGACAATATTATACACTATGTGGCTTTCTAAACATTTTTCCAAGAACATTAACTAAAATCATGTTAAAGGCAATGTTCAAGTTAAATATTGTGCAATACTGGCAGGAGAGATTATAAGAAACTCTATGGACAACTTAGTTGGGTTTCAACTGTAAGATTTATTTTTCAAACGTTTTTCATGAACATAGTCTAAAATCATGTATAAAGCAATGTTCAGGCTACAGCTAGTGAAGTACTGGTACTAGAGTTTATAACAAACACTATGAGACAACTTAGTTGTATTCCAACTGTAACACTAGAATTGTAAACAGTTTTCCAAGAACATTGTCTAAATTCATGTTTTCAGGAGGTTTTTAAACAGTTTTCAATGGACATGGTCTGAAATCATGTTTATGGCAATGTTCAAGTAAAATAAAGTGCAATACTGGTAGGAGAGATTGAGAGAAACTATGGACAATTTAGTTGGGTTTCAACTGTAAACTTTATTTTTAAACCGTTTTTCATGAACATAGTCTAAAATCGAGTTTTCAGAAGCTTTCTACAGTTGTCTTGCACAGTTCTAGAAATATTGACAATATTATACACTATGTGGCTTTCTAAACATTTTTCCATGAACATTACCTAAAATCATGTTTAAGGCAATGTTCAAGTTAAATATTGTGCAATACTGGCAGGAGAGATTATGATAGACACTATGGACAACTTAGTTGGGTTTCAACTGTAAGCCTGATTTTTAAACACATTTTTCATGAACATAGTGTAAAATCATGTTTAAAGCAATGTTCAGGCTACAGCTAGTGAAGTACTGGTACGAGAGTTTATAAAAGACACTATGAGACAACTTTGTTGTTTTCCAACTGTAACACTAGAATTTTAAACAGTTTTCCAAGAACATTGTCTAAATTCATGTTTTCAGGAGGTATAAACAAGTCAATAAGTAAAACTTTGGAATGATTGATAATAGGAGAAACTATGAGTCTTTTTAAACAGTTTTCAATGGACATGGTCTGAAATCATGTTTATGGCAATGTTCAAGTAAAATAAAGTGCAAAACTGGTAGGAGAGATTGAGAGACACTATGGACAATTTAGTTGGGATTCAACTGTAAGCATTATTTTTTAAACTGGTTTTCATTAACATAGTCTAAAATCATGTTTAAAGCAATGTTCAGGCTACAGCTAGTGAAGTACTGGTACGAGAGTTTATAAAAGACACTATGAGACAACTTTGTTGTTTTCCAACTGTAACACTAGAATTTTAAACAGTTTTCCAAGAACATTGTCTAAATTCATGTTTTCAGGAGGTATAAACAAGTCAATAAGTAAAACTTTGGAATGATTGATAATAGGAGAAACTATGAGTCTTTTTAAACAGTTTTCAATGGACATGGTCTGAAATCATGTTTATGGCAATGTTCAAGTAAAATAAAGTGCAATACTGGTAGGAGAGATTATGAGAGACACTATGGACAACTTAGTTGTGTTTCAACTGTAAGCTTTATTTTTAAACCGTTTTTCATGAACATAGTGTAAAATCAATGTTTAAAGCAATGTTCAGGCTACAGCTAGTGAAGTACTGGTGCTAGAGATTATATAAGACACGAGGTCTAAAATCGATTTTTCAGAAGCTTTTTACAGTTGTCTTGCACAGTTCTAGAAATATTGACAATATTATACACTATGTGGCTTTCTAAACATTTTTCCAAGAACATTAACTAAAATCATGTTAAAGGCAATGTTCAAGTTAAATATTGTGCAATACTGGCAGGAGAGATTATAAGAAACTCTATGGACAACTTAGTTGGGTTTCAACTGTAAGATTTATTTTTCAAACGTTTTTCATGAACATAGTCTAAAATCATGTATAAAGCAATGTTCAGGCTACAGCTAGTGAAGTACTGGTACTAGAGTTTATAACAAACACTATGAGACAACTTAGTTGTATTCCAACTGTAACACTAGAATTGTAAACAGTTTTCCAAGAACATTGTCTAAATTCATGTTTTCAGGAGGTTTTTAAACAGTTTTCAATGGACATGGTCTGAAATCATGTTTATGGCAATGTTCAAGTAAAATAAAGTGCAATACTGGTAGGAGAGATTGAGAGAAACTATGGACAATTTAGTTGGGTTTCAACTGTAAACTTTATTTTTAAACCGTTTTTCATGAACATAGTCTAAAATCGAGTTTTCAGAAGCTTTCTACAGTTGTCTTGCACAGTTCTAGAAATATTGACAATATTATACACTATGTGGCTTTCTAAACATTTTTCCATGAACATTACCTAAAATCATGTTTAAGGCAATGTTCAAGTTAAATATTGTGCAATACTGGCAGGAGAGATTATGATAGACACTATGGACAACTTAGTTGGGTTTCAACTGTAAGCCTGATTTTTAAACACATTTTTCATGAACATAGTGTAAAATCATGTTTAAAGCAATGTTCAGGCTACAGCTAGTGAAGTACTGGTACGAGAGTTTATAAAAGACACTATGAGACAACTTTGTTGTTTTCCAACTGTAACACTAGAATTTTAAACAGTTTTCCAAGAACATTGTCTAAATTCATGTTTTCAGGAGGTATAAACAAGTCAATAAGTAAAACTTTGGAATGATTGATAATAGGAGAAACTATGAGTCTTTTTAAACAGTTTTCAATGGACATGGTCTGAAATCATGTTTATGGCAATGTTCAAGTAAAATAAAGTGCAAAACTGGTAGGAGAGATTGAGAGACACTATGGACAATTTAGTTGGGATTCAACTGTAAGCATTATTTTTTAAACTGGTTTTCATTAACATAGTCTAAAATCATGTTTAAAGCAATGTTCAGGCTACAGCTAGTGAAGTACTGGTACGAGAGTTTATAAAAGACACTATGAGACAACTTTGTTGTTTTCCAACTGTAACACTAGAATTTTAAACAGTTTTCCAAGAACATTGTCTAAATTCATGTTTTCAGGAGGTATAAACAAGTCAATAAGTAAAACTTTGGAATGATTGATAATAGGAGAAACTATGAGTCTTTTTAAACAGTTTTCAATGGACATGGTCTGAAATCATGTTTATGGCAATGTTCAAGTAAAATAAAGTGCAATACTGGTAGGAGAGATTGAGAGACACTATGGACAATTTAGTTGGGATTCAACTGTAAGCATTATTTTTTAAACCGTTTTTCATTAACATAGTCTAAAATCATGTTTAAAGCAATGTTCAGGCTACAGCTAGTGAAGTACTGGTACAAGAGTTTATAAAAGACACTATGAGACAACTTTGTTGTTATCCAACTGTAACACTAGAATTTTAAACAGTTTTCCAAGAACATTGTCTAAATTCATGTTTTCAGGAGGTATAAACAAGTCAATAAGTAAAACACTGGAATGATTGATAATAGGAGAAACGATGAGTCTTTTTAAACAGTTTTCAATGGACATGGTCTGAAATCATGTTTATGGCAATGTTCAGGCTACAGCTAGTGAAGTACTGGTACGAGAGTTTATAAAAGACACTATGAGACAACAGTTGTTTTCCAACTGTAACACTAGAATTTTAAACAGTTTTCCAAGAACATTGTCTAAATTCATGTTTTCAGGAGGTTTAAACAATTCAATCAGTACAACACTTGAATGATTGATAATAGGAGAAACTATGAGTCTATTTAAACTGTTTTTAATGGACATGGTCTGAAATCATGTTTATGGCAATGTTCAAGTAAAATAAAGTGCAATACTGGTAGGAGAGATTATGAGAGACACTATGGACAACTTAGTTGTGTTTCAACTGTAAGCTTTATTTTTAAACCGTTTTTCATGAACATAGTGTAAAATCAATGTTTAAAGCAATGTTCAGGCTACAGCTAGTGAAGTACTGGTACGAGAGTTTATAAAAGACACTATGAGACAACTTTGTTGTTATCCAACTGTAACACTAGAATTTTAAACAGTTTTCCAAGAACATTGTCTAAATTCATGTTTTCAGGAGGTTTAAACAATTCAATCAGTACAACACTTGAATGATTGATAATAGGAGAAACTATGAGTCTTTTTAAACTGTTTTTAATGGACATGGTCTGAAATCATGTTTATGGCAATGTTCAAGTAAAATAAAGTGCAATACTGGTAGGAGAGATTGAGAGACACTATGGACAATTTAGTTGGGTTTCAACTGTAAACTTTATTTTTAAACCGTTTTTCATGAACATAGTCTAAAATCGAGTTTTCAGAAGCTTTCTACAGTTGTCTTGCACAGTTCTAGAAATATTGACAATATTATACACTATGTGGCTTTCTAAACATTTTTCCATGAACATTACCTAAAATCATGTTTAAGGCAATGTTCAAGTTAAATATTGTGCAATACTGGCAGGAGAGATTATGATAGACACTATGGACAACTTAGTTGGGTTTCAACTGTAAGCCTGATTTTTAAACACATTTTTCATGAACATAGTGTAAAATCATGTTTAAAGCAATGTTCAGGCTACAGCTAGTGAAGTACTGGTACGAGAGTTTATAAAAGACAATATGAGACAACTTTGTTGTTTTCCAACTGTAACACTAGAATTTTAAACAGTTTTCCAAGAACATTGTCTAAATTCATGTTTTCAGGAGGTATAAACAAGTCAATAAGTAAAACTTTGGAATGATTGATAATAGGAGAAACTATGAGTCTTTTTAAACAGTTTTCAATGGACATGGTCTGAAATCATGTTTATGGCAATGTTCAAGTAAAATAAAGTGCAATACTGGTAGGAGAGATTGAGAGACACTATGGACAATTTAGTTGGGATTCAACTGTAAGCATTATTTTTTAAACCGGTTTTCATTAACATAGTCTAAAATCATGTTTAAAGCAATGTTCAGGCTACAGCTAGTGAAGTACTGGTACGAGAGTTTATAAAAGACACTATGAGACAACTTTGTTGTTATCCAACTGTAACACTAGAATTTTAAACAGTTTTCCAAGAACATTGTCTAAATTCATGTTTTCAGGAGGTATAAACAAGTCAATAATTAAAACACTGGAATGATTGATAAAAGGAGAAACGATGAGTCTTTTTAAACAGTTTTCAATGGACATGGTCTGAAATCATGTTTATGGCAATGTTCAGGCTACAGCTAGTGAAGTACTGGGACGAGAGTTTATAAAAGACACTATGAGACAACAGTTGTTTTCCAACTGTAACACTAGAATTTTAAACAGTTTTCCAAGAACATTGTCTAAATTCATGTTTTCAGGAGGTTTAAACAATTCAATCAGTACAACACTTGAATGATTGATAATAGGAGAAACTATGAGTCTATTTAAACTGTTTTTAATGGACATGGTCTGAAATCATGTTTATGGCAATGTTCAAGTAAAATAAAGTGCAATACTGGTAGGAGAGATTATGAGAGACACTATGGACAACTTAGTTGGGTTTCAACTGTAAGCCTGATTTTTAAACACATTTTTCATGAACATAGTGTAAAATCATGTTTAAAGCAATGTTCAGGCTACAGCTAGTGAAGTACTGGTACGAGAGTTTATAAAAGACAATATGAGACAACTTTGTTGTTTTCCAACTGTAACACTAGAATTTTAAACAGTTTTCCAAGAACATTGTCTAAATTCATGTTTTCAGGAGGTATAAACAAGTCAATAAGTAAAACTTTGGAATGATTGATAATAGGAGAAACTATGAGTCTTTTTAAACAGTTTTCAATGGACATGGTCTGAAATCATGTTTATGGCAATGTTCAAGTAAAATAAAGTGCAATACTGGTAGGAGAGATTGAGAGACACTATGGACAATTTAGTTGGGATTCAACTGTAAGCATTATTTTTTAAACCGGTTTTCATTAACATAGTCTAAAATCATGTTTAAAGCAATGTTCAGGCTACAGCTAGTGAAGTACTGGTACAAGAGTTTATAAAAGACACTATGAGACAACTTTGTTGTTATCCAACTGTAACACTAGAATTTTAAACAGTTTTCCAAGAACATTGTCTAAATTCATGTTTTCAGGAGGTATAAACAAGTCAATAAGTAAAACACTGGAATGATTGATAATAGGAGAAACGATGAGTCTTTTTAAACAGTTTTCAATGGACATGGTCTGAAATCATGTTTATGGCAATGTTCAGGCTACAGCTAGTGAAGTACTGGTACGAGAGTTTATAAAAGACACTATGAGACAACAGTTGTTTTCCAACTGTAACACTAGAATTTTAAACAGTTTTCCAAGAACATTGTCTAAATTCATGTTTTTCAGGAGGTTTAAACAATTCAATCAGTACAACACTTGAATGATTGATAATAGGAGAAACTATGAGTCTATTTAAACTGTTTTTAATGGACATGGTCTGAAATCATGTTTATGGCAATGTTCAAGTAAAATAAAGTGCAATACTGGTAGGAGAGATTATGAGAGACACTATGGACAACTTAGTTGTGTTTCAACTGTAAGCTTTATTTTTAAACCGTTTTTCATGAACATAGTGTAAAATCAATGTTTAAAGCAATGTTCAGGCTACAGCTAGTGAAGTACTGGTGCTAGAGATTATATAAGACACGAGGTCTAAAATCGATTTTTCAGAAGCTTTTTACAGTTGTCTTGCACAGTTCTAGAAATATTGACAATATTATACACTATGTGGCTTTCTAAACATTTTTCCAAGAACATTAACTAAAATCATGTTAAAGGCAATGTTCAAGTTAAATATTGTGCAATACTGGCAGGAGAGATTATAAGAAACTCTATGGACAACTTAGTTGGGTTTCAACTGTAAGATTTATTTTTCAAACGTTTTTCATGAACATAGTCTAAAATCATGTATAAAGCAATGTTCAGGCTACAGCTAGTGAAGTACTGGTACTAGAGTTTATAACAAACACTATGAGACAACTTAGTTGTATTCCAACTGTAACACTAGAATTGTAAACAGTTTTCCAAGAACATTGTCTAAATTCATGTTTTCAGGAGGTTTTTAAACAGTTTTCAATGGACATGGTCTGAAATCATGTTTATGGCAATGTTCAAGTAAAATAAAGTGCAATACTGGTAGGAGAAATTGAGAGACACTATGGACAATTTAGTTGGGTTTCAACTGTAAACTTTATTTTTAAACCGTTTTTCATGAACATAGTCTAAAATCGAGTTTTCAGAAGCTTTCTACAGTTGTCTTGCACAGTTCTAGAAATATTGACAATATTATACACTATGTGGCTTTCTAAACATTTTTCCATGAACATTACCTAAAATCATGTTTAAGGCAATGTTCAAGTTAAATATTGTGCAATACTGGCAGGAGAGATTATGATAGACACTATGGACAACTTAGTTGGGTTTCAACTGTAAGCCTGATTTTTAAACACATTTTTCATGAACATAGTGTAAAATCATGTTTAAAGCAATGTTCAGGCTACAGCTAGTGAAGTACTGGTACGAGAGTTTATAAAAGACACTATGAGACAACTTTGTTGTTATCCAACTGTAACACTAGAATTTTAAACAGTTTTCCAAGAACATTGTCTAAATTCATGTTTTCAGGAGGTATAAACAAGTCAATAATTAAAACACTGGAATGATTGATAAAAGGAGAAACGATGAGTCTTTTTAAACAGTTTTCAATGGACATGGTCTGAAATCATGTTTATGGCAATGTTCAGGCTACAGCTAGTGAAGTACTGGGACGAGAGTTTATAAAAGACACTATGAGACAACAGTTGTTTTCCAACTGTAACACTAGAATTTTAAACAGTTTTCCAAGAACATTGTCTAAATTCATGTTTTCAGGAGGTTTAAACAATTCAATCAGTACAACACTTGAATGATTGATAATAGGAGAAACTATGAGTCTATTTAAACTGTTTTTAATGGACATGGTCTGAAATCATGTTTATGGCAATGTTCAAGTAAAATAAAGTGCAATACTGGTAGGAGAGATTATGAGAGACACTATGGACAACTTAGTTGGGTTTCAACTGTAAGCCTGATTTTTAAACACATTTTTCATGAACATAGTGTAAAATCATGTTTAAAGCAATGTTCAGGCTACAGCTAGTGAAGTACTGGTACGAGAGTTTATAAAAGACAATATGAGACAACTTTGTTGTTTTCCAACTGTAACACTAGAATTTTAAACAGTTTTCCAAGAACATTGTCTAAATTCATGTTTTCAGGAGGTATAAACAAGTCAATAAGTAAAACTTTGGAATGATTGATAATAGGAGAAACTATGAGTCTTTTTAAACAGTTTTCAATGGACATGGTCTGAAATCATGTTTATGGCAATGTTCAAGTAAAATAAAGTGCAATACTGGTAGGAGAGATTGAGAGACACTATGGACAATTTAGTTGGGATTCAACTGTAAGCATTATTTTTTAAACCGGTTTTCATTAACATAGTCTAAAATCATGTTTAAAGCAATGTTCAGGCTACAGCTAGTGAAGTACTGGTACAAGAGTTTATAAAAGACACTATGAGACAACTTTGTTGTTATCCAACTGTAACACTAGAATTTTAAACAGTTTTCCAAGAACATTGTCTAAATTCATGTTTTCAGGAGGTATAAACAAGTCAATAAGTAAAACACTGGAATGATTGATAATAGGAGAAACGATGAGTCTTTTTAAACAGTTTTCAATGGACATGGTCTGAAATCATGTTTATGGCAATGTTCAGGCTACAGCTAGTGAAGTACTGGTACGAGAGTTTATAAAAGACACTATGAGACAACAGTTGTTTTCCAACTGTAACACTAGAATTTTAAACAGTTTTCCAAGAACATTGTCTAAATTCATGTTTTTCAGGAGGTTTAAACAATTCAATCAGTACAACACTTGAATGATTGATAATAGGAGAAACTATGAGTCTATTTAAACTGTTTTTAATGGACATGGTCTGAAATCATGTTTATGGCAATGTTCAAGTAAAATAAAGTGCAATACTGGTAGGAGAGATTATGAGAGACACTATGGACAACTTAGTTGTGTTTCAACTGTAAGCTTTATTTTTAAACCGTTTTTCATGAACATAGTGTAAAATCAATGTTTAAAGCAATGTTCAGGCTACAGCTAGTGAAGTACTGGTGCTAGAGATTATATAAGACACGAGGTCTAAAATCGATTTTTCAGAAGCTTTTTACAGTTGTCTTGCACAGTTCTAGAAATATTGACAATATTATACACTATGTGGCTTTCTAAACATTTTTCCAAGAACATTAACTAAAATCATGTTAAAGGCAATGTTCAAGTTAAATATTGTGCAATACTGGCAGGAGAGATTATAAGAAACTCTATGGACAACTTAGTTGGGTTTCAACTGTAAGATTTATTTTTCAAACGTTTTTCATGAACATAGTCTAAAATCATGTATAAAGCAATGTTCAGGCTACAGCTAGTGAAGTACTGGTACTAGAGTTTATAACAAACACTATGAGACAACTTAGTTGTATTCCAACTGTAACACTAGAATTGTAAACAGTTTTCCAAGAACATTGTCTAAATTCATGTTTTCAGGAGGTTTTTAAACAGTTTTCAATGGACATGGTCTGAAATCATGTTTATGGCAATGTTCAAGTAAAATAAAGTGCAATACTGGTAGGAGAAATTGAGAGACACTATGGACAATTTAGTTGGGTTTCAACTGTAAACTTTATTTTTAAACCGTTTTTCATGAACATAGTCTAAAATCGAGTTTTCAGAAGCTTTCTACAGTTGTCTTGCACAGTTCTAGAAATATTGACAATATTATACACTATGTGGCTTTCTAAACATTTTTCCATGAACATTACCTAAAATCATGTTTAAGGCAATGTTCAAGTTAAATATTGTGCAATACTGGCAGGAGAGATTATGATAGACACTATGGACAACTTAGTTGGGTTTCAACTGTAAGCCTGATTTTTAAACACATTTTTCATGAACATAGTGTAAAATCATGTTTAAAGCAATGTTCAGGCTACAGCTAGTGAAGTACTGGTACGAGAGTTTATAAAAGACACTATGAGACAACTTTGTTGTTTTCCAACTGTAACACTAGAATTTTAAACAGTTTTCCAAGAACATTGTCTAAATTCATGTTTTCAGGAGGTATAAACAAGTCAATAAGTAAAACTTTGGAATGATTGATAATAGGAGAAACTATGAGTCTTTTTAAACAGTTTTCAATGGACATGGTCTGAAATCATGTTTATGGCAATGTTCAAGTAAAATAAAGTGCAAAACTGGTAGGAGAGATTGAGAGACACTATGGACAATTTAGTTGGGATTCAACTGTAAGCATTATTTTTTAAACCGGTTTTCATTAACATAGTCTAAAATCATGTTTAAAGCAATGTTCAGGCTACAGCTAGTGAAGTACTGGTACGAGAGTTTATAAAAGACACTATGAGACAACTTTGTTGTTTTCCAACTGTAACACTAGAATTTTAAACAGTTTTCCAAGAACATTGTCTAAATTCATGTTTTCAGGAGGTATAAACAAGTCAATAAGTAAAACTTTGGAATGATTGATAATAGGAGAAACTATGAGTCTTTTTAAACAGTTTTCAATGGACATGGTCTGAAATCATGTTTATGGCAATGTTCAAGTAAAATAAAGTGCAATACTGGTAGGAGAGATTGAGAGACACTATGGACAATTTAGTTGGGATTCAACTGTAAGCATTATTTTTTAAACCGTTTTTCATTAACATAGTCTAAAATCATGTTTAAAGCAATGTTCAGGCTACAGCTAGTGAAGTACTGGTACAAGAGTTTATAAAAGACACTATGAGACAACTTTGTTGTTATCCAACTGTAACACTAGAATTTTAAACAGTTTTCCAAGAACATTGTCTAAATTCATGTTTTCAGGAGGTATAAACAAGTCAATAAGTAAAACACTGGAATGATTGATAATAGGAGAAACGATGAGTCTTTTTAAACAGTTTTCAATGGACATGGTCTGAAATCATGTTTATGGCAATGTTCAGGCTACAGCTAGTGAAGTACTGGTACGAGAGTTTATAAAAGACACTATGAGACAACAGTTGTTTTCCAACTGTAACACTAGAATTTTAAACAGTTTTCCAAGAACATTGTCTAAATTCATGTTTTCAGGAGGTTTAAACAATTCAATCAGTACAACACTTGAATGATTGATAATAGGAGAAACTATGAGTCTATTTAAACTGTTTTTAATGGACATGGTCTGAAATCATGTTTATGGCAATGTTCAAGTAAAATAAAGTGCAATACTGGTAGGAGAGATTATGAGAGACACTATGGACAACTTAGTTGTGTTTCAACTGTAAGCTTTATTTTTAAACCGTTTTTCATGAACATAGTGTAAAATCAATGTTTAAAGCAATGTTCAGGCTACAGCTAGTGAAGTACTGGTGCTAGAGATTATATAAGACACGAGGTCTAAAATCGATTTTTCAGAAGCTTTTTACAGTTGTCTTGCACAGTTCTAGAAATATTGACAATATTATACACTATGTGGCTTTCTAAACATTTTTCCAAGAACATTAACTAAAATCATGTTAAAGGCAATGTTCAAGTTAAATATTGTGCAATACTGGCAGGAGAGATTATAAGAAACTCTATGGACAACTTAGTTGGGTTTCAACTGTAAGATTTATTTTTCAAACGTTTTTCATGAACATAGTCTAAAATCATGTATAAAGCAATGTTCAGGCTACAGCTAGTGAAGTACTGGTACTAGAGTTTATAACAAACACTATGAGACAACTTAGTTGTATTCCAACTGTAACACTAGAATTGTAAACAGTTTTCCAAGAACATTGTCTAAATTCATGTTTTCAGGAGGTTTTTAAACAGTTTTCAATGGACATGGTCTGAAATCATGTTTATGGCAATGTTCAAGTAAAATAAAGTGCAATACTGGTAGGAGAGATTGAGAGACACTATGGACAATTTAGTTGGGATTCAACTGTAAGCATTATTTTTTAAACCGTTTTTCATTAACATAGTCTAAAATCATGTTTAAAGCAATGTTCAGGCTACAGCTAGTGAAGTACTGGTACGAGAGTTTATAAAAGACACTATGAGACAACTTTGTTGTTATCCAACTGTAACACTAGAATTTTAAACAGTTTTCCAAGAACATTGTCTAAATTCATGTTTTCAGGAGGTTTAAACAATTCAATCAGTACAACACTTGAATGATTGATAATAGGAGAAACTATGAGTCTTTTTAAACTGTTTTTAATGGACATGGTCTGAAATCATGTTTATGGCAATGTTCAAGTAAAATAAAGTGCAATACTGGTAGGAGAGATTGAGAGACACTATGGACAATTTAGTTGGGTTTCAACTGTAAACTTTATTTTTAAACCGTTTTTCATGAACATAGTCTAAAATCGAGTTTTCAGAAGCTTTCTACAGTTGTCTTGCACAGTTCTAGAAATATTGACAATATTATACACTATGTGGCTTTCTAAACATTTTTCCATGAACATTACCTAAAATCATGTTTAAGGCAATGTTCAAGTTAAATATTGTGCAATACTGGCAGGAGAGATTATGATAGACACTATGGACAACTTAGTTGGGTTTCAACTGTAAGCCTGATTTTTAAACACATTTTTCATGAACATAGTGTAAAATCATGTTTAAAGCAATGTTCAGGCTACAGCTAGTGAAGTACTGGTACGAGAGTTTATAAAAGACAATATGAGACAACTTTGTTGTTTTCCAACTGTAACACTAGAATTTTAAACAGTTTTCCAAGAACATTGTCTAAATTCATGTTTTCAGGAGGTATAAACAAGTCAATAAGTAAAACTTTGGAATGATTGATAATAGGAGAAACTATGAGTCTTTTTAAACAGTTTTCAATGGACATGGTCTGAAATCATGTTTATGGCAATGTTCAAGTAAAATAAAGTGCAATACTGGTAGGAGAGATTGAGAGACACTATGGACAATTTAGTTGGGATTCAACTGTAAGCATTATTTTTTAAACCGGTTTTCATTAACATAGTCTAAAATCATGTTTAAAGCAATGTTCAGGCTACAGCTAGTGAAGTACTGGTACGAGAGTTTATAAAAGACACTATGAGACAACTTTGTTGTTATCCAACTGTAACACTAGAATTTTAAACAGTTTTCCAAGAACATTGTCTAAATTCATGTTTTCAGGAGGTATAAACAAGTCAATAATTAAAACACTGGAATGATTGATAAAAGGAGAAACGATGAGTCTTTTTAAACAGTTTTCAATGGACATGGTCTGAAATCATGTTTATGGCAATGTTCAGGCTACAGCTAGTGAAGTACTGGGACGAGAGTTTATAAAAGACACTATGAGACAACAGTTGTTTTCCAACTGTAACACTAGAATTTTAAACAGTTTTCCAAGAACATTGTCTAAATTCATGTTTTCAGGAGGTTTAAACAATTCAATCAGTACAACACTTGAATGATTGATAATAGGAGAAACTATGAGTCTATTTAAACTGTTTTTAATGGACATGGTCTGAAATCATGTTTATGGCAATGTTCAAGTAAAATAAAGTGCAATACTGGTAGGAGAGATTATGAGAGACACTATGGACAACTTAGTTGGGTTTCAACTGTAAGCCTGATTTTTAAACACATTTTTCATGAACATAGTGTAAAATCATGTTTAAAGCAATGTTCAGGCTACAGCTAGTGAAGTACTGGTACGAGAGTTTATAAAAGACAATATGAGACAACTTTGTTGTTTTCCAACTGTAACACTAGAATTTTAAACAGTTTTCCAAGAACATTGTCTAAATTCATGTTTTCAGGAGGTATAAACAAGTCAATAAGTAAAACTTTGGAATGATTGATAATAGGAGAAACTATGAGTCTTTTTAAACAGTTTTCAATGGACATGGTCTGAAATCATGTTTATGGCAATGTTCAAGTAAAATAAAGTGCAATACTGGTAGGAGAGATTGAGAGACACTATGGACAATTTAGTTGGGATTCAACTGTAAGCATTATTTTTTAAACCGGTTTTCATTAACATAGTCTAAAATCATGTTTAAAGCAATGTTCAGGCTACAGCTAGTGAAGTACTGGTACAAGAGTTTATAAAAGACACTATGAGACAACTTTGTTGTTATCCAACTGTAACACTAGAATTTTAAACAGTTTTCCAAGAACATTGTCTAAATTCATGTTTTCAGGAGGTATAAACAAGTCAATAAGTAAAACACTGGAATGATTGATAATAGGAGAAACGATGAGTCTTTTTAAACAGTTTTCAATGGACATGGTCTGAAATCATGTTTATGGCAATGTTCAGGCTACAGCTAGTGAAGTACTGGTACGAGAGTTTATAAAAGACACTATGAGACAACAGTTGTTTTCCAACTGTAACACTAGAATTTTAAACAGTTTTCCAAGAACATTGTCTAAATTCATGTTTTTCAGGAGGTTTAAACAATTCAATCAGTACAACACTTGAATGATTGATAATAGGAGAAACTATGAGTCTATTTAAACTGTTTTTAATGGACATGGTCTGAAATCATGTTTATGGCAATGTTCAAGTAAAATAAAGTGCAATACTGGTAGGAGAGATTATGAGAGACACTATGGACAACTTAGTTGTGTTTCAACTGTAAGCTTTATTTTTAAACCGTTTTTCATGAACATAGTGTAAAATCAATGTTTAAAGCAATGTTCAGGCTACAGCTAGTGAAGTACTGGTGCTAGAGATTATATAAGACACGAGGTCTAAAATCGATTTTTCAGAAGCTTTTTACAGTTGTCTTGCACAGTTCTAGAAATATTGACAATATTATACACTATGTGGCTTTCTAAACATTTTTCCAAGAACATTAACTAAAATCATGTTAAAGGCAATGTTCAAGTTAAATATTGTGCAATACTGGCAGGAGAGATTATAAGAAACTCTATGGACAACTTAGTTGGGTTTCAACTGTAAGATTTATTTTTCAAACGTTTTTCATGAACATAGTCTAAAATCATGTATAAAGCAATGTTCAGGCTACAGCTAGTGAAGTACTGGTACTAGAGTTTATAACAAACACTATGAGACAACTTAGTTGTATTCCAACTGTAACACTAGAATTGTAAACAGTTTTCCAAGAACATTGTCTAAATTCATGTTTTCAGGAGGTTTTTAAACAGTTTTCAATGGACATGGTCTGAAATCATGTTTATGGCAATGTTCAAGTAAAATAAAGTGCAATACTGGTAGGAGAAATTGAGAGACACTATGGACAATTTAGTTGGGTTTCAACTGTAAACTTTATTTTTAAACCGTTTTTCATGAACATAGTCTAAAATCGAGTTTTCAGAAGCTTTCTACAGTTGTCTTGCACAGTTCTAGAAATATTGACAATATTATACACTATGTGGCTTTCTAAACATTTTTCCATGAACATTACCTAAAATCATGTTTAAGGCAATGTTCAAGTTAAATATTGTGCAATACTGGCAGGAGAGATTATGATAGACACTATGGACAACTTAGTTGGGTTTCAACTGTAAGCCTGATTTTTAAACACATTTTTCATGAACATAGTGTAAAATCATGTTTAAAGCAATGTTCAGGCTACAGCTAGTGAAGTACTGGTACGAGAGTTTATAAAAGACACTATGAGACAACTTTGTTGTTATCCAACTGTAACACTAGAATTTTAAACAGTTTTCCAAGAACATTGTCTAAATTCATGTTTTCAGGAGGTATAAACAAGTCAATAATTAAAACACTGGAATGATTGATAAAAGGAGAAACGATGAGTCTTTTTAAACAGTTTTCAATGGACATGGTCTGAAATCATGTTTATGGCAATGTTCAGGCTACAGCTAGTGAAGTACTGGGACGAGAGTTTATAAAAGACACTATGAGACAACAGTTGTTTTCCAACTGTAACACTAGAATTTTAAACAGTTTTCCAAGAACATTGTCTAAATTCATGTTTTCAGGAGGTTTAAACAATTCAATCAGTACAACACTTGAATGATTGATAATAGGAGAAACTATGAGTCTATTTAAACTGTTTTTAATGGACATGGTCTGAAATCATGTTTATGGCAATGTTCAAGTAAAATAAAGTGCAATACTGGTAGGAGAGATTATGAGAGACACTATGGACAACTTAGTTGGGTTTCAACTGTAAGCCTGATTTTTAAACACATTTTTCATGAACATAGTGTAAAATCATGTTTAAAGCAATGTTCAGGCTACAGCTAGTGAAGTACTGGTACGAGAGTTTATAAAAGACAATATGAGACAACTTTGTTGTTTTCCAACTGTAACACTAGAATTTTAAACAGTTTTCCAAGAACATTGTCTAAATTCATGTTTTCAGGAGGTATAAACAAGTCAATAAGTAAAACTTTGGAATGATTGATAATAGGAGAAACTATGAGTCTTTTTAAACAGTTTTCAATGGACATGGTCTGAAATCATGTTTATGGCAATGTTCAAGTAAAATAAAGTGCAATACTGGTAGGAGAGATTGAGAGACACTATGGACAATTTAGTTGGGATTCAACTGTAAGCATTATTTTTTAAACCGGTTTTCATTAACATAGTCTAAAATCATGTTTAAAGCAATGTTCAGGCTACAGCTAGTGAAGTACTGGTACAAGAGTTTATAAAAGACACTATGAGACAACTTTGTTGTTATCCAACTGTAACACTAGAATTTTAAACAGTTTTCCAAGAACATTGTCTAAATTCATGTTTTCAGGAGGTATAAACAAGTCAATAAGTAAAACACTGGAATGATTGATAATAGGAGAAACGATGAGTCTTTTTAAACAGTTTTCAATGGACATGGTCTGAAATCATGTTTATGGCAATGTTCAGGCTACAGCTAGTGAAGTACTGGTACGAGAGTTTATAAAAGACACTATGAGACAACAGTTGTTTTCCAACTGTAACACTAGAATTTTAAACAGTTTTCCAAGAACATTGTCTAAATTCATGTTTTCAGGAGGTTTAAACAATTCAATCAGTACAACACTTGAATGATTGATAATAGGAGAAACTATGAGTCTATTTAAACTGTTTTTAATGGACATGGTCTGAAATCATGTTTATGGCAATGTTCAGGCTACAGCTAGTGAAGTACTGGTACGAGAGTTTATAAAAGACACTATGAGACAACAGTTGTTTTCCAACTGTAACACTAGAATTTTAAACAGTTTTCCAAGAACATTGTCTAAATTCATGTTTTCAGGAGGTTTAAACAATTCAATCAGTACAACACTTGAATGATTGATAATAGGAGAAACTATGAGTCTATTTAAACTGTTTTTAATGGACATGGTCTGAAATCATATTTATGGCAATGTTCAAGTAAAATAAAGTGCAATACTGGTAGGAGAGATTGAGAGACACTATGGACAATTTAGTTGGGATTCAACTGTAAGCATTATTTTTTAAACCGGTTTTCATTAACATAGTCTAAAATCATGTTTAAAGCAATGTTCAGGCTACAGCTAGTGAAGTACTGGTACGAGAGTTTATAAAAGACACTATGAGACAACTTTGTTGTTTTCCAACTGTAACACTAGAATTTTAAACAGTTTTCCAAGAACATTGTCTAAATTCATGTTTTCAGGAGGTATAAACAAGTCAATAAGTAAAACTTTGGAATGATTGATAATAGGAGAAACTATGAGTCTTTTTAAACAGTTTTCAATGGACATGGTCTGAAATCATGTTTATGGCAATGTTCAAGTAAAATAAAGTGCAATACTGGTAGGAGAGATTGAGAGACACTATGGACAATTTAGTTGGGATTCAACTGTAAGCATTATTTTTTAAACCGTTTTTCATTAACATAGTCTAAAATCATGTTTAAAGCAATGTTCAGGCTACAGCTAGTGAAGTACTGGTACAAGAGTTTATAAAAGACACTATGAGACAACTTTGTTGTTATCCAACTGTAACACTAGAATTTTAAACAGTTTTCCAAGAACATTGTCTAAATTCATGTTTTCAGGAGGTTTAAACAATTCAATCAGTACAACACTTGAATGATTGATAATAGGAGAAACTATGAGTCTATTTAAACTGTTTTTAATGGACATGGTCTGAAATCATGTTTATGGCAATGTTCAGGCTACAGCTAGTGAAGTACTGGTACGAGAGTTTATAAAAGACACTATGAGACAACAGTTGTTTTCCAACTGTAACACTAGAATTTTAAACAGTTTTCCAAGAACATTGTCTAAATTCATGTTTTCAGGAGGTTTAAACAATTCAATCAGTACAACACTTGAATGATTGATAATAGGAGAAACTATGAGTCTATTTAAACTGTTTTTAATGGACATGGTCTGAAATCATGTTTATGGCAATGTTCAAGTAAAATAAAGTGCAATACTGGTAGGAGAGATTATGAGAGACACTATGGACAACTTAGTTGTGTTTCAACTGTAAGCTTTATTTTTAAACCGTTTTTCATGAACATAGTGTAAAATCAATGTTTAAAGCAATGTTCAGGCTACAGCTAGTGAAGTACTGGTGCTAGAGATTATATAAGACACGAGGTCTAAAATCGATTTTTCAGAAGCTTTTTACAGTTGTCTTGCACAGTTCTAGAAATATTGACAATATTATACACTATGTGGCTTTCTAAACATTTTTCCAAGAACATTAACTAAAATCATGTTAAAGGCAATGTTCAAGTTAAATATTGTGCAATACTGGCAGGAGAGATTATAAGAAACTCTATGGACAACTTAGTTGGGTTTCAACTGTAAGATTTATTTTTCAAACGTTTTTCATGAACATAGTCTAAAATCATGTATAAAGCAATGTTCAGGCTACAGCTAGTGAAGTACTGGTACTAGAGTTTATAACAAACACTATGAGACAACTTAGTTGTATTCCAACTGTAACACTAGAATTGTAAACAGTTTTCCAAGAACATTGTCTAAATTCATGTTTTCAGGAGGTTTTTAAACAGTTTTCAATGGACATGGTCTGAAATCATGTTTATGGCAATGTTCAAGTAAAATAAAGTGCAATACTGGTAGGAGAGATTGAGAGACACTATGGACAATTTAGTTGGGTTTCAACTGTAAACTTTATTTTTAAACCGTTTTTCATGAACATAGTCTAAAATCGAGTTTTCAGAAGCTTTCTACAGTTGTCTTGCACAGTTCTAGAAATATTGACAATATTATACACTATGTGGCTTTCTAAACATTTTTCCATGAACATTACCTAAAATCATGTTTAAGGCAATGTTCAAGTTAAATATTTTGCAATACTGGCAGGAGAGATTATGATAGACACTATGGACAACTTAGTTGGGTTTCAACTGTAAGCCTGATTTTTAAACACATTTTTCATGAACATAGTGTAAAATCATGTTTAAAGCAATGTTCAGGCTACAGCTAGTGAAGTACTGGTACGAGAGTTTATAAAAGACACTATGAGACAACTTTGTTGTTTTCCAACTGTAACACTAGAATTTTAAACAGTTTTCCAAGAACATTGTCTAAATTCATGTTTTCAGGAGGTATAAACAAGTCAATAAGTAAAACTTTGGAATGATTGATAATAGGAGAAACTATGAGTCTTTTTAAACAGTTTTCAATGGACATGGTCTGAAATCATGTTTATGGCAATGTTCAAGTAAAATAAAGTGCAATACTGGTAGGAGAGATTGAGAGACACTATGGACAATTTAGTTGGGATTCAACTGTAAGCATTATTTTTTAAACCGGTTTTCATTAACATAGTCTAAAATCATGTTTAAAGCAATGTTCAGGCTACAGCTAGTGAAGTACTGGTACGAGAGTTTATAAAAGACACTATGAGACAACTTTGTTGTTTTCCAACTGTAACACTAGAATTTTAAACAGTTTTCCAAGAACATTGTCTAAATTCATGTTTTCAGGAGGTATAAACAAGTCAATAAGTAAAACTTTGGAATGATTGATAATAGGAGAAACTATGAGTCTTTTTAAACAGTTTTCAATGGACATGGTCTGAAATCATGTTTATGGCAATGTTCAAGTAAAATAAAGTGCAATACTGGTAGGAGAGATTGAGAGACACTATGGACAATTTAGTTGGGATTCAACTGTAAGCATTATTTTTTAAACCGGTTTTCATTAACATAGTCTAAAATCATGTTTAAAGCAATGTTCAGGCTACAGCTAGTGAAGTACTGGTACGAGAGTTTATAAAAGACACTATGAGACAACTTTGTTGTTTTCCAACTGTAACACTAGAATTTTAAACAGTTTTCCAAGAACATTGTCTAAATTCATGTTTTCAGGAGGTATAAACAAGTCAATAAGTAAAACTTTGGAATGATTGATAATAGGAGAAACTATGAGTCTTTTTAAACAGTTTTCAATGGACATGGTCTGAAATCATGTTTATGGCAATGTTCAAGTAAAATAAAGTGCAATACTGGTAGGAGAGATTGAGAGACACTATGGACAATTTAGTTGGGATTCAACTGTAAGCATTATTTTTTAAACCGTTTTTCATTAACATAGTCTAAAATCATGTTTAAAGCAATGTTCAGGCTACAGCTAGTGAAGTACTGGTACAAGAGTTTATAAAAGACACTATGAGACAACTTTGTTGTTATCCAACTGTAACACTAGAATTTTAAACAGTTTTCCAAGAACATTGTCTAAATTCATGTTTTCAGGAGGTATAAACAAGTCAATAAGTAAAACACTGGAATGATTGATAATAGGAGAAACGATGAGTCTTTTTAAACAGTTTTCAATGGACATGGTCTGAAATCATGTTTATGGCAATGTTCAGGCTACAGCTAGTGAAGTACTGGTACGAGAGTTTATAAAAGACACTATGAGAGAACAGTTGTTTTCCAACTGTAACACTAGAATTTTAAACAGTTTTCCAAGAACATTGTCTAAATTCATGTTTTCAGGAGGTTTAAACAATTCAATCAGTACAACACTTGAATGATTGATAATAGGAGAAACTATGAGTCTATTTAAACTGTTTTTAATGGACATGGTCTGAAATCATGTTTATGGCAATGTTCAAGTAAAATAAAGTGCAATACTGGTAGGAGAGATTATGAGAGACACTATGGACAACTTAGTTGTGTTTCAACTGTAAGCTTTATTTTTAAACCGTTTTTCATGAACATAGTGTAAAATCAATGTTTAAAGCAATGTTCAGGCTACAGCTAGTGAAGTACTGGTGCTAGAGATTATATAAGACACGAGGTCTAAAATCGATTTTTCAGAAGCTTTTTACAGTTGTCTTGCACAGTTCTAGAAATATTGACAATATTATACACTATGTGGCTTTCTAAACATTTTTCCAAGAACATTAACTAAAATCATGTTAAAGGCAATGTTCAAGTTAAATATTGTGCAATACTGGCAGGAGAGATTATAAGAAACTCTATGGACAACTTAGTTGGGTTTCAACTGTAAGATTTATTTTTCAAACGTTTTTCATGAACATAGTCTAAAATCATGTATAAAGCAATGTTCAGGCTACAGCTAGTGAAGTACTGGTACTAGAGTTTATAACAAACACTATGAGACAACTTAGTTGTATTCCAACTGTAACACTAGAATTGTAAACAGTTTTCCAAGAACATTGTCTAAATTCATGTTTTCAGGAGGTTTTTAAACAGTTTTCAATGGACATGGTCTGAAATCATGTTTATGGCAATGTTCAAGTAAAATAAAGTGCAATACTGGTAGGAGAGATTGAGAGACACTATGGACAATTTAGTTGGGATTCAACTGTAAGCATTATTTTTTAAACCGGTTTTCATTAACATAGTCTAAAATCATGTTTAAAGCAATGTTCAGGCTACAGCTAGTGAAGTACTGGTACAAGAGTTTATAAAAGACACTATGAGACAACTTTGTTGTTATCCAACTGTAACACTAGAATTTTAAACAGTTTTCCAAGAACATTGTCTAAATTCATGTTTTCAGGAGGTATAAACAAGTCAATAAGTAAAACACTGGAATGATTGATAATAGGAGAAACTATGAGTCTTTTTAAACAGTTTTCAATGGACATGGTCTGAAATCATGTTTATGGCAATGTTCAGGCTACAGCTAGTGAAGTACTGGTACGAGAGTTTATAAAAGACACTATGAGACAACAGTTGTTTTCCAACTGTAACACTAGAATTTTAAACAGTTTTCCAAGAACATTGTCTAAATTCATGTTTTCAGGAGGTTTAAACAATTCAATCAGTACAACACTTGAATGATTGATAATAGGAGAAACTATGAGTCTATTTAAACTGTTTTTAATGGACATGGTCTGAAATCATGTTTATGGCAATGTTCAGGCTACAGCTAGTGAAGTACTGGTACGAGAGTTTATAAAAGACACTATGAGACAACAGTTGTTTTCCAACTGTAACACTAGAATTTTAAACAGTTTTCCAAGAACATTGTCTAAATTCATGTTTTCAGGAGGTTTAAACAATTCAATCAGTACAACACTTGAATGATTGATAATAGGAGAAACTATGAGTCTATTTAAACTGTTTTTAATGGACATGGTCTGAAATCATATTTATGGCAATGTTCAAGTAAAATAAAGTGCAATACTGGTAGGAGAGATTGAGAGACACTATGGACAATTTAGTTGGGATTCAACTGTAAGCATTATTTTTTAAACCGGTTTTCATTAACATAGTCTAAAATCATGTTTAAAGCAATGTTCAGGCTACAGCTAGTGAAGTACTGGTACGAGAGTTTATAAAAGACACTATGAGACAACTTTGTTGTTTTCCAACTGTAACACTAGAATTTTAAACAGTTTTCCAAGAACATTGTCTAAATTCATGTTTTCAGGAGGTATAAACAAGTCAATAAGTAAAACTTTGGAATGATTGATAATAGGAGAAACTATGAGTCTTTTTAAACAGTTTTCAATGGACATGGTCTGAAATCATGTTTATGGCAATGTTCAAGTAAAATAAAGTGCAATACTGGTAGGAGAGATTGAGAGACACTATGGACAATTTAGTTGGGATTCAACTGTAAGCATTATTTTTTAAACCGTTTTTCATTAACATAGTCTAAAATCATGTTTAAAGCAATGTTCAGGCTACAGCTAGTGAAGTACTGGTACAAGAGTTTATAAAAGACACTATGAGACAACTTTGTTGTTATCCAACTGTAACACTAGAATTTTAAACAGTTTTCCAAGAACATTGTCTAAATTCATGTTTTCAGGAGGTTTAAACAATTCAATCAGTACAACACTTGAATGATTGATAATAGGAGAAACTATGAGTCTATTTAAACTGTTTTTAATGGACATGGTCTGAAATCATGTTTATGGCAATGTTCAGGCTACAGCTAGTGAAGTACTGGTACGAGAGTTTATAAAAGACACTATGAGACAACAGTTGTTTTCCAACTGTAACACTAGAATTTTAAACAGTTTTCCAAGAACATTGTCTAAATTCATGTTTTCAGGAGGTTTAAACAATTCAATCAGTACAACACTTGAATGATTGATAATAGGAGAAACTATGAGTCTATTTAAACTGTTTTTAATGGACATGGTCTGAAATCATGTTTATGGCAATGTTCAAGTAAAATAAAGTGCAATACTGGTAGGAGAGATTATGAGAGACACTATGGACAACTTAGTTGTGTTTCAACTGTAAGCTTTATTTTTAAACCGTTTTTCATGAACATAGTGTAAAATCAATGTTTAAAGCAATGTTCAGGCTACAGCTAGTGAAGTACTGGTGCTAGAGATTATATAAGACACGAGGTCTAAAATCGATTTTTCAGAAGCTTTTTACAGTTGTCTTGCACAGTTCTAGAAATATTGACAATATTATACACTATGTGGCTTTCTAAACATTTTTCCAAGAACATTAACTAAAATCATGTTAAAGGCAATGTTCAAGTTAAATATTGTGCAATACTGGCAGGAGAGATTATAAGAAACTCTATGGACAACTTAGTTGGGTTTCAACTGTAAGATTTATTTTTCAAACGTTTTTCATGAACATAGTCTAAAATCATGTATAAAGCAATGTTCAGGCTACAGCTAGTGAAGTACTGGTACTAGAGTTTATAACAAACACTATGAGACAACTTAGTTGTATTCCAACTGTAACACTAGAATTGTAAACAGTTTTCCAAGAACATTGTCTAAATTTCTTGTTTTCAGGAGTTTTTTAAACAGTTTTCAATGGACATGGTCTGAAATCATGTTTATGGCAATGTTCAAGTAAAATAAAGTGCAATACTGGTAGGAGAGATTGAGAGAAACTATGGACAATTTAGTTGGGTTTCAACTGTAAACTTTATTTTTAAACCGTTTTTCATGAACATAGTCTAAAATCGAGTTTTCAGAAGCTTTCTACAGTTGTCTTGCACAGTTCTAGAAATATTGACAATATTATACACTATGTGGCTTTCTAAACATTTTTCCATGAACATTACCTAAAATCATGTTTAAGGCAATGTTCAAGTTAAATATTGTGCAATACTGGCAGGAGAGATTATGATAGACACTATGGACAACTTAGTTGGGTTTCAACTGTAAGCCTGATTTTTAAACACATTTTTCATGAACATAGTGTAAAATCATGTTTAAAGCAATGTTCAGGCTACAGCTAGTGAAGTACTGGTACGAGAGTTTATAAAAGACAATATGAGACAACTTTGTTGTTTTCCAACTGTAACACTAGAATTTTAAACAGTTTTCCAAGAACATTGTCTAAATTCATGTTTTCAGGAGGTATAAACAAGTCAATAAGTAAAACTTTGGAATGATTGATAATAGGAGAAACTATGAGTCTTTTTAAACAGTTTTCAATGGACATGGTCTGAAATCATGTTTATGGCAATGTTCAAGTAAAATAAAGTGCAATACTGGTAGGAGAGATTGAGAGACACTATGGACAATTTAGTTGGGATTCAACTGTAAGCATTATTTTTTAAACCGTTTTTCATTAACATAGTCTAAAATCATGTTTAAAGCAATGTTCAGGCTACAGCTAGTGAAGTACTGGTACAAGAGTTTATAAAAGACACTATGAGACAACTTTGTTGTTATCCAACTGTAACACTAGAATTTTAAACAGTTTTCCAAGAACATTGTCTAAATTCATGTTTTCAGGAGGTATAAACAAGTCAATAAGTAAAACACTGGAATGATTGATAATAGGAGAAACGATGAGTCTTTTTAAACAGTTTTCAATGGACATGGTCTGAAATCATGTTTATGGCAATGTTCAGGCTACAGCTAGTGAAGTACTGGTACGAGAGTTTATAAAAGACACTATGAGAGAACAGTTGTTTTCCAACTGTAACACTAGAATTTTAAACAGTTTTCCAAGAACATTGTCTAAATTCATGTTTTCAGGAGGTTTAAACAATTCAATCAGTACAACACTTGAATGATTGATAATAGGAGAAACTATGAGTCTATTTAAACTGTTTTTAATGGACATGGTCTGAAATCATGTTTATGGCAATGTTCAAGTAAAATAAAGTGCAATACTGGTAGGAGAGATTATGAGAGACACTATGGACAACTTAGTTGTGTTTCAACTGTAAGCTTTATTTTTAAACCGTTTTTCATGAACATAGTGTA
Organism: Thymallus thymallus; assembly: GCA_023634145.1. NCBI lineage: Eukaryota > Metazoa > Chordata > Actinopteri > Salmoniformes > Salmonidae > Thymallus > Thymallus thymallus. The sequence goes on from CM042418.1 coordinate 14,971,929, forward strand.
AAATCAATGTTTAAAGCAATGTTCAGGCTACAGCTAGTGAAGTACTGGTGCTAGAGATTATATAAGACACGAGGTCTAAAATCGATTTTTCAGAAGCTTTTTACAGTTGTCTTGCACAGTTCTAGAAATATTGACAATATTATACACTATGTGGCTTTCTAAACATTTTTCCAAGAACATTAACTAAAATCATGTTAAAGGCAATGTTCAAGTTAAATATTGTGCAATACTGGCAGGAGAGATTATAAGAAACTCTATGGACAACTTAGTTGGGTTTCAACTGTAAGATTTATTTTTCAAACGTTTTTCATGAACATAGTCTAAAATCATGTATAAAGCAATGTTCAGGCTACAGCTAGTGAAGTACTGGTACTAGAGTTTATAACAAACACTATGAGACAACTTAGTTGTATTCCAACTGTAACACTAGAATTGTAAACAGTTTTCCAAGAACATTGTCTAAATTCATGTTTTCAGGAGGTTTTTAAACAGTTTTCAATGGACATGGTCTGAAATCATGTTTATGGCAATGTTCAAGTAAAATAAAGTGCAATACTGGTAGGAGAGATTGAGAGACACTATGGACAATTTAGTTGGGTTTCAACTGTAAACTTTATTTTTAAACCGTTTTTCATGAACATAGTCTAAAATCGAGTTTTCAGAAGCTTTCTACAGTTGTCTTGCACAGTTCTAGAAATATTGACAATATTATACACTATGTGGCTTTCTAAACATTTTTCCATGAACATTACCTAAAATCATGTTTAAGGCAATGTTCAAGTTAAATATTTTGCAATAGTGGCAGGAGAGATTATGATAGACACTATGGACAACTTAGTTGGGTTTCAACTGTAAGCCTGATTTTTAAACACATTTTTCATGAACATAGTGTAAAATCATGTTTAAAGCAATGTTCAGGCTACAGCTAGTGAAGTACTGGTACGAGAGTTTATAAAAGACACTATGAGACAACTTTGTTGTTTTCCAACTGTAACACTAGAATTTTAAACAGTTTTCCAAGAACATTGTCTAAATTCATGTTTTCAGGAGGTATAAACAAGTCAATAAGTAAAACTTTGGAATGATTGATAATAGGAGAAACTATGAGTCTTTTTAAACAGTTTTCAATGGACATGGTCTGAAATCATGTTTATGGCAATGTTCAAGTAAAATAAAGTGCAATACTGGTAGGAGAGATTGAGAGACACTATGGACAATTTAGTTGGGATTCAACTGTAAGCATTATTTTTTAAACCGGTTTTCATTAACATAGTCTAAAATCATGTTTAAAGCAATGTTCAGGCTACAGCTAGTGAAGTACTGGTACGAGAGTTTATAAAAGACACTATGAGACAACTTTGTTGTTTTCCAACTGTAACACTAGAAATTTAAACAGATTTCCAAGAACATTGTCTAAATTCATGTTTTCAGGAGGTATAAACAAGTCAATAAGTAAAACTTTGGAATGATTGATAATAGGAGAAACTATGAGTCTTTTTAAACAGTTTTCAATGGACATGGTCTGAAATCATGTTTATGGCAATGTTCAAGTAAAATAAAGTGCAATACTGGTAGGAGAGATTGAGAGACACTATGGACAATTTAGTTGGGATTCAACTGTAAGCATTATTTTTTAAACCGTTTTTCATTAACATAGTCTAAAATCATGTTTAAAGCAATGTTCAGGCTACAGCTAGTGAAGTACTGGTACAAGAGTTTATAAAAGACACTATGAGACAACTTTGTTGTTATCCAACTGTAACACTAGAATTTTAAACAGTTTTCCAAGAACATTGTCTAAATTCATGTTTTCAGGAGGTATAAACAAGTCAATAAGTAAAACACTGGAATGATTGATAATAGGAGAAACGATGAGTCTTTTTAAACAGTTTTCAATGGACATGGTCTGAAATCATGTTTATGGCAATGTTCAGGCTACAGCTAGTGAAGTACTGGTACGAGAGTTTATAAAAGACACTATGAGAGAACAGTTGTTTTCCAACTGTAACACTAGAATTTTAAACAGTTTTCCAAGAACATTGTCTAAATTCATGTTTTCAGGAGGTTTAAACAATTCAATCAGTACAACACTTGAATGATTGATAATAGGAGAAACTATGAGTCTATTTAAACTGTTTTTAATGGACATGGTCTGAAATCATGTTTATGGCAATGTTCAAGTAAAATAAAGTGCAATACTGGTAGGAGAGATTATGAGAGACACTATGGACAACTTAGTTGTGTTTCAACTGTAAGCTTTATTTTTAAACCGTTTTTCATGAACATAGTGTAAAATCAATGTTTAAAGCAATGTTCAGGCTACAGCTAGTGAAGTACTGGTGCTAGAGATTATATAAGACACGAGGTCTAAAATCGATTTTTCAGAAGCTTTTTACAGTTGTCTTGCACAGTTCTAGAAATATTGACAATATTATACACTATGTGGCTTTCTAAACATTTTTCCAAGAACATTAACTAAAATCATGTTAAAGGCAATGTTCAAGTTAAATATTGTGCAATACTGGCAGGAGAGATTATAAGAAACTCTATGGACAACTTAGTTGGGTTTCAACTGTAAGATTTATTTTTCAAACGTTTTTCATGAACATAGTCTAAAATCATGTATAAAGCAATGTTCAGGCTACAGCTAGTGAAGTACTGGTACTAGAGTTTATAACAAACACTATGAGACAACTTAGTTGTATTCCAACTGTAACACTAGAATTGTAAACAGTTTTCCAAGAACATTGTCTAAATTCATGTTTTCAGGAGGTTTTTAAACAGTTTTCAATGGACATGGTCTGAAATCATGTTTATGGCAATGTTCAAGTAAAATAAAGTGCAATACTGGTAGGAGAGATTGAGAGACACTATGGACAATTTAGTTGGGTTTCAACTGTAAACTTTATTTTTAAACCGTTTTTCATGAACATAGTCTAAAATCGAGTTTTCAGAAGCTTTCTACAGTTGTCTTGCACAGTTCTAGAAATATTGACAATATTATACACTATGTGGCTTTCTAAACATTTTTCCATGAACATTACCTAAAATCATGTTTAAGGCAATGTTCAAGTTAAATATTTTGCAATACTGGCAGGAGAGATTATGATAGACACTATGGACAACTTAGTTGGGTTTCAACTGTAAGCCTGATTTTTAAACACATTTTTCATGAACATAGTGTAAAATCATGTTTAAAGCAATGTTCAGGCTACAGCTAGTGAAGTACTGGTACGAGAGTTTATAAAAGACACTATGAGACAACTTTGTTGTTTTCCAACTGTAACACTAGAATTTTAAACAGTTTTCCAAGAACATTGTCTAAATTCATGTTTTCAGGAGGTATAAACAAGTCAATAAGTAAAACTTTGGAATGATTGATAATAGGAGAAACTATGAGTCTTTTTAAACAGTTTTCAATGGACATGGTCTGAAATCATGTTTATGGCAATGTTCAAGTAAAATAAAGTGCAATACTGGTAGGAGAGATTGAGAGACACTATGGACAATTTAGTTGGGATTCAACTGTAAGCATTATTTTTTAAACCGGTTTTCATTAACATAGTCTAAAATCATGTTTAAAGCAATGTTCAGGCTACAGCTAGTGAAGTACTGGTACGAGAGTTTATAAAAGACACTATGAGACAACTTTGTTGTTTTCCAACTGTAACACTAGAATTTTAAACAGTTTTCCAAGAACATTGTCTAAATTCATGTTTTCAGGAGGTATAAACAAGTCAATAAGTAAAACTTTGGAATGATTGATAATAGGAGAAACTATGAGTCTTTTTAAACAGTTTTCAATGGACATGGTCTGAAATCATGTTTATGGCAATGTTCAAGTAAAATAAAGTGCAATACTGGTAGGAGAGATTGAGAGACACTATGGACAATTTAGTTGGGATTCAACTGTAAGCATTATTTTTTAAACCGGTTTTCATTAACATAGTCTAAAATCATGTTTAAAGCAATGTTCAGGCTACAGCTAGTGAAGTACTGGTACGAGAGTTTATAAAAGACACTATGAGACAACTTTGTTGTTTTCCAACTGTAACACTAGAATTTTAAACAGTTTTCCAAGAACATTGTCTAAATTCATGTTTTCAGGAGGTATAAACAAGTCAATAAGTAAAACTTTGGAATGATTGATAATAGGAGAAACTATGAGTCTTTTTAAACAGTTTTCAATGGACATGGTCTGAAATCATGTTTATGGCAATGTTCAAGTAAAATAAAGTGCAATACTGGTAGGAGAGATTGAGAGACACTATGGACAATTTAGTTGGGATTCAACTGTAAGCATTATTTTTTAAACCGTTTTTCATTAACATAGTCTAAAATCATGTTTAAAGCAATGTTCAGGCTACAGCTAGTGAAGTACTGGTACAAGAGTTTATAAAAGACACTATGAGACAACTTTGTTGTTATCCAACTGTAACACTAGAATTTTAAACAGTTTTCCAAGAACATTGTCTAAATTCATGTTTTCAGGAGGTATAAACAAGTCAATAAGTAAAACACTGGAATGATTGATAATAGGAGAAACGATGAGTCTTTTTAAACAGTTTTCAATGGACATGGTCTGAAATCATGTTTATGGCAATGTTCAGGCTACAGCTAGTGAAGTACTGGTACGAGAGTTTATAAAAGACACTATGAGAGAACAGTTGTTTTCCAACTGTAACACTAGAATTTTAAACAGTTTTCCAAGAACATTGTCTAAATTCATGTTTTCAGGAGGTTTAAACAATTCAATCAGTACAACACTTGAATGATTGATAATAGGAGAAACTATGAGTCTATTTAAACTGTTTTTAATGGACATGGTCTGAAATCATGTTTATGGCAATGTTCAAGTAAAATAAAGTGCAATACTGGTAGGAGAGATTATGAGAGACACTATGGACAACTTAGTTGTGTTTCAACTGTAAGCTTTATTTTTAAACCGTTTTTCATGAACATAGTGTAAAATCAATGTTTAAAGCAATGTTCAGGCTACAGCTAGTGAAGTACTGGTGCTAGAGATTATATAAGACACGAGGTCTAAAATCGATTTTTCAGAAGCTTTTTACAGTTGTCTTGCACAGTTCTAGAAATATTGACAATATTATACACTATGTGGCTTTCTAAACATTTTTCCAAGAACATTAACTAAAATCATGTTAAAGGCAATGTTCAAGTTAAATATTGTGCAATACTGGCAGGAGAGATTATAAGAAACTCTATGGACAACTTAGTTGGGTTTCAACTGTAAGATTTATTTTTCAAACGTTTTTCATGAACATAGTCTAAAATCATGTATAAAGCAATGTTCAGGCTACAGCTAGTGAAGTACTGGTACTAGAGTTTATAACAAACACTATGAGACAACTTAGTTGTATTCCAACTGTAACACTAGAATTGTAAACAGTTTTCCAAGAACATTGTCTAAATTCATGTTTTCAGGAGGTTTTTAAACAGTTTTCAATGGACATGGTCTGAAATCATGTTTATGGCAATGTTCAAGTAAAATAAAGTGCAATACTGGTAGGAGAGATTGAGAGACACTATGGACAATTTAGTTGGGATTCAACTGTAAGCATTATTTTTTAAACCGTTTTTCATTAACATAGTCTAAAATCATGTTTAAAGCAATGTTCAGGCTACAGCTAGTGAAGTACTGGTACAAGAGTTTATAAAAGACACTATGAGACAACTTTGTTGTTATCCAACTGTAACACTAGAATTTTAAACAGTTTTCCAAGAACATTGTCTAAATTCATGTTTTCAGGAGGTATAAACAAGTCAATAAGTAAAACACTGGAATGATTGATAATAGGAGAAACGATGAGTCTTTTTAAACAGTTTTCAATGGACATGGTCTGAAATCATGTTTATGGCAATGTTCAGGCTACAGCTAGTGAAGTACTGGTACGAGAGTTTATAAAAGACACTATGAGAGAACAGTTGTTTTCCAACTGTAACACTAGAATTTTAAACAGTTTTCCAAGAACATTGTCTAAATTCATGTTTTCAGGAGGTTTAAACAATTCAATCAGTACAACACTTGAATGATTGATAATAGGAGAAACTATGAGTCTATTTAAACTGTTTTTAATGGACATGGTCTGAAATCATGTTTATGGCAATGTTCAAGTAAAATAAAGTGCAATACTGGTAGGAGAGATTATGAGAGACACTATGGACAACTTAGTTGTGTTTCAACTGTAAGCTTTATTTTTAAACCGTTTTTCATGAACATAGTGTAAAATCAATGTTTAAAGCAATGTTCAGGCTACAGCTAGTGAAGTACTGGTGCTAGAGATTATATAAGACACGAGGTCTAAAATCGATTTTTCAGAAGCTTTTTACAGTTGTCTTGCACAGTTCTAGAAATATTGACAATATTATACACTATGTGGCTTTCTAAACATTTTTCCAAGAACATTAACTAAAATCATGTTAAAGGCAATGTTCAAGTTAAATATTGTGCAATACTGGCAGGAGAGATTATAAGAAACTCTATGGACAACTTAGTTGGGTTTCAACTGTAAGATTTATTTTTCAAACGTTTTTCATGAACATAGTCTAAAATCATGTATAAAGCAATGTTCAGGCTACAGCTAGTGAAGTACTGGTACTAGAGTTTATAACAAACACTATGAGACAACTTAGTTGTATTCCAACTGTAACACTAGAATTGTAAACAGTTTTCTAAGAACATTGTCTAAATTCATGTTTTCAGGAGGTTTTTAAACAGTTTTCAATGGACATGGTCTGAAATCATGTTTATGGCAATGTTCAAGTAAAATAAAGTGCAATACTGGTAGGAGAGATTGAGAGACACTATGGACAATTTAGTTGGGATTCAACTGTAAGCATTATTTTTTAAACCGTTTTTCATTAACATAGTCTAAAATCATGTTTAAAGCAATGTTCAGGCTACAGCTAGTGAAGTACTGGTACGAGAGTTTATAAAAGACACTATGAGACAACTTTGTTGTTATCCAACTGTAACACTAGAATTTTAAACAGTTTTCCAAGAACATTGTCTAAATTCATGTTTTCAGGAGGTTTAAACATTTCAATCAGTACAACACTTGAATGATTGATAATAGGAGAAACTATGAGTCTTTTTAAACTGTTTTTAATGGACATGGTCTGAAATCATGTTTATGGCAATGTTCAAGTAAAATAAAGTGCAATACTGGTAGGAGAGATTGAGAGACACTATGGACAATTTAGTTGGGTTTCAACTGTAAACTTTATTTTTAAACCGTTTTTCATGAACATAGTCTAAAATCGAGTTTTCAGAAGCTTTCTACAGTTGTCTTGCACAGTTCTAGAAATATTGACAATATTATACACTATGTGGCTTTCTAAACATTTTTCCATGAACATTACCTAAAATAATGTTTAAGGCAATGTTCAAGTTAAATATTGTGCAATACTGGCAGGAGAGATTATGATAGACACTATGGACAACTTAGTTGGGTTTCAACTGTAAGCCTGATTTTTAAACACATTTTTCATGAACATAGTGTAAAATCATGTTTAAAGCAATGTTCAGGCTACAGCTAGTGAAGTACTGGTACGAGAGTTTATAAAAGACAATATGAGACAACTTTGTTGTTTTCCAACTGTAACACTAGAATTTTAAACAGTTTTCCAAGAACATTGTCTAAATTCATGTTTTCAGGAGGTATAAACAAGTCAATAAGTAAAACTTTGGAATGATTGATAATAGGAGAAACTATGAGTCTTTTTAAACAGTTTTCAATGGACATGGTCTGAAATCATGTTTATGGCAATGTTCAAGTAAAATAAAGTGCAATACTGGTAGGAGAGATTGAGAGACACTATGGACAATTTAGTTGGGATTCAACTGTAAGCATTATTTTTTAAACCGGTTTTCATTAACATAGTCTAAAATCATGTTTAAAGCAATGTTCAGGCTACAGCTAGTGAAGTACTGGTACAAGAGTTTATAAAAGACACTATGAGACAACTTTGTTGTTATCCAACTGTAACACTAGAATTTTAAACAGTTTTCCAAGAACATTGTCTAAATTCATGTTTTCAGGAGGTATAAACAAGTCAATAAGTAAAACACTGGAATGATTGATAATAGGAGAAACGATGAGTCTTTTTAAACAGTTTTCAATGGACATGGTCTGAAATCATGTTTATGGCAATGTTCAGGCTACAGCTAGTGAAGTACTGGTACGAGAGTTTATAAAAGACACTATGAGACAACAGTTGTTTTCCAACTGTAACACTAGAATTTTAAACAGTTTTCCAAGAACATTGTCTAAATTCATGTTTTCAGGAGGTTTAAACAATTCAATCAGTACAACACTTGAATGATTGATAATAGGAGAAACTATGAGTCTATTTAAACTGTTTTTAATGGACATGGTCTGAAATCATGTTTATGGCAATGTTCAAGTAAAATAAAGTGCAATACTGGTAGGAGAGATTGAGAGACACTATGGACAATTTAGTTGGGATTCAACTGTAAGCATTATTTTTTAAACCGGTTTTCATTAACATAGTCTAAAATCATGTTTAAAGCAATGTTCAGGCTACAGCTAGTGAAGTACTGGTACGAGAGTTTATAAAAGACACTATGAGACAACTTTGTTGTTTTCCAACTGTAACACTAGAATTTTAAACAGTTTTCCAAGAACATTGTCTAAATTCATGTTTTCAGGAGGTATAAACAAGTCAATAAGTAAAACTTTGGAATGATTGATAATAGGAGAAACTATGAGTCTTTTTAAACAGTTTTCAATGGACATGGTCTGAAATCATGTTTATGGCAATGTTCAAGTAAAATAAAGTGCAATACTGGTAGGAGAGATTGAGAGACACTATGGACAATTTAGTTGGGATTCAACTGTAAGCATTATTTTTTAAACCGTTTTTCATTAACATAGTCTAAAATCATGTTTAAAGCAATGTTCAGGCTACAGCTAGTGAAGTACTGGTACAAGAGTTTATAAAAGACACTATGAGACAACTTTGTTGTTATCCAACTGTAACACTAGAATTTTAAACAGTTTTCCAAGAACATTGTTTAAATTCATGTTTTCAGGAGGTATAAACAAGTCAATAAGTAAAACACTGGAATGATTGATAATAGGAGAAACGATGAGTCTTTTTAAACAGTTTTCAATGGACATGGTCTGAAATCATGTTTATGGTAATGTTCAGGCTACAGCTAGTGAAGTACTGGTACGAGAGTTTATAAAAGACACTATGAGAGAACAGTTGTTTTCCAACTGTAACACTAGAATTTTAAACAGTTTTCCAAGAACATTGTCTAAATTCATGTTTTCAGGAGGTTTAAACAATTCAATCAGTACAACACTTGAATGATTGATAATAGGAGAAACTATGAGTCTATTTAAACTGTTTTTAATGGACATGGTCTGAAATCATGTTTATGGCAATGTTCAAGTAAAATAAAGTGCAATACTGGTAGGAGAGATTATGAGAGACACTATGGACAACTTAGTTGTGTTTCAACTGTAAGCTTTATTTTTAAACCGTTTTTCATGAACATAGTGTAAAATCAATGTTTAAAGCAATGTTCAGGCTACAGCTAGTGAAGTACTGGTGCTAGAGATTATATAAGACACGAGGTCTAAAATCGATTTTTCAGAAGCTTTTTACAGTTGTCTTGCACAGTTCTAGAAATATTGACAATATTATACACTATGTGGCTTTCTAAACATTTTTCCAAGAACATTAACTAAAATCATGTTAAAGGCAATGTTCAAGTTAAATATTGTGCAATACTGGCAGGAGAGATTATAAGAAACTCTATGGACAATTTAGTTGGGATTCAACTGTAAGATTTATTTTTTAAACCGTTTTTCATTAACATAGTCTAAAATCATGTTTAAAGCAATGTTCAGGCTACAGCTAGTGAAGTACTGGTACGAGAGTTTATAAAAGACACTATGAGACAACTTTGTTGTTATCCAACTGTAACACTAGAATTTTAAACAGTTTTCCAAGAACATTGTCTAAATTCATGTTTTCAGGAGGTATAAACAAGTCAATAAGTAAAACTTTGGAATGATTGATAATAGGAGAAACTATGAGTCTTTTTAAACAGTTTTCAATGGACATGGTCTGAAATCATGTTTATGGCAATGTTCAAGTAAAATAAAGTGCAATACTGGTAGGAGAGATTGAGAGACACTATGGACAATTTAGTTGGGATTCAACTGTAAGCATTATTTTTTAAACCGGTTTTCATTAACATAGTCTAAAATCATGTTTAAAGCAATGTTCAGGCTACAGCTAGTGAAGTACTGGTACGAGAGTTTATAAAAGACACTATGAGACAACTTTGTTGTTTTCCAACTGTAACACTAGAATTTTAAACAGTTTTCCAAGAACATTGTCTAAATTCATGTTTTCAGGAGGTATAAACAAGTCAATAAGTAAAACTTTGGAATGATTGATAATAGGAGAAACTATGAGTCTTTTTAAACAGTTTTCAATGGACATGGTCTGAAATCATGTTTATGGCAATGTTCAAGTAAAATAAAGTGCAATACTGGTAGGAGAGATTGAGAGACACTATGGACAATTTAGTTGGGATTCAACTGTAAGCATTATTTTTTAAACCGGTTTTCATTAACATAGTCTAAAATCATGTTTAAAGCAATGTTCAGGCTACAGCTAGTGAAGTACTGGTACAAGAGTTTATAAAAGACACTATGAGACAACTTTGTTGTTATCCAACTGTAACACTAGAATTTTAAACAGTTTTCCAAGAACATTGTCTAAATTCATGTTTTCAGGAGGTTTAAACAATTCAATCAGTACAACACTTGAATGATTGATAATAGGAGAAACTATGAGTCTATTTAAACTGTTTTTAATGGACATGGTCTGAAATCATGTTTATGGCAATGTTCAAGTAAAATAAAGTGCAATACTGGTAGGAGAGATTATGAGAGACACTATGGACAACTTAGTTGTGTTTCAACTGTAAGCTTTATTTTTAAACCGTTTTTCATGAACATAGTGTAAAATCAATGTTTAAAGCAATGTTCAGGCTACAGCTAGTGAAGTACTGGTGCTAGAGATTATATAAGACACGAGGTCTAAAATCGATTTTTCAGAAGCTTTTTACAGTTGTCTTGCACAGTTCTAGAAATATTGACAATATTATACACTATGTGGCTTTCTAAACATTTTTCCAAGAACATTAACTAAAATCATGTTAAAGGCAATGTTCAAGTTAAATATTGTGCAATACTGGCAGGAGAAATTATAAGAAACTCTATGGACAACTTAGTTGGGTTTCAACTGTAAGATTTATTTTTCAAACGTTTTTCATGAACATAGTCTAAAATCATGTATAAAGCAATGTTCAGGCTACAGCTAGTGAAGTACTGGTACTAGAGTTTATAACAAACACTATGAGACAACTTAGTTGTATTCCAACTGTAACACTAGAATTGTAAACAGTTTTCCAAGAACATTGTCTAAATTCATGTTTTCAGGAGGTTTTTAAACAGTTTTCAATGGACATGGTCTGAAATCATGTTTATGGCAATGTTCAAGTAAAATAAAGTGCAATACTGGTAGGAGAGATTGAGAGACACTATGGACAATTTAGTTGGGATTCAACTGTAAGCATTATTTTTTAAACCGTTTTTCATTAACATAGTCTAAAATCATGTTTAAAGCAATGTTCAGGCTACAGCTAGTGAAGTACTGGTACGAGAGTTTATAAAAGACACTATGAGACAACTTTGTTGTTATCCAACTGTAACACTAGAATTTTAAACAGTTTTCCAAGAACATTGTCTAAATTCATGTTTTCAGGAGGTTTAAACAATTCAATCAGTACAACACTTGAATGATTGATAATAGGAGAAACTATGAGTCTTTTTAAACTGTTTTTAATGGACATGGTCTGAAATCATGTTTATGGCAATGTTCAAGTAAAATAAAGTGCAATACTGGTAGGAGAGATTGAGAGACACTATGGACAATTTAGTTGGGTTTCAACTGTAAACTTTATTTTTAAACCGTTTTTCATGAACATAGTCTAAAATCGAGTTTTCAGAAGCTTTCTACAGTTGTCTTGCACAGTTCTAGAAATATTGACAATATTATACACTATGTGGCTTTCTAAACATTTTTCCATGAACATTACCTAAAATCATGTTTAAGGCAATGTTCAAGTTAAATATTGTGCAATACTGGCAGGAGAGATTATGATAGACACTATGGACAACTTAGTTGGGTTTCAACTGTAAGCCTGATTTTTAAACACATTTTTCATGAACATAGTGTAAAATCATGTTTAAAGCAATGTTCAGGCTACAGCTAGTGAAGTACTGGTACGAGAGTTTATAAAAGACAATATGAGACAACTTTGTTGTTTTCCAACTGTAACACTAGAATTTTAAACAGTTTTCCAAGAACATTGTCTAAATTCATGTTTTCAGGAGGTATAAACAAGTCAATAAGTAAAACTTTGGAATGATTGATAATAGGAGAAACTATGAGTCTTTTTAAACAGTTTTCAATGGACATGGTCTGAAATCATGTTTATGGCAATGTTCAAGTAAAATAAAGTGCAATACTGGTAGGAGAGATTGAGAGACACTATGGACAATTTAGTTGGGATTCAACTGTAAGCATTATTTTTTAAACCGGTTTTCATTAACATAGTCTAAAATCATGTTTAAAGCAATGTTCAGGCTACAGCTAGTGAAGTACTGGTACAAGAGTTTATAAAAGACACTATGAGACAACTTTGTTGTTATCCAACTGTAACACTAGAATTTTAAACAGTTTTCCAAGAACATTGTCTAAATTCATGTTTTCAGGAGGTATAAACAAGTCAATAAGTAAAACACTGGAATGATTGATAATAGGAGAAACGATGAGTCTTTTTAAACAGTTTTCAATGGACATGGTCTGAAATCATGTTTATGGCAATGTTCAGGCTACAGCTAGTGAAGTACTGGTACGAGAGTTTATAAAAGACACTATGAGACAACAGTTGTTTTCCAACTGTAACACTAGAATTTTAAACAGTTTTCCAAGAACATTGTCTAAATTCATGTTTTCAGGAGGTTTAAACAATTCAATCAGTACAACACTTGAATGATTGATAATAGGAGAAACTATGAGTCTATTTAAACTGTTTTTAATGGACATGGTCTGAAATCATGTTTATGGCAATGTTCAAGTAAAATAAAGTGCAATACTGGTAGGAGAGATTGAGAGACACTATGGACAATTTAGTTGGGATTCAACTGTAAGCATTATTTTTTAAACCGGTTTTCATTAACATAGTCTAAAATCATGTTTAAAGCAATGTTCAGGCTACAGCTAGTGAAGTACTGGTACAAGAGTTTATAAAAGACACTATGAGACAACTTTGTTGTTATCCAACTGTAACACTAGAATTTTAAACAGTTTTCCAAGAACATTGTCTAAATTCATGTTTTCAGGAGGTATAAACAAGTCAATAAGTAAAACACTGGAATGATTGATAATAGGAGAAACGATGAGTCTTTTTAAACAGTTTTCAATGGACATGGTCTGAAATCATGTTTATGGCAATGTTCAGGCTACAGCTAGTGAAGTACTGGTACGAGAGTTTATAAAAGACACTATGAGACAACAGTTGTTTTCCAACTGTAACACTAGAATTTTAAACAGTTTTCCAAGAACATTGTCTAAATTCATGTTTTCAGGAGGTTTAAACAATTCAATCAGTACAACACTTGAATGATTGATAATAGGAGAAACTATGAGTCTATTTAAACTGTTTTTAATGGACATGGTCTGAAATCATGTTTATGGCAATGTTCAAGTAAAATAAAGTGCAATACTGGTAGGAGAGATTGAGAGACACTATGGACAATTTAGTTGGGATTCAACTGTAAGCATTATTTTTTAAACCGGTTTTCATTAACATAGTCTAAAATCATGTTTAAAGCAATGTTCAGGCTACAGCTAGTGAAGTACTGGTACGAGAGTTTATAAAAGACACTATGAAACAACTTTGTTGTTTTCCAACTGTAACACTAGAATTTTAAACAGTTTTCCAAGAACATTGTCTAAATTCATGTTTTCAGGAGGTATAAACAAGTCAATAAGTAAAACTTTGGAATGATTGATAATAGGAGAAACTATGAGTCTTTTTAAACAGTTTTCAATGGACATGGTCTGAAATCATGTTTATGGCAATGTTCAAGTAAAATAAAGTGCAATACTGGTAGGAGAGATTGAGAGACACTATGGACAATTTAGTTGGGATTCAACTGTAAGCATTATTTTTTAAACCGTTTTTCATTAACATAGTCTAAAATCATGTTTAAAGCAATGTTCAGGCTACAGCTAGTGAAGTACTGGTACAAGAGTTTATAAAAGACACTATGAGACAACTTTGTTGTTATCCAACTGTAACACTAGAATTTTAAACAGTTTTCCAAGAACATTGTCTAAATTCATGTTTTCAGGAGGTATAAACAAGTCAATAAGTAAAACACTGGAATGATTGATAATAGGAGAAACGATGAGTCTTTTTAAACAGTTTTCAATGGACATGGTCTGAAATCATGTTTATGGTAATGTTCAGGCTACAGCTAGTGAAGTACTGGTACGAGAGTTTATAAAAGACACTATGAGAGAACAGTTGTTTTCCAACTGTAACACTAGAATTTTAAACAGTTTTCCAAGAACATTGTCTAAATTCATGTTTTCAGGAGGTTTAAACAATTCAATCAGTACAACACTTGAATGATTGATAATAGGAGAAACTATGAGTCTATTTAAACTGTTTTTAATGGACATGGTCTGAAATCATGTTTATGGCAATGTTCAAGTAAAATAAAGTGCAATACTGGTAGGAGAGATTATGAGAGACACTATGGACAACTTAGTTGTGTTTCAACTGTAAGCTTTATTTTTAAACCGTTTTTCATGAACATAGTGTAAAATCAATGTTTAAAGCAATGTTCAGGCTACAGCTAGTGAAGTACTGGTGCTAGAGATTATATAAGACACGAGGTCTAAAATCGATTTTTCAGAAGCTTTTTACAGTTGTCTTGCACAGTTCTAGAAATATTGACAATATTATACACTATGTGGCTTTCTAAACATTTTTCCAAGAACATTAACTAAAATCATGTTAAAGGCAATGTTCAAGTTAAATATTGTGCAATACTGGCAGGAGAGATTATAAGAAACTCTATGGACAACTTAGTTGGGTTTCAACTGTAAGATTTATTTTTCAAACGTTTTTCATGAACATAGTCTAAAATCATGTATAAAGCAATGTTCAGGCTACAGCTAGTGAAGTACTGGTACTAGAGTTTATAACAAACACTATGAGACAACTTAGTTGTATTCCAACTGTAACACTAGAATTGTAAACAGTTTTCCAAGAACATTGTCTAAATTCATGTTTTCAGGAGGTTTTTAAACAGTTTTCAATGGACATGGTCTGAAATCATGTTTATGGCAATGTTCAAGTAAAATAAAGTGCAATACTGGTAGGAGAGATTGAGAGACACTATGGACAATTTAGTTGGGATTCAACTGTAAGCATTATTTTTTAAACCGTTTTTCATTAACATAGTCTAAAATCATGTTTAAAGCAATGTTCAGGCTACAGCTAGTGAAGTACTGGTACGAGAGTTTATAAAAGACACTATGAGACAACTTTGTTGTTATCCAACTGTAACACTAGAATTTTAAACAGTTTTCCAAGAACATTGTCTAAATTCATGTTTTCAGGAGGTTTAAACAATTCAATCAGTACAACACTTGAATGATTGATAATAGGAGAAACTATGAGTCTTTTTAAACTGTTTTTAATGGACATGGTCTGAAATCATGTTTATGGCAATGTTCAAGTAAAATAAAGTGCAATACTGGTAGGAGAGATTGAGAGACACTATGGACAATTTAGTTGGGTTTCAACTGTAAACTTTATTTTTAAACCGTTTTCCATGAACATAGTCTAAAATCGAGTTTTCAGAAGCTTTCTACAGTTGTCTTGCACAGTTCTAGAAATATTGACAATATTATACACTATGTGGCTTTCTAAACATTTTTCCATGAACATTACCTAAAATCATGTTTAAGGCAATGTTCAAGTTAAATATTGTGCAATACTGGCAGGAGAGATTATGATAGACACTATGGACAACTTAGTTGGGTTTCAACTGTAAGCCTGATTTTTAAACACATTTTTCATGAACATAGTGTAAAATCATGTTTAAAGCAATGTTCAGGCTACAGCTAGTGAAGTACTGGTACGAGAGTTTATAAAAGACAATATGAGACAACTTTGTTGTTTTCCAACTGTAACACTAGAATTTTAAACAGTTTTCCAAGAACATTGTCTAAATTCATGTTTTCAGGAGGTATAAACAAGTCAATAAGTAAAACTTTGGAATGATTGATAATAGGAGAAACTATGAGTCTTTTTAAACAGTTTTCAATGGACATGGTCTGAAATCATGTTTATGGCAATGTTCAAGTAAAATAAAGTGCAATACTGGTAGGAGAGATTGAGAGACACTATGGACAATTTAGTTGGGATTCAACTGTAAGCATTATTTTTTAAACCGGTTTTCATTAACATAGTCTAAAATCATGTTTAAAGCAATGTTCAGGCTACAGCTAGTGAAGTACTGGTACAAGAGTTTATAAAAGACACTATGAGACAACTTTGTTGTTATCCAACTGTAACACTAGAATTTTAAACAGTTTTCCAAGAACATTGTCTAAATTCATGTTTTCAGGAGGTATAAACAAGTCAATAAGTAAAACACTGGAATGATTGATAATAGGAGAAACGATGAGTCTTTTTAAACAGTTTTCAATGGACATGGTCTGAAATCATGTTTATGGCAATGTTCAGGCTACAGCTAGTGAAGTACTGGTACGAGAGTTTATAAAAGACACTATGAGACAACAGTTGTTTTCCAACTGTAACACTAGAATTTTAAACAGTTTTCCAAGAACATTGTCTAAATTCATGTTTTCAGGAGGTTTAAACAATTCAATCAGTACAACACTTGAATGATTGATAATAGGAGAAACTATGAGTCTATTTAAACTGTTTTTAATGGACATGGTCTGAAATCATGTTTATGGCAATGTTCAAGTAAAATAAAGTGCAATACCGGTAGGAGAGATTATGAGAGACACTATGGACAACTTAGTTGTGTTTCAACTGTAAGCTTTATTTTTAAACCGTTTTTCATGAACATAGTGTAAAATCAATGTTTAAAGCAATGTTCAGGCTACAGCTAGTGAAGTACTGGTGCTAGAGATTATATAAGACACGAGGTCTAAAATCGATTTTTCAGAAGCTTTTTACAGTTGTCTTGCACAGTTCTAGAAATATTGACAATATTATACACTATGTGGCAGGAGAGATTATAAGAAACTCTATGGACAACTTAGTTGGGTTTCAACTGTAAGATTTATTTTTCAAACGTTTTTCATGAACATAGTCTAAAATCATGTATAAAGCAATGTTCAGGCTACAGCTAGTGAAGTACTGGTACTAGAGTTTATAACAAACACTATGAGACAACTTAGTTGTATTCCAACTGTAACACTAGAATTGTAAACAGTTTTCCAAGAACATTGTCTAAATTCATGTTTTCAGGAGGTTTTTAAACAGTTTTCAATGGACATGGTCTGAAATCATGTTTATGGCAATGTTCAAGTAAAATAAAGTGCAATACTGGTAGGAGAGATTGAGAGACACTATGGACAATTTAGTTGGGATTCAACTGTAAGCATTATTTTTTAAACCGTTTTTCATTAACATAGTCTAAAATCATGTTTAAAGCAATGTTCAGGCTACAGCTAGTGAAGTACTGGTACGAGAGTTTATAAAAGACACTATGAGACAACTTTGTTGTTATCCAACTGTAACACTAGAATTTTAAACAGTTTTCCAAGAACATTGTCTAAATTCATGTTTTCAGGAGGTTTAAACAATTCAATCAGTACAACACTTGAATGATTGATAATAGGAGAAACTATGAGTCTTTTTAAACTGTTTTTAATGGACATGGTCTGAAATCATGTTTATGGCAATGTTCAAGTAAAATAAAGTGCAATACTGGTAGGAGAGATTGAGAGACACTATGGACAATTTAGTTGGGTTTCAACTGTAAACTTTATTTTTAAACCGTTTTTCATGAACATAGTCTAAAATCGAGTTTTCAGAAGCTTTCTACAGTTGTCTTGCACAGTTCTAGAAATATTGACAATATTATACACTATGTGGCTTTCTAAACATTTTTCCATGAACATTACCTAAAATCATGTTTAAGGCAATGTTCAAGTTAAATATTGTGCAATACTGGCAGGAGAGATTATGATAGACACTATGGACAACTTAGTTGGGTTTCAACTGTAAGCCTGATTTTTAAACACATTTTTCATGAACATAGTGTAAAATCATGTTTAAAGCAATGTTCAGGCTACAGCTAGTGAAGTACTGGTACGAGAGTTTATAAAAGACAATATGAGACAACTTTGTTGTTTTCCAACTGTAACACTAGAATTTTAAACAGTTTTCCAAGAACATTGTCTAAATTCATGTTTTCAGGAGGTATAAACAAGTCAATAAGTAAAACTTTGGAATGATTGATAATAGGAGAAACTATGAGTCTTTTTAAACAGTTTTCAATGGACATGGTCTGAAATCATGTTTATGGCAATGTTCAAGTAAAATAAAGTGCAATACTGGTAGGAGAGATTGAGAGACACTATGGAAAATTTAGTTGGGATTCAACTGTAAGCATTATTTTTTAAACCGGTTTTCATTAACATAGTCTAAAATCATGTTTAAAGCAATGTTCAGGCTACAGCTAGTGAAGTACTGGTACAAGAGTTTATAAAAGACACTATGAGACAACTTTGTTGTTATCCAACTGTAACACTAGAATTTTAAACAGTTTTCCAAGAACATTGTCTAAATTCATGTTTTCAGGAGGTATAAACAAGTCAATAAGTAAAACACTGGAATGATTGATAATAGGAGAAACGATGAGTCTTTTTAAACAGTTTTCAATGGACATGGTCTGAAATCATGTTTATGGCAATGTTCAGGCTACAGCTAGTGAAGTACTGGTACGAGAGTTTATAAAAGACACTATGAGACAACAGTTGTTTTCCAACTGTAACACTAGAATTTTAAACAGTTTTCCAAGAACATTGTCTAAATTCATGTTTTCAGGAGGTTTAAACAATTCAATCAGTACAACACTTGAATGATTGATAATAGGAGAAACTATGAGTCTATTTAAACTGTTTTTAATGGACATGGTCTGAAATCATGTTTATGGCAATGTTCAAGTAAAATAAAGTGCAATACTGGTAGGAGAGATTGAGAGACACTATGGACAATTTAGTTGGGATTCAACTGTAAGCATTATTTTTTAAACCGGTTTTCATTAACATAGTCTAAAATCATGTTTAAAGCAATGTTCAGGCTACAGCTAGTGAAGTACTGGTACGAGAGTTTATAAAAGACACTATGAGACAACTTTGTTGTTTTCCAACTGTAACACTAGAATTTTAAACAGTTTTCCAAGAACATTGTCTAAATTCATGTTTTCAGGAGGTATAAACAAGTCAATAAGTAAAACTTTGGAATGATTGATAATAGGAGAAACTATGAGTCTTTTTAAACAGTTTTCAATGGACATGGTCTGAAATCATGTTTATGGCAATGTTCAAGTAAAATAAAGTGCAATACTGGTAGGAGAGATTGAGAGACACTATGGACAATTTAGTTGGGATTCAACTGTAAGCATTATTTTTTAAACCGTTTTTCATTAACATAGTCTAAAATCATGTTTAAAGCAATGTTCAGGCTACAGCTAGTGAAGTACTGGTACAAGAGTTTATAAAAGACACTATGAGACAACTTTGTTGTTATCCAACTGTAACACTAGAATTTTAAACAGTTTTCCAAGAACATTGTCTAAATTCATGTTTTCAGGAGGTATAAACAAGTCAATAAGTAAAACACTGGAATGATTGATAATAGGAGAAACGATGAGTCTTTTTAAACAGTTTTCAATGGACATGGTCTGAAATCATGTTTATGGTAATGTTCAGGCTACAGCTAGTGAAGTACTGGTACGAGAGTTTATAAAAGACACTATGAGAGAACAGTTGTTTTCCAACTGTAACACTAGAATTTTAAACAGTTTTCCAAGAACATTGTCTAAATTCATGTTTTCAGGAGGTTTAAACAATTCAATCAGTACAACACTTGAATGATTGATAATAGGAGAAACTATGAGACATTTAAACTGTTTTTAATGGACATGGTCTGAAATCATGTTTATGGCAATGTTCAAGTAAAATAAAGTGCAATACTGGTAGGAGAGATTATGAGAGACACTATGGACAACTTAGTTGTGTTTCAACTGTAAGCTTTATTTTTAAACCGTTTTTCATGAACATAGTGTAAAATCAATGTTTAAAGCAATGTTCAGGCTACAGCTAGTGAAGTACTGGTGCTAGAGATTATATAAGACACGAGGTCTAAAATCGATTTTTCAGAAGCTTTTTACAGTTGTCTTGCACAGTTCTAGAAATATTGACAATATTATACACTATGTGGCTTTCTAAACATTTTTCCAAGAACATTAACTAAAATCATGTTAAAGGCAATGTTCAAGTTAAATATTGTGCAATACTGGCAGGAGAGATTATAAGAAACTCTATGGACAACTTAGTTGGGTTTCAACTGTAAGATTTATTTTTCAAACGTTTTTCATGAACATAGTCTAAAATCATGTATAAAGCAATGTTCAGGCTACAGCTAGTGAAGTACTGGTACTAGAGTTTATAACAAACACTATGAGACAACTTAGTTGTATTCCAACTGTAACACTAGAATTGTAAACAGTTTTCCAAGAACATTGTCTAAATTCATGTTTTCAGGAGGTTTAAACAATTCAATCAGTACAACACTTGAATGATTGATAATAGGAGAAACTATGAGTCTTTTTAAACTGTTTTTAATGGACATGGTCTGAAATCATGTTTATGGCAATGTTCAAGTAAAATAAAGTGCAATACTGGTAGGAGAGATTGAGAGACACTATGGACAATTTAGTTGGGTTTCAACTGTAAACTTTATTTTTAAACCGTTTTCCATGAACATAGTCTAAAATCGAGTTTTCAGAAGCTTTCTACAGTTGTCTTGCACAGTTCTAGAAATATTGACAATATTATACACTATGTGGCTTTCTAAACATTTTTCCATGAACATTACCTAAAATCATGTTTAAGGCAATGTTCAAGTTAAATATTGTGCAATACTGGCAGGAGAGATTATGATAGACACTATGGACAACTTAGTTGGGTTTCAACTGTAAGCCTGATTTTTAAACACATTTTTCATGAACATAGTGTAAAATCATGTTTAAAGCAATGTTCAGGCTACAGCTAGTGAAGTACTGGTACGAGAGTTTATAAAAGACAATATGAGACAACTTTGTTGTTTTCCAACTGTAACACTAGAATTTTAAACAGTTTTCCAAGAACATTGTCTAAATTCATGTTTTCAGGAGGTATAAACAAGTCAATAAGTAAAACTTTGGAATGATTGATAATAGGAGAAACTATGAGTCTTTTTAAACAGTTTTCAATGGACATGGTCTGAAATCATGTTTATGGCAATGTTCAAGTAAAATAAAGTGCAATACTGGTAGGAGAGATTGAGAGACACTATGGACAATTTAGTTGGGATTCAACTGTAAGCATTATTTTTTAAACCGGTTTTCATTAACATAGTCTAAAATCATGTTTAAAGCAATGTTCAGGCTACAGCTAGTGAAGTACTGGTACAAGAGTTTATAAAAGACACTATGAGACAACTTTGTTGTTATCCAACTGTAACACTAGAATTTTAAACAGTTTTCCAAGAACATTGTCTAAATTCATGTTTTCAGGAGGTATAAACAAGTCAATAAGTAAAACACTGGAATGATTGATAATAGGAGAAACGATGAGTCTTTTTAAACAGTTTTCAATGGACATGGTCTGAAATCATGTTTATGGCAATGTTCAGGCTACAGCTAGTGAAGTACTGGTACGAGAGTTTATAAAAGACACTATGAGACAACAGTTGTTTTCCAACTGTAACACTAGAATTTTAAACAGTTTTCCAAGAACATTGTCTAAATTCATGTTTTCAGGAGGTTTAAACAATTCAATCAGTACAACACTTGAATGATTGATAATAGGAGAAACTATGAGTCTATTTAAACTGTTTTTAATGGACATGGTCTGAAATCATGTTTATGGCAATGTTCAAGTAAAATAAAGTGCAATACTGGTAGGAGAGATTATGAGAGACACTATGGACAACTTAGTTGTGTTTCAACTGTAAGCTTTATTTTTAAACCGTTTTTCATGAACATAGTGTAAAATCAATGTTTAAAGCAATGTTCAGGCTACAGCTAGTGAAGTACTGGTGCTAGAGATTATATAAGACACGAGGTCTAAAATCGATTTTTCAGAAGCTTTTTACAGTTGTCTTGCACAGTTCTAGAAATATTGACAATATTATACACTATGTGGCTTTCTAAACATTTTTCCAAGAACATTAACTAAAATCATGTTAAAGGCAATGTTCAAGTTAAATATTGTGCAATACTGGCAGGAGAGATTATAAGAAACTCTATGGACAACTTAGTTGGGTTTCAACTGTAAGATTTATTTTTCAAACGTTTTTCATGAACATAGTCTAAAATCATGTATAAAGCAATGTTCAGGCTACAGCTAGTGAAGTACTGGTACTAGAGTTTATACAAACACTATGAGACAACTTAGTTGTATTCCAACTGTAACACTAGAATTGTAAACAGTTTTCCAAGAACATTGTCTAAATTCATGTTTTCAGGAGGTTTTTAAACAGTTTTCAATGGACATGGTCTGAAATCATGTTTATGGCAATGTTCAAGTAAAATAAAGTGCAATACTGGTAGGAGAGATTGAGAGACACTATGGACAATTTAGTTGGGTTTCAACTGTAAACTTTATTTTTAAACCGTTTTTCATGAACATAGTCTAAAATCGAGTTTTCAGAAGCTTTCTACAGTTGTCTTGCACAGTTCTAGAAATATTGACAATATTATACACTATGTGGCTTTCTAAACATTTTTCCATGAACATTACCTAAAATCATGTTTAAGGCAATGTTCAAGTTAAATATTTTGCAATACTGGCAGGAGAGATTATGATAGACACTATGGACAACTTAGTTGGGTTTCAACTGTAAGCCTGATTTTTAAACACATTTTTCATGAACATAGTGTAAAATCATGTTTAAAGCAATGTTCAGGCTACAGCTAGTGAAGTACTGGTACGAGAGTTTATAAAAGACACTATGAGACAACTTTGTTGTTTTCCAACTGTAACACTAGAATTTTAAACAGTTTTCCAAGAACATTGTCTAAATTCATGTTTTCAGGAGGTATAAACAAGTCAATAAGTAAAACTTTGGAATGATTGATAATAGGAGAAACTATGAGTCTTTTTAAACAGTTTTCAATGGACATGGTCTGAAATCATGTTTATGGCAATGTTCAAGTAAAATAAAGTGCAATACTGGTAGGAGAGATTGAGAGACACTATGGACAATTTAGTTGGGATTCAACTGTAAGCATTATTTTTTAAACCGGTTTTCATTAACATAGTCTAAAATCATGTTTAAAGCAATGTTCAGGCTACAGCTAGTGAAGTACTGGTACGAGAGTTTATAAAAGACACTATGAGACAACTTTGTTGTTTTCCAACTGTAACACTAGAAATTTAAACAGATTTCCAAGAACATTGTCTAAATTCATGTTTTCAGGAGGTATAAACAAGTCAATAAGTAAAACTTTGGAATGATTGATAATAGGAGAAACTATGAGTCTTTTTAAACAGTTTTCAATGGACATGGTCTGAAATCATGTTTATGGCAATGTTCAAGTAAAATAAAGTGCAATACTGGTAGGAGAGATTGAGAGACACTATGGACAATTTAGTTGGGATTCAACTGTAAGCATTATTTTTTAAACCGTTTTTCATTAACATAGTCTAAAATCATGTTTAAAGCAATGTTCAGGCTACAGCTAGTGAAGTACTGGTACGAGAGTTTATAAAAGACACTATGAGACAACTTTGTTGTTTTCCAACTGTAACACTAGAATTTTAAACAGTTTTCCAAGAACATTGTCTAAATTCATGTTTTCAGGAGGTATAAACAAGTCAATAAGTAAAACTTTGGAATGATTGATAATAGGAGAAACTATGAGTCTTTTTAAACAGTTTTCAATGGACATGGTCTGAAATCATGTTTATGGCAATGTTCAAGTAAAATAAAGTGCAATACTGGTAGGAGAGATTGAGAGACACTATGGACAATTTAGTTGGGATTCAACTGTAAGCATTATTTTTTAAACCGTTTTTCATTAACATAGTCTAAAATCATGTTTAAAGCAATGTTCAGGCTACAGCTAGTGAAGTACTGGTACAAGAGTTTATAAAAGACACTATGAGACAACTTTGTTGTTATCCAACTGTAACACTAGAATTTTAAACAGTTTTCCAAGAACATTGTCTAAATTCATGTTTTCAGGAGGTATAAACAAGTCAATAAGTAAAACACTGGAATGATTGATAATAGGAGAAACGATGAGTCTTTTTAAACAGTTTTCAATGGACATGGTCTGAAATCATGTTTATGGTAATGTTCAGGCTACAGCTAGTGAAGTACTGGTACGAGAGTTTATAAAAGACACTATGAGAGAACAGTTGTTTTCCAACTGTAACACTAGAATTTTAAACAGTTTTCCAAGAACATTGTCTAAATTCATGTTTTCAGGAGGTTTAAACAATTCAATCAGTACAACACTTGAATGATTGATAATAGGAGAAACTATGAGTCTATTTAAACTGTTTTTAATGGACATGGTCTGAAATCATGTTTATGGCAATGTTCAAGTAAAATAAAGTGCAATACTGGTAGGAGAGATTATGAGAGACACTATGGACAACTTAGTTGTGTTTCAACTGTAAGCTTTATTTTTAAACCGTTTTTCATGAACATAGTGTAAAATCAATGTTTAAAGCAATGTTCAGGCTACAGCTAGTGAAGTACTGGTGCTAGAGATTATATAAGACACGAGGTCTAAAATCGATTTTTCAGAAGCTTTTTACAGTTGTCTTGCACAGTTCTAGAAATATTGACAATATTATACACTATGTGGCTTTCTAAACATTTTTCCAAGAACATTAACTAAAATCATGTTAAAGGCAATGTTCAAGTTAAATATTGTGCAATACTGGCAGGAGAGATTATAAGAAACTCTATGGACAACTTAGTTGGGTTTCAACTGTAAGATTTATTTTTCAAACGTTTTTCATGAACATAGTCTAAAATCATGTATAAAGCAATGTTCAGGCTACAGCTAGTGAAGTACTGGTACTAGAGTTTATAACAAACACTATGAGACAACTTAGTTGTATTCCAACTGTAACACTAGAATTGTAAACAGTTTTCCAAGAACATTGTCTAAATTCATGTTTTCAGGAGGTTTAAACAATTCAATCAGTACAACACTTGAATGATTGATAATAGGAGAAACTATGAGTCTTTTTAAACTGTTTTTAATGGACATGGTCTGAAATCATGTTTATGGCAATGTTCAAGTAAAATAAAGTGCAATACTGGTAGGAGAGATTGAGAGACACTATGGACAATTTAGTTGGGTTTCAACTGTAAACTTTATTTTTAAACCGTTTTCCATGAACATAGTCTAAAATCGAGTTTTCAGAAGCTTTCTACAGTTGTCTTGCACAGTTCTAGAAATATTGACAATATTATACACTATGTGGCTTTCTAAACATTTTTCCATGAACATTACCTAAAATCATGTTTAAGGCAATGTTCAAGTTAAATATTGTGCAATACTGGCAGGAGAGATTATGATAGACACTATGGACAACTTAGTTGGGTTTCAACTGTAAGCCTGATTTTTAAACACATTTTTCATGAACATAGTGTAAAATCATGTTTAAAGCAATGTTCAGGCTACAGCTAGTGAAGTACTGGTACGAGAGTTTATAAAAGACAATATGAGACAACTTTGTTGTTTTCCAACTGTAACACTAGAATTTTAAACAGTTTTCCAAGAACATTGTCTAAATTCATGTTTTCAGGAGGTATAAACAAGTCAATAAGTAAAACTTTGGAATGATTGATAATAGGAGAAACTATGAGTCTTTTTAAACAGTTTTCAATGGACATGGTCTGAAATCATGTTTATGGCAATGTTCAAGTAAAATAAAGTGCAATACTGGTAGGAGAGATTGAGAGACACTATGGACAATTTAGTTGGGATTCAACTGTAAGCATTATTTTTTAAACCGGTTTTCATTAACATAGTCTAAAATCATGTTTAAAGCAATGTTCAGGCTACAGCTAGTGAAGTACTGGTACAAGAGTTTATAAAAGACACTATGAGACAACTTTGTTGTTATCCAACTGTAACACTAGAATTTTAAACAGTTTTCCAAGAACATTGTCTAAATTCATGTTTTCAGGAGGTATAAACAAGTCAATAAGTAAAACACTGGAATGATTGATAATAGGAGAAACGATGAGTCTTTTTAAACAGTTTTCAATGGACATGGTCTGAAATCATGTTTATGGCAATGTTCAGGCTACAGCTAGTGAAGTACTGGTACGAGAGTTTATAAAAGACACTATGAGACAACAGTTGTTTTCCAACTGTAACACTAGAATTTTAAACAGTTTTCCAAGAACATTGTCTAAATTCATGTTTTCAGGAGGTTTAAACAATTCAATCAGTACAACACTTGAATGATTGATAATAGGAGAAACTATGAGTCTATTTAAACTGTTTTTAATGGACATGGTCTGAAATCATGTTTATGGCAATGTTCAAGTAAAATAAAGTGCAATACTGGTAGGAGAGATTATGAGAGACACTATGGACAACTTAGTTGTGTTTCAACTGTAAGCTTTATTTTTAAACCGTTTTTCATGAACATAGTGTAAAATCAATGTTTAAAGCAATGTTCAGGCTACAGCTAGTGAAGTACTGGTGCTAGAGATTATATAAGACACGAGGTCTAAAATCGATTTTTCAGAAGCTTTTTACAGTTGTCTTGCACAGTTCTAGAAATATTGACAATATTATACACTATGTGGCTTTCTAAACATTTTTCCAAGAACATTAACTAAAATCATGTTAAAGGCAATGTTCAAGTTAAATATTGTGCAATACTGGCAGGAGAGATTATAAGAAACTCTATGGACAACTTAGTTGGGTTTCAACTGTAAGATTTATTTTTCAAACGTTTTTCATGAACATAGTCTAAAATCATGTATAAAGCAATGTTCAGGCTACAGCTAGTGAAGTACTGGTACTAGAGTTTATAACAAACACTATGAGACAACTTAGTTGTATTCCAACTGTAACACTAGAATTGTAAACAGTTTTCCAAGAACATTGTCTAAATTCATGTTTTCAGGAGGTTTTTAAACAGTTTTCAATGGACATGGTCTGAAATCATGTTTATGGCAATGTTCAAGTAAAATAAAGTGCAATACTGGTAGGAGAGATTGAGAGACACTATGGACAATTTAGTTGGGTTTCAACTGTAAACTTTATTTTTAAACCGTTTTTCATGAACATAGTCTAAAATCGAGTTTTCAGAAGCTTTCTACAGTTGTCTTGCACAGTTCTAGAAATATTGACAATATTATACACTATGTGGCTTTCTAAACATTTTTCCATGAACATTACCTAAAATCATGTTTAAGGCAATGTTCAAGTTAAATATTGTGCAATACTGGCAGGAGAGATTATGATAGACACTATGGACAACTTAGTTGGGTTTCAACTGTAAGCCTGATTTTTAAACACATTTTTCATGAACATAGTGTAAAATCATGTTTAAAGCAATGTTCAGGCTACAGCTAGTGAAGTACTGGTACGAGAGTTTATAAAAGACACTATGAGACAACTTTGTTGTTTTCCAACTGTAACACTAGAATTTTAAACAGTTTTCCAAGAACATTGTCTAAATTCATGTTTTCAGGAGGTATAAACAAGTCAATAAGTAAAACTTTGGAATGATTGATAATAGGAGAAACTATGAGTCTTTTTAAACAGTTTTCAATGGACATGGTCTGAAATCATGTTTATGGCAATGTTCAAGTAAAATAAAGTGCAATACTGGTAGGAGAGATTGAGAGACACTATGGACAATTTAGTTGGGATTCAACTGTAAGCATTATTTTTTAAACCGGTTTTCATTAACATAGTCTAAAATCATGTTTAAAGCAATGTTCAGGCTACAGCTAGTGAAGTACTGGTACGAGAGTTTATAAAAGACACTATGAGACAACTTTGTTGTTTTCCAACTGTAACACTAGAATTTTAAACAGTTTTCCAAGAACATTGTCTAAATTCATGTTTTCAGGAGGTATAAACAAGTCAATAAGTAAAACTTTGGAATGATTGATAATAGGAGAAACTATGAGTCTTTTTAAACAGTTTTCAATGGACATGGTCTGAAATCATGTTTATGGCAATGTTCAAGTAAAATAAAGTGCAATACTGGTAGGAGAGATTGAGAGACACTATGGACAATTTAGTTGGGATTCAACTGTAAGCATTATTTTTTAAACCGGTTTTCATTAACATAGTCTAAAATCATGTTTAAAGCAATGTTCAGGCTACAGCTAGTGAAGTACTGGTACGAGAGTTTATAAAAGACACTATGAGACAACTTTGTTGTTTTCCAACTGTAACACTAGAATTTTAAACAGTTTTCCAAGAACATTGTCTAAATTCATGTTTTCAGGAGGTATAAACAAGTCAATAAGTAAAACTTTGGAATGATTGATAATAGGAGAAACTATGAGTCTTTTTAAACAGTTTTCAATGGACATGGTCTGAAATCATGTTTATGGCAATGTTCAAGTAAAATAAAGTGCAATACTGGTAGGAGAGATTGAGAGACACTATGGACAATTTAGTTGGGATTCAACTGTAAGCATTATTTTTTAAACCGGTTTTCATTAACATAGTCTAAAATCATGTTTAAAGCAATGTTCAGGCTACAGCTAGTGAAGTACTGGTACGAGAGTTTATAAAAGACACTATGAGACAACTTTGTTGTTATCCAACTGTAACACTAGAATTTTAAACAGTTTTCCAAGAACATTGTCTAAATTCATGTTTTCAGGAGGTATAAACAAGTCAATAAGTAAAACACTGGAATGATTGATAATAGGAGAAACGATGAGTCTTTTTAAACAGTTTTCAATGGACATGGTCTGAAATCATGTTTATGGCAATGTTCAGGCTACAGCTAGTGAAGTACTGGTACGAGAGTTTATAAAAGACACTATGAGACAACAGTTGTTTTCCAACTGTAACACTAGAATTTTAAACAGTTTTCCAAGAACATTGTCTAAATTCATGTTTTCAGGAGGTTTAAACAATTCAATCAGTACAACACTTGAATGATTGATAATAGGAGAAACTATGAGTCTATTTAAACTGTTTTTAATGGACATGGTCTGAAATCATGTTTATGGCAATGTTCAAGTAAAATAAAGTGCAATACTGGTAGGAGAGATTATGAGAGACACTATGGACAACTTAGTTGTGTTTCAACTGTAAGCTTTATTTTTAAACCGTTTTTCATGAACATAGTGTAAAATCAATGTTTAAAGCAATGTTCAGGCTACAGCTAGTGAAGTACTGGTGCTAGAGATTATATAAGACACGAGGTCTAAAATCGATTTTTCAGAAGCTTTTTACAGTTGTCTTGCACAGTTCTAGAAATATTGACAATATTATACACTATGTGGCTTTCTAAACATTTTTCCAAGAACATTAACTAAAATCATGTTAAAGGCAATGTTCAAGTTAAATATTGTGCAATACTGGCAGGAGAGATTATAAGAAACTCTATGGACAACTTAGTTGGGTTTCAACTGTAAGATTTATTTTTCAAACGTTTTTCATGAACATAGTCTAAAATCATGTATAAAGCAATGTTCAGGCTACAGCTAGTGAAGTACTGGTACTAGAGTTTATACAAACACTATGAGACAACTTAGTTGTATTCCAACTGTAACACTAGAATTGTAAACAGTTTTCCAAGAACATTGTCTAAATTCATGTTTTCAGGAGGTTTTTAAACAGTTTTCAATGGACATGGTCTGAAATCATGTTTATGGCAATGTTCAAGTAAAATAAAGTGCAATACTGGTAGGAGAGATTGAGAGACACTATGGACAATTTAGTTGGGTTTCAACTGTAAACTTTATTTTTAAACCGTTTTTCATGAACATAGTCTAAAATCGAGTTTTCAGAAGCTTTCTACAGTTGTCTTGCACAGTTCTAGAAATATTGACAATATTATACACTATGTGGCTTTCTAAACATTTTTCCATGAACATTACCTAAAATCATGTTTAAGGCAATGTTCAAGTTAAATATTTTGCAATACTGGCAGGAGAGATTATGATAGACACTATGGACAACTTAGTTGGGTTTCAACTGTAAGCCTGATTTTTAAACACATTTTTCATGAACATAGTGTAAAATCATGTTTAAAGCAATGTTCAGGCTACAGCTAGTGAAGTACTGGTACGAGAGTTTATAAAAGACACTATGAGACAACTTTGTTGTTTTCCAACTGTAACACTAGAATTTTAAACAGTTTTCCAAGAACATTGTCTAAATTCATGTTTTCAGGAGGTATAAACAAGTCAATAAGTAAAACTTTGGAATGATTGATAATAGGAGAAACTATGAGTCTTTTTAAACAGTTTTCAATGGACATGGTCTGAAATCATGTTTATGGCAATGTTCAAGTAAAATAAAGTGCAATACTGGTAGGAGAGATTGAGAGACACTATGGACAATTTAGTTGGGATTCAACTGTAAGCATTATTTTTTAAACCGGTTTTCATTAACATAGTCTAAAATCATGTTTAAAGCAATGTTCAGGCTACAGCTAGTGAAGTACTGGTACGAGAGTTTATAAAAGACACTATGAGACAACTTTGTTGTTTTCCAACTGTAACACTAGAAATTTAAACAGATTTCCAAGAACATTGTCTAAATTCATGTTTTCAGGAGGTATAAACAAGTCAATAAGTAAAACTTTGGAATGATTGATAATAGGAGAAACTATGAGTCTTTTTAAACAGTTTTCAATGGACATGGTCTGAAATCATGTTTATGGCAATGTTCAAGTAAAATAAAGTGCAATACTGGTAGGAGAGATTGAGAGACACTATGGACAATTTAGTTGGGATTCAACTGTAAGCATTATTTTTTAAACCGTTTTTCATTAACATAGTCTAAAATCATGTTTAAAGCAATGTTCAGGCTACAGCTAGTGAAGTACTGGTACAAGAGTTTATAAAAGACACTATGAGACAACTTTGTTGTTATCCAACTGTAACACTAGAATTTTAAACAGTTTTCCAAGAACATTGTCTAAATTCATGTTTTCAGGAGGTATAAACAAGTCAATAAGTAAAACACTGGAATGATTGATAATAGGAGAAACGATGAGTCTTTTTAAACAGTTTTCAATGGACATGGTCTGAAATCATGTTTATGGCAATGTTCAGGCTACAGCTAGTGAAGTACTGGTACGAGAGTTTATAAAAGACACTATGAGAGAACAGTTGTTTTCCAACTGTAACACTAGAATTTTAAACAGTTTTCCAAGAACATTGTCTAAATTCATGTTTTCAGGAGGTTTAAACAATTCAATCAGTACAACACTTGAATGATTGATAATAGGAGAAACTATGAGTCTATTTAAACTGTTTTTAATGGACATGGTCTGAAATCATGTTTATGGCAATGTTCAAGTAAAATAAAGTGCAATACTGGTAGGAGAGATTATGAGAGACACTATGGACAACTTAGTTGTGTTTCAACTGTAAGCTTTATTTTTAAACCGTTTTTCATGAACATAGTGTAAAATCAATGTTTAAAGCAATGTTCAGGCTACAGCTAGTGAAGTACTGGTGCTAGAGATTATATAAGACACGAGGTCTAAAATCGATTTTTCAGAAGCTTTTTACAGTTGTCTTGCACAGTTCTAGAAATATTGACAATATTATACACTATGTGGCTTTCTAAACATTTTTCCAAGAACATTAACTAAAATCATGTTAAAGGCAATGTTCAAGTTAAATATTGTGCAATACTGGCAGGAGAGATTATAAGAAACTCTATGGACAACTTAGTTGGGTTTCAACTGTAAGATTTATTTTTCAAACGTTTTTCATGAACATAGTCTAAAATCATGTATAAAGCAATGTTCAGGCTACAGCTAGTGAAGTACTGGTACTAGAGTTTATAACAAACACTATGAGACAACTTAGTTGTATTCCAACTGTAACACTAGAATTGTAAACAGTTTTCCAAGAACATTGTCTAAATTCATGTTTTCAGGAGGTTTAAACAATTCAATCAGTACAACACTTGAATGATTGATAATAGGAGAAACTATGAGTCTTTTTAAACTGTTTTTAATGGACATGGTCTGAAATCATGTTTATGGCAATGTTCAAGTAAAATAAAGTGCAATACTGGTAGGAGAGATTGAGAGACACTATGGACAATTTAGTTGGGTTTCAACTGTAAACTTTATTTTTAAACCGTTTTCCATGAACATAGTCTAAAATCGAGTTTTCAGAAGCTTTCTACAGTTGTCTTGCACAGTTCTAGAAATATTGACAATATTATACACTATGTGGCTTTCTAAACATTTTTCCATGAACATTACCTAAAATCATGTTTAAGGCAATGTTCAAGTTAAATATTGTGCAATACTGGCAGGAGAGATTATGATAGACACTATGGACAACTTAGTTGGGTTTCAACTGTAAGCCTGATTTTTAAACACATTTTTCATGAACATAGTGTAAAATCATGTTTAAAGCAATGTTCAGGCTACAGCTAGTGAAGTACTGGTACGAGAGTTTATAAAAGACAATATGAGACAACTTTGTTGTTTTCCAACTGTAACACTAGAATTTTAAACAGTTTTCCAAGAACATTGTCTAAATTCATGTTTTCAGGAGGTATAAACAAGTCAATAAGTAAAACTTTGGAATGATTGATAATAGGAGAAACTATGAGTCTTTTTAAACAGTTTTCAATGGACATGGTCTGAAATCATGTTTATGGCAATGTTCAAGTAAAATAAAGTGCAATACTGGTAGGAGAGATTGAGAGACACTATGGACAATTTAGTTGGGATTCAACTGTAAGCATTATTTTTTAAACCGGTTTTCATTAACATAGTCTAAAATCATGTTTAAAGCAATGTTCAGGCTACAGCTAGTGAAGTACTGGTACAAGAGTTTATAAAAGACACTATGAGACAACTTTGTTGTTATCCAACTGTAACACTAGAATTTTAAACAGTTTTCCAAGAACATTGTCTAAATTCATGTTTTCAGGAGGTATAAACAAGTCAATAAGTAAAACACTGGAATGATTGATAATAGGAGAAACGATGAGTCTTTTTAAACAGTTTTCAATGGACATGGTCTGAAATCATGTTTATGGCAATGTTCAGGCTACAGCTAGTGAAGTACTGGTACGAGAGTTTATAAAAGACACTATGAGAGAACAGTTGTTTTCCAACTGTAACACTAGAATTTTAAACAGTTTTCCAAGAACATTGTCTAAATTCATGTTTTCAGGAGGTTTAAACAATTCAATCAGTACAACACTTGAATGATTGATAATAGGAGAAACTATGAGTCTATTTAAACTGTTTTTAATGGACATGGTCTGAAATCATGTTTATGGCAATGTTCAAGTAAAATAAAGTGCAATACTGGTAGGAGAGATTATGAGAGACACTATGGACAACTTAGTTGTGTTTCAACTGTAAGCTTTATTTTTAAACCGTTTTTCATGAACATAGTGTAAAATCAATGTTTAAAGCAATGTTCAGGCTACAGCTAGTGAAGTACTGGTGCTAGAGATTATATAAGACACGAGGTCTAAAATCGATTTTTCAGAAGCTTTTTACAGTTGTCTTGCACAGTTCTAGAAATATTGACAATATTATACACTATGTGGCTTTCTAAACATTTTTCCAAGAACATTAACTAAAATCATGTTAAAGGCAATGTTCAAGTTAAATATTGTGCAATACTGGCAGGAGAGATTATAAGAAACTCTATGGACAACTTAGTTGGGTTTCAACTGTAAGATTTATTTTTCAAACGTTTTTCATGAACATAGTCTAAAATCATGTATAAAGCAATGTTCAGGCTACAGCTAGTGAAGTACTGGTACTAGAGTTTATAACAAACACTATGAGACAACTTAGTTGTATTCCAACTGTAACACTAGAATTGTAAACAGTTTTCCAAGAACATTGTCTAAATTCATGTTTTCAGGAGGTTTTTAAACAGTTTTCAATGGACATGGTCTGAAATCATGTTTATGGCAATGTTCAAGTAAAATAAAGTGCAATACTGGTAGGAGAGATTGAGAGACACTATGGACAATTTAGTTGGGTTTCAACTGTAAACTTTATTTTTAAACCGTTTTTCATGAACATAGTCTAAAATCGAGTTTTCAGAAGCTTTCTACAGTTGTCTTGCACAGTTCTAGAAATATTGACAATATTATACACTATGTGGCTTTCTAAACATTTTTCCATGAACATTACCTAAAATCATGTTTAAGGCAATGTTCAAGTTAAATATTGTGCAATACTGGCAGGAGAGATTATGATAGACACTATGGACAACTTAGTTGGGTTTCAACTGTAAGCCTGATTTTTAAACACATTTTTCATGAACATAGTGTAAAATCATGTTTAAAGCAATGTTCAGGCTACAGCTAGTGAAGTACTGGTACGAGAGTTTATAAAAGACACTATGAGACAACTTTGTTGTTTTCCAACTGTAACACTAGAATTTTAAACAGTTTTCCAAGAACATTGTCTAAATTCATGTTTTCAGGAGGTATAAACAAGTCAATAAGTAAAACTTTGGAATGATTGATAATAGGAGAAACTATGAGTCTTTTTAAACAGTTTTCAATGGACATGGTCTGAAATCATGTTTATGGCAATGTTCAAGTAAAATAAAGTGCAATACTGGTAGGAGAGATTGAGAGACACTATGGACAATTTAGTTGGGATTCAACTGTAAGCATTATTTTTTAAACCGGTTTTCATTAACATAGTCTAAAATCATGTTTAAAGCAATGTTCAGGCTACAGCTAGTGAAGTACTGGTACGAGAGTTTATAAAAGACACTATGAGACAACTTTGTTGTTTTCCAACTGTAACACTAGAATTTTAAACAGTTTTCCAAGAACATTGTCTAAATTCATGTTTTCAGGAGGTATAAACAAGTCAATAAGTAAAACTTTGGAATGATTGATAATAGGAGAAACTATGAGTCTTTTTAAACAGTTTTCAATGGACATGGTCTGAAATCATGTTTATGGCAATGTTCAAGTAAAATAAAGTGCAATACTGGTAGGAGAGATTGAGAGACACTATGGACAATTTAGTTGGGATTCAACTGTAAGCATTATTTTTTAAACCGTTTTTCATTAACATAGTCTAAAATCATGTTTAAAGCAATGTTCAGGCTACAGCTAGTGAAGTACTGGTACAAGAGTTTATAAAAGACACTATGAGACAACTTTGTTGTTATCCAACTGTAACACTAGAATTTTAAACAGTTTTCCAAGAACATTGTCTAAATTCATGTTTTCAGGAGGTATAAACAAGTCAATAAGTAAAACACTGGAATGATTGATAATAGGAGAAACGATGAGTCTTTTTAAACAGTTTTCAATGGACATGGTCTGAAATCATGTTTATGGTAATGTTCAGGCTACAGCTAGTGAAGTACTGGTACGAGAGTTTATAAAAGACACTATGAGAGAACAGTTGTTTTCCAACTGTAACACTAGAATTTTAAACAGTTTTCCAAGAACATTGTCTAAATTCATGTTTTCAGGAGGTTTAAACAATTCAATCAGTACAACACTTGAATGATTGATAATAGGAGAAACTATGAGTCTATTTAAACTGTTTTTAATGGACATGGTCTGAAATCATGTTTATGGCAATGTTCAAGTAAAATAAAGTGCAATACTGGTAGGAGAGATTATGAGAGACACTATGGACAACTTAGTTGTGTTTCAACTGTAAGCTTTATTTTTAAACCGTTTTTCATGAACATAGTGTAAAATCAATGTTTAAAGCAATGTTCAGGCTACAGCTAGTGAAGTACTGGTGCTAGAGATTATATAAGACACGAGGTCTAAAATCGATTTTTCAGAAGCTTTTTACAGTTGTCTTGCACAGTTCTAGAAATATTGACAATATTATACACTATGTGGCTTTCTAAACATTTTTCCAAGAACATTAACTAAAATCATGTTAAAGGCAATGTTCAAGTTAAATATTGTGCAATACTGGCAGGAGAGATTATAAGAAACTCTATGGACAACTTAGTTGGGTTTCAACTGTAAGATTTATTTTTCAAACGTTTTTCATGAACATAGTCTAAAATCATGTATAAAGCAATGTTCAGGCTACAGCTAGTGAAGTACTGGTACTAGAGTTTATAACAAACACTATGAGACAACTTAGTTGTATTCCAACTGTAACACTAGAATTGTAAACAGTTTTCCAAGAACATTGTCTAAATTCATGTTTTCAGGAGGTTTAAACAATTCAATCAGTACAACACTTGAATGATTGATAATAGGAGAAACTATGAGTCTTTTTAAACTGTTTTTAATGGACATGGTCTGAAATCATGTTTATGGCAATGTTCAAGTAAAATAAAGTGCAATACTGGTAGGAGAGATTGAGAGACACTATGGACAATTTAGTTGGGTTTCAACTGTAAACTTTATTTTTAAACCGTTTTCCATGAACATAGTCTAAAATCGAGTTTTCAGAAGCTTTCTACAGTTGTCTTGCACAGTTCTAGAAATATTGACAATATTATACACTATGTGGCTTTCTAAACATTTTTCCATGAACATTACCTAAAATCATGTTTAAGGCAATGTTCAAGTTAAATATTGTGCAATACTGGCAGGAGAGATTATGATAGACACTATGGACAACTTAGTTGGGTTTCAACTGTAAGCCTGATTTTTAAACACATTTTTCATGAACATAGTGTAAAATCATGTTTAAAGCAATGTTCAGGCTACAGCTAGTGAAGTACTGGTACGAGAGTTTATAAAAGACAATATGAGACAACTTTGTTGTTTTCCAACTGTAACACTAGAATTTTAAACAGTTTTCCAAGAACATTGTCTAAATTCATGTTTTCAGGAGGTATAAACAAGTCAATAAGTAAAACTTTGGAATGATTGATAATAGGAGAAACTATGAGTCTTTTTAAACAGTTTTCAATGGACATGGTCTGAAATCATGTTTATGGCAATGTTCAAGTAAAATAAAGTGCAATACTGGTAGGAGAGATTGAGAGACACTATGGACAATTTAGTTGGGATTCAACTGTAAGCATTATTTTTTAAACCGGTTTTCATTAACATAGTCTAAAATCATGTTTAAAGCAATGTTCAGGCTACAGCTAGTGAAGTACTGGTACAAGAGTTTATAAAAGACACTATGAGACAACTTTGTTGTTATCCAACTGTAACACTAGAATTTTAAACAGTTTTCCAAGAACATTGTCTAAATTCATGTTTTCAGGAGGTATAAACAAGTCAATAAGTAAAACACTGGAATGATTGATAATAGGAGAAACGATGAGTCTTTTTAAACAGTTTTCAATGGACATGGTCTGAAATCATGTTTATGGCAATGTTCAGGCTACAGCTAGTGAAGTACTGGTACGAGAGTTTATAAAAGACACTATGAGACAACAGTTGTTTTCCAACTGTAACACTAGAATTTTAAACAGTTTTCCAAGAACATTGTCTAAATTCATGTTTTCAGGAGGTTTAAACAATTCAATCAGTACAACACTTGAATGATTGATAATAGGAGAAACTATGAGTCTATTTAAACTGTTTTTAATGGACATGGTCTGAAATCATGTTTATGGCAATGTTCAAGTAAAATAAAGTGCAATACTGGTAGGAGAGATTATGAGAGACACTATGGACAACTTAGTTGTGTTTCAACTGTAAGCTTTATTTTTAAACCGTTTTTCATGAACATAGTGTAAAATCAATGTTTAAAGCAATGTTCAGGCTACAGCTAGTGAAGTACTGGTGCTAGAGATTATATAAGACACGAGGTCTAAAATCGATTTTTCAGAAGCTTTTTACAGTTGTCTTGCACAGTTCTAGAAATATTGACAATATTATACACTATGTGGCTTTCTAAACATTTTTCCAAGAACATTAACTAAAATCATGTTAAAGGCAATGTTCAAGTTAAATATTGTGCAATACTGGCAGGAGAGATTATAAGAAACTCTATGGACAACTTAGTTGGGTTTCAACTGTAAGATTTATTTTTCAAACGTTTTTCATGAACATAGTCTAAAATCATGTATAAAGCAATGTTCAGGCTACAGCTAGTGAAGTACTGGTACTAGAGTTTATAACAAACACTATGAGACAACTTAGTTGTATTCCAACTGTAACACTAGAATTGTAAACAGTTTTCCAAGAACATTGTCTAAATTCATGTTTTCAGGAGGTTTTTAAACAGTTTTCAATGGACATGGTCTGAAATCATGTTTATGGCAATGTTCAAGTAAAATAAAGTGCAATACTGGTAGGAGAGATTGAGAGACACTATGGACAATTTAGTTGGGTTTCAACTGTAAACTTTATTTTTAAACCGTTTTTCATGAACATAGTCTAAAATCGAGTTTTCAGAAGCTTTCTACAGTTGTCTTGCACAGTTCTAGAAATATTGACAATATTATACACTATGTGGCTTTCTAAACATTTTTCCATGAACATTACCTAAAATCATGTTTAAGGCAATGTTCAAGTTAAATATTGTGCAATACTGGCAGGAGAGATTATGATAGACACTATGGACAACTTAGTTGGGTTTCAACTGTAAGCCTGATTTTTAAACACATTTTTCATGAACATAGTGTAAAATCATGTTTAAAGCAATGTTCAGGCTACAGCTAGTGAAGTACTGGTACGAGAGTTTATAAAAGACACTATGAGACAACTTTGTTGTTTTCCAACTGTAACACTAGAATTTTAAACAGTTTTCCAAGAACATTGTCTAAATTCATGTTTTCAGGAGGTATAAACAAGTCAATAAGTAAAACTTTGGAATGATTGATAATAGGAGAAACTATGAGTCTTTTTAAACAGTTTTCAATGGACATGGTCTGAAATCATGTTTATGGCAATGTTCAAGTAAAATAAAGTGCAATACTGGTAGGAGAGATTGAGAGACACTATGGACAATTTAGTTGGGATTCAACTGTAAGCATTATTTTTTAAACCGGTTTTCATTAACATAGTCTAAAATCATGTTTAAAGCAATGTTCAGGCTACAGCTAGTGAAGTACTGGTACGAGAGTTTATAAAAGACACTATGAGACAACTTTGTTGTTTTCCAACTGTAACACTAGAATTTTAAACAGTTTTCCAAGAACATTGTCTAAATTCATGTTTTCAGGAGGTATAAACAAGTCAATAAGTAAAACTTTGGAATGATTGATAATAGGAGAAACTATGAGTCTTTTTAAACAGTTTTCAATGGACATGGTCTGAAATCATGTTTATGGCAATGTTCAAGTAAAATAAAGTGCAATACTGGTAGGAGAGATTGAGAGACACTATGGACAATTTAGTTGGGATTCAACTGTAAGCATTATTTTTTAAA
Source organism: Thymallus thymallus (assembly GCA_023634145.1). NCBI lineage: Eukaryota > Metazoa > Chordata > Actinopteri > Salmoniformes > Salmonidae > Thymallus > Thymallus thymallus. Next base: position 15,011,853 of record CM042418.1, read on the forward strand.
CCGGTTTTCATTAACATAGTCTAAAATCATGTTTAAAGCAATGTTCAGGCTACAGCTAGTGAAGTACTGGTACGAGAGTTTATAAAAGACACTATGAGACAACTTTGTTGTTTTCCAACTGTAACACTAGAATTTTAAACAGTTTTCCAAGAACATTGTCTAAATTCATGTTTTCAGGAGGTATAAACAAGTCAATAAGTAAAACTTTGGAATGATTGATAATAGGAGAAACTATGAGTCTATTTAAACTGTTTTTAATGGACATGGTCTGAAATCATGTTTATGGCAATGTTCAAGTAAAATAAAGTGCAATACTGGTAGGAGAGATTATGAGAGACACTATGGACAACTTAGTTGTGTTTCAACTGTAAGCTTTATTTTTAAACCGTTTTTCATGAACATAGTGTAAAATCAATGTTTAAAGCAATGTTCAGGCTACAGCTAGTGAAGTACTGGTGCTAGAGATTATATAAGACACGAGGTCTAAAATCGATTTTTCAGAAGCTTTTTACAGTTGTCTTGCACAGTTCTAGAAATATTGACAATATTATACACTATGTGGCTTTCTAAACATTTTTCCAAGAACATTAACTAAAATCATGTTAAAGGCAATGTTCAAGTTAAATATTGTGCAATACTGGCAGGAGAGATTATAAGAAACTCTATGGACAACTTAGTTGGGTTTCAACTGTAAGATTTATTTTTCAAACGTTTTTCATGAACATAGTCTAAAATCATGTATAAAGCAATGTTCAGGCTACAGCTAGTGAAGTACTGGTACTAGAGTTTATAACAAACACTATGAGACAACTTAGTTGTATTCCAACTGTAACACTAGAATTGTAAACAGTTTTCCAAGAACATTGTCTAAATTCATGTTTTCAGGAGGTTTTTAAACAGTTTTCAATGGACATGGTCTGAAATCATGTTTATGGCAATGTTCAAGTAAAATAAAGTGCAATACTGGTAGGAGAGATTGAGAGACACTATGGACAATTTAGTTGGGATTCAACTGTAAGCATTATTTTTTAAACCGTTTTTCATTAACATAGTCTAAAATCATGTTTAAAGCAATGTTCAGGCTACAGCTAGTGAAGTACTGGTACGAGAGTTTATAAAAGACACTATGAGACAACTTTGTTGTTATCCAACTGTAACACTAGAATTTTAAACAGTTTTCCAAGAACATTGTCTAAATTCATGTTTTCAGGAGGTTTAAACAATTCAATCAGTACAACACTTGAATGATTGATAATAGGAGAAACTATGAGTCTTTTTAAACTGTTTTTAATGGACATGGTCTGAAATCATGTTTATGGCAATGTTCAAGTAAAATAAAGTGCAATACTGGTAGGAGAGATTGAGAGACACTATGGACAATTTAGTTGGGTTTCAACTGTAAACTTTATTTTTAAACCGTTTTTCATGAACATAGTCTAAAATCGAGTTTTCAGAAGCTTTCTACAGTTGTCTTGCACAGTTCTAGAAATATTGACAATATTATACACTATGTGGCTTTCTAAACATTTTTCCATGAACATTACCTAAAATCATGTTTAAGGCAATGTTCAAGTTAAATATTGTGCAATACTGGCAGGAGAGATTATGATAGACACTATGGACAACTTAGTTGGGTTTCAACTGTAAGCCTGATTTTTAAACACATTTTTCATGAACATAGTGTAAAATCATGTTTAAAGCAATGTTCAGGCTACAGCTAGTGAAGTACTGGTACGAGAGTTTATAAAAGACACTATGAGACAACTTTGTTGTTTTCCAACTGTAACACTAGAATTTTAAACAGTTTTCCAAGAACATTGTCTAAATTCATGTTTTCAGGAGGTATAAACAAGTCAATAAGTAAAACTTTGGAATGATTGATAATAGGAGAAACTATGAGTCTTTTTAAACAGTTTTCAATGGACATGGTCTGAAATCATGTTTATGGCAATGTTCAAGTAAAATAAAGTGCAATACTGGTAGGAGAGATTGAGAGACACTATGGACAATTTAGTTGGGATTCAACTGTAAGCATTATTTTTTAAACCGTTTTTCATTAACATAGTCTAAAATCATGTTTAAAGCAATGTTCAGGCTACAGCTAGTGAAGTACTGGTACGAGAGTTTATAAAAGACACTATGAGACAACTTTGTTGTTATCCAACTGTAAGACTAGAATTTTAAACAGTTTTCCAAGAACATTGTCTAAATTCATGTTTTCAGGAGGTTTAAACAATTCAATCAGTACAACACTTGAATGATTGATAATAGGAGAAACTATGAGTCTTTTTAAACTGTTTTTAATGGACATGGTCTGAAATCATGTTTATGGCAATGTTCAAGTAAAATAAAGTGCAATACTGGTAGGAGAGATTGAGAGACACTATGGACAATTTAGTTGGGTTTCAACTGTAAACTTTATTTTTAAACCGTTTTTCATGAACATAGTCTAAAATCGAGTTTTCAGAAGCTTTCTACAGTTGTCTTGCACAGTTCTAGAAATATTGACAATATTATACACTATGTGGCTTTCTAAACATTTTTCCATGAACATTACCTAAAATCATGTTTAAGGCAATGTTCAAGTTAAATATTTTGCAATACTGGCAGGAGAGATTATGATAGACACTATGGACAACTTAGTTGGGTTTCAACTGTAAGCCTGATTTTTAAACACATTTTTCATGAACATAGTGTAAAATCATGTTTAAAGCAATGTTCAGGCTACAGCTAGTGAAGTACTGGTACGAGAGTTTATAAAAGACACTATGAGACAACTTTGTTGTTTTCCAACTGTAACACTAGAATTTTAAACAGTTTTCCAAGAACATTGTCTAAATTCATGTTTTCAGGAGGTATAAACAAGTCAATAAGTAAAACTTTGGAATGATTGATAATAGGAGAAACTATGAGTCTTTTTAAACAGTTTTCAATGGACATGGTCTGAAATCATGTTTATGGCAATGTTCAAGTAAAATAAAGTGCAATACTGGTAGGAGAGATTGAGAGACACTATGGACAATTTAGTTGGGATTCAACTGTAAGCATTATTTTTTAAACCGGTTTTCATTAACATAGTCTAAAATCATGTTTAAAGCAATGTTCAGGCTACAGCTAGTGAAGTACTGGTACGAGAGTTTATAAAAGACACTATGAGACAACTTTGTTGTTTTCCAACTGTAACACTAGAATTTTAAACAGTTTTCCAAGAACATTGTCTAAATTCATGTTTTCAGGAGGTATAAACAAGTCAATAAGTAAAACTTTGGAATGATTGATAATAGGAGAAACTATGAGTCTTTTTAAACAGTTTTCAATGGACATGGTCTGAAATCATGTTTATGGCAATGTTCAAGTAAAATAAAGTGCAATACTGGTAGGAGAGATTGAGAGACACTATGGACAATTTAGTTGGGATTCAACTGTAAGCATTATTTTTTAAACCGTTTTTCATTAACATAGTCTAAAATCATGTTTAAAGCAATGTTCAGGCTACAGCTAGTGAAGTACTGGTACAAGAGTTTATAAAAGACACTATGAGACAACTTTGTTGTTATCCAACTGTAACACTAGAATTTTAAACAGTTTTCCAAGAACATTGTCTAAATTCATGTTTTCAGGAGGTATAAACAAGTCAATAAGTAAAACACTGGAATGATTGATAATAGGAGAAACGATGAGTCTTTTTAAACAGTTTTCAATGGACATGGTCTGAAATCATGTTTATGGTAATGTTCAGGCTACAGCTAGTGAAGTACTGGTACGAGAGTTTATAAAAGACACTATGAGAGAACAGTTGTTTTCCAACTGTAACACTAGAATTTTAAACAGTTTTCCAAGAACATTGTCTAAATTCATGTTTTCAGGAGGTTTAAACAATTCAATCAGTACAACACTTGAATGATTGATAATAGGAGAAACTATGAGTCTATTTAAACTGTTTTTAATGGACATGGTCTGAAATCATGTTTATGGCAATGTTCAAGTAAAATAAAGTGCAATACTGGTAGGAGAGATTATGAGAGACACTATGGACAACTTAGTTGTGTTTCAACTGTAAGCTTTATTTTTAAACCGTTTTTCATGAACATAGTGTAAAATCAATGTTTAAAGCAATGTTCAGGCTACAGCTAGTGAAGTACTGGTGCTAGAGATTATATAAGACACGAGGTCTAAAATCGATTTTTCAGAAGCTTTTTACAGTTGTCTTGCACAGTTCTAGAAATATTGACAATATTATACACTATGTGGCTTTCTAAACATTTTTCCAAGAACATTAACTAAAATCATGTTAAAGGCAATGTTCAAGTTAAATATTGTGCAATACTGGCAGGAGAGATTATAAGAAACTCTATGGACAACTTAGTTGGGTTTCAACTGTAAGATTTATTTTTCAAACGTTTTTCATGAACATAGTCTAAAATCATGTATAAAGCAATGTTCAGGCTACAGCTAGTGAAGTACTGGTACTAGAGTTTATAACAAACACTATGAGACAACTTAGTTGTATTCCAACTGTAACACTAGAATTGTAAACAGTTTTCCAAGAACATTGTCTAAATTCATGTTTTCAGGAGGTTTTTAAACAGTTTTCAATGGACATGGTCTGAAATCATGTTTATGGCAATGTTCAAGTAAAATAAAGTGCAATACTGGTAGGAGAGATTGAGAGACACTATGGACAATTTAGTTGGGATTCAACTGTAAGCATTATTTTTTAAACCGTTTTTCATTAACATAGTCTAAAATCATGTTTAAAGCAATGTTCAGGCTACAGCTAGTGAAGTACTGGTACGAGAGTTTATAAAAGACACTATGAGACAACTTTGTTGTTATCCAACTGTAACACTAGAATTTTAAACAGTTTTCCAAGAACATTGTCTAAATTCATGTTTTCAGGAGGTATAAACAAGTCAATAATTAAAACACTGGAATGATTGATAAAAGGAGAAACGATGAGTCTTTTTAAACAGTTTTCAATGGACATGGTCTGAAATCATGTTTATGGCAATGTTCAGGCTACAGCTAGTGAAGTACTGGGACGAGAGTTTATAAAAGACACTATGAGACAACAGTTGTTTTCCAACTGTAACACTAGAATTTTAAACAGTTTTCCAAGAACATTGTCTAAATTCATGTTTTCAGGAGGTTTAAACAATTCAATCAGTACAACACTTGAATGATTGATAATAGGAGAAACTATGAGTCTATTTAAACTGTTTTTAATGGACATGGTCTGAAATCATGTTTATGGCAATGTTCAAGTAAAATAAAGTGCAATACTGGTAGGAGAGATTATGAGAGACACTATGGACAACTTAGTTGTGTTTCAACTGTAAGCTTTATTTTTAAACCGTTTTTCATGAACATAGTGTAAAATCAATGTTTAAAGCAATGTTCAGGCTACAGCTAGTGAAGTACTGGTGCTAGAGATTATATAAGACACGAGGTCTAAAATCGATTTTTCAGAAGCTTTTTACAGTTGTCTTGCACAGTTCTAGAAATTTTGACAATATTATACACTATGTGGCTTTCTAAACATTTTTCCAAGAACATTAACTAAAATCATATTTAAGGCAATGTTCAAGTTAAATATTGTGCAATACTGGCAGGAGAGATTATAAGAAACTCTATGGACAACTTAGTTGGGTTTCAACTGTAAGATTTATTTTTCAAACGTTTTTCATGAACATAGTCTAAAATCATGTATAAAGCAATGTTCAGCTAGTGAAGTACTGGTACTAGAGTTTATAACAAACACTATGAGACAACTTAGTTGTATTCCAACTGTAATACTAGAATTTTAAACAGTTTTCCAAGAACATTGTCTAAATTCATGTTTTCAGGAGGTTTAAACAATTCAATCAGTACAACAATTGAATGATTGATAATAGGAGAAACTATGAGTCTTTTTAAACTGTTTTTAATGGACATGGTCTGAAATCATGTTTATGGCAATGATCAGGCTACAGCTAGTGAAGTACTGGTACGAGAGTTTATAAAAGACACTATGAGACAACTTTGTTGTTTTCCAACTGTAACACTAAAATTTTAAACAGTTTCCCATGAACATTACCTAAAATCATGTTTAAGGCAATGTTCAAGTAAAATAAAGTGCAATACTGGTAGGAGAGATTATGAGAGACACTATGGACAACTTAGTTGGGTTTCAACTGTAAGCTTTATTTTTAAACACATTTTTCATCAACATAGTGTAAAATCAATGTTTAAAGCAATGTTCAGGCTACAGCTAGTGAAGTACTGGTGCTAGATTATAAAAGACACGAGGGCTAAAATCAGAAGCTTTTTACAATTGTCTTGCACAGTTCTAGAAATTTTGACAATATTATACACTATGTGGCTTTCTAAACAGTTTTCCATGAACATGGTATAAAATCATGTTTATGGCAATGTTCAAGTAAAATAAAGTGCAATACTGGTAGGAGAGGTAGGAGAGATTATGAGAGACACTCTATGGAGATTATAAAAGACACTATGAGATTCTCTCAGTTCTGTATAATCTTCAACTCTTACGTCCATATCGTGGCACTGTTAGTATAACTCGTCTCCCTTGTTGTATGTTGAATCGTCCGACCACTGTTATGTCTATGGGAGCTAAAACATGGGACATGTTCATTTTAGCTCTGTCAGTGACAGAATGAGAAGGTTTTAGGGCTGGTAGTCTAGAGTGGGCGGAGTTATCGGCACCCACGGCTTGATCCTCCAACCAGGGCTGTAATATCCAACCATGGCTAAACGTAAAACAATTTAACCTTTAAGAAGGGCTCATTTCTTCAACCAGCACCTTTTCAGGGACGATAGACACAATACAGGCAACCTAGAATGTGAACATTGGAAAGGTCTACCATTTAGGCTGTTTGTGTATCTGATGTATATGACGGTGATAGATAATGAAGAACTCGACAATGAGAGGTTCACCGATCTATTCAAAGAGAAACAAACCGGAAACTCCGGTAAATACATCAGCTACACCATCATACTCAGCAACAGAAAGAAAACTGGGATTAACTATGCTCTGTGAAAGTTGAAACAAGTAGCTGTTTCAACTTGATTTTGCTGTCAGTAAAATACGGATGGTATGTTTGTTGAGTCTCGGTTTATAATTCTACCTAAGAATTTCACCCGCCACAAACGTAATGGGAGGCTGCCATGTGTTGGACATTTTCACGGTTGATTTTGTAGATTTCATGTGCAAAGTAAGTGAACCAACATCCTTTGTTAATCAGAAATTGTATTTCACCACAACATAGTATTTTTATTTCATGTATTGCGTTTGTTTTCCATTGTTAATCACTTGTAGTTTGAATTGGAGCTAATCACGACAATGCTTTTATTATTATTTTACTAATCCCAGATAAGGTTCCATACAACAGATTATTAAATTATGAAAAGATCTGTAATATCAAATGCTTAGACTAAATATATTGTGGTGTCGGTAAGGTATTTAAAGAGAAATGATTTGCACCTCATAATTATTAACCAACCTAAGGTAGCAAAATAAAAGTAGAATTGAGACCAATGTTGCGCATTTATATTTAATAATGCAGTAATGTTTATTTTATGTAATTTACATTATTTTGTACTATATATAGGCTGACAATTGAAACAAATGCCTAGTCAAACATTACAAATGCAATTTGCGTTCTATCGTCTAACATTACAATTCCTTGTTGTGACTATGTTGTTAATGTAGCCAACAAACTATTTAAATAATACTCAAATACTTTCTTGACCAAATGTTTTTTTTTAATCAAGTACTCATTTACTCTTATTTGAGTAGTTTTCTGGTGGTACTTGAACTTCAGTACCTTTTGGGGACAAGTAACAATACTTTACTTTAGTACATATTTCAGTACTCAACCCAACCCTACATGTTGATTGGGAAGGTAATTCAATCATCCCATAAAAGTCTAGGCGTCTACCCAAGTTAATTTAACCTCAGGATACGTCGACTTTTAGATGTTGTTATGTATGACATGACAGACAGTGAAAGAATTTGTCAGAATCTTTTTTTTATTGTCAAGTATATCAGCAAAGCATACAAGCGCCATAACTAATCTAAAGCGTAATACAAAATTTGTCAATGTCAAATTGGTAAGATTCTTTATTTTCAGTGTAGGAAAATCCAGCTGTCTTTTTTATAATTGATTGTGGTTGGATGAATGCTTAACAGTTGAATACATCGTCTAAGGCTGGATGAAGGGGTGACCACCATAGACAACATTGGTCCGATAAATGCTCTAAGGTTGGACAATGTAGCCCTGGTTTGACAATTGGGTTAGTGTTGCCAGGATGAGTCATGGGATGATGACTAAGCCCCAGTTGTATATAACAGCCCTGGTTGGATGAACCGGCGGTGGTTAGATTTGAACTCCCATTGACTCAAGATTGGTTGGCTACACGTCCCCTTGTTGGATAACTGCTCCACGGTTGGACTTATATAATCATATCAACACACAGTCTACTCTACTCTTCTACTCTGATCAGAGGTCCGTGACAGGTAACCTGTAGGATCACAGAGCTCTGGAGTTTATCATTGTAAAGATAAGAAGGTTATTTTCCCACTGTTGTCTCTGTGTAACACCTTAAGCATGTATCTCCAATTGTAGTAGAAAGTGGGCTTGTAGCTACCCACTGAGCCTTGAAAGTTGACAAGGTAGCCTTGATACTCATCTATGCACACCTCCGGCACCCCGACGTCAGGCAAAAGTTTCAAATTGAAGTAATACACTGGCCCGCTCGGATGATGCTCTAGGCGTAGACTGTCGGGACTGATCATCTGTGCGACTGCAGCGGACTGGTTGAAGAGGAGACAGAGGATACAATGACACGGGTTGATCTGCTCAACCTCTCCGGTTATGGCTCTGCTCGACACAAATCGGTTGTAAGACTCGGGTGAGATTAGAGAGGGTAGCGGCTTGGGAGTATTCTGAACGTTCACTAACATACCCTTACACGAGCATCCGTTGGCGCACAAGGGTCCTGATCTTTTAGCATGCTATTTAGCAGGGCTCTGTCATAAACGTTGCGAGACAGAGCCCTGCCTGGTATAGCGCGCTCGGCGAGGGAGGCTACCAGAGGACGCAGGTTTTTGGCTAGCAGCTGCATCACGGTCAGCACGGGAGTGCAGCTGGTGCACATGGGGTTTCGGTCACTGTTGGACTTGCTGTCGGACTTGCACGTGCACACTTGAGGGGCGAAACACTCATGGAACAGGGTTCTGATATCTGAAGCAGACGAGTGTCTACTCTGTGAAACCTTGTCAAAAACCTGCGATCTGATCAGATCCCTGTAATCTGCAATCTTCTCCTCGGCATAGGCGACATCGGTGCTGTTTTCGGTTTCCTCCGCCGAACCATTGGACCCGCACCATAAGGTACGGATCTCGCGTTGTGTGCAGCGATCCAAGCCCCTGGAACACTTTGAACATGGGGAGCCCTGGGTTTGGCGTTCAGAGGAGCACCTAGAGCACATCCAAATGCAACACACTTTCTACTTGAAACCTTGGAAGCAGGCACAGACTGTGCAGATGAACCCCGGTACGGTTGGGCACTTTGTGAAGTGAGGCTTGGTCAAGTACCATTCCGGGTTGTTTTTGAAGCAGGTTGTGCATACCCTGACGTTACACTGACAGCAGAGTTTAATACCTGCCCTTCGCCTGTCTTTGCTGCTTTTAACCAAAGTGACGATACACACGAGACACTTCGCACCAAACGGTTTGAGATGCTTGTTGTTGACTTTCCCAATGTTCCTATAATTGACTGTGGATACTTTCCTGTACAAGTTTGTTGCTTTTTTCAGACTGAGCTCACCAGTTTATCTTTACGCTTCTTTTCGCAATCTCTCAACAGGCCCTCCGGAACTTCACAGGTGAAGAAGGGGTTATCTTCGATGGAGCAGGCAGTTCTGTGCTGCCCGCTGTACAAGGTGCTGATTCTGGACCCTGTCCCTGTGATAGGAGACATGATATGTGTACCCGGAGCAGAGGGTTTCAGTTTGAGAGATCTGACGGAAGATATCGTGAAGCCTTGCCCCGCTCATAAATTCAACCTTAAACACACTGGTGTGGAACATACAAACTTATGTAAGATCCCTAATTAGAGACGATGCACTACAGCTGCCTCTAATTAGGGATCCAACACAAACCACCACCAGAAACAGAAAGAAAAGAACTGTCAGACTCTGACCATGGCTACATAGAGAAGCAAATAGATTTCTCTATGGCCAGAGCCTGACAGCTACTTGTACAGCCACCAGGGTCAAGAGCGGCCTGCGAGCTGAGTAAGTTTTTCTGTAATAGAGTAGCAGATCCTTGCTTACTGTTCAAGTACATAAAGGTGACATTAGATGCCGGCAGGGTTAAGTATAAGAACTTAGTCACTGTAAATGTTACCCCCAAGAGGGTTCCTGAAGGCGAATTGAACCTGCATCGCATGGAGCACCTGGCTGTTATGCAAACGCCTTACTTTGTGATGTAAGGCCGCCACGCTAGGGAAGCATGAAATAAGAGCTTGTGCTATCACGTCTACCTCTTGAGCCCTAGCTTCCATGGCGTTGGGGGCCTTGGTTAGGACGTCGACAGCTGTCGAGATGTTGAAGTCGTCCTCCCTTGTATTCGGGTAAACGACAGGCTCCCGCTTAGGGGAGAACCTGTCGTTTCGCATTATGACTCTAGCAGCGCGGGATCGGGAGGCGGGCCGCCGTTGTCGTACCTGTCCTCGAATATGGCGTTGCTCGGGAGTTCAGATACGACTGGTAGGTGATCGTTGGCGAATATGACAACGAGAGCCTCTAAGTCAGACAGGGCTCCCTTCGCCTTGTACTCATGGAACTTTATCGAGTGTATGATGGTGAACACCCCTGAGGCTAGTGGATTTGATACAGGAACAAGCACAGTTGAATAACAGCTTCGTTTCACACCAGCCAATCGTGCTGCCGAGACGCCTCCACGGCGGCCCACTCTATGAGAAACACGCAGGATGACAGGAGTCGACTCTTGCATTCGGCACAAGCGATCCTGCTAATGCGAACCTCAGAGCAGCGCACTGCCTGCACGGCGAACCAAGGAGTGTAGCCGCACCATTTCATCTTGTCCAAGATGAGCATTACGATTCTGTAAATGTGCGCATTGTTGGGTTTAATCGGACACTTTAGATAGTGAGCGAATACTGAGGAGCCGGTCCTGTTTTTCATGACACACTTCCAATCGTAAAACTCCTGAGCCCATCCTAGCTTCAGCTCGTTGTTCGTCTCCCCCAGTTCCTTGCGCTCGTCGATCCAGTCTGAACTAAGGATTTCATGGAGCACCGGAGCGAGCATTGCGTCACAGACAAAGGGTCTGAATAACTCTCTGCCTTCGTTCATGTTTTCTTTGTTCAACAGCCACTTGTTTGCCAGATACAATAACCCGTCATCGTTTTTTTGTTCAAGGACTATTCTGTTTAGTTCTGGCAGATGTATGTACATCAGACCCGCCAGTCTCAACCTCAATACCGATTTTCTACACTCTGACTTTTCAGATAGCCATGTGCCATTAGGGGACACATATGTATCGCACCTTGGAGCGATATAACGTCGCCATCTTTTACATAGCGTAGGGGGGTCTCGGATTTGTCAAACGATTTGCATTCGGTCCAAGTTGACTGGTCGGTCACTTCAAACACCACGTAAGGAACCATGCGCCCAGTCAGCGCTCGATAGAATTACACGTTGGGTGTATTGTGTATGGCGGTGCATTGTATTGGCTTTTCCTGAATCGGGTAATCGGAACAGTGTAAACATGACTCGTACTCGACCTGGTCCTCTTCTGAGTTCTTGTCGCTTTTGCTGTACAGAATGACACAAGTATTGGTCTCCACAAAAATTGCTGCCTCAGTGTTGATGATGGCAATTTGCATATACTCCAGAATGTCATGAAGAGTGATCAGATGAATTGCAATTAATGAAAATGAACTTAATCCCCAAAAAACATTTCCATTGCATTTCAGCCCTGCCACAAAAGGACAAGCTGCCATCATGTCAGTGATTGTCTCGTTAACACAGGTGAGAGTGTTGACAAGGGCAAGGCTGGAGATCACTCTGTCATGCTGATTGAGTCAGAATAACAGACTGGAAGCTTTAAAAGGAGGGTGGTGCTTGAAATCATTGTTCTTCCTCTGTCAACCATGGTTACCTGCAAGGAAACACGTGCCGTCATAATTGCTTTGCACAAAAAGGGCTTCACAGGCAAGGATATTGCTGCTGGTAAGATTGCACCTAAATCAACCATTTATCGGATCATCAAGAACTTCAAGGAGAGAGGTTTAATTGTTGTGAAGAAGGCGCCAGGGCGCCCAAAAAAGTCCATTAAGCGCCAGGACCGTCTCCTAAAGTTGATTCAGCTGCTGGGTCGGGGCACCACCAGTGCAGAGCTTGCTCAGAAATGGCAGCAGGCAGGTGTGAGTGCATCTGCACGCACAGTGAGGCGAAGACTTTTGGAGGATGGCCTGGTGTCAAGAAGGGCAGCAAAGAAGCCTCTTCTCTCCAGGAAAAACATCAGGGACAGACTGATATTCTGCAAAAGGTACAGGGATTGGACTGCTGAGGACTGGGGTAGAGTCATTTTCTCTGATGAATCCCTTTTCTGATTGTTTGGGCCATCCGGAAAACACCTTGTCCGGAGAAGACAAGGTGAGCGCTACCATCAGTCCTGTGTCATGCCAACAATAAAGCATCCTCAGACCATTCATGTGTGGGGTTGCTTCTCAGCCAAGGGAGTGGGCTCACTCACAATTTTGCCTAAGAACACAGCCATGAATAAAGAATGGTACCAACACATCCTCAGAGAGCAACTTCTCCCAACCATCCAAGAACAGTTTGGTGACGACCAATGCCTTTTACAGCATGATGGAGCACCTTGCCATATGGCAAAAGTGATAACTAAGTGGCTCGGGGAACAAAACATAGACATTTTGGGTCCATGGCCAGGAAACTTCCCAGACCTTAATACCATTGAGAACTTGTGGCCGATCCTCAAGAGGTGGATGGACAAACAAAAACCCACAACTTCTGACAAACTCCAAGCATTGATTATGCAAGAATGGCCTGCCATCAGTCAGGATGTGGCCAAGAAGTTAATCGACAGCATGCCAGGGCGGATTGCAGAGGTCTTGAAAAAGAAGGGTCAACACTGCAAATGTTGACTCTTTGCATAAACTGAATGTCATTGTCAATGAAAGCCTTTGACACTTATGGAATACTTGTAATTATACTTCAGTGTACCATAGTAGCTACTGACATAAAGATCTAAGAACACTGAAGCAGCAAACTTTGTAGAGACCAATACTTGTGTCATTCTCAAAACTTTTGGCCACGACTGTACACTTTCTGTGTCTCCGGAACCCATTTAACGTGAACAAGGCACATTTACTGAAACGGAGGCAGACATCAAGTGACAACGGCTCATCTTCAAAGCCTCCAGTAAAGTGCTACTTCACCCGAGGGCTCCGTGAAGACGAGTGGCACATGCGGAACAAGTCGCCTCGTGCTCTAACGCTCCGAGCAGGAGACTAGTTGCGCGCCTGCATAGTCGCCTCAGACTTTGATGCACGACTTGTCTCCTAACTCGGGTACTCGCAGATGTTACCATCCGGATCGGGGGAATCAACCTGTATACTTGGGCAAGACATACGTTTTGAAGACGATTCTTTGGAGCCGATCATAGACCTGCAATCGGGGGCTACCCAGGTTGATTTTGTGGACATGTGTATGTCGAAGGGTATCAAGTGTATTACACACTGAACCCTCAGGATGAGGAACTGCAGCTCGGTTCACAAGTGTGCTCTCTCTTTGTCCAGACGGTAAGCGAGATGCTCATCAGGCGGTATGATATCATGCACCACTACTCTCTATACAACCGAGCTCTCGGTCTGTACCACTCTGATAAGGTTAGCTTGGAACCCCAGGAACTGAAAGACATGATAGCTACAGGGGTGATACTGGACCGGAGTGCTGCGGATCATCAGTGTCTCCATGGGATCCCCTTGGTAGGAGTAGATCTTATCTCGTTTTCACAGTGGAACTACCCTGAAAACAAAGAGGAGCAGCGTGAAGAGGAGCGAGAACGTCAAGGGCGATGTGAAGGAGAGGAACCCTCGTCGACACGGAACGATCGCGACGAGGTAGCCGACTCAGCTGAAAGTCAGACACTGTGTGAATCGAGTGCCTGCGAGCCGAAGTGCCCTGGTTCACCTTGCCCGAGCGAAGAAACGAGTGAAATGGTCACCGTGAACACGTTAGAAACTTTCAACAACCTCCCCTGGACTCTAACGGACAGACCAAGGGCTTTCTCTTACATGTTCCCAGTGCACACGAGCAATGATCTGAAATTTGACAACTTGGTGAATTACTGTCTAACGCGCACCCTACCGTCACGTGAAAAGTGGGGCTCTGTCAACCCGGTGCTGCTCATGGAAGACCCAGTCGACCCTGCGACGGGCAAGACAGTGCGCCGGTACACAGTCACGTCCATAGGACGCTACCCAGGCGGATCTCTCCACCAAGCGTAAAGTCTCGGAGGCCTTGACCACGAGTCTGATCTTGGTGATAGTGGAGTCTCTGTTGAGATTTGTGAAAGGGAAAATTAGCGAGTTGGAGAGACACCCGTCTCTTAGAGAGCTTGCCAAGGTCGTGGGTAAGATTGCTGTGTACGTCAGGGCTTCCTCTGCCAAGTCGAAGCTGAGTCTGAGGATGCTCTGGTATCTGCCGGTAGAACTGTGCAGTTTTGAGGGGATAGAGGCGTACAGAACTTTACTCAACGAGATGGACAAGGTCTTTCTCAACTACGTTCTACTGTCTTACCCGGCCGACGCCGAATCATACTCTGCGACCTGGGAGATGCCATGAGTAGGGGAGGTTGTAACTCGTCAGGGTCTAGGTATCTGAGGCTCAACTCGGATCATGCGGCGAACAGTAGCTCGTCTATCGACAAGGCCCCATACTCTTTTCGGAAGTGCGTACGACTGCCTAACTGCGATAAGGAAGACTCCGGGTTCGAGTACGTGGACAGTGACACGTTCAACACTCAAGATATAGAAGACCCAGGCTTTGATGACCCGCTGTCCCTTTCCGTGGGCCTTTCCTCCAACCCCATACTGGTCGATGTAACATCACTGGGGAGCCGTTTCCGAGGAGTCTTGAAAGCCTGGGATGTTCTCAACCTTTGGTAGTCTCCAGGCTCGAGGAAATGCCGGATCAAGTTTAGGTGGAAAGCGAAGCTCGGCGACCAGCATTGCTCTGGAGTGTCCCTGTGACTATTAGGAAGACCGGATCGGGACTCTTTTGTGTCCAGGCGAATGACAAGTCTACAACTTACCCTTGTCCTATACACAATAGAGTGCACTCCAAGTCCAAGCTGGGCCCTCTGGTCTTTGCAACGCAAACTAAACCAAAATGTTTTGTACCCTGACATGTATGTATACTATGGCCTTTGTTGAATAAAAAAACACACATGTAACAACCCGAGTGGTTATGTCTGTACGTTTCATTTAAATTGTATTACTGTATATCAAAAATCACTATGATCTTTGGTATGGATAGTACAGACATTCAGTAAGGTAGATTACATATAACAGTATATAACAAGTATCAAGTCCTCAGTGGAGTCAATACGGGCTTGGGGCGTGTGGGGTTAACACCTTGTCTCACACAGGAGTCTGTGTGAGACTCTGTTGACGTGCTTATATATGGTCTTTGCTAGACCTGCAGGGTACGTGTGTAACTCATCCAAGGTGTGCGTACGCTTTCCGAGTGTCGCTCCGTTGGCATTCGAGCACAAACGCGGTCCACGTTGAGCTACCTCTATGTGCTTCCCGTGATTGATGCTGGCACAGTTCTTTTTGCACATCATGCCTCAGAATGGGTTGTTGGTCATCAACCAGGTCCTCTTTCTGTACTTGGTGCCATATTGACAGTAGTCGAGTCTAACGATGCGCTTGTACTTACAGGCCGTCCTGAACCCCTCGCTCTTGGCATGCGTGACATTCTGACACGTTTTCTTACCTTCACCGTGATTCATCAGATTGACAAAGACGCTCGTGGGGTGATTCCTGATGTCTTCCTAAAGCCTGTGTGAAACCCATCTCTTCCAGAGCATACTAGAGTCAGGGTTTTCCACAAAGTAATGCATGGCAGGGTTGATGGTATGGAAGTACTCTATGAGTACTTCCATAGTCTTTCTCACCAGAGAGTCGGCGAGCTTCAGGTCCCTGGGTGTCTTGGCGTAAGTCCTTGCCGAGCTGTAGTTTTCACAAGGTGGTCCGGTGAATATAACATCAGGCAGGGTCCCAGTTACGTGTGTCTACAACGATATCAGCACTGTGTCGACCGTCGCACGTTCCAGCCAGCTTTGACGAAGGTCTGCAAATACTGCCTATGCCGTCTAAGAGACTTTTCTGCGTGGGGTGTTCCATTGGTGCCTGTAGAGCCTAGGTTATCTGTAAAAGGAGGGTGGTGCTTGAAATCATTGTTCTTCTTCTGTCAACCATGGTTACCTGCAAGGAAACACGTGCCGTCATCATTGCTTTAAACAAAAAGAGCTTCACAGGCAAGGATATTGCTGAAAGTAAGATTGCACCTAAATCAACCATTTATCGGATAATCAAGAACTTCAAGGAGAGAGGTTAAATTGTTGTGAAGAAGGCATCAGGGCTCCCAAGAAAGTCCAGCAAGCGCCAGGACTGTCTCCTAAAGTTGATTCAGCTGCGGGATCGGGGCACCACCAGTGCAGAGCTTGCTCAGGAATGGCAGCAGGCAGGTGTGAGTGCATCTTCACGCACAGTAAAGGCAAAGACTTTTGGAGGATGGCCTGGTGTCAAGAAGGGCAGCAAAGAAGCCTCTTCTCTCCAGGAAAAACATCAGGGACAGACTGATATTCTGCAAAAGGTACAGGGATTGGACTGCTGAGGACTGGGGTAGAGTCATTTTCTCTGATGAATCCCCTTTCCGATTGTTTGGGCCATCCGGAAAACACCTTGTCCGGAGTCGACAAGGTGAGCGCTACCATCAGTCCTGTGTCATGCCAACAGTAAAGCATCCTGAGACCATTCATGTGTGGGGTTGCTTCTCAGCCAAGGGAGTGGCCTAAGAACACAGACATGAACAAAGAATGGTACCAACACATCCTCCGATAGCAACTTCTCCCAACCATCCAAGAACATTTTGGTGATGACCAATGCCTTTTCCAGCATGATGGAGAACCTTGCCATAATGCGAAAATGATAACTAATTGGCTCGGTGAACGAAACATCAACATTTTGGGTCCATGGCCAGGAAACTCCCCAGACCTTAATCTCAAGAGGTGGGTGGACAAACAAAAACCCACAACTTCGCTCTTGTCGGATGTTTGCTGTTGGTCGGACGTTTCGCTCTTGTCGGATGTTCGCTGTTGGTCGGATGTTCGCTGTTGGTCGGTTTCGCTCTTGTCGGATGTTCTTTGTTTGTCGGATGTTTCGCTCTTGTCGGATGTTCGCTGTTGGTTGGATGTTTGCTGTTGGTCGGACGTTCGCTGTTGGTCGGATGTTTCGCTGTTGGTCGGAGGTTTCGCTCTTGTCGGATGTTCACTGTTGGTTGGAGGTTTCGCTCTTGTCGGATGTTCGCTGTTGGCCGGATGTTTCGCTCTTGTCGGATGTTCGCTCTTGTCGGATGTTTCGCTCTTGTCGGATGTTCGCTGTTGGTCGGATGTTCGCTGTTGGTCGGAGGTTTCGCTCTTGTCGGATGTTCGCTGTTGGTCGGATGTTTCGCTCTTGTCGGATGTTCGCTGTTGGTCGGATGTTCGCTGTTGTTCGGGGGTTTCGCTGTTGGTCGGAGGTTTGCTCATTGGTTGGATTGATACTCCTTGGTTTGTAATTACCCCTTTCCCTACGAGTCCTAATGTATAAAAGTAACTAGAATTGCCACTTACACACAGTTTTACCAAGGGATAATCCCACATTGTCTACACCAGATTTAGCTCTACGATTGCTTCATCAGAGAGATGGGTCTATACACAGCGCCAGGCTCTGCAGTAGCACTGACTGTGCTACTAGCCCTAGTGTCTACAGGACTGACCCAAAGTCAAGATATGTTATACTTCACTACTTGGACAGGCAACGGGGAGAATCTGATGCCCCACATGAATGCTATCAAGGAACAGGCCATCGTCTTTCATAAGAACAGACTGGTGTTGGACGCTGGGACAATGGAACACCTGAAAAAGACAGGTGTTACGGAAGCCAGTAGAGTTGTCATGGAACTGGATACGGATGTGTTCACTAAAGCTAAAGCAAGGATGACAATGGGGACGGATTCCAGACTGGTCAAAAGATTAGAGAATTTTTACAACAATCTACAGGGGGCTTACGATGAGTTGAAAAGTAACAACTTTTACGCCTCGGCCTCAGATATCCTGCACTATGTCGATTTCACGGCATACTCCGATCAAGCCGATCAGTTGGTGTATCACGACGCGGATGTTCGCTTCAAACCCTTACATCAGGATCATCAGACGAACCTGGGATCTGCTGCAGACATGAAGGTGGTCATGTTAACCTCGACCAAGCGTAAAGACCTCACCAATCAGCTGTCTTTTGTGGAACCGAGTTACTTCTACAAACGCACATCCTACGAGTACCCAGAATACACCCAGTTCAATTCCGATTTGATCTTCATGAGGAAAGCAGCTGCGACACGGTCTGCGGTCGCAATCGGAGTGTTGCAGTTGAGGACTATAGCTGCAAGCCAAAGATCGATAGTTGAGAGGATCTTGGGGATCGAAAAAACTCAAATGACTTTACACAATGCATTTCGGACAACTCACCCTGAAGAGACTAGGTTTGTGATACCTCACGAAACCTCTATGTTGCTCAACAGATTACGTGTCCCTTTATGGCCTGACTACACTCCAGCAAAGATGTCTACGTGGAAGCTGTAGGCCTGAACCCTTTGGACGTTCTACTCGCAAAAGAGATGGAGGCGAAATACATAGTGGCCGGTCCACATTCGGAATATATAGAGATGAGAGGAGGTGAGAGGTACCTTAGATGCGAAACATGCATAATTCTTCGTACTCTTGAAATGAAAGGGGATACGGGGACCAGGAAGTTGTTCCTGTCCAAATCTGCTCTCAACCCAGCTGATGTCGGGGCCGTATCTCGGCAAGACGCACAAAATTGGTACAGTGTTTTGAAGGGTGATCATCCCGATGTGCCAGTGTACACTCTGGAAGAAGAAGCGGCCATCACAGTCTCAGGCGGCTCCCCCTTATCTTCTCCGGAACACTCAAGACCCTCCAGCCCAGAAGTACTTGAAGTTGACACACCTGTCAAAATTAATCCTCTGGTTGGAACCGTTCTCACGGATGTTCCTACTCCTGAAGCCGACGTTCCTGCTCCTGAAGCGGATGTTCCTGCTCCTGAAGCGGACGTTCCTGCTGAGCCTGAGGTAAACGTGGAAAATGTTGGAACTCATTCGGTTCCAACAGAGAGCCTAGCGCTGTCGACCCAGAGACAGAACTGGAAGCTTTCGATAAAGGCATATTAGCTTGCGGGCACCACAGCAGACGTAGACGTAGGGTGGCGTGGAGAACTTCTCTATAACTCACAATGGTGAGTTCTTATTTAAAGAAAAGTGGCCTGTGAAATTTACAAGAGAGTACGGGTCTCTGAGGATGATAGTGGAATCCACTGTAAAAGCCAAGAATGTCATCACTCGAGTAGTTACCGAGATTCCAGCGGCTCTCGTCAAGGCTTTTGTACAGAAGCGGAGGGCGATTGTAGAAATCTGCTGACTGACCAGAAGGACTGGCTGGTCGAAAACAACTCCTGGGTCAGTTGACTAATGTCTGAGCAATTCTACCCTTTTCACTCTCTGAGTTTAATCTAATGTTTATTTTCAATTCTGTCCAGGACGGCTTTGTGGAGTTCTCTCGAGTAGCAGACGCGGAGTCCACATTGAGGAACATAATCATGACCTTTGCTGGATTGGCTGGTATTGGGGCAACACTGGCCTTGTTAATCATCTGAATACGTTTGGCTTCCAAAATACTTGTTGTTTTACGTTTACAAAGGTCGTGCTGGATGCTTCTAACACCTTCCCTCTGTGCTGTACTGTACTGATATAACATATGTATACATGAGTCCAAGTACACAAGGCGTAAATCAAAGTATAAACTTGATTTGTAACCGATATATATACAATGTTATACAACAACAGTACATTTACAGGTCGTATTTAGGCATATTGAGATCATCAATGATATCGACAATATCCTCTGGTGTAGGACAAGTATTCTTTCTATTTTATTCTTTCTATTCTTCAAATAGAAAGAATCATTGGGGTCCCTATCTACCTCTCAAACCATAATAAGGACTGTAGTAGGCTCTCTGGGTCAGTCCAATCAACCTTACTTTCAAAGAAGTTCATCAGGATGTCGTCAAACTGAAAATTCTCAGCTGTCAAGTCCTTAGTGTCCATACACTGTACTTCACTTTTGGGAGAGTCGCTCGGCGTGCCGTTCGACTCCACTGTCAAGTCCTTAGTGTCCATACCCTCTACTTCGCTTTTGGGAGAGTCGTCAGAATCCGACTGTGGCAATGTAGCAGTTATGTAACATCCAACCCCCATTTTTGTCACAGCACCGATTACTATCAGGACGTAGAAGATGTCATACATCCTGCGATGGGGAATTTGGAATCTTATAACCAAGTCCCGTAAGTGAAACACCCCTGGGTTAGTGGGCACATGCCAGTAAATAATCCTGATGTAGTGTTTCAGGCTATTGTCAGGCTCTGGCCATAGAGAAGCCTATTTGCTTCTCTATGTAGCCATGGTCAGAGTCTGACAGTTCTATCCTTTCTGTTTCTGGTGGTGGGTTGTGTTGGATCCCTAATTAGAGGCATCTGCTGTGCATCGTCTCTAATTAGGGGTCCTACATAGGTTTGTTGTTCCACACCGGGAATCTGGGTCATTATATATTTCGGAGAAGTAAGTGTGCTATTTACGTTTTGTATATTGCGTTTCATTTTTGAGTGTTACGTTTTGTAATATCGTGTTTTGTGTTGTATAGTTCATTCATTTAGACATTGCATATTGTAGCAAATAAAAATGTTGAACTATAATCCCTGCGCTGCGTCTTGGTCGCTCCATGCACCCAACCGTGACAGACCTTGGGCTATGTATGCGCCCAGTCGTGACAGAATGACCCACCAGTACGAGACCAAGAAGTGTAACTGGGGAAAGATGGAGAGAGAGGAAGTGCCGCGTTATAGACGGGGCGCGAGACGGAGAAGAGCCCTGTAAGGGCTGATACATGTTTAGCTAATTAATATGTTAATCTACAACACACAACACTCAACTCTCATCACTGCCATGCACAGCAGACTCATTATGTTAAGAATGTAGATCGTCATAGCGGTTGGTTGTACACAAGTGTGAAACAGCTTGGAGCCTTTTATACACGCTGAAACCTGACACGGTCACATAACCAACCCATTCATCCAACCATGGCTGATTCATCCTACCCAATGTTAAGTCTATGGGGTAGGATCGAGCTAAATGAACATTTCACATAGAATTCACATATGTACATAAAAAACACCTTACACAAAGAGGATCAAAATATATGGGCTAACAACGCCTTTAGTTTGTTCAACATAAACCGTCTTTTCAGCGAGTGATATTCACGGACAAAGGCAATGCCGCCGCATGGCTGTATCACGTACTCGCAGTTAGGTTTTCTCTCGACTTCCCCAACTTTAGATCTCCACTTTAGACTGAGACGCGTCACAAACTGAGACATGGTGATGTACGTGATATGATCTTCTGTGTATACGAGATACCAATGCAATTGAATTTCCTCCTGCTGTTCGCCTGAAAAAAGAGCCACCCGCTTCGCGTCACTCAACTTCACCGGAATGTAACTGTCCAGAGCAGCGTGAGCGACCTGCAGATGTCTAGGGAGCGACTTGCCCTCACTCCACTTATCAACAAACTCCGGGTTGCACAATTATTCACCGTTCATCACGTAGACCTTGCCGAAACAGTTGAGAAAGCAGGATATCATCTCCGTCCTAGCGCCCGTTATCCCTATCAAAGGTCTGGGTATGTAACTGGAAGATACAAACAGTACACGACGTTGCTCGAGCGGGAACAGCCTTCGAAGGCGCCTCAGTCTATTGGTTATGTACTGTGTGTATGCATTGACAAGTCGCCCCTGTTCCAGAGGAGTTACGTACTCTCCCCTACACGAGGAGTCCAGGTCCAATAAGACGTCGTAGTTAAAGTCTTTATCCACCACATTTCCATTCATGAACAGACCGTGTGTGTCGAGCTCCTGTTTACCCCCTCTAATGACTACATAATCCACAGAGAAGTTGCCGTAAACTCTTCTTGAGGTCGCCATAGTATAACGTGTACTGATTGAGCTGCCTTGAGTTGGGACTCAACAGAGTTGCATCCACTTTTAGATCGCTTAATGGTTGGATAGATGCTTTATGGTTGGATGGATGCTTTATGTCTGGCTGGACGCTTCACTCCCTTGACAAGACTAAGTCTATTACAGAAATAACACACAGTTCCAAAGCGTATCCTTCTGATCAAAATGGTTCAATGTAACATTACGTTTCTATTCCAGGGAATGGTTAATACAACCGCGCTAGAGGGGGTTAGGGTTACGAGCGTAGTTAAAATCCATACCCAGGTAAAAACACTGACAGGTATGGACATCCGGGTCAGTATTGACACATGTATAAAACAGTTATTTCTTTCCGTCTGCCTTTCACGGGCGTCCTTGCGAGACCGTCGCGAAGGTTTTGAAAAGCACATAATAAACAACACTCTTCATAGGCTTCCAGATTGGAAACACGTCCTGGTGAATCCCCTCTGTCAAGATCCACTTGAGAGCCTCGGAGCAGATCTCCCCTTCTCCAGGTAATAGACAGATGGTGAGTGTACCTCGTGCATAAGGCTGTGGTAGGTGTGATGCTCAGAAGGCCGTGTGCGTATCTCATTCAAGGTTTTATTCAATTCCGTATAACCTACGGAGGTCATGGTGGTCTTGTATCTGCGGAAGCCTGAAAGTCTCACGGTGAACTTCAAGTCGAACCTGGGAGGATTCCTACCCAGTGCGATCATGTCGTCTAGAAGCTCGCAAGTGTCCCTTTCCAGTTTTGATTGAGTGGAGCATAGGACTCTTCGGCATTCTAACACACTCCCCCGGGCGCCGAGGTCAGTGTTCCTCTCCATGGGAGCGTTCTCCACCTAGACACACTCGAGATCGCAGAGCCCTTGCTCCTCAGCCACCGTGTCCTTTCTCGAGGTTCTTCCCCTGTCGCTTCGGGCGTAACTGCATTATCTGACTCGACTCCGGTGTACTGCACAGTTCGTCCTGCTAAGTTCTGTCTTTCCCAGGTCTGAAAGGGAGAGGTTGGAGATGTTCTCAGTCCCTGGCGCGATGGTTGTGAGCGTAATAGATGAGGCCGGGCTACTGAGATACTGAGAGGGTTGTGGACTAATCGAGGGAGTTGTGTGTGTAATTTGCTGTTTTCTGTAACTGGCAAAGTTATATTTATATAAGTACATCTCCTACTCTGAAGTCATCATTTTGTTTTCACACAGATGCAGATATGTTGACAATCATTTATTATATCCTGTGGTACATGTTAAATATGTAAAAGTTCACAAACCAGAGGTTACAGCAATGGTTGGATGTTTTGAACTCCATAGACTTAAAATTGGTTGGACAAATGAGCTTGGTTCGATAAAACAGCCATGGTAGGATGTTTGAACTCCATAGACTTAACATTGGTTGGACAAATGAGCTTGGTTGGATAAACATCCATGGTTGGATGTTTGAACTCCATAGATTTAACATTGGTTGGACAAATGAGCTTGGCTGGATAAACCGCCGTTGTTGGATAAACAGCCATGTTTGGACAAATGAGCTTGGCTGGATAAATAGCCGTGGTTGGAGAAACAGCCATGGTTGAATGGTTTAATTGCTACCAAGGGTGTCAATGGTTTGTTTCACGTAGATCGCTAGAATGGAATCACTTTTCAATGTCACATTCGATAATGTTACAATCTTCAATAGAACTGTAAACTACCCAAATTCACATTGTTATCATCTCTATGAATACAGCCATACCTTTTACATACCTTTCTTTCAAGCGTTCGTTATGATCAAGGGCTTGGTTGTCAACCTGTACATGGTCATCACGCTCCACTGTGCCTGTTCAAAGGACTTTGGCAATCAAAGGAATGTCCTCAGTGATGTCAACGTTTTTTTTTCACATCTGGGAGTCTGTGACAGCCACTTTGCTTACTATCCCGGTGTGGGTTACTCAGACGATTCTCGTGAAGGGCTGGGTGTTTGGCTATGTGGTGTGCAAACTGCTGAAGGGAGTGATGACGGTACGTAACACCACTCTGACTCCTTGAGAAACTATACACACAAACATGTCCCATTCAACTAATCTCATCTCCTTTGTTTCTGCTTACAGTTCTCTTTCCAGTACAGAAAAAGTTCTCATGGTCTATATCAACATCGAGAGATACATGAAGGTGGTTTACTGCAACGGCATGATAGTGTACAGTGTCAGTAAGCATGTGAACCGGAATTCGTTTAAGATGAAAAGGGCTCAAGTTCTGCACTTCCTCACTGTGACCTTATTCATGTGCTGCTGGATACCCTGGATCTCAAGCACCATATATTATCGCAGGTATGTCGAGTGTGAGGAGGTTAAGTACGTGGTGCTCAATGTCTGCATAGCTATAGGGAACATGCACTGTATCACAAGTCCCACTTTGTATATCATTATGAGGTTCCGCCTGGGCACTACGAACTCCATTAGTCTCCGAATCGCAAATACTCCTACATGTCAACAAAAGCACACAGCCTCACAGTCTGCTACCAGGAAAAGGTCTGTGACTTCTATCTCTAATGAATAAGAGTGTAATGTGGACTAAAGGAGATTACTATGCAAGGTGTCAAAAGCACTGCTGATATATACACCAAATGGACTTAATAACTGATGACACTTCAGATCCCGGGACCGCTCCCGAGTTTAGACTGGAGTACCTTCATCTCAGAGCTGTCGGTGTGCCTATCTCGAGAGACTGGACGAATCCACAGGGTTTAAGTTGTTACCACTGATAATACACTTGAGTCAACCTCGATATGCAATCTCAATGTTATGATGGTTGGTGATTTGTTGTCTAACATGTATGTGAAATAAATTAAGTGTCAAAACTAAATGTGTATTGGTTATCATTCTGGGTAAAAAAAATCACAAACTCTCAGGGTGCAAAGAATCACTTGACATTATTGTACCAAAGATGCAGGGTATCAAATAGTATTTTTTATTTTTTATTTTTTTACCTTTATTTAACCAGGTAGGCCAGTTGAGAACAAGTTCTCATTTACAACTGCGACCTGACCAAGGCAAAGCAAAGCAGTGCGACAAAAAACAACACAGAGTTACACATGAGAATAAACAAACGTACAGTCAATAACACAATAGAGAATCTATATACAGAGTGTGCAAATGTAGTGCAAAATGCAGTAAGGTTAGGAAGGTAGGACAATAAATAGGCCATAGTGGCGAAATAGTTTACAAATTAGAATTAACACTGGAGTGATAGATGTGCAAATGATGATGTGCAAATAGAGATACTGGAGTACAAAATGAGCGAAGATAATAAATATGGGGATGAGGTAGTAGGGTGGTATATTTACAGAAGGGCTATATACAGATGCAGTGATCGATAAGCAGCTCTGACAGCTGATGCTTAAAGTTAGTGAGGGAGATAGGAACCTCTATCTTCAAGGATTTTTGCAGTTCGTTCCAGTCATTGGCAGCAGAAAACTGGAAGGAATGGCGGCCAAAGGAAGTATTGGCTTTGGGGGTGACCAGTGAAATATACCTGCTGGAGAGCATGCTACGGGGAGCATGCTATGGTGACCAGCGAGCTGAGATAAGGAGGGGATTTACCTAGAAAAGACTTATAGATGACCTGGAACCAGTGGGTTTGGCGACGAATATGTAGTGAGGGCCAGCCAACGAGAGAATACAGGTCGCAGTGGTGGGTAGTATATGGGGCTTTGGTAACAAAACGGATGGCACTGTGATAGATTACATCCAATTTACTGAGTAGAGTGTTGGAGGCTATTTTGTAAATGACATCGCCGAAGTCAAGGGTCGGTAGTATAGTCAGTTTTACAAGGGCATGTTTGGCAGCACGAGTGAAGGAGGAAGTAGGAAGCCGGTTCTATAACTATTTTTGGATTGGAGATGGTTAATGTGAGTCTGGAAGTTGAGTTTACAGTCTAACCAGACTCCTAGGTATTTGTAGGTGTCCACGTATTCTAAGTCAGACCCGTCGAGTGTAGTGATGATAGTCCGGTGGGCGGGTGCAGGCAGCGTTCGATTGAAAAGCATGCATTTAGTTTTACTAGCATTTAAGAGCAGTTGGAGGCCACGGAAGAAGTGTTGTATGGCATTGAAGCTTGTTTGAAGGTTAGTTAACACAGTGTCCAAAGAGGGGCCAGATGTATACAGAATGATGTCGTCTGCGTAGAGATGGATCAGAGAGTCACCAGCAGCGAGAGCAACATTGTTGATGTATATAGAGAATAGGGTTGGCCCAAGAATTGAACCCTGTGGCACCCCTTAGAGACTGCCAGAGGACCGGACAACAGGCCCTCCGATTTGACACACTGAACTCTGTCTGAGAAGTAGTTGGAGAACCAGGCAAAGCAGTCACTTGAGAAACCAAGGCTGTTGAGTCTGCCAATAAGATTGCAGTGATTGACAGAGTCGAAAGCCTTGGCCAGGTCGATGAAGTACTGTCTTCTATCGATGGCGGTTATGATATCATTTAGTACCTTGAGTGTAGCTGAGGTGCACCCATGACCAGCTCGGAAACCAGATTGCATAGCAGAGAAGGTACGGTGGGATTCGAAGTGGTCAGTGATCTGTTTATTAACTTGGCTTTCGAAGACTTTAGAAAGGCAGGGCAGGATGGATATAGGTCTATAACAGTTTGGGTCTAGAGTGTCTCCCCCTTTGAAGAGGGGGATGACCGCGAAAGCTTTCCAATCTCTAGGGATCTCAGACGATACGAAAGAGAGGTTGAACAGGCTAGTAATAGGGGTTGCAACAATTTTGGCGGATAATTTTAGAAAGAAAGGGTACAGATTGACTAGCCCAGCAGATTTGTTGGGGTCCAGATTTAGCAGCTCTTTCAGAAGATGCTCTTATTCTCCATGTACTTTACAGTGTCCCAGAACTTTTTGGAATTGGTACTACAGGATGCACATTTCTGTTTGAAAAAGCTGGCCTTTGCTTTTCTAACTGACTGTGTATATTTGTTCCTGACTTCCCTGAAAAGTTGCATATCACGGGGTCTATTCGATGGTAATGCAGTGCGCCACAGGATGTTTTTGTGTTGGTCGAGTGCAGTCAAGTCTGGGGTGAACCAAGGGCTATATCTGTTCTTAGTTCTAAGTTTTTTGAAAGGGGCATGCTTATTTAGGATGGTGAGGAAGGCACTTTTAAAGAACAACCAGGCATCCTCTACTGACGGGATGAGGTCAATTTAGTTCCAGGATACCTGGGCCAGATCGATTAGAAAGGCCTGCTCGCAGAAGTGTTTTAGCGTTTGACAGTGATAAGGGGTGGTCGTTTGACTGCAGACCCATTACTAACGCAGGCAATGAGGCAGTGATCGCTGAGATCCTGGTTGAAAACAGAGGAGGTGTATTTGGAGGGCAAGTTAGTTAGGATGATATCTATGATGGTACCCATGTTTACGGATTTAGGGTTTTACCTGGTAGGTTCCTTGATAATTTGTGTGAGATTGAGGGCATCTATCTTAGATTGAAGGACAGCCGGGGTGTTAAGCATATCCCAGTTTAAGTCACCTAACAGTACAAGCTCTGAAGATAGATGGGGGGGCAATCAATTCACATATGGAGTCCAGGGCACAGCTGGGGGCTGAGGGGGGTCTGTAACAGGCGGCAACTCTGAGAGACTTATTTCTGGAGGTGGATTTTTAAGAGTAGAAGCTCAAACTGTTTAGGCACAGACCTGGACAGTATGACAAAACTCTGCAGGTTATCTCTGCAGTAGATTGCAACTCCGCCTCCTTTTGCAGTTCTATCTTGACGGGAAATGTTGTAGTTGGGGATGGAAATTTCAGAATTTTTGGTGGCCTTCCAGAGCCAGGATTCAGACACAGCTAGGACATCAGGGTTGGCGGAGTGTGCTAAAGCAGTGAATAAATCAAACTTAGGGAGGAGGCTTCTGATGTTAACATGCATGAAACCAAGGCTTTTACGGTTGCAGAAGTCAACGAATGAGAGCGCCTGGGGAATAGGTGTAGTGCTGGGGGCTACAGGACCTGGGTTTACCTCTACATCACCAGAGGAACAGAGGAGGATAAAGGCTAAAGGCTTTAAGAACTGGACGTCTAGTGCGTTGGGTACAGAGAATAAAAATTTCTGGGCGTGGTGGAATAGTTTGAGGGCATAATGTACAGACAAGGGTATGGTAGGATGTGAGTTCAGTGGAGGTAAACCTAGGCGTTGGGTAATGATGAGAGAGGTTGCATCTCTGGAGACACCAGTTAAGCCAGGTGAGGTCTCCGCATGTGTGGGGGGTGAGACAAACGAGCTATCTAAGGCATGTTGAGCGGGACTTGGGGCTCTACAGTGAAGTAAAACAATAATAACTAACCTAAACAGCAGCAGGCAAGGCATATTGAAATGAGAAAGAGGCATAAAACAAACACAGTTAATCAAGAGACCTAAGACAACGACGGGTAATGGCGATGAATGGACAAATTGTTGTGCTACACACAGGACCTGAGGCCTAGCAGATAAACAGATTGAAGTACCATATAATGAAACAGTCCAACAAGCATCAGCTGTGTAGCCGAGTTATCATAAGATCCGATAAGCAGCAAAGAGGTGAGCCAGGGAGCAGTTCAGTGGGCGCTGCGCTAGGCGGGCGGGAGGCACAGTTTTCAGAGTGCTAGCAGGCCGGGGCTAGCAGATGGATCTTCGGCGATGTCACAGAGGAAAAGCCTGTTGAGACCACGTCGGACAATTACGTCGGCAGACCAGTCGTGGTGGCTCGGCGGGGCTCCGTGTTAACAGTAGAAGGTAGGTTGACAAAGGTACTGTAGCCCGGGAGATTAGCTAGTACACGTCGGCTGACCGGGAAATGGGCCTAGCTCGAGGCTAGCTCAAGGTAGCATATGTACAATGTTGTTAGCCAAAAACAACAGCAGCCACTCGATTGCAGCTAGCTAGCTGCCATGATCCGGTGTGAAGGCCCTGTGATTTCATTAGAAATCCGGTGAAGTGGAAGGGAACGCAATCCGATATTAACTGGGTTGGTAGCGCGCCGTGCAGACTGGCCAATATTGTCCGAATTAAAAGCTGGCTGATTCAGGCAGAGCAGTGGTGAGGACCGCTAGCAGTGGTTAGCAATGGGTAGTAGCTAGCTTCTGACGGCGGTTCAGTTAAATTATGAAAAAGTAAAGAAATAATGATATTAGATCCGTTTCACGTTGGGTGAGGCGGGTTGCAGGAGAAGTATAAGGGGAATAATAAAATATATGGAAAGACAGACTAACTACAAACTATTTACACGGGACATGAGACGGGACAAATAAATAAACACGTCCGCACTGTTACGCCATCTTGGATTCAAATGTGTATGCTTGTATGCATGATACGGACTGATAAAGTTACTGAAACCTTGTTGTGTCAAAACTACACAACGTCCAGGATTTTGGGCACCCAGGTTTCAACCAGTTTCATATCTATCGCACCGCCCACCAGGTGGGAGCAGAGTATTCTCATCCAACGACACATTGAACAAATCTCTACATCGGATCAAGGGGGGGAGGTCTGAGTACCCGTTGTGGAAATCATCGGTATGCTGCATTGGAGGATCCTTATCAACAAAGAGCTCAGCCTCGTTCTCGGGTACCCAGTTTGAATGCATAGGCCTCACTGGAAGGCTAGTTCGCTCATGCTCATCCAACTTGAAGGTGTCGGTTGACTTGAAGTCATCGAACATCGAGAAGGCGATTGTGCACAGCGCCCCTATCCTGTCATGCAGTTCGGCGTACCGTCTGGCAAACTCATCCCAGTAGGCCTCGTGCTGTTCCAAAGGCATGCTGATAAACTGGGTGAAGCTCAACTTGTCAAAAAACACGGCACGCTGGGACGTTCCCAAGGCATTTAATAACTGGCTGTGAACACTGCTCACTGATATCCCTTTAGTCAACCGGAATATCCTTTGTTGTCTGTGGTTTAACATGCAATGTGTAGTGGCCTACAGTCAATGACTGAATATGTCTGAGAGATAGAACAGATTGTACCTAATGTCATCACGGATTATGAAGCCAAATAAAAATACATTGAAGTGAACCACGTGTCTCACTTGTGATGTATTCCCGTACCCCTCCTAACTCTGAACTCGAGCTTTCTTAACTCAGACCCAATCCTCATCTGTCATACGCCTAGACCCGACTTTCTCTTACCATGTAAACCAGGGTGATACAATTACACGTAACTATACACATCTTAGTGTCTTTATAATAATAATAATAATACATGATATTTATATAGCGCTTTTCTGAGACCCAAAGACGCTTTACAGAAAATAATGTATAACAAACAACTAGCATGAAGAACATTCAGACAATAGAAAAATAACAAAACAAAGACGGGGGGGGGGGGGGGGTCAAACATAACACAGGACAGGTCAGGGGCTAGGGGTAGGCTTGTTTGAACAGATGAGGCTTGAGGCGGTGGATGAAGATGGTAAGGGATTCAGAGTCACGGATGAATTGTGGAAGAGCGTTCCAGAGCCTTGGTGCAGCCCTTGAGAAAGCCCTGTCTCCAAAGCTCCGTAGCTTGGACCGGGGGATGATGAGGTGGCCAGCAGTGGCAGAGCGGAGTGACCTGGAGGGTTGGTATTTTGGAATAAGGACCATATGACCAGGAGAGAGATAGACTGGAGCAAGCTGATGGAGGGCTTTGTAGGTGAGCAGAAGCATTTTAAAATCAATGCGCTGGGAGATGGGGAGTTCCTGAAGGATAGGGGTGATGTGCTGCCAAGATTTGGAGTGTGTGAGAATTTAGAACTAGTTGTAGTTTACGGAGAGATGAAGAGTTAATGCCGAAAAGAAGGGAGTTGCAGTAGTCAAGACGGGTAGAGATTAATGCATGTAATCAGGGTTTCAGCAGCAGTGCGGGAGAGGCTGGACTGTAGTTTAGCAATATTGCGGAGGTGAAAGAATGAGGATTTAACTGTTTGTTTTATGTGTTGTTCAAAGCTGAGGGAGGAGTCCAGTATGACACCTAGGTTGTGTGCATGGGGGGAAGGAGAGACAACAGTGCCATCAATAGTGAGATTGAAGGTGCCAGCTTTGGCTAGCATAGATTGTGAACCTAACAGCAATAGGTCTGTTTTGTCACTGTTAAGCTTGAGGAAGTTCTGCTGCATCCAGGTTGTTATTGTTGCCAGGCAGGTTTCAATATGGGACAGAGGAGGGTTGGTGAGGGACTTGGTGCTAAGGTAGATCTGAGTGTCATCAGCATAGCAGTGGAAGTCCAGTTTAAGGTGACGGAGGATCTGACCAAAGGGGAGGATGTAGATGATAAAGAGCAGGGGACTGAGAACAGAACCCTGGGGGACACCCTGTGTAACTACAGCTGAAGCAGAATTATGACCATTTATGGAAATATGGTGAGTACGATTTGTGAGGTATGAGTGTAGCCAAGAGAGTGCGGTTCCCTCAACACCCAGTCCTTTGAGCCTTGTGAGGAGGATCTGATGACTAACTATGTCAAAGGCAGCACTCAGGTTCAGCAGAATAAGGATGTTGACACCAGCATCAGCAGAGACGAGGAGGTCATTGACGACTTTAAAGAGAGCAGTTTCAGTACTGTGAAGTGGTCAGATTGAAAAGGCTCAAATAGGCAGTTATTGAGGAGGTGACATTGAAGTTGGGTGGCAACAGTCCTTTCGAGGGTTTTCGCAAGGAACGGGAGGTTGGAGATGGGGCGGAAGTTGCTGAAGTTGGTAGAGTCCAGGCCAGGTTTCTTTAAGATGGGTATGACAACAGCATGTTTATAGTTGGAAGGGACGATGCCGTGGGAGAGAGAAAGATTTACTATTTGAGTGATGTATGGACAGAGTGCAGGAAGACAGGCCTTGATGAGAGTGTCAGGGAGGGGATCCAGGGAGCAGGTAGTTGTTTTTGATGATGCAATAAGTTTTGTGATATATGCTGAGGGTTTGTATAACAGGAGAGGGTAGGTAATTAAAAGTGGAAGAAGGAACTGGGGGAGATGGGTTAGCCAAGGATGCATTAATGTGTGTAATCTTGTCCTTAAAAAACTGAAGCAAAGAGTTTGCAAGCACAGTGGAAGTAGTGTTGAAGTAGTTTATTGACAGTGGAGGTTTTGATGGTGTCGGAGATGAAAGAGGTTCTGGCAGCATGGAGAGCATCTCGGCTTCAGCATGAACAGTTAGGCCAGCTCTAGTCCGACGTTCTAGGCGGCGGCCTTCTTGCTTCATGGCACGGAGCTCAGATGTAAACCAGGGTGAAGAGGATGAGAAGAAGATATTTTGAAGTGTTAGTGTTGAGGGCAGCAGACAGAGCAGTGTTGAACTGATTGGTAAGGTCTTCAGGTGTGCAAGGGGCAAGGTCCAGGGGAAGGGCAGAGCAGATTGCATCTGAAAGTGTCAGGGGGTCAACAGCTTTTAGATTGCGAAAGGAAATGAGTCGTTTCTTAGTATTGTGGGTATGTTTGAGGAAAAATCAAAATTCAGGATCTTATGGTCAGATAAGGGGAACAATGACGGGGAGATGTGGGTAATATTGAGGCGAACAGAGCAGATGAGGTCAAGAATGTGGCCCTTGATGTGGGTTGGAAAATTAACATGTTGGGTGATATTAAAGCAGTCCAGAACAGCAATAAAATCAGAGGTGAGTTTGGAGCTTGAAGAGTCAACGTGGATGTTCATATCGCCAAGCAGCAGAAGGCTGAACTGCTATGGTGAGTAGTTCAGCTAAATCAGAGAGAAATGATTAATTGTTTTTAGGAGGACGGTAAAGTAAAATAGTGGCGAGGGAACAGGCAGATTTAAAGGCGATGTATTCAAATGAGAGAAATAAAGGAAGAAACAGCTTAGTTATTTTAATGTTGGATTTGTGCAAAACAGCAAGGCCACCACCACGGCCAGTAAGGCGGGGTTGGCACAAGTAGCTATAACCAGGGGGAAAATCATCAGGTTGTTGCCAGGTTTTAGATAGGAAGAGAAAGTCCAGGTTATTGTCCAATAAGAGTTCATGAAACAGAAGAGATTTATT
The DNA here is from genome assembly GCA_023634145.1 of Thymallus thymallus. Taxonomy (NCBI): domain Eukaryota; kingdom Metazoa; phylum Chordata; class Actinopteri; order Salmoniformes; family Salmonidae; genus Thymallus; species Thymallus thymallus. Next base: position 15,045,282 of record CM042418.1, read on the forward strand.
GTTCATAGAACGAGTGTTTAAGAGAGCAAGATTGGTAGTGCGACAAGTTAATTTAAGGTTGGGGAAAGTGGTAGGTTGGAGGGTACGGAGACAGCTGAAATCAACTGAACGAGAGGAAGGATATGAATGGATACAGGAGTAGGACCAGAGAGAGATTATGTTGGTGCTAGTGTTAGCATTGACAGACCATTTGCGACGACAACACCGATGAATGTAGTGGCGTCGGCGTAGAATGCCCAGTGAGCCAGCACGCCTAGTTACTACTGAAGAAAGGCGATAGTTGTTATTACTAGTTCCAGGGTGCCGGGAGAGTAATGTTTATTGAAGGTAAAAACATCAGGAGATAACCATAGTAATCCAGGGCTAAGTGTTGTCAGGAGGAGCAGGGAGAGCAGAGTGGGCAGGTACATCCCGACGAGATGAATTAGCATTAGCATACAGTCGATCCAGCCTAAACCAGCTCACACTTGCCAGCACCAGGGCCAGTAAGCAAAAACCCAGTAAAAGTACTCCCTCACCAGTAGGGTTTATACAACGATAAAGTGCAAACTTAATCAATGTAAAAGATAATCTGGTGGAAGTCCACAGGGAGTTGTTGAATAAATACACAAATAAATTATTCCAGTGGTTTGGTGGTAATCCAGTGTAGGGTGAGGAAAAAGTTTTATCCGTGCATTAGTGCACCGCAGATGTTTAGCTAATGTGTTGCGGGTCGGGAGACAAACTACGACCAAAGACACTGTTAGCTAGCTATGTTCTTGCACACTTCGCACAGACAAGCCATCGAGTAGAAAACATCAAACAAAACAGTAGTCCGAACAAAAAACAAAACAACGGTTCCAGGGAGAAGCGGCAGTCCAATGCGACGCCAGCAGATACTCTCCGTGGTGAGAACAAACAAACACAACTACTCGTTTGTCGCATCTACACTTTTATTGTTAATTTCACATGCCACACACCAAACACAACACAGTGTCTACCAATGTCTATGAAAAACAAAAACACCCGAGCTCGCATTAGTGTCATCTGTTTTCTAAATCTCTCCTGATGTTCTGGTTGATGGCGTACCTGTACGTGCACAGCTTGCAGTTCTTCATTGCAGGGTTCTTACTCTCACGAGCCGGGACCTTGCATATCGAGCACAGCATGAGCATCTCGTGCGCCACATCATTGCCGCCCTTGATCTCTTTCTCAGAGAAAAACATAGAATCTATACCCCAAATGCACAAGTGTCCACTTTTCAAACTAGTCTTCAGGTGCTGCTCATGCGTCTGGGTTAAGATGTACCCTAGCACCTTGCAGGCAAAGCGACCCTGTATGTCGACCGCCCAGGGACATATGTCTGGCAGACAGGCCGCAGCACACAGCTTGTAGACCGCGTTGGTCTCCAGGCAGATCTGTCCGAAGGATAGTTTGTTCAGAGCTTTCAGTCTGTTCTTGTTCATCTGCTTCATGTAACCCCTCAAGTCGGGGCAATACTTCTCATCTGTGATCTCTGTCCACGGAGGGATCTATATGTCAAACACAAAGTGACAGGCCAACTTCATGGCCTCGGCATACACCAGCTGGTTGATGCAGAACGAAACCCTATGACTGATGACTCCTGTGCACACAATGTGGCTAGTGTATAGGGCAGCCACACAGGCGTCTCTGGCGTTGTCGAACCTCACACCAAACTGGCCCACGCGTCGCTCACAAACCCCATCGTGTTAGTGTTCCACTAGCTTCCTGTTAAGGCTAGGGCTGATTTCAAGGTTTTACTGCTAACCTACAAAGCATTACATGGGCTTGCTCCTACTTATCTCTCAGATTTGGTCCTGCCGTACATACCTACCTATGCTCCGGTCACAAGACGCAGGCCTCCTTATTGTCCCTAGACTCTCTAAGCAAACAGGTGGAGGTAGGGCTTTCTCCTATAGAGCTTCATTTTTATGGAATGGTCTGCCTGTCCATGTGAGAGTCGCAAACTCCGTCTCAACCTTTAAGTCTTTACTGAAGACTCACCTCTTCAGTATGTCCTATGATTGAGTGTAGTCTGGCCCAGGGGTGCAAGGGTGAACGGCAAGGCTCTGGAGCGACGAACCACCCTTGCTGTCTCTGCCTGGCCGGTTCCCGTCTCTCCATTGGGATTCTCTGCCTCTGACCCTGTTACGGGGGTTGAGTCACTGGCTTACTGGTGCTTTCCATGCCATCCCTAGGAGGGGTGCGTCACTTCCTGTCCGGTTTGTCGCCCCCTCTGGCTTGTGCAGTGGAGGGGATCTTTCGTGGACTATACTCAGCCTTGTCTCAGGGTAGTAAGTTGGTGGTTGTTGATATCCCTCTATTGGTGTAGGGGCTGTGCTTGGCAGAGTGGGTAAGGTTATATCCTGCCTGGTTTGGCCCTGTCCGGGGTATTGTCTGGGTATTGTCAGAGGGGGCCACAGTGTCTCCTGACCCCCCCTGTCTCAGCCTCCAGTATCTATGCTGCAATAGTCTATGTGCCGGGAGGCTAGGGTCAGTTTGTTAAATCTGATGTTATTATCCAGTGTCTTGTGTGAATATGTCTTGTATGCTCCCTCTAATTCTCTCTCTCTCCCACTCTACCTCTCCCGGAGGACCTGAGCCTACCCGGAGGACCATGCTTCAGGACCACCTGCCCTGATGACTCCTAGCTGTCCCCAGTCCACCTAGTCGTGCTGCTGCACCGGTTTCAACTCTTCTGCCTGCGGTTATGGAACCCTGACCTGTTCATTGGACGTGCCACCTTGTCCCAGACCTGCTGTTTTCATCTTGCTCTCGCTCTGCCGCACCTGCGCTCTATTGCACTGAAAAACCAAGTGACATTCACTCCTGATGTATTTACCTGTTGAAACCTCCACAACTACTTTTGTTATTATTTGGCCCTGCTGGTCATCTATGAACATTTGAACATCTTGGAGAAAGAACTGGCCTTAATGGCCATGAATTGTTATAATCTCCACCTGGCACAGCCAGAAGAGGACTGGCCACCCCTCAGAGCCTGGTTCCTCTCTAGGTTTCTTCCTAGGTTTGCCTTTCTAGGGAGTTTTTCCTAGCCACCGTGCTTCTACGTCTGCATTTCTTGCTGTTTGGGGTTTTAGGCTGGGTTTCTGTATAGCACTTTGTGACATCGGCTGATGTAAAAAGCGCTTTATAAATACATTTGATTTGATTTGATGATTTGTGCACGGCGTGGTACTTGACAGTGTCCACCTTGCCGCTGCTCATGTCTCTGGTCACCACATCGCTCTCCAGTACGTTGGTGTCCACTAGGTTCTTGAACGTATTGGGGATCACGTTGGACTCCTTGTCTACGGCTTTCATGTTCTTCTCGTGGGTTATATGCGCGTCGTCTATCATGACTAATGAAAGACGTCAGTGTCTCTATGCAACCTCTTACCCTCCTGAACTGGTAGTTTAGCATGTTGTTGGCGTAGCTCTTGTCTTCTCCAGGGCCAGTGATGTTGAAGAGCATAACCCGTTTGATTGTGTACCTAGGAGCGGTGTTGGCGAAAATGTAATTGAACGTCGTAGACGCCTGAAATAACCTGCCCACTTGAAGTATCGCACCCAATGTGTGGTCGTACACTTTCACCGAATAGGTACAACGACTCGTGAATCTCGGCTAAGCCATGACCGAGAGATAAGCTCGAGTTGCTCATTTTGTTGTCTATAACATCGCTCAAATCTTCGTACAGCGAGTCGTTCTCGCTGAACTGGTGCCTCACTAGCATATTGAAGACCATATCCGCTATGCTCTCAAACTGCCTACGTCCTCTGTACTTGACTTTCATTTCTTTGCTCAGCCGCTCCAGTTTACCCAGATGAGGGTAAAGGTGCGAAAAGTGGTAGCTGTGGTCGTCTTTACTCACGATGAAGGGGTGACGCTCGGATGAGTTGTAAAAACACGAGTACGTGGTCTGACACTCTCCGCTACACGCTCCGATGTGGTCCTCGGTGTGCCTTCGCTTGCAATAACACTGTCCCTTGTTAAGCAAAGACACAAGATCTTGCGTCCTGCGTTTGCTCTTTATGTCAATGTGGGTCTTCGTGATGGGCATGTGAATGTGGATCAGCGATTTGACAAACAGGTCAGGGTTCTCCCTGTTGACGAGAGAGAGAGAGTACCTGAATACCAACAGTCCTCTGATGTTCACCTCCATGCTTCCTGATGAACCGTTCACGTCTTTCGTGAAAGCTTTGAGTCTTTCCACGAATCTCATGTCCTCTGTCATGGTCGCGATATCCACCCAGTCGAACATGGAGCCCAGCTCCCCCTTGCTGTCTCTCATGGCTATCATAGTGTTGTTGAGGGACGATGCCTTTTTCCTAACCAATTGCAGTCGCATGAATGTGTTGAACGCCTCCTCCAGCGGTTCGTTAACCACCTCAGAGGTTGCTAGATGCGAGGACGTGTTGTCGTTGTTGTCATCCTCGGAGTCATCTCGTCTGAACACGTCGATGTTGACACTCATGTTCATGAGACTGAGCAGTTGGGTACCGGACACGTACTCGTCCTTATCATCAGAGGCTGCCAGTGTGCCCAATGCACACGAATGCTATAGGATTGAGCGTTTGTTTCACATGAGTCCTCATTGCTCATGTCTAGGAAGAAACAGAATAGGCGCCCTTGAGCGAAATCCTCTCTGATAGGAGGTGACATGCTGCAGAAATCTGGGTTCTCTAGAGTCACTTGGAGAAACTCCCCTTTGCAGCAATATGTCAGGTAGAGGAGAAATTGAAAAGTCGCTCTGTCGTTTGGTGACAGCGCGCCGAAGGACAACTCGTCAGACAGCTTGTCGTGCAATATGGCAGTTTCAACCGCGAAGAACAAGGCTCTCCTATTGGAAGGCACCTTGATCCTTTCTACCACAGCTGTATTTGCCTCTCTGTGAGGCAACATATAACACTCTGTGGACACAGTCTTAACTTTCTTAGCTGCCATGCCTAGCTAGTATAGGCTTCTGTGGTCTAACAAAATTCAGCGCTGTGTGATTCCTTCCTAACCCTTAGCCATACATGTTACACTAAACCTCATTTTCTTGGATAGGGTAGGTTTGATGTTTCACTATTTCTCATAGTCGGATAATTCAGCCTTGGTCGGATAATTCAGCCTTGGTTGTCTGGGTCCGTATTTGGTCGATGAAGATTTCACCCTCAGCTGGAAATTTGCTCCTTGGTTGGATAATTCAGCCTTGGTTGGATAATTCAGCCCTGGTTGGATAATTCAGCCTTGGTTGGATAATTAAGCCCTGGTTGGATAATTCAGCCCTGGTTGGATAATTCAGCCTTGGTTGGATAATTCAGCCTTGGTTGGATAATTCAGCAGTGGTTGTCTGGGTCCGTACTTGGTGGATGAAGATTTCACCCTTTGCTGGTAGTTTGCTTTTTGGTTGGATATTTTTGTTGTCTTGCCCCTGGTTTGATGCGTGCTACCCATGTAGGGGTATCCAGCTCTCATAGAACAGTAGTTGGACGGAAAGGGGTCACTACACTTTTGTAACCCAGTAGGTCTCTGAATCATGAACAAAGAGGTGCCTTTCATGGACCTTTTCCCTAACATCTATCCTGAGCGCAGAGCTGTCAACCCTGAGCTCGAACCTAATCTGGTCGGGTGATGATCAAATCTGTCATCTTTCACAGGCAGGAAGAGGCACTCTTGTGCAGAGGGTTGGTGGTGCAGGCTCGAGATATCAGCATCTAAAATACGGTACACTTCAAAGTTACTGGTATAGCTCCTGTTGTGGGCTATGACCTAGACTTGATTCGAGATCAGGATGGCGAGGAAGAGACCTGGGATCCTAAGCTCCACTCTGACAATGGAGACAGCGAGAAGTGGAAGGGGGGAGCTGTGTGCGATCCTCTACTCCGGACCCGGCATGGGCCTGGAGCTTTCGTTTGACTTCTCGAGTATGTACCGTCCATCATGTGCGCTCTCAACATCTCACCTGAGACCACCATCCCCTGGCCTCCAGTGAAATTCCCCCACGATCTATCCGGTTGGGTGTGTTACAACTGGGAAGCTGAGGGGTTTGAGTATGCATCGCTCATTCTCAAGTACGACCAGACCCAAGGCGGATTTGTCCGTGCGCCGGCCATATTTTCTTCCTCTGTCGAGTACTATCTCAACCAGCGGGCTGAGTTCAAGATGAAACTCAAGAACCCTGACATCAGCGACGCCGAGCGGGTCTACTACAAGATGCAAGAGGGAGAGTGTAAAGTCCTGGCCATCTCCTTCTACGGAACGGCTCCTCACCCCTGCGGGCCTCTCATATCTGGCCACGGTAGGCAACAGATTTCCGTGGTAAACAGCTGCGTGTCTACCTTCTACCAACACCGCTGCCCCGTTGTCTAGGGAGATACCGACAGCGTCATGGTCTCAGTTGGATACGAACCCGGGGACCTTCCTGAGAGCGACGTGCCCGATGTAGATGTGCCCGGCCGAGAGGCTGAAAGCGAACTCCGAACGGCTTTGGGTGACAAGTTTAAACGGGCTGGTGCGCAAGTGCCTGCCTTTCTAGACCACGTACAAAGGTAACACACACCAAAATGTAGTCAGAGACCCGAGAGGAACATTCACCAAGGAAGGCTATCCCGTCTACTTGGCCACAGTCCCTGGGTCTGAAGATTTTGCGGACGTCACCGGACCCTTCGTCAAAGACAGGAGAGTCAAGCTGGAATATGAAAACAGTTGCTCCGTCTACTGCTATGTGGCTAAGAAGACCTACGTGGCTCTCACTCACAACCTAGACAAAGGTGATCTCTCTTCAGTCTCCGTAAAGGTCAGGGGGCTATCCGCCTTTAAAAGTATGCGCTCCCCTTGTGATTCCGCCGTCACGGACACTTTCATAGCGTGCGTCATGAGGGGAGACAGCATCAAGCTGGAGACGGACCAAGTCTCTTGATTTTCCACCTCTCCCTGGCACCAGCTCAAGCCAGGAGATGTAATCTTGTACCTGGAGCGGAAACCCCTCGTGGACGATCTCGGCCGGTGGTTAGAGCTGCACCAAGCTAGCTCCTTTCTCACCACCTACAGAGTCGAAGATGTTACAAAGTTGCAGCTGGACTCTGGTTTCTCTGCGGTCTCTACGACACTGGTCCCTGCGCGGGCTACGAGTCTCATTTGGACAATACGCTCACGGTGAGAACGCTATACAAGGACTGGAAATACTGCATGAACCACATGTTCTCTCGCAAGCAAGCCATCCTCAGAGACCTGCTGCGTGCAAAGCATCTGAACTCATTGCATCCAGTGTTCTTACATTGGAGCAGTCTCATCAAATCCTCAAATAACAAGCACTTTAGTCAACAAACCCTGGAACAAACTCCAGTGTCAAAACCACCTACGTAGAAATTGTAAAGACGTGGCTACAGCAAATCACAGGACTATCCGTCAAGCCCGTTGAGTGCAACGAGTATCACAAGTGCAACCCTTGTGAAGCCGCTTTCTACAGATACCCCTTGAACCTCCAGGCCAACACACGGCCATGTTCAGAGGCTCACTCATGTGCGAGGCCAAGCACTCCGAATCCAGCAAAGTCTCCGATAGAGATAAGGAGTACGATTGCGACCGCGAATCTGACGACGACAGTCATGACAACTCGGACAAGCATCACGAACAGCACCAACAACCCCAGATTGATCCCTCCTCGAACACAGAGCTCATCTCTCACCCCTACCAGCCTTTCAACAAATGTTTTGCCAACTCTAGGGTGTTGATAGCTCACTATGCGGACTGTACCTTGGTCAACTGATCAGGGAAGCTTGTGGCTCACTGCATCATAGACTACTGCTTGCCCAGCTACATGTACAGCTCTGCTCTGGGTAAACACAGCTTGGATGATTGCAAAGAGCACCTGCTCACCTCAATCGCCTCTGTCAGAGAGAGGTTGAAGAGGGCAACCGTTGCTTTCAACGCCATAATGAAGAACTGCCCCGAACACATGATACCGGTCTGCGGGACTCGGGAGCACCTAAGGATAAACAGGGAGACTGCGTCCGGAGTGTATATCTGCAACATGAGTACTGTCTGGTACAGAAGACCGGCCAGATCAACTAGAGTCCTCTCGCACGCTTCCATCTCGCTTTCGGTTCCAACTGTCATGCTGACAGATGCTGGGATCGCTTCCTCTAATGGTAGGCATTCTATAGCGAGAAGCGAGCTGTGCGAGAGGACTCTAGTTGATCTGGCCGGTCTTCTGTACCAGACAGTACTCATGTTGCAGATACACACTCCGGACGCGTTCAGCTCAGAGGCCGCCATGTACCCAGAGTCTGTTCTTTGCATCATGCCCTACTCTTGCTCCGACGCGAACCTCATGCAAACCTGGATTGAGACCTTCAGGGAGAAGAAGTGGCTCAAACCCATCCGAGCCAAGCTCTTGCTGACTGCAAGGAGGTCACCTACCATTGCACAGGCTGTAAAAGCTTCTACAGGGACCTGTTCGCAAACAACGTCCCGGCTCACAGGCTTATCCAGCGTGTCTACAGCCAAGACAAGAGGAGAAAGATAGGACAGTGTGTCAACGAAAGACGGTGGCTTTCTTGATTCTGCCTTGGGTTCGGTCTCCTCCACATGGCCCCTACACCAACATTTGCTCAACTTAGATTGTGACGGAAAAGTCACTGTATATACGATTCCGTAGACATGCATCTAGCAAACCTTGCCGATAGTGTGGGAGAAAACGTACTCCTTCTAACCTAGTGTACACAGAATAACACTAGGTTAGAAGGAGTACGTTTTCTCCCACACCACGGCTAAGGTCAGTCAGGCCCATCAGCCTGCAATGTTCAAAATCGACTTGCGCGACCTCATACCCTTCGGCGACTGCAGCACTCTGTTCGTCATTGACAACATGAGCGTTACCGCCTACAAGCAAGGCACCTTGGAAAAAATTCCAGTCAAGTTCACGGTCCTCAAAGGACAACAAGAAAAGGGTCCACGTCAAAGTCTTGATCGAGAGCCCGTTGGAGAACATAGGTGAAATCACTGGGCGTATATCCCTAACCATAATCTACGGATCAACTATCTCTGCCATTTACAGCAAACTCGACCGTGGCTTGTGGCATGCCGAGGGGTGTGGGGAAGACCCAACAAATCTACAGTCTTGCCAACATCACACAGTTCGGCAACGACGTGTTGATCATGAGGACCCCGTTGAATTTTGTGTTGAATAATCATATGTCCTTAAGTGACTGGTATACATTCTACTATGACTGAAATGAGCAGGTTGTCAAAGTGAATGATAGTTGTGATGTATGTGAATAAAGACACCATATCTCTGAAACTAATGGTCATTCACTGTTTTTTATTGATGGTCATAAACATTGGATACAGAAAACAATTGTACACTTACTTCAATTACACTTATACAGGCTGACATCTATATAGACAATGGAATGCGCTGGGGATGTCCATGTTCATTGGCTTCCATCTATATTCTCCTGCATACGGGCTGGCCCGTATGAAGTCTTTTGAGATGTGGTGGAATGTCCATCTCCATGTCATCCTCCATCTCTATTCTGCTCCTGGCAGAGCTCTTGCAGCGTAGGAATTGTCTTTTCACGAAGGTGACCTTTATAACCGTTGCCATGTGGTGCAGCAAACCTCTGATGGTGGAGAAATATACACTGGTCCGAATACAAAGCTTGAACCCACACATCAAATGTCACCTTGTATTTCATTCATTCTTCGGTTACTATGTCGAAAAGGTAGCCCAATTCGTTTTATCCATATAACACACAGCCGCGGCTGAGTTGTCGTGACACATCGCAGTCTTTTCTAAATCCTGTAGCACCTCAAGGTGCTGGGGTGACATTTGGTCACTACCATAGGAAGTTCCCCATTGTGCACCATTCATTAACTTTATCATGCCATGCATTTAATCCACTACACGTGTGCCAGAAACCGGTTTCGATCAGCAGATATCTCTGTTGGTTTAGAGATCAAGTACCCGTCTTCAAGTACCATTGTACAAAGTCCGTGTATCTGTACCTGCCTCGCTGGATGGTCACAGTACACCTGATGATACCATTGTAAGTCTTCACCATAACTGCCCACAGTCCTCCAGTTAGGTGCCCACAGTATGCCGCAATGACAATAGCTCCTACATTAACCTGAGGTCTATTCAGTAAAGACTCAATCTGCTCTTCAGATGCAGAGCCCCACCAGTGGTCATCCAGACATTCTAAAAATGAATACCATTATTGGTTCAATACAGGCCAGTTTCCACAGGGCTCACGATCTGTGGTGTTCACAAAACGGAGTGCTTCGAAGTGGCGTGGGTTCACATAAGCCATCATCCAAGCCCTATTCCGCTATTACATGTATAAAGCGTGTAGACGTTAATTTGCTTTAGTGTATATAAAACGTTTATAGGTTTTGCATGCTGTGTCGCTGTGACACGCAGTTAATCTTCCATTTCCATGTCTTCGTCCCCATGCTCGGCTTCACATACATTTTGGCGCAAAGGTGACCTGATGTAGGACAGAGCACTTGTGATCTCGGAGAAGCGTGCACTTGTCCCAAGCGTAAACCCCAACCTATCAAACGTCACCTTGAATCTCTTTCCCTTGGCAGTTACAATCTGAAACAGGTATCCCAAACTCTCGTCATCCATATAATGAATTGCTGCACCCGGGTTGGTGTACAGTTTTTTCTTCATTCGTAGATGCTGTATCACTTCACGATCCTGCCTTGGGTTCTGCCGTATGAAGATCCCCACCATGCACCTTTCAGCAACTTTATCATGAAACATATCTCTTCCACTATATGTCTGGGTTATGAGGTATTTTCCTCGGTCTAGGCAGCAAGTGAACTTCTCCCAGTTTGCAATCCTGATCTCTTATAATGTCAACAGGATTTGAAAATCCGCCTTCTACCAAGTCGATACATATGTAACTGATGACAACAGCAAATGTCATGACAACGTCCTTGGTCTTCACAGTAACCGAACACGCTCCTCCGGGCGTGTCACCAAAGTGTGCTGCTATGACAATATCTCCACCTCGAATCTTAGGTGCGTCCATGAAGGAGCTAATCTGCTCTTCAGAAACCGAGCCCCACCAGCGCTCACCCAGCCATTCTAAAAATGAATGCCATGATCTGTTCAATAGCGACCAATTAAGCTTGCTTTGCATCTGCTGTTTTTGTCTCACATCCTCCGCAGCACGAACCGTGTCGTAAACCTCGTCGTCGTCAACCTCGTCGTCGTCAACCTCGTCGTCGTCAACCTCGTTGTCGTCAACCTCGTCGTCAACCTGGCCGTTGTCAACCTCGTCGTCAACCTCATCTTCGTAAACCTCGTCGTCGTAAAACTTGTCGTCAACCTCGTCGTCGTAGAACCCGTTGTCCACAGGGCTGTTGTCGGCTTCCTTCTCCCTGGTCTTCTCCAAGTTATCCCAGTTCTCGCCAACCCCAATCGGAATCGGACGAGTTGGCGGCTGATGACTTGAATGTTTGAGGTGTACCACTGTTCAAACTTGCATCTACTTTGCAGTAACCGTAACAACACTGCATCTGAGGCCTCTTGACGCAAACAACTGTCTCATAATGGTTCCCACGATTCTCCAAATAAATCCCCTGGTTAGACACCTGTGAACCGTTACAACTGTATTCAAGCCAACGGTCGGTGTAGTATGTATATATGCTTACACCCAAACAATTGGCCGCTGCTTTAATCTCCACTTCTGTCGCCCAACTACCTAGAGAGTGTTGGGTTGCGTCATTTCAACCTGGTGTTAGAATGAAACAATCAGCACGAGTAGACTTTTTCTCTTCATCTAGTATTTATTTCAAGCAAACCGATGTGGTAAAAATGAGGTTCGTATATACAGGCTCACTGACAAACCACGCAGGGTAGTCAGAGAACTAACTGTCTAAACATCAAGAGCTTGATATATACTCTGATAGACTTAGTTCCTACTTCGGGTGGGCCTATCAGAGTAGAGGTTGAGCGCGGTTTACACTTGCTCAACCTATCGCTGGCGCACAAGCTGGTCCCAGCCTCTAGGCGCATTCTTGTTGCTGGGCATAGTCCTCCTGTTGGGCTATCTTCGTGCTTGCAGTCTTAACACATTTGACCACACAGATCGGTTCCAGTTATTGTATAGTGAGCTAATTCTTTGTTATACACACATAAGTCACACCTTGCAAAAATAGCTATGTTCTGCACAGCAAGCATTCTTTCCACATGTCTATTTTGCAAAAGGCCACTTCCTCTTTATGGCACAGCAGTATGCACACAACTTGTAAGTTTGCCAGCAAGGCACAGTTCAGACTAATACACTGTTAATCATTCTAATCCAACTCTAACAATCCCCCTTTTCACACCAAATAGGTGTGACCACCTAAACAAAATTTCAGGTACATTTTGAGATTCCCCCTTTTGACACCCACTAGGTGTCACCAAACAACTGAACGAGCAAAACATTTAAGAAAGCATATACTAATTTTAAAGTAAAAAGATCATAAAAAGAAAACCTTCACGTGACAGAGGCTACACCTAACATGTGTGGGGCAGACGTTTTGCCCCAGAACTTAAAACCTTCACATCCTTGTGCCACAACCTGTACTTCATATAAAAAACGTTTTAGAAATATGCCCTATTCAACAGTCTCATTGACAGCAAACCAAGGATCATAGGCGGGTCCTAGGACACCCAGGTCAGTGTCAGAGATGGACTCTGCATCATCCGGGACTGCATCCCTCAAAGGCATCATCCCGGTTGCCTTAACAAGATCTGTAAGTGACTTCTTCAAACATGGAATTATGCAGGCAGCACTGCACATTAACAATAAAAACACAACAATGAGGGTCAGAAATCCAGTAACCACAAGTGCAGCATACTCACCAAACCAGTCCCCCAGCCAGAAGAACAGTCCAGTCCCCTCCACTCCAGCCATGCTCTTCATTTCCGCAGATAGTTTTTCTAAACCAACTAGGGCTTTGCAGATGGTGTCTGAGCTGGGCCTGGAGGGGGGGTTTGGTTCGACTGCACCTGTCCCTGTCCGGTCGGGACAGGCTGTGGCTTGGTCAGCACTTTTATGGTGAAACTCCCCATCGCGTCCACCCCGGTTCTTTCCAATCCCAGGGTGTATGTACCTGCATCGGTGAGTTTAACACCCTTTATGGTTAGTAGGATTTCATCGCCTTTATATGGTTCCCTCGAATTCCCATACCCACCCCACATGATAGACATTCTGTCCACCTTTGAAGCATCCCCTATACTGTATGGATAACTTCTCCGCCACTCCCACAGTTTCCCTACATTGGTTATCATGTAGTCCCAGTAGGGACATCCTTTCCCACTACACAAGTACACCGGTGGTTTTCTGTATGCAGAAACTAGAATCAAACATTTTGGCTCCACTCTCCTTCTCCCACAAATATCCCCATTTCTCCCCAGTTGGGTCCAAATATCACATGCCTTCAAAACTATCACGCTTGAGTCATCCTCTGTCAACTGTACTATCAAAGGCTGGTGGCCAGCTGATGCCCCCTTTCTTTGTCCGATGATGATCAGGACTACCCCTAGAACACAGGCCAGATACATGGCTCAACCTTGGGCTTCTGTGATGTCTAATGTAACCTGATCTAACGTTCTGCCTGGTGTAGAATCTTTTGCACAGTGTGTCCTATGATACCACGTGTCCTTTTTGTTTGAGTTCACTCTTAATGAGTGACTTGATACCTCTTTCACCTGGAATGGTCCTTCCCACCTGGGTTCCGTCCACTTTCTGGAGTGCACCTTTACTCTCACCCAATCTCCCACCAGGATGTCTCTTTTCTCGTCTGTCTCCTCAACAGCCGGAGTTCGAACCTCCACCACCTGTTTGGATAATCTTTCGACAAGAGAAGTTAGCGCCTGCATGTAGTCTGTGTATCTGATTTTAGCAATATCTAATCTGGGCATGCTAAGATTATCTGCTGGTGGCCCTGGCATCCTACGCCCTGTCAATAGCTCATGAGGGGTTAGATGTGTGTCAGAGCTTGGGGAGTTTCTCATGGACATTAGGGCTAGCGGCAGCGCATCCACCCACTTCAGTTTTGTCCCTGCCATAATTTTTGCCATTTTTCGTTTCAAAGTTTGGTTAGCTCTCTTCTCGTGTTCCTCTCAAATTATTGACCTGAGAAGTTTGGCAGGTGCCACGGTCCTCCCTATGTGGGACCTCCAAATACCTTGATGGTCTCTCCTCGCCCCTTGTCTGCTCCACACATTTTGTTCGTAGACGCCAGCTGCCTCTTGTAGCTGTCTTACTGTGTCCTCCGTTAATTCCTCTTGGCCCTGGATTGCTCGCTGTACCATTTGTTGGGCGGTGTAGCCTCCTGCTTCCTTGGCTGCTTGGTCAGCTCAGTCATTTCCTTCACGTACCCTTGTGCTTTCTTTGCTGTGTCCTTTACATTTCATGATTGACACCCGTCTTGGTAGCTTGATTGCCTCAATCAATTTTTGGACCTCTTGTTTGTGTTTTATTGGTTCGTTCGAGCTGGTTAGGAACCCTCTCCTCATCCATTGAGGGCCATCAATGTGAGCAATTCCATGGGCGTATGCAGAATCAGTATGGATGTCTACCTCTCTTCCTAGGCAGAGCTCCAGTGCTCTCCGCAATGCTCTCAGTTCTGCCAGCTGTGCCGAGGCTTCTGCTGGTTCCAATATTTCTGCTTCCATCACTTCATCTTCTCCGTTCTCTCCCTGGCGCACCACAGCATAGGCAGCAACGTTTCCTTCACTCGGATCCTTTGACCTATAACAGCACCCGTCTGTAAATAGGGTTTCCTTCGCTCCACCCAGTGGTGTGTTCCCGAGATCCATTCAAACCTTTATTTGTTTGGCTGCCCTGTCCTCACAAACGTGTGTTTCCCCATTGCCCATTCCATCGGTCATGTTGGTGACTGTTGTCACGTATGTGATGTGTTTTGCCGTGATTGTCTTGGTTATGTTGGATTTTCTTTTGCTAGACAGGGTGAAGAGCTTGGAACCGATAAAGGCTGCTACCCCATGGTCTGTGTTGATTTCTAATGGATGTCGCATCACAATGTGTGCTGTTTTCCCCACTGCTTTTGCCAGTGCAGCCATATGCCTGGCACAGTCTGTTTGTCCTGTTTCAATGTTGTCCAATTTTGCACTGTAATAATGCAATACTCTCCTTTCCCCCTTTTGTTTCTGATACAGGACGGAATGAACAAATCCGTCCTGTTCTGAAACATCAAGATGGAATGGTGTCGTGTAATCAGGCAGAGACAGTGCTTCTGCTTGTGCTAAGGTTTGTTTGAGTTGAATGAACGCCGGTTCAGGCTATCAATTAGGGTCTGTATATCTCGGTGAGCCCATGGTTTGTACACTGTTGACCCTCCGGGCATGTCCCTCAGTGGATACTGTCCTTGTGCCAACCATTATTGGGTTCTACTCCTTGTGTGGTATGCCGGGGCATCTTTTGGATTCCACATATCTCCCTCGAATGTTCCACATAGAACCTTTGGTTCCCTGTCTCTTGTCCTCTTTCCTCCTCCCATGTCTATGCAGTGCCCCCTCTCCGGGTGGCCTGAACCGTCGCTGTGGTCTGGCACTCCGTCTAGTTCACTCACTGTTCTTTTTAGTGCTTCAATTTGTGCCGCTCATAGTCGTACTTCCTCTTCCATTTGTTCCAACATTCTTTGTCTCTGTCTCTCCACTTCCATTCTCTCCTTTTCCATTTCCTCCAGCTTTTTTAAGGTCTGTCTCTTGGTCGTGTCAGAGTCCGTCCACTGTTTTGGGTTTCCTCACTCCTTCCTACCAGGCTCATGCTTTCCAAACCAGCTTCCAGTCTGCTCAGGTTGTTCACCCCTTCTCTCATCTCTCTTGCTGTCTCCAATAGAGCTGCCACTTACTCTTTTCTATCACTCACTTTGCACCACGCCACCCCTTCTCCTGCTGCTGTTACATCTAACACCGGAGCCATGATTTTCAATGCTTCATATGGTGGGGGTGCTGTGGGGAGGGTGGGGTAGAGCCTGGGTCGTTTTAATTGTTCTTGGTCTTGTTCTTCTTCCCACATTTTCTTCAGTTTTTCTAGCATTGCCAATCCTATGCGCTCCTTCAATTTAACTTTTTCCATCGCCTCCTTGTGCTTTCCTTTTCGTGGCTCTCCCTCTTGCTTCCATTCTGCTTCGGTTTTCACTGATTTTCTTTTCAGTGTCTCCAATATTCGTCCCGGTTCCCCCTCTACTGGGACTCCTTCAGGTGATGAGATACAGCCATCATCCACCCATTTTTTATATAATTTTTTCTCCTCTTCTTTTCCATTCCTTGCCGTCTTTTCCCCCATTGGTCTCAAGGGTAGACTTCAATACTTTCAACACCCGTTCAGTATCAGTTCTTGTAGCCATGTTGTCCCTATATTGGTCTACCCTTCTATTTTTGTATTTAATCTAACCCCCTTTTTATTATAATTTTCCCTTTGTTTTTATTGTATAATTTTTCACACTCTCACATTCACTGGGATCATTCACACTCTCATTCTTTCAACCACCTATACTTTAAAGTATCCCCCCGTTCTGGGGTGTACCCCCAAGTACACCTGACGGAGCGCAACACTATCGTGTACTTTATAGTGTACCTGCGATCCTAGCTGTACTAGTTACGGTCCTTGTCGTCAGCGCTACACTTTCTATAATTTAAGTGTCCCTATGATCCTAGCCGTACCCTCGTAGTTACGGTCCTTGTCAATAGTGCAACACCGTCTGATCAATTGTTCCCTATATCCTCAGTTCCCACCCTGTGGTCCTAGCCTGAAGATGTCAACATGGCCATATTTGCAATACCCTCACATTTACCACTTTTCAGTTTGCATTATTTATTATTAAATAATTAATCCTTATTCTAAACAAAAATTTAAACCACTTACATAGAACAGGTATTTCACAAAATTTAATTTGGATATGGTCAATATGCAGAACTTTAGTTATATAACAATAGGTGTCTGCTTACCTTTGTTAGTAGTCCGGACTCTTTGTGAAACACACCGTCCCACGACAGCGATACCCAATAGGCTGACCAATGTTCAGCGAAGTACCAACACCAGATCACGTCGGGGTCACCAATTGTTGGGTTGCGTCATTTCAACCTGGTGTTAGAATGAAACACAGCAAGCATTCTTTCCACATGTCTATTTTGCAAAAGAGCCACTTCCTCTTTATGGCACAGCAGTATGCACACAACTTGTAAGTTTGCCAGCAAGGCACAGTTCAGACTAATACACTGTTAATCATTCTAATCCAACTCTAACAAGAGGTCATTTTGGATTTGCTAATGTATTCTGACACTGAACCGTAACCCCTTCTCAAAATGCTCCTATATGTAGCATAGTTGCTTTCTAGCTGCTTTGCTAAGGCGTTTCTAATTGTTCCATGATACTCATCTGTACCACACACCGCTTCACTGACCGCTCTAAAAAAACCATTTCCGTCGCCTTTTATTTTCACATTCTTACAAGGAGCTCCTAACTCACCAGCAGCTGTAAAAATTATAGACTGATCCTTCCACTGCACAGCCTCTTGCACAGAAACTGAGCAACTGAAGCTGTAACAGGGTTGAACTGAAGCTCTCTACATGTGCTGTCACAAACAAACTCAAGGTCTGAGTCATCGCTACTGTCATTCCCTTTTCTATGATCATAAAAACTGAGTGCATCGAAACACGCTGATGTAACATGTGCCATTATTCACTATATCCTGCTTTGAAGTGCCTTTGCTACTGTCATTAGTATAGTCATTAATATATTGCTTTTTACTTCCGGACTGTGCTTCCCTGGGTTGTGGACTGTCACAGTTTGGGTATAGATTTTAAAAACACCCCCCCCCGGAAGCTAGCCCCCCCCTGGTTATTGACAGTGAGCGTTTTGGTATGGCCTTTAACCCTCCCGTTGTTGTCATATTCTGTATACACCCGTGTCCTCCGGGTCAAACTGTCCCGCTTCCACAAGTACCGCTTCCGAAGTCATTAGTCCCTCTCAACACTATGAGTCATGTTGGCATTCTGCCAAAAAACAAAAGCCTATATATGCCTATGTGAGAGAGACGCTAATCCGCCGGCTTCTGTCAAATTCTGTATGATTGATGACGAATGCCATTAGTCCTGTCCACCTCCATTATGAGTCATATACCAAGTCATTAGTCCCGCCTACCCCACTATCCGCTGGCTTCTGTCAAATTCTGTATGATTGATGACCAATTCCATTAGTCCCGCCCACCTCCACTACCCGCCGGCTTCTGTCAAATTCTGTATGATTGATGACGAATTCCATTAGTCCCGCCCACCTCCACTACCCGCCGGCTTCTGTCAAATTCTGTATGATTGATGACGAATTCCATTAGTCCCGCCCACCTCCACTACCCGCCGGCTTCTGTCAAATTCTGTATGATTGATGACGAATTCCATTAGTCCCGCCCACCTCCACTACCCGCCGGCTTCTGTCAAATTCTGTATGATTGATGACGAATTCCATTAGTCGCCACAGTTCGGTCATTACCGCTGCCAAAAAATGGGTTCCTCTATTGCTGTCCACGGTTACTCCTGGCATGCCAAAACAACTAAAAATATGGTTGAGCAAAAGCACGGCCATGGTTTCTGCTGTGTCATAGGTTGCGGGCAGGCACTCGACCCACATTGTAAATGCGCAAGTCAATGTGAGGAGATACTTGTTGCCCCTTGTTGACCTGGCGACTGGGCCGACCCTTGCACTGCAAGGGTGTTCTGTGAAGTGGATTGGAGGGTTGAAACTGGCAGCAAACTAAACACCACCTCACGTACTGTGCCACGTCTTGTTCGATGTGAGGCCAGTGGGCCACCTGTCGCAATGTTTTGCATGTAGCCTTGACCTCCCTATGGCCTCCACATGGCTCGTCGTGGACATGAGCTATCATAGATAGATAGATAGATAGATAGATAGATAGATAGATAGATAGATAGATAGATAGATAGATAGATAGATAGATAGATAGATAGATAGATAGATAGATAGATAGATAGATAGATAGATAGATAGATAGATAGATAGATAGATAGATAGATAGATAGATAGATCAAAACACAGGGCAGGTGCAAAATGCCACAACAAAAGTACACAAAAGACAGATACACGGTACATTATACATAGAGCGGCAGTATGAAAAAGTATAGAAATACAAGATATCTGGAGTGCAAAAAAAGCAATAAAAAGACATTGCATAGTATGGGTGGTTGGCTGAATATGTACACTATACATTGGTGGATGTTGGATGGTTAACTATACTATACAGGTCGATGGCAGAGAAATGCATATGATATGAGCGAGGGTAATAATAGTTTACTTAATAGACAGACTGGCTAAATGAACAGTTAAGTGAATATTTTGCATGGTTAAATTAGCTGTACAGGTAAATATACCGTTATATTTACAGATCAGTGAATACTTGCATGGTTACATAAACTGTACAGGTAAATGACAGGAAGAGATACTTAAATAGCTAAATGTGTGTATGATATAATTTGGGGTAATAGTAATTCCCTTAAAATACAGTCCTTAGTGCGCAGGGTTTAATTACAGACAACTTCACGTATTGCACATTCGATATACTAAAAGCAATGAGAAAAGGTGCAACTGACAGGATACTAATATGCATTCCTGAGTGAATGACTATGTAAGTTAGGTCCAAGAATAACAACTGTACATGAGTATATATATATATATATATACAGACCTGTATATATACAGACCTGCATGAAAAAATAGGTCCTGAGTGAATGAGAGATTACGGACCAGAGTTACTCACGGATGGATGCATAATTGTTAAACTAGGTCCTAGCACCCCAACAGTTCCAGATCTATGTTGCCGACGGCACGGCACCCCGGTGAGGCATTATATAGTCTAATAGCCACCGGCAGGAAGGACCTCCTGTAGCGCTCTCTTGCACACCGTGGTGGGATCAGTCTGTGACTGAAGGTGCTCCTCTGCGTCATAACCATGGCGTGCAGAGGGTGGGTGACGTTGTCCATGATGGCCAGCAGTTTGGCCAGGGTCCGTCTCTCCACCACCTCCTCTAGAGTGTCAAGGCTCATCCCCAGGACAGAGCTAGCCTTCCTGATCAGCTTATTTACCCGAGAAGCATCACCGGCTTTAATGTTTGCTCCCCAGCACACCACTGCAAAAAAGATGGCACTGGCCACCACAGACTGGTAGAAGGTATGCAGTAGTTTACTGCACACGTTGAAGGACCTGAGCCTCCTCAGAAAGTAGTGTCGGCTCTGGCCCTTTTTGTACAGGGCCCCGGTGTTACCAGCCCATTCCAGCCTGTTGTCCATATGGACTCCCAGGAACTTGTATGACCCAACCATTTCCACATCAATCCCCTGTATAGGGACTGCAGTCAGTTGTGCCTTGGTTCTCCTGAAGTCCACCACCATCTCCTTTGTTTTGCTGATGTTGAGCTGAAGGTGGTTCTGCTCACACCACACCACAACACAAAGTCACTGACTGTGCTCCTGTACTCCTCCTCCTGCCCACCCCTGATGCACCCTACAATTGCGGAGTCATCCGAGAACTTCTGTAGCTGGCATGTTTCAGAGTTATATCTGAAGTCAGAGGTGTAGAGGGTGAACAGGAAGGGGGACAGGACCGTTCCCTGGGGGCCCCCTGTGTTGCTCACTGCCTGTTCTGACACACAGCTCTGTAGTCGCACAAATTGTGGCCTACCGGTCAGGTAGTCCGTGACCCAGGAGACTAAGGGTGCTTCCACTTTCATCCTCCTCATCTTCTCACCCAGTAGCAGGGGCTGAATAGTGTTGAAGGCACTGGAGAAGTCAAAAAACATAACCCTCACAGTGCAACCTACGTTGTCCAGGTGAGAGTAGACCTCTGCAGAAGGTAGATGATTGCATCATCCACCCCGATGTTGCGCTGGTATGCAAACTGCAGGGGGTCCAGTGATGTACACACCAGGGGTCTGAGGTGAGCGAGGACTAACCTTTCCAGGGTCTTCATGATGTGGGATGTTAGCGATACAGGTCTGAAGTCATTCAGGACAGTGGGGTGTGCCTTCTTGGGCACTGGCTAAGGTTGAAGAGACGCTGGAGTATTCCACACAGTTGGTCAGCACAGACCCTAAGCACCCTTGGGCTGATACCATCAGGGCCCGCCGCTTTCCACTGTCTCTCCAGCTCTCTCTACACTTGGTTGGTGGTGAAAGCCAGCCCCGGTGGGGAGATGGGGGGTGTTGAGGATCAGTCCAGGGGGAGCAGGCCTGGAGGAGGGGTCACTGATTGTCTCAGCAGAGGTGTTGTGAGCAAAGTGGGGGTGTGACAGCCGTGAGGGTGTGTGGTCTGGGGAGCTGGAAGGGAGGTGGACAGGGCCAGTATCAAACTTGTTAAAAAATTGGTTCAGCTCATTGGCTCTGTCCTGGGTCCCCTCTGTCTGCCCACTGTTTGACTTTTTGAAGCCAGTGATATTTCTCATACCCTTCCACACCTCTCTCACCTGGCTCTGCCTCAGCTTGTCCTCCAACTTCTCCTTATACCCTCTCTTCCCCTCAGCAATCCGCAACTTCAGCTCCCTCTGGATGCATTTCAATTTGTCCTTGTCCCTCTCCTTGAAGGCCCTCTTCTTCTCATTCAGCAGGGCCTTCAGGTCGCTGGTGACCCAGGGTTTATTGTTTGGAAAGCAGCGTACCTTCCTGGTGGGTACAGAGTTGTCTACACAAAAATTAACATAGTCTGTTATGCAGTCAGTAAGTCCATCGATGTCCTCCCCATGAGCCTCAACGAGCACATCCCAGTCTGTTGTTTCAAAGCAGTCCTGTAGGGCCTCATTCGCCTCCGGGGACCATCTCCTAATGGTCCTAGTGGTCGCAGGCTGCTGTTGGACCAAAGGCCTGTAGAGTGGAGTGAGGTGGACAAGGTTGTGATCCGATCTACCGAGGGGAGGGAGTGCAGTGGAGTTGTATGCGTCCTTCACATTACCATATAACAAGTCCAGAGTTTTATTTTTCCTTGTTGGGCACTTCACAAACTGTTTGAACGTGGGCAGCGTTGAAGAGAGAGATGCATGGTTAAAATCCCCCGAAATGGCAAAGAAAGCACTGGGATGCGCTGTCTGTAACCTCGCGATAACAGAGTGGATGACGTCACACGCTGTGTTTGCATCAGCGGAGGGCGGGATGTAAATAATAACAGCAATGGCCGCCGTGAATTCCCTCGGCAAATATTAGGGTCTCAGGCTAACAGCTAATAGTTCAATGTCCGGGCTACAAAACTCTTCCTTAAGAGTAATATGGTTCGGATTACACCATCTGTTGTTTACTAATAAAGCCAGCCCACCACCCTTGCTCTTACCGGAAGAGACGCTATCCCTGTCTGCTCTGATGGTCTGGAAACCGTCGATAGTGACGTTCTCTATGGGGACCCACTGAGCCAAGTCTCAGTAAAAAACATTAGGCTTGTTTCCCGATAATCCCTTTGTACATGGACAAGAGCCTCAAGCTCGTCCATTTTGTTATGTAGTGACCTCACGTTGCCCATAATGATAGACGGTATAGCCGGCTTGTACTTCCTCCGCTTTGCTGTACACTTCAATCCCGCCCTGCGTCCACGGCGTCGCCTTTTCAACTCGTCCGGAATATCAAACTTTTCCCTGGGGTGCAGCAGCGCTGCGCGTGCTAAATCCAGGAGCTGGGCTCTGTTGTAAATAATAATAGTTGACGACTCCTGTCGACGTTCAGCTGCGAGAAAATCCATAATCCTGAACTATTATAGTTCAACTGTAGCAAAAAAAACTAAAGAAAAGAGACGAAAAAATGAACTAAAACAACAATTTATGCACGGACAACGGGAGCTGCTTAACAGGCGACCACTCAGGGCGGCGCCAAACTTGATGATTTAGGAATCACCTACCTTTGTGTGGCGTAGGTCCCTGAAACATAAACCAGAAGGTAATCTACAAGTGTGAGGTGCTGTTTTGTTGCGTACAGTGAACTCAAGTCGTGAGAGCCCGCCAGAGCCAGCTCAGAAACTGGGTGTTTGACGGGATCAGACAAGAAAGCCATCAAAGTGGCTAGGGACTCATCTTGGTTTTGCATCGCTACCAGGTCGTTAGTCAGGAATTAATTGGTTAGCAACATCATGTTTCTGCGAAGATGTTTCCTGCGGTGCCACATGGCTACGTGTTACTGCAGCCACCACGGATGCCCCGGTGATCGGTGCGTCTTGAACATCAAACACCCGAGGGGTGCCGTGAATTGTGCCCAATTTCGCCATGCTGTCGGCATGGTCGTTGCCAAGTTTGTCAGGACCAGGTGATTTGGAGTGTCCTTTGACTTTCTTCCAATACACCTGTATGTCGTGTTGGGTTATGAGGTCATCGCAAGTTAGGATGAGCTCTTTGTTTTTCACTTCTTTGCCACTTAAAGTAGTCATGTTCTGTTGTTTACAAAATGGCAAGTGGCATAAGAAGGTGAGTCTGGCATAGTTTGAGTCTGTGCAGATTGCCAGCTCTGACAAGTCATGTTTCACCGCAGTCTGCAGTGTGATAAGCATGCCAGCCACTTCTGCAAACTGGCTGGTCTTGTTGCCTAGCTGAACGTGAAGTGGTTTGCACGGGTTGTCGTTGTACCTTACCAAGCCTACACCAGCTTGCAAGTGGTCCAGATGGCGGTAAGAACAGCCATCCACAAATGCCATGGGCATGCCAAGACACACGTTCTCTTCGAAGTAGTGATGGTTCAAGGGCAATGATGGAGCTATGGCACACGGGGGTGGTGCGGAGTTGGTGTCATCATCACCATAACGTTGACTCACTGCCAAAGCGCCACCCAAAGGCAGGTTTTTCGATTTTTAGTAGTTAACTACCACATCATGGCTCTGCAGTGTCATGAACCAAGCCGCTATCCTGCTGTTTTGTACAGCTCCTTCACGAATTCGCTGGCTTTTCAGGAAAGTCACTGGCTGGTGACAAGTTTCAATGATCACCTTTTGTCTGCCGACATAACTGGTGAAATGCTTGACCGCCCAGACTGTCGACAGCATCGCTTTTTCGACAGCATCGCTTTTTTTGTTCGAAAAAGAGAAGGCCAACTTGTGTTGATCACAAAGGTCGACTGTCATGGTCCAGAAACCATTCTCCACGTCAACGGTGGAGAAGTACTTTGCATTTGACACTTTAGGCAACTCTTGGTCGAGCTGTGTCATTGGCCAACGAGACAGCAGAACCAGCTTGTTGAGTTGTCTATAGTCTACCGTAAGACGCCATTTGCCTGTTGATTTCAAAACAGGCCACACGGGGGCGCTGTAAGTACTGTTACATTCCCTGATTATCTGTTAAGCTTATAGGGAGTCGATGATTTCTTGTACCGCCGCGTACGCAGCAAACATAATTTTGTATTTTCTCACTAAGGTAGGAGCTGCACTGGGTGGAGTAGGAATACGCACCACATGAATACCCGTAACTCCACAATCCAGTGAGTCTGTTGACCAGATCTCACAGCGTTTGATAAACAATTCCCGCAATTGATTGCGTTCAATGTCATTGACAAGTGCATCTGCCTCAGACAGTAGTTGTAGTACGTGTGCATGGAAAACAGGATATGGTTCAGCGATATTGTACAGGTCTTCGTCAGGTAGAGACGGCTTGTCAACGGTGGGGGAATCATTGGCAGTTACCTCAGCAGTGTTTACTTCACATGCAAAAGGAGATGTGATCTCGTCCGATGGAGTACAGTCGAGGCCAAAAGTTTTGAGAATGACACAAGTATTGGTCTTCACAAAGTTTGCTGCCTCAGTGTTGATGATGGCAATTTGCATATACTCCAGAATGTCATGAAGAGTGATCAGATGAATTGCAATTAATTGCAAAGTCCCTCTTTGCCATGAAAATGAACTTAATCCCCCCAAAACATTTCCACTGCATTTCAGCCCTGCCACAAAAGGACAAGCTGCCATCATGTCAGTGTCTCGTTGACACAGGTGAGAGTGTTGACGAGGACAAGGCTGGAGATCACTCTGTCATGCTGATTGAGTCAGAATAACAGACTGGAAGCTTTAAAAGGAGGCTGGTGCTTGAAATCATTGTCCTTTCTCTGTCAACCATGGTTACCTGCAAGGAAACACGTGCCGTCATCATTGCTTCACAGGCAAGGATATTGCTGCTTGTAAGATTGCACCTAAATCAACCATTTATCGGATCATCAACAAGTTCAATTGTTGTGCAGAAGGTGTCAGGGCGCCCAAGAAAGTCCAGCAAGCGCCAGGACCGTCTCCTAAAGTTGATTCAGGTGCAGGATCGGGGCACCACCAGTGCAAAGCTTGCTCAGGAATGGCAGCAGGCTAGTGTGAGTGCATCTGCACGCACAGTAAAGGCGAAGACTTTTGGAGGATGGCCTGGTGTCAAGAAGGGCAGCAAAGAAGCCACTTCTCTCCAGGAAAAACATCAGGGACAGACTGATATTCTGCAAAAGGTACAGGGATTGGACTGCTGAGGACTGGGGTAGAGTCATTTTCTATGATGAATCCCCTTTCCGATTGTTTGGGCCATCCGGAAAACACCTTGTCCGGAGAAGACAAGGTGAGCGCTACCATCAGTCCTGTGTCATGCCAACAGTAAAGCATCCTGAGACCATTCATGTGTGGGGTTGCTTCTCAGACAAGGGAGTGGGCTCACTCACAATTTTGCCTAAGAACACAGCCATGAATAAAGAATGGTACCAACAAATCCTCTGAGAGTAACTTCTCCCAACCATCCAAGAACAGTTTGGTGACGACCAATGCCTTTTCCAGCATGATGGAGCACCTTGCCATAAGGCAAAAGTGATAACTAAGTGGCTCGGGGAACAAAACATCGACATTTTGGGTCCATGGCCAGGAAACTCCCCAGACCTTAATCCCATCAAGAGACGGGTGGACAAAAAAAAAATCCACAACTTCTGACAAACTCCAAGCATTGATTATGCCATTCGCTCACGGTTGAAAGTCAGGGCGTGTTGGGATGGTTGTGCCAAAGACCAAAGAACTTGGTGTATGGTGTCGATTCTAACACCCAATCTGACCAAAATGTCTGCTCCCCAAATAGACCGAATGTGGGAGGTTCTTGACAACCAGTAGGTAGTGAGATACCTCCTTGGTTCTGATGCGGCGTAATAACGCACACACCCCTAAAGCGGTGAGTGTCGTCTGAGGATTCGTACCCAGTGGGAATCTGAAAGTTTTCGGAACCAGGCGTGGCAGCCAGTTGCTTTGGAAATGTTGTTGAATACAGATTTCTCAGACCAGGTTGCCAGTATGGCATCCTCAACAATAGTGCCAAGTCACACAGGAAAGCCTCATGTTCGGATAATTTCCGATTTGTCATTCCGTCATCTGCCACAAATGGCTGACTCCTGTCCAAGTTCACCGGGGTTAAGTCTGTTGCTGATTTAGAACCGTCATTGCTGCATAAGGTATGGCATGTAGCCTTCGACATAGGCGGTCGAGTCAGCAGAGTGGACATAGGTATTTGTGGTTTTCCAATCCATCATCATCTGTTCGGTGTCAATACTAGTCACGTACACCATGTGGACAAGGGAAACGCTTTCGAAGTTTAGTTTTAGTAAGAGACACTGAGTAAGAGGCGAGGTAGCCTGAGTGAAACCTTGAAGTTTAGTGTCGCAATGATCTGTTTTTAACCAACGTTTGGTTGGGTCCATGGCCTTTCTGAGTTCTTCCAGCAAAGATTGAGATATAATGGAAATAGTTGAACCCGAATCTATCAGTGCAAGGCAGGTCAAACAATCCTCTAAGACTGCTTTGAGGTATGGTCTGTTCGAGTTGGTTTTTCTCGTCATATCCCCAACAAAGTGGAGTGGGTTGGAAGAAAGAAGTGGTAGGTTACCTGTGTTGATTGTCAAGACAGACTGCTGTACTCCGTGGTCCCAGTGGGTCCTCGATCAGAATGGTGTGTCGCAATATAGGTATTGAAGTCTGTAGGCAAAGCCTGTTGGCCAGTAGTTAATGAAGTTGCGATGCATGTTTGACAGAAACTTATCACGTGTTTGTTGGCCGTTCGCTTCAACAGGTAGAGCCTTTCGGTATTCGTAGCGTTCGGGTAACCATTCAAGGCGTCCTCAATGTCAGCTAAGAACGTCTCAGTGTCTTTTGGCTTACCTGGCGCAGGGTTCCATGCCAACTGCGCAGGAAATGTCAACGTCCTCTTGTGGGGAATTTTGGGCCCAAAGGCCAAGAGGAAAAGGCAAGCTTTTGCTGTGATGGCCATGTTACATTGGGCGAAAGGCCAAGAGGACAAGACTGAGAGACCCCTGAGGGAGGCAAAGTCTGAAACCTTCTTTTGTCTGCGTGCCCGGGTAGTCACGCTGTAGCGCATGGCTATTCTGGACTTCCTCCAGATGGTGCCTATGGGTGGTAGGTATTCTGCTGCATTGCAGAGTCCACTTGGGCGCTTAGAGTGTTTATTTTAGAAACTTGATTGTCGCACTTGCTCCGTTCGACCTCATACTTATCTGTCATGTTTTGCATGGACTTCCATCATATTTGTTGTTGGCTAAATTAAGTTGTTCCTTTAGAACTGGGATCTTCAACCGGGGTGTCCGCGACCCCTAGGGGCTCCGTGGGGATACTGCAGGGAGTCCCCCAAAATTATAAAAAAATGTTCATCAAAATAATTGATGTGGGGGATTTTTCTTTTGGTGGGGGAGAAGAATATTGAGTAAATTTCAAGCATTAATAGGCAATAATAAGCTACTTTAAAACATACAAAATTATTCCCATGATACCACGGGTTAGCCGCCAATAAATAAAAAGCTGGAAAGCAAATAATAGACTTGACTACTAAGTTAGGTTCTAATAACAATGGGTCGCTTTGTAACAAAAAGGCCTCGAGCTCTGAACCCGAACGCTAAAGTTACTCCTTCCACCTCGTCCGAGGCCACAAACGATAGTGTCACGGCTCCACCTGCTCCAGAGGCACCTGCCCCAGCGGGAAAGGGTAAGCATAAGAGAGAGAAATATATGAAAATATTCAGAAACCTACCTAAAGTTTGGACTGCAACAACACTTGGAGACTAATCATGGCCACTTGAAAGATAAACCGCTGGAATATTTTCAGACTTGTCTGCAGTCACTCCAAGGCCAACAGACAATGATGAGGACATCAGCGAAAGTTGGTGAGCTCGCTTTGAAAGCCTCCTATCAAGTTGCTCTTCGCATCGCTCAATGTAAAAAAACGTATACAATTGCAGAAGATTTGATATTGCCCGCGGGCCAGTGATATGTGCAAGACCATGTTTGGTAATGATGAATATGCCAAAGAACTGATGACTATCCCGTTATCAGACACAACGATTGCTCGGCGAGTTTGCGAAATGGCACCTGATGTGAGGAGCAGTTAATTGAGAATCTGAAATCGGCGGATGCCTTTTCATTACAGTTGGATGAGTCTGTGGACATGTCCAAAGATTCACAGCTCTTGGGATTTTTGCGTTTTGTTGACCAAAACTAAATGTGTGAGGAGTTTTTGTTTTGTAAGAAGCTCCCTGAACACACAACAAGCTCTGAAATTTTTTAAAGTGATTGATGACTTTTTCAGAGCAAATGAGATAAGCTGGGCAAAGTGTGTTGCGGTGTGTACTGGCGGTGCGCGCGCTATGACTGGTCAGAAAAGTGGACTGATGGCGCTTATCAAAAAAGTCGCCCCAAAAGTTATGTGGATTCACTACATGTTACACAGAGAATCTCTCGCTGCCAAAGAAATGAGTGCTGACTTTGCTCACGTTATGGATACTGTTGTGAAGACTGTCAATGTGGTTAAGAAGAGTGCCTTGCAAACGTGCCTCTTTGTTGCGCTCTGCAACGCTACGGAAGAGGGTCACAATGCTCTCCTGTACCATTCCGAGATCAGATGGCTTTCTCGTGGATCAGTATTGGCCTGTGTGTTTGAGTTACGCACAGCTATTCACGAGTTTCTAGCTGGCCAAAACCGCTTGGAGCTGGCTGCACATTTCAATGACAATGTCTGGCTCACTAAACTGGCATATCTTGTGGATATTTTCTCAGAGTTGAACAAACTGAACAGTTCCATGCAGGGCCGTAATACACATGCCATTCAGCTGTATGACAAGATGGAAAGCTTTATGAAGAAAACAATGAGATGGAGAGAGAGAATCAGGGAAGGTAACTTTTCTATGCTTCCATCAGTGGAGGAGTTGGCTGATTCTGCAGTGCTTTCGCCTGATGTGAAACACGCAATCATAGGACACTTGGAGGCACTCGAAAGTCAATTTGGAAAGTACTTTTCTGAGTCCTGGAGAAGGCACAATATATGGATACAGTTTCCATTCAAAGACTCTGAGGAAGATCAGCTGATAGAGCTGTCCACAGACAGCACGCACAAGAATGTGTAAGAGTCAAGGCCTCTCATTCAGTTCTGGATTTATTGCCAGAAAGACTTCCCCCAGCTCACTGCAAAGGCAATGCTGAGCCTTTTGCCTTTTGCAACAATATATCTTTGTGAAAGTGGATTTTCCTCCCTTACCTACCTGAAGAGCAAATACCGGTCCAGACTGCAGCCTGAGGATGACATGGTGCTCTGCCTGACAACCTCCATCTCTCCCAGAATAGACAAGCTGTGTGCTACCCACCAGGGCCAGTCATCTCACTAAGGTAGGCCTATGTGTCATCCATAAGCTAAATAAACCCAAATGTAAACCTCATCAATCAATAATAATAATAATACAAAAAGTTTCATCAAACATAAACATAATAATTGAGTATATAAATAGGTTAAAAAAGGGATTACAATTATTTTATTATATAGCCAATAATAAAAATCAATAATAGTTATGTATAACTGAGTACAAAATAGGTTAAAAGAGGTGATTAATATGTTAGTCAGTTACTGTTAGTGTATGGCCAGACTTAAAACGCAACAACTTTTTTTTTTTTTTTTATCTGGGGGTCCCTGTTCTATTTCTCTATCGGCCAAGGGGTCCCTGGGCTGAAAAAGGTTGAAGACCCCTGCTCTATAACAATGTATGGTGTACATATTCAGTCATTCACTCATACTATGCAATGCCTTTTTATAGCTTTTTGCACTCCAGACTTTTTCATACTGCCGTCATTGTAAATCGCAGTTGTAAATGAGAACTTGTTCTCAACTGGCCTACCTGGTTAAATAAAGGTGAAATAAAATAAAAGTAAATGAGAATTTGTTCTTTACTGACTTGCCTAGTTAAAAAAAGGTTAAATAAATACAAAATAAATGTATCATGTATCTGTCTTTTGTGTATTTAGTTTGTGTAGCTGCTTGACAAAGAAATGTCCCACCGGGATCAATAAAGTACCTACCTACCTACCTACCTACCTACCTACCTACCTACCTACCTACCTACCTACCTACCTACCTACCTACCTACCTACCTACCTACCTACCTACCTACCTACCTACCTACCTACCTACCTACCTACCTACCTACCTACCTACCTACCTACCTACCTACCTACCTACCTACCTACCTACCTACCTATCGGAAGACAGTTTTGGGGATTCCCTTCCACGTGTTGAAATCTGAGTGACTCCTAACTACTCTGTCGCTGTTGTCAAGGGCAATATGACTGGTTAGGTCTCTAACCTTCCTACTGATTGTTACTGGTACTGGCACGAGGAAATGGTTTTGCGATATGGCACAGCGTTTCACCAGTGGGAATCATCGGGTCAGTTGTGGGACTGACACCGTTCGATTCATTGTAAGGGGTTTCAGTCCCCCTCAAAGCTGAAAATGTATAATCGTAAGCAGAGTACACTCTGCGCGTCGATGCTTTTAGTCCTGAGATGGCCGCAGAGCTTGAGGAAGTGTCTGAAGGACAAGAGAATTTAATCTCAGCAACATTATCGCATGACTCCATGGTGGAGGGAAGTTGGTCATTCACAGAGACAGCTGGCTCGCAATCAAGAAAAGTTTGGTCAATCAGGTTTGCTGATTGAATTTGATATCTTAATATCTCCTTGGGTCAGATGCAGCACCGAGAAGTGTCGAGACATCTTTTTCAAAAGGGGTTTATTTGATAGATGGTCCTTGTGGGTGACTGTGTTTCAGTCCAGCGGTAGGAGATGACAGAATGGTTGGTGTAGACTGCACAGTTGCCTGTGACCATACTTGGTTGGTCTTCCAATCCATCAGAGGGATCAAACGATCCATCAAGTCTATTCAGAGTATCAGTCGTTCAGATTCGAGGCTGGTGACACACAGGGTAAACAAGGGATACGTCTTGGAAGTGTAGTTCCAGCGCGATTTGCGTTTTGAGATGCGAGGTAGCCTGAGTGACACCACGAAGGAAAATATTGCATCGTTCTGTTTTCAACAAACGTTTAGCTGGTTTCAAAGCATTTTTGAGATCATCAAATCAAAGTTTATTTGTCATGTGCTGAATACAACAGTTGTAGAACTTACAGTGAAATGCTTACTTACAAGCCCTAAGGACAGAACACGTCCTTCCTGAGCGGTATGACGGATGCGTGGTCCCATGGTGTTTATACTTGCGTACTATTGTTTGTACAGATGAGCCATGCGGTAGCAGAGAGAACAGTCTATGACTGGGGTGGCTGGAGTCTTTGACAACCTTTAGGGCTTTCTTCTGACACCGCCTGGTATAGAGGTCGTGGATGGCAGGAAGGTTGGCCCCAGTGATGTACTGGGCTGTACTCACTACCCTCATTCGTGCCTTGCGGTTGGAGGCCGAGAAGTTGCTGTACCAGGCAGTGATGCAGCCAGTTAGGATGCTCTTGATGTTTCAGCTGTAGAACCTTTTGAGGATCTGAGGACCCATGCCAAATATTTTCAGTCTCCTAAGGGGGAATAGGCTTTGTTGTGCCCTCTTCACGACTGTCTTGGTGTGTTTGGACCATTCTAGTTTGTTAGTGATGTGGACAACGTTTGAGAGATGATTGATATAGTCGAGCCCGAATCAATTAGCGCCTAGAGTTGCGTTTTGTGGTCATATAGCCCACAAAGTGGGGTGGTCGTTCGCAACGATGTGGTGTGTCGTTTCTGTTCATGGTGAAAACAGATTGACTTCTCAGGTTTCGAGTAGAATTGGTTCTTGTGAGGTTTTTAACCTTTTTCTTTGCAACCTTTTTATCAGAGTCTATAGACAAAGCCTGTGTGCTTGTGTCTTGATCTAGAGGGCCCTGGAGTGAACAATTTGATTGTTAAAGTCCTTGCTAAGAGTGTTAATTCTGGCTGACCTGTTGACCGGCAATTACACGTCTAGTCATACTGACTTGTTGGCGACGTACTTTATAGTTATTTCGACCACGGTGGGTATTGGTATTGTGGTTTCTGGGTAGAAACTGTTCTTGTGCGTCATCTCTCTACAAACTCTAACTGGAGTGAGTGCTCCTGTTCAAACCTCAGATCCGGGATGTCAGGGCTCTCAGAGCTGCGCACTTTTGATGCCTCAAAAGCTGTGCTCTCAAGCTCTCTGAGTTCTGAGACCCAAGTAGGTAATGAAGTTGGGGTACATGTTCAACAGAAATATTTGTTTGAATGGTCACAGCTCTTCCATTCACGTTTCGGTGAGTAGGCAAAAGTAAGCTGAACGAAGCCTATGAAAGTAAGCTTGTGGGAGTTCATTCCGAGTTTGTGTGACAGTGTTAGCCAGTGAGCTGTCGTGTTTGCGAGTCACAGAACCACTGAATTCTATTTTCAAAGCTGTGGCAAGTTTTGAATA
Organism: Thymallus thymallus; assembly: GCA_023634145.1. Taxonomy (NCBI): domain Eukaryota; kingdom Metazoa; phylum Chordata; class Actinopteri; order Salmoniformes; family Salmonidae; genus Thymallus; species Thymallus thymallus. Next base: position 15,077,997 of record CM042418.1, read on the forward strand.
GTTGTTTTGCACGTGTTGCCATTCGTGACAGGTGGCCAACTACAAGAAACGTCTGACCTCTGTGATTGCCAACAAGGGTTTTGCCACCAAGTACTAAGTCATGTTTTGCAGAGGGGTCAAATACTTATTTCACTCATTAAAATGCAAATCAATTTATAACATTATGACATGTGTTCTTCTGGATTTTTGTTGATATTCTGTCTCTCACTGTTCAAATAAACCTACCATTAATATTATAGACTGATCATTTCTTTGTCATTGGGCAAACGAACAAAATCAGCAGGGGATCAAATACTTTTTTCCCTCACTGTATACCTGCATGTACATATTACCTAAATTAGCCCGACTAACCGGTGACCTTGCACATTGACTCCGTACCGGTACCACCTGTATATACCACCTGTATACCACCTGTGTATATATATTTTTTTTTTTACTGTCATTTTACATTTTTTTATTTCTTTACTTATCTATTGTTTACATAATACTTATTTTTTACTTAAACTGCACTGTTGGTTAGGGCTTGTAAGTACGCATTTCACTGTAAGGTCTACAACTGTTGTATTCGGCGCATGTGACAAATAAACTTTGATTTGATTTGATTGGCATGTTATCAAGTTGCACGCTCCTGTTTGTTGATAACTTGTCAGATTTATCTAGTTTGGCGTTTACTTTGTCGTATTTAGTTTTGGCTAAAATGTGTTGTTCCTGAAGAAGACGATTTTTTTGAAGAGTTTGTGCTTGTTCGTTGTCATAAGTTTTTGCAAGTACTTTTAATTGTTACGTTTTCAAACGCAGTTACACAGCTAGCATGATTTTTCCCATTCTTGCTTTTGTCATTAGTTTCCCGGTTCTCTCCACCTGTCCCTTCATGTCTATCGTTTCCTGTTTGTGCTTCAGCTGTGCACTGCGGTATTGGACCGTTGCCAATCTCGGATGGCAGGACATCAGGACTAAACTGGAGAGAACCTTTACAAGGCCTGTGCCCGATGGTTGACTTTGGAGAGCATTTGTCGCGATTGCTACTGTTTTTCCGCTAATGGCATAGTTAGGGTTGGTATCGCTGCTGAGGTCAGCGATCAATCCTTTTATTGGTGAGGTTTCACTAATTAGTGGGGGATTGGGTACCACCCCCTCTGATTGCTTGCACATTATTAGAAAAATTGAGAGGAAACATGTTCCTACTTTTTCCAAAGTTTTAGGTTTTGAGTCATTGGAATCTTCAATTTTAGGCTATCTGGGGATTAAACTTTTAATTAACCTGAGAATTTGGTTTGTCTAGGTTAATACAGAAAGTTTTAAAATGTCTCATTCGTTATTAAAAAGTTCCACCTGAAAAGAGTTTGAAGGCAATTGAACAATCTAGTTTAATTGAATTTGACAATGGAGACTGGTTGGATATCATATCACTTGCAAGTGAGCAACAACGGTGGACCTTAATGGAATTTTGAATAAGACAAATTCAAATTTCTACCACCAGGGGTCAGTTATCGCTAAGGCTGTAGCCACGTGGGATTCCCGTGAAGGCGGAACTTCCGTCAATACTGGAACAGTACTGGGGGTTTCTAATTAGCTTTTAAAGCAAATTTAATTGATTAGTCAATGATAATGATTAATCATACCTACAGTGGGGAGAACAAGTATTTGATACACTGCCGATTTTGCAGGTTTTCCTACTTACAAAGCATGTAGAAGTCTGTAATTTTTATCATAGGTACTCTTCAACTGTGAGTGACGGAATCTAAAACAAAAATCCAGAAAATCACAGTAATTAATTTGCATTTTATTGCATGACATAAGTATTTGATACATCAGAAAAGCAGAACTTAATATTTGGTACAGAAACCTTTGTTTGCAATTACAGAGATCATACGTTTCCTGTAGTTCTTGACCAGGTTTGCACACACTGCAGCAGGGATTTTGGCCCACTTCTCCATACAGACCTTCTCCAGATCCTTCAGGTTTCGGGGCGGTCGCTGGGTGTTACGTTCCAACTCCTATAAGAGGGAAATGGCTCGTGGGAGCTGGAAACGCAACTACCTGTCTCTGCCCGCACTCTGCGGCAAAACTGGAATGCTGTAGGTGTGGTGCAATAAGACTAAAGAATAAAAAGGGACCCGACAACAAACTGAAATTTAACCCTTAATGGGACATTTACTAATCAACAAGTTTACAAAACCACAGCTCATAACAGGACAAAGCACAAAGGGGGGAGAAGGGCGGGACGAGCGGGGCCCGAAAACACAAATAGCCCTACGCTTGCCTACCTCTATCCCTGCCTACACCATCTGATACTTACAACTGTCTACCTGCTACATGGGTGACACCGCTCGCATCTAACCTAGTGTATATAACAGAGGGTCAGCTACGTGCAAGTGTATACCCCGGAGTATCTTACCTATCCCTTCTCCCAGAACAAGGTAAGTGGGTGGAACCCACAGGTTGCAAAACAATCTGCCAAAAGGTATCTCCAAAACAAATTAAAGTTGGGAGCAGAGCAAAACACTATCTCACAACAGCATACCCCCAACCTCCAAAAATCTCTCTCTCTCTCCAGCAAACCAAAATAACACACATTTATTCAGTTGAGCTTGATGGGAGAACGCTGTTGATTGGTCTCCCAGGACAGGTGACACGCCCACCCTCGTTACCGGCAACTCACAGCACCTGTTAAGAGCCAGAGAGGAGAAACCAGCCAACAGAAAATCCCAACATACACAAAAGGGGAAAAAATAATACGTTATACGTAACACTGGGCAATACGGACTTTCAGCTCCCTCCAAAGATTTTCTATTGGGTTCAGGTCTGGAGACTGGCTAGGCCACTCCAGGACCTTGAGATGCTTCTTACGGAGCCACTCCTTAGTTGCCCTGGCTGTGTGCTTCGGGTCGTTGTCATGCTGGAAGACCCAGCCACGACCCATCTTCAATGCTCTTACTGAGGGAAGGAGGTTGTTGGCCAAGATCTCGCGATACATGGCCCCATCCATCCTCCCCTCAATACGGTGCAGTCGTCCTGTCCCCTTTGCAGAAAAGCATCCCCAAAGAATGATGTTTCCACCTCCATGCTTCACGGTTGGGATGGTGTTCTTGGGGTTGTACTCATCCTTCTTCTTCCTCCAAACACGGCGAGTGGAGTTTAGACCAAAAAGCTCTATTTTTGTCTCATCAGACCACATTACCTTCTCCCATTCCTCCTCTGGATCATCCAGATGGTCATTGGCAAACTTCAGACGGGCCTGGACATGCGCTGGCTTGAGCACGGGGACCTTGCGTGCGCTGCAGGATTTTAATCCATGACGGCGTAGTGTGTTACTAATGTTTTTCCTTGAGAATGTGGTCCCAGCTCTCTTCAGGTCATTGACCAGGTCCTGCCGTGTAGTTCTGGGCTGATCCCTCACCTTCCTCATGATCATTGATGCCCCACGAGGTGAGATCTTGCATGGTGCCCCAGACCGAGGGAGATTGACCGTCATCTTGAACTTCTTCCATTTTCTAATAATTGCGCCAACAGTTGTTGCCTTCTCACCAAGCTGCTTGCCTATTGTCCTGTAGCCCATCCCAGCCTTGTGCAGGTCTACAATTTTATCCCTGATGTCCTTACACAGCTCTCTGGCCTTGGCCATTGTGGAGAGGTTGGAGTCTGTTTGATTGAGTGTGTGGACAGGTGTCTTTTATACAGGTAACGAGTTCAAACAGGTGCAGTTAATACAGGTAATGAGTGGAGAACAGGAGGGCTTCTTAAAGAAAAACTAACAGGTTTGTGAGAGCCGGAATTCTTACTGGTTGGTAGGTGATCAAATACTTATGTCATGCAATAAAATGCAAATTAATTATTAAAAAATCATACAATGTGATTTTCTGGATTTTTGTTTTAGATTCCGTCTCTCACAGTTGAAGTGTACCTATGATAAAAATTACAGACCTCTATATGCTTTGTAAGTAGGAAAACCTGCAAAATCGGCAGTGTATCAAATACTTGTTCTCCCCACTGTATATAGGCTATCTGGGGATTAAACGTTAATTAACCTGAGAGGTTGATTCATCTAAGTTAACAAGGAAAAGTTGAAAATGTCTCTTTTAATTGGAAGAACTTGAAAAAGTATATTTAACAATTTAACTTATTAAATTGAATGAGACAATGGTATCTAGATTATAGCCTAACAGACTGCAGCTTGAAAGGTATGGAAATCTAGTAAGAACATTGACCGACGCGGGGTGTTCCATGCATCGCGAGGAAAGCGGCAGTTCTGTGATTTTGCAGGCTTTGGAGGGCAGTGTGCTGCTGTGCCTGCCACAAGGAAGAGGAGGAACAATATTATCCTTCAGAAATGGGATTGCACCATAGACCATTCAATTATTTGCAATATTGAGCCTTCTTCTGTTTACTTCTTAATTAATTGTAGAACCTTTCTCTAAATTTTGTGGCGTAGGTTGTGTAAATAAATGGGAAACATGTATGATTAACATTTCGGCCTAGTCTATGACGATATGCAAGTTGTGTTTGCCCAGTAAAAGGGAGACCCAGACTCACCCTGGTTCTTGAGGGTTGCAGACACTGGAAAAATATAATCTGAAATAAATAAATGGAATGTTATCAAACACGTGTTTGATGTATTTGATACCATTCCACTTATTCCGCTCCAGTTCTCCCCAATTAAGGTGCCACCAACCTCGCTTGGATCTAATGACGTATTTGCACTTTGACAGCCTTGTCTCAAGGCAGGTGCAGTAGGACCTAGTATGTAATGATTGGATACCATATCCTGTGTTTGTGTTGATGTTGATCATATTGAACAACCAGACCTGGGACTTGCATACCATATTTTTCCATACATCAAAATAATACTTTATTGCCAATCAGCAATTACTTACTTAGTCCTCTTCGTTCCGGGTGGGAGATAAGGCCTCAACAAGGCCCCCGGCAATGGTTGAAAATAACTTGTTTCAGTGCCAATGAGTTACACTGAGTGTACAAAACATTAAGAACTCCTGCTCTTTCCATAACATAGACTGACCAGGTGAATCCAGGTGAAAGCTATGATCCATTATTGATGTCTATTATAAAAAAATAGACGTTAAAAATATATTTTTAAGCCTTGAGACAATTGAGACATGGATTTTGTAGTTGTGTGCCATTCAGAGGGTGAATGGGTGAAACTCAATATTTAAGTGCCTTTGAATGGGGTATGGTAGTAGGTGAGGTGCACCAGTTTGTGTCAAGAACTGCAAAGCTGCTGGGTTTGTCACGCTCAACAGTTTCCTGTTTGTATAAAGAATGGTCCACCACCCAAAGGACAACGAGCCAACTTGACACAACTGTGGGAAGAATTGGAATCAAGATGGGCCAAGCTGGAGCATTCTCTGTTACACTCTGACAACAACAGGCTGCCATTGTATACCCCACCAGGGGTCCTGGGGGACATAGAACATGCCTGGCAATCACAATGATGTTTAAATAATAGTTGCTGAACTATCATTGACAGAGGCACATTGACAAAACAGCCAGGGGTCCTGGATCAGTAACAACCATACTGTATATTCCCACAAGAGGGACACTCCCTCGTAAAACACTCCCTCGTATTCCACTGATCAAAACTGATAAAAAAATGAAAATATTATGAACTCAATGATTGAATGAATCAACCCACCAACCAACCAACCAATCACATGTCAAATTTACCTGTTGTATGACACGGTCAGACACCTGAACGTTGCCACACTTAGTGCCAAACTGCAGAATGAGGAGGAGGTAGGCCATGAAGGAGGTGAAGAAAGACAGCTGAGCTCCAGACACAATGCCAAGCTTATACCTCTTCATTGGTAGACTGCACAGAAATATCCCCACCGTAACTACGGCAGGTTCAACACACCTGGAAAAGTTATACTCACACATCTATATTTAGTTAATCTAAAGATGCATTAGATCACCAGTGTGCTGGAGTTTCCTTTCTACTCAGGTTCAACAAACCTACAGGGGACAGGAGAGAACAAAACAATGGTATTTAATGCCATTCAACATTGTTCTGGTAGCTGTACTTATGTACAAAGTATTATATTGTCCTATGTTGTCATCTAGTGGCGAATGTGGGTACTGTAGCTTTTAATTTGCTAACTTTCGGTTCAGAGCTATTTTCAGACAGACAAGCTCTATTTAAATATCATAATTGGGCAGCCCTTGTCACTCTGTTTCTGACCCAAACCCAAATCTCATGCCCAATCCAACCAACAGAATTTGACTTTACAACGAAAAACAAGCAGAAAGAAATGTGACGGAGGGTTCATAGTTGGTTTATAAAGAAGGTAGCTGATTGAGAAACATGTAGCTATAGTGTCTAACCAATGAGGACGTTGGCTCTGGCTGCTGATTGGCCAAACTGCTGTTCCATGTACTTGGCTTTGAATGTGAGCAGGCCAATGAAGGAGTTGGATGCTGTCACACAGAAGCAGAAAGTATGCTGGTGTGCTAAACAGCTTCTTCAGTGACGGTTTGAAACCTGAAGATATAAGAGAAAAACATACAACACAGTTACCTTTTCTGGTTTGGGTTATGTGAATGCTTGTGACGGAGTGAATATATAATAGAGCCAGGCGCAGGAGATTGCGTGGAATAAAGGTATACGTTTAATACCAAGCAAGTATACAAATCTGAACAGGAATGGTACAACTGTTCCCGAAATGACGAATGGTGTTACTAATAACTAGGCACCGCCTAGGAAACAAAACCACAAGTGAATAAATGTCTACTCGTAAATATAGTACACCGTTGTCACGTTCGGGTGTTTGGAGAGACCAAGACGCAGCGCAGGGATAGTAGTTCGTCATAATATTTATTATCTGATTATTCCATATAAATGACCGAACTACACACACAAATAAAACACGATATACAAACGTAACGTTCAAAATAAACACGATATATAGACGGAACGTAGCACACTTACTTTCACCCCGTGACTGCGAAATACATGAACATGTAACGATAACAACCCACACCCGTGTGAGGGACAGACTCAACATATATGGAATCCCTAATTAGAGACAATGCGGTGCAGCTGCCTCTAATTAGGGATCCACCCCAACCCGACACAGAAACAGAAAAGAAAGACACTGTCAGACTCTGACCATAGCTACATAGAGAAGCAAATAGGCTTCTCTATGGCCAGGTGTGCGTAATGACAAGACAAGACAAATGGAATAATGAAAGAGGGAGCGGCAGTGGCTAGAAAGCCGGTGATGACGATCGCCGAAGCATGCCCGAACAAGGGGGTGAGGGAACTTCGGAAGGAGTCGTGACAGTACCCCCCCCCTTGACGCGCAGCTCCAGCTGCGTTCCGACACCGGCTTCGGGGACGGCGACGGTGGAAGTCACGTAATAGGGAGTGGTCGAGAACATCCCCCCTCGGCACCCAGCACCTCTCCTCCGGGCCATACCCCTCCCACTCCACGAGGTACTGAAGGCCCCCCGCCCCACTTCTCGAATCCAAGATGGAACGGACGGAGTACACCGGGACCCCCTCGATGTCCAACGGAGGTGGAGGGACCTCCCGCACCTCAGACTCCTGGAGTGGACCAGCCACCACCGGCCTCAGGACTTTAAATGGCCCTACAAACCCCGGGCCCAGTTTCCGGCATGGCAAGCGGAGGGGCAGGTTCCGGGTCGAGAGCCAGACCCGATCACCCGGTGTGAACACCGGGGCCTCACTGTGGTGACGGTCCGTATAGCTCGCTGGAGACGAACATGCGCATTCTCTCATGTCGCCTCCGCGTGCCGGAACCCCTCATCCACCGCAGGAGCTTCGGTCTGGCTCCGATGCCACGGTGCCAGAACCGGCTGGTAACCCAACACACACTGAAATGGGGTTAGGTTGGTGGAGGAGTGACGGAGGGAATTCTGAGCCATCTCAGCCCATGGCAGGAACACCGACCACTCCCCTGTCCGGTCCTGGCAGTAGGACCTTAGGAACCTATCTACATCCCGATTGACCCTCTCCACCTGCCCGTTAGATTCGGGGTGAAACCCAGAGGTAAGGCTGACGGAGACCCCCAGCCATTCCATGAACGCTTTCCACACCCTAGATGTGAATTGGGGGCCCCGATCAGACACTATATCCTCTGGTACCCCGTAGTGTCGGAAGACATGGGTGAATAGAGCCTCCGCAGTCTGTAGGGCCGTGGGGAGACCGGGCAGAGGCAAGAGGCAAGAGGCGGCAGGACTTGGAGAACCGGTCCACAACGACCAGGATCGTAGTGTTCCCCTGGGAAGGTGGAAGGTCAGTCAGGAAATCTATCGATAAATGTGACCATGGCTGTTGTGGAATGGGTAAAGGGAGTAACTTACCCCTGGGAAGGTGTCTAGGTGCCTTACACTGGGCACACACCGAGCAGGAGGAGACATACACCCATTACATCCAAGGTGGGCCACCAATATTTCTCAGTAAGACAGCGCACTGTCCGACCGATACCGGGGTGACCAGAGGAGGGTGACATGTGGGCCCAATAGATGAGCCGGTCGCAGACGGCACGTACAGACGCCCAGCGGGACAGGACTGTGGAGCTGGCTCTGTGCGCAACACCTGCTCAATGTCCGCGTCTAGCACCCATACCACCGGCGCTATAATGCAGGAGGCCGGTAGTATGGGGGTGTCATCTACGGGCTTCTCCTCTGTGTCGTACAACCGGGACAGTGCGTCTGCCTTCACGTTCTTTGTACCTGGTTGGGATAGGACTGCTCCTACCCCTAATTCGGACGCGTCCACCTCTACTCTGAACTGCAAAGAGGGATCCGGATGGGCCAGCACCGGGGCCGCGGTGAACAGAGCCTTCAGCTGACTGAATGCCCTGTCCGCTGTAGCGCACCAGCGGAGACGGGACGGACCCCCTTTAACAGTGAAGTAATGGGAGTCGCCACCTTGCCAAAGCCCCGGATAAACCTCCGATAGAAATTGGCAAACCCTAAAAAACACTATACCTCCTTTACCGTGGTGGGAGTCGGCCAATTGCGCACGGCTGAAATGCGGTCACTCTCCATCTCCACCCCGGAGGTGGTGATGTGGTATCCAAGGAAGGAGACTGACTGTTGGAAGAACATACATTTTTCTGCCTTGACATACAGGTTATGCTCCAGCAGTCGTCCAAGTACTCTACGGACTAGGGAAACATGCTCGGCGCGTGTAGCGGAATACACCAGAATGCCATCGATGTATACCACCACACCGCAACTGAACATGTCCCTAAAAACATTGTCCACAAAAGATTGGAAGACCGATGGTGCATTCATCAACCCGTATGGCATGACTAGATATTCGTAGTGACCCGAAGTGGTACTAAATGCAGTCTTCCACTCATCTCCCTCCCGGATACGAACCAAATTGTAAGCACTCCTGAGATCTAATTTAGTGAAGAAGCGCGCCCCATGCATTGATTCAATCACAGATGAAATGAGAGGTAGAGGATAACTATACCTCTCTGTGATCTGGTTGAGGGCGCGGTAATCAATGCATGGGCAGAGACCACCATCCTTCTTTTTCACAAAAAAGATACTCGAGGAGGCGGGTGAAGTGGAGGACATGTCGTAGGGACTCAGAGACATATGTTTCCATAGCCTCCATTTCCACCTGCGACAGTTGATACACATGACTCCTGGGAAGTACAGCGTCTACCTTGAGGTTTATCGCACAATCCCCCGGGCGATGAGGTGGTAATTTATTAGCCTTTTTCTTAGAGAAGGCTTAAGCCAAATCTAGATATTCGGGGGGAATGCGCACGGTGGGGACATTCTCTGGACTCTCCACCGTGGTTGCACCAACGGAAACACCTACACACCTACCCGGACACTCTGATGACCACCCCGTTAGAGCCCTCTGTTTCCACAAAAAGGTTGGATTGTGACTGCTTAATCAGGGCAGTTCTAGTACCACCGTAAATGCAGGAGAATCAATAATGAAGAAGCTGATTTTCTCCTCATGATTCTCCTGTGTGATCATAACAATGTCTCCGGTGGTCTCTTTAACATACCCAGACCCTAACGGTCGACTATCTAACGCGTGAATGGGAATGGGGATGGACATGGGCGTAAGCAAATTCCTAATCTACAGGCTAAAGTACTATCCATAAAATTTCCAGCTGCGCCTGAATCGACTAGCGCCTTACACTGGGGAATGACACAAAATTCAGGAAATGAAACAGAAAGGTAGAGGTGTGTAACAGAGGGCTCTTGGTAAGTGTGGTGCGCTGTTACCTGGGGTGATGCCAGAGTGCCCTGCCTGCCGCCTCTAGACCCAGCACTCTGAAAACAACGGGCCGCCAAATGTCCTTGACGGCCACAGGAGGAGCACTGAAGCCGGCTCCCTCGACGATTCCACCCATTTCCATGGGAACGGGACCTGGTGTGGATAAGGGTGGTAAGAGCGGAACCCCCACAGGACGTCCGCGAGATGCTAGCAGATTGTCCAGTCTTATGGCCATATCCACGAGTTGGTCAAAACTTAGCGTGGCAGGCTAGCTCTCGACGGACGTCCTCGTGCAAACTGCATCGGAAATGGTCAATGAGGGCCCGCTCATTCCACCCCGACCCGGCCGCTAAAGTCCGGAACTCCAGCTCAAAATCCTGCACACTCCTCGTCCCCTGTCGTAGGTGGAAAAGGCGCTCAACTCCCCGAAGTTGTCCAACGCTGTTCCCTCTCTCCAGGTTGCGTTGGCCCACTCCAGGGCTTTCCCAGTTAGACAGGAGACGTGGGCAGACACCTTCTCCCGGTCCGATGGAGGAAGGGAGATAGTGCTGAATGCCAGCTCTAATTGCAGAAGGAACCCCTGCCACTGGGCAGTGGCTCCGTCGTATTCCCCGGGAAGGGAAATGTGGATTCTACCGGTAGGTGGTGGTGGAGTGTTGGAACCCATAGTGGTCGGAACCGTATGCGCTAATGGTGAGGTTCCGGTTGTGCTCCAGTCGCTGGACAGCCTGGAGAACCCGATCCATCACCTCTCCTAGGCTGGTGAGCATGGTGGAGTGCTCCCTCACTCTCTCCACCATTCCGGTCATGTTTGTGGCTCCTGCTGACTCCATGTAGAAAGGTTGGTTATTCTGTGACAGCGTGAATATATAATAGAGAGCCAGGCGCAGGAGATAGCGTGGAATAAAGGTATACGTTTAATACCAAGCAAGTATACAAATCTGAACAGGAATGGTACAACTGTTCCTGAAATGACGCCGCCTAGGAAACAAAACCACGAGTGAATAAATGTCTACTCGTAAATATAGTACACCGTAACATACTCAGTCACAACAAACAATAACCGACAAGGACATGAGGGAACAGAGGGAACATATATACATGATGTAATTGGGGGAAATGAGAACCAGGTGTGCGTAATGACAAGACAAGACAAATGGAATAATGAAAGGGGGAGCGGCAGTGGCTAGAAAGCCGGTGACGACGATCGCCGAAGCATGCCCGAACAAGGGGGTGAGGCAACTTCAGAAGGAGTCGTGACAATGCTTCAAGTCTTTATTCTTTACAGTTAGGGGGCCCTGTATAGAATGTATTGTTCCTGTATAGGAATATAAAAAATAGGCACAGGATTCTATTTTCTGTACATCATAAATAGGGCCATTCATTGTTCTTGTCCACATGACCTGTGTGACCAAGAACAACTTTGGGCCTAGTCATAAGTAATTTGAAAATCGCCAATGAAAGTCTGACCACCTTTTGCAATTACAGCAAGCGTCATGGCCTGATATGGGGTGGCGTTGCTGTTCCCGGCCCCATCCTGAGTAGGGGTGCTGGGGGGCAGCTTGCTCTCCTCTCCCTGCTTGGGCAGTGAGCGGGGCAGGAACCAGAAGGGGAAGCCTTGCAGGAGCATGATGACAGAGGAGACCAGGAAACCCAGCCACCAGGCCCCCACCCAGCGGGCATCCTTGGGAGTGATGGTCACGGTCTCTGGAAGAGGTGAGAGACATCTCTATCATAAGCACTGATAAACATACTATACTGGTAATAGTAATAACATAAAGGGAATCATTTGACTACTTTTGAGTGGTTTGAATTCATTTGGATCCCAAATTCATATACATTGCTTAGTAGAAAGGACCCTAACACAATAATGTGTACAGTATGTGATTCTCTCACCCAGATCGACATATCTAATGTCTACATAGAGTCTGGCACACAACGACCCCAGCAGGAAATCAAACATGAGACCAAGCAGTGTGATGGTCTGTAGACATGCTGTAAATCATAAAACAAACAGTTAGGCCTACAGCCCTATCTACTCAGTTACATACACTACTGTTCAAACATTTGGGGTCACTTAGAAATGTCATTGTTTTCCATGAAAACATACATGAAATGAGTTGCAAAATTAATAGGAAATATAGTCAAGACGCTGACAAGATTATAAATAATGATTTTTAATTTAAATAATAATTGTGTCCTTCAAACTTTGCTTTTGTCAAAGAATCCTCCATTTGCAATTATAGCCTTGCAGACCTCCAAAAAGTTGGATTGGCTTGATTGGCACATCACTACAGACCCTGGTTTGATTCCAGGCTGTATCACAACTGGCCGTGATTGCGAATCCGATAGGGTGGCGCACCATTGGCAGGTGTAGGCAGTCATTATAATAAAGGTTAAATAAAGAAAGAAAATAACAACGGTCCAGATTATGTAAAGCGATCAAGGCTATACAAATTATTAGCGCCACGATTATTTCCGCATAGTCTACTAGCCTATCGAAGGTCTTGCTCAGCCTGGTTTCAACATGGTTTCTTGGTAGACCTATTATAGGCTTATGAAAACATTCACTTCGAAATGAAAAGCAAGTGTCACTATCACAGGAAAATAAGGTTGTATTATTAAATGCTCCACAATTTAGAATAGTAGTGGTAGGCTATGCCTACAGCAAAATGCCCAAAAGATAGAATCGGTATGGGTCTATCCATAGACCTAACAGATAAACACTTTTATTCAGGAGAATCGCATTTAATTAGGATATTTATTTCAGTGCAGTTGCATTCTTACGCATAACCTTAGTCTCTAAACAGAACCGAAAAAAGTCTGACCATTTCAACTATATTTGTCAACAGCCCACACTCGCCTACAGATTTGATATACATGAAGGCCTATATTTACAAACAACAGATTGACTAGGATCCTTAGACTTTTCCGCACGTTATATTTGTTTCCAATTAGGCTAAATGTAGCCATATTAATAAGCTTTCAATGTTTTCCTATTAATTTGTATAGATTAACCATTGCGATTAATGATATTTACTATCGTCTGCTTTTTATGAATAAACAGGCATCGGGATAAAACAAAAAATATATAATTTCGATGTACCCTCCCCACACACATCAATGTTACTTACCTTAGATCACAAAGTCAGCTAATTTCTACTCAACTTATAAGCAAATACATTTGATTCTTACATTTTAGCAGATGCTTTTATCCAGAGTGACTTACAGGAGCAATTAGAGTTTAAGTGCCTTGCTAAAAGGGCACATCTCAACACTCTTAACCGCTAGGTTACCTGCCGCCCATACACTGGCTTGTTTGTCTGGCATGTTTTCATTTTAAATAGGCCTTCCCTTTTCTACACTATCTACACTGAAAATATTATTTCAGTAGTCCTCTATTATGATACCAAAAAAATGTATAGCTCATTAGTACACCGTTGTGGTTGAATATATCTATTGTAGGTCTTAGGATAAAACAGTTAATAATGCTGAACTAACAAATACCATCAAGGGATACGTTACAATTTACAATAATGAACCACTTATGAAACAGCTGTGAAAACCAATCTGGCAATATTTTTTGGTCCGTGTGTCAATTTATTTTCAGATTTTTTGTACACTCACATGGCAATCATAGACTGAAATACTGAATTCTATTGTGTGGAATAGAGAGGAGGTGGGTGCTGTGTGGATGGCAGGTTCTGCCTGTCACTTGTTTTCAACAGGTAGTGAAATGAAAAGTTGGTGGGTGGTTGGTAATGGAGGTGGATCCACGTCTTGGGGTTAGGCAGAACCCCTAGGTCCTGGAGAACAGGAGCAGAGTAAAGGGAACAGGACTGGTAATGTAGGACATCAGGTGGATCCATGTTTGGGCGTTAGGCAGAACCCCTAGGTCCTGGAGAACAGGAGCAGAGTGTCATGACGTTGCCCTGTTGGGGGGAGATTTATGACCCCCCCAATAAAGTCCTTTCTCTCTCTCAAACTGTTCTACCAAAATGGACATCCTTTGTTACCACAGAGAAAGCATGGTAACATCAAAAGGTTGGGAATGGAACAATATTTCCCTTTCTAAACCAGTTGAAAGTGTCCATAGGTACTTAAAGAATATTATGTCAGATCAGTTGTTGTTTGGGACATTATATGACAGGACGACATAAATTGTATCTTGGAAAATCTACACATTTTAGTTATCAGATTTACATGGAAATGTTATGCAATTTATGTGTTTAAATATGAAACTATTTGTGAAAAGATTAAATGTAATTTTAGCCTCCTAAAATAAGAGAACTGTTTCATAAGTAAACTTACATCAAGTAGCCACACCCAAGTGAACAGCCATTGGTTGAGAACTATGAAACACCCTTTTCTCCCCCATTACAAAAGCCATTGACAGAAGTCAAACCTTAGTTCCCGATGACGGAAGGACTGGTGTCCGTACGTTTAAAAGGGTGAATTTCAACGTGGAGGTGACGATCGACATGTTACAATTGTGCATTTCGACTAGACCAGCCAGAATATAGCACAAGCTGATTATGGCAACTTGGTATGAACTAATGAAGAAGTGATTAAATCCTAGTCTTCGCGGTTATCAGCTGCAGCTGTAAACGTACAAGGCCTAGAACGAACACACAGAATCTGCATAGAACCGGGTACTCCAACGTATCCGCTCTAACAGACCATCTCCGAAGAACTGAGGGTACTCCAACGTATCCGCTCTACAGACACTACAACCAGAAAGACCCATATATCGAAAGCCAAGCCATTCCATTTTAAAATGGCCTTCATATTTTTACAAGAGTATACTAGTATACTAAACTGGGCAAAAAGCTTACAGCACCTGGTATTCCCAAGCGGTCCCCCAACCAAGTACTAACCAGGACCGACGCTAATTAGCTTCCGAGATCAAGCATATTCAGGCTGGTAAGGCCGTAAACCAGGAATTGAGATTTAGATAGACTATTTCAAGTTCATGTAACTCAAAAAAAATTGAGGAACAAGAATAGTCATTCCATTTTAAAATGGCCTTTATGTTATTACTGTGTTTACAAGAGTATATATACTAAACTGGGCAAAAAGCTTACAGCACCTGGTATTCCCAAGCAGTCTACCAACCAAGTACTAACCATGCACGACCCTGCTTAGCTTCCGAGATCAGACGAGATCAGGAGGATGGTATGTCCGTAAGCTTCGTAATTAAAGTTGGATAAGCTATTTCAAGTTCATGTATCTCAGAAAACATTGAGGAACTACATGTTAATTCCATTTTAAAATGGCCTATTTCAAGTTCATGTATCTCAAAAAACATTGAGGAACTACATGTTAATTCCATTTTAAAATGGCCTTTAAATTATTACTGTGTTTACATGAGTATACTAAACTGGGCAAAAGCTTACAGCACCTATTATTCCCAAGTAGTCTCCCAACCAAGTACTAACCAGGCACGACCCTGCTTAGCTTCCTTGATCATACGAGATCAGGCTGATTCAGGCTGGTATGGGCGTAACCCACTCCATTTTAAAATGGCCTTTATGTTATTACTGTGTTTACAAGAGTATACTAAACTGGGCAAAAAGCTTACATCACCTGGTATTCCCAAGCAGCCTCCCATCCAGGACCGACCCTGCTTAACTTCCAAGATCAGACAAGATCAGGCGTATTCAGGCTGTTAAGTTTAGGATTGGGGGTAGGTCGGGGTAAAATGTTAGGTTAGGGTTATGGCTAGGGGTAGATTGGGGTAATGTGTTAGGTTAGGGGTAAACTGTTAGATTAAGGTTAGGTTTAAGTTTAGGTAGGTGTTAGGTTACGGTTAGGGTTAGATTGGGGTAAGGTGTTAGGTTTGGGTAAGGGGTAAGTTTAGGTAGGTGTTATGTTACGTTGAGGGGTAGATTGGGGTAAAGTGTTCGGTTAAGGTTAGGTGTAGGTTGGGGTAAATGTTTAGGTTCAGGTTAGGGTAAGGGTAAGGGTTAAGTTTAGGTAAGTGTTAGGTTACGGTTAGGGATAGGGGTAGATTGGGATAAGGTGTTAGGTTAAGGGTTGGGGTTAGGGGTATGTTGGGGTACTATGTTAGGTTAAGTTTGGGGTTAGTGTTAGGGTAAGGGTTAAGTTTAGTTAAGTGTTAGATTAAGGTTAGGGTTAGGGGTAAGGGTTAGGTTTAGGTTCATGAAAATGAGTTTGTTTAGGGTAAGAATAGGTACAAAATTATCAACTCACACTGTCAGTAGGTCCACGGTGGTTGAGTAGGCAAAGTCCTGAGGAGGCCACTCCCTTCCAGGATCATGGTATCCGGTTGGTTGCCATACATCCAGTAATCCAAGATGGCGTAATAGTGCGGATATATTTATTTGTTTGTCCCGTCTCATGTCCCGTGTAAATAGTTTGTAATTAGTCTGTCTTTCCAAATATGTTATTATTCCACATATACTTCTCCTGCAACCCGCTTCACCCAACGTGAAACGAATCTAATATCTTTATTTCTTTACTTTTTCATAATTTAACTGGACCACCGTCAGAAGCTAGCCTGCTAGCTAGCTTGCTAACTAGCTACTAGCCATTCTTAACCACTGCTAGCGGCCCTCACCACTGCTCTGCCTGCATCAGCCAGCTTTTCGTTTGGACAATATCGGCCAGTCTGCTCAGCGTGCTACCAACCCAGTGCATATCGGATTGCGTTCCCTTCCACTTCACCGGATTTCTACCGAAATCACAGGGCCTTCACACCGGATCATCGCAGCTAGCTAGCTGCAATCGAGTGGCTGCTACCTTGTCCATCTGCTACCTTGAGCTAGCCCCGAGCTAGGCCCATCTCCCGGCAAGCCGACGTGTATTAGCTAATCTCCAAGGGGCAAACAGTATCTTTTTCAACCTGCCTGGACCTTCTGCTGTCGACACGGAGCCCCGCTGAGCCACCACGACTGGTCTGCCGACGTAATTGTCCAACGTGGTCTCAACAGGCTTTTCCACTGCGACGTCGCCGAAGATCCATCTGCTAGCCCCGGCCTGCTAGCACTCTGAACGCTGTGCCACACGCTCTCCTAGTGCAGCGCCCACTGAACTGCTCCCTGGCTCACTGCTGCTCATCGGATCTAATGATTACTAGGATACACAGCTGATGCCTGTTGGACTGTTTCGTTATAACTGGTGTCTCCAGAGATGCAACCTCTCTCATCATTACCCAACGCCTAGGTTTACCTCCACTGAACTCACATCCTACCATACCCTTGTCTGTACATTATGCCCTCAATCTTTTCCACCACGCCCAGAAATCTGCTCCTTTTATTCTCGGTACCCAACGCACTAGACATCCAGTTCTTAAAGCCTTTAGCCGTACCCTTATCCTACTCCTCCTCTGTTCCTCTGGTGATGTAGAGGTAAACCCAGGTCCTGTAGCCCCCAGTACTACACCTATTCCCCAGGCGCTCTCATTTGCTGACTTCTGTAACCGTAAGAGCCTTGGTTTCTTGCATGTTAACATCAGAAGCCTCCTCCCTATGTTTGATTTATTCACTGCTTTAGCACACTCCGCCAACCCGGATGTCCTAGCTGTGTCTGAATCCTGGCTCAGGAAGGCCACCAAAAATTCTGAAATGTCCATCCCCAACTACAATATTTCCCGTCAAGATAGAACTGCCAAAGGAGGTGGAGTTGCAATCTACTGCAGAGATAACCTGCAGAGTTCTGTCATACTGTCCAGGTCTATGCCCAAACAGTTTGAGCTTCTACTCTTAAAAATCTCTCATTGTTGCCGCCTGTTACAGACCCCCCTCAGCCTCCAGCTGTGCCCTGGACTCCATATGTGAATTGATTGCCCCCCCATCTATTTTCAGAGTTTGTACTGTTAGGTGACTTAAACTGGGATATGCTTAACACACCGGCTGTCCTTCAATCTAAGATAGATGCCCTCAATCTCACACAAATTATCAAGGAACCTACCAGGTACAACCCTAAATCCGTAAACATGGGTACCATCATAGATATCATCCTGACTAACCTGCCCTCCAAATACACCTCCTCTGTTTTCAACCAGGATCTCAGCGATCACTGCCTCATTGCCTGCGTTCGTAATGGGTCCGTGGTCAAACGTCCACCCCTTATCACTGTCAAACGCTCCCTAAAACACTTCTCTAGGCCTTTCTTATCGATCTGGCCCAGGTATCCTGGAAGGATATTGACCTCATCCCGTCAGTAGAGGATGCCTGGTTGTTCTTTAAAAGTGCTTTCCTCACCATCCTAAATAAGCATGCCCCTTTCATAAAACATAGAACTAAGAACAGATATAGCCCTTGGTTCACCCCAGACTTGACCAACACAAAAACATCCTGTGGCGCACTGCGTTAGCATCGAATAGCCCCTACGATATGCAACCTTTCAGGGAAGTCAGGAACAAATACACACAGTCAGTTAGAAAAGCAAAGGCCAGCTTTTTCAAACAGAAATTTGCATCCTGTAGTACTAACTCCAAAAAGTTCTGGGACACTGTAAAGTCCATAGAGAATAAGAGCATCTCCTCCCAGTTGCCCACTGCATTGAGGCTAGCAAACACTGTCACCACCAATACACGATAATCGAAAATTTCAATAAGCATTTTGCTACGGCTGGCCATGCTTTCCACCTGGCTACCCCTACCCCAGCCAACAGCTCTGCACCCCCCGCAGAAATCTGCCCAAGCCCCCCCCCACTTCTCCTTCACCCAAATCCAGATATCTGATGTTCTGAAAGAGCTGCTAAATCTGGACCCCTACAAATCTGCTGGGCTAGACAATCTGGACCCTTTCTTTCTAAAATTATCCACCAAAATTGTTGCAACCCCTATTACTAGCCTGTTCAACCTCTCTTTTGTATCATCTGAGATCCCTAGAGATTGGAAAGCTGCCGCGGTCATCCCCCTCTTCAAAGAGGGAGACACTCTAGACCCAAACTGTTACAGACCTATATCCATCCTGCCCTGCCTTTCCAAAGTCTTCGAAAGCCAAGCTAATAAACAGATCATCGATCACTTCGAATCCCACCGTACCTTCTCCGCCATGCAAACTGGTTTCCGAGCTGGTCATGGGTGCACCTCAGCTACGCTCAAGGTACTAAACGATATCATAACTGCCATCGATAGAAGACAGTACTGTGCAGCCATCTTCATCGACCTGGCCAAGGCTTTCGACTCTGTTAATCACCACATTCTGTCCGGTCCTCTGGCAGTCTCTAGGAGGAGCCACAGGGTTAAATTCTTGGGCCAACCCTATTCTCTATATACATCAACAATGTCACTCTTGCTGCTGGTGACTATCTGATCCATCTCTACGCAGACGACACCATTCTGTATACATCTGGCCCCTCTGGACATTGTGTTGGCTAACCTTCAGGCGAGCTTCAATGCCATACAACACTCGTTCCGTGGCCTCCAACTGCTCTTAAATGCTAGTAAAACTAAGTGCATGCTTTTCAATCGAACGCTGCCCGCACCCGCCCACCGGACTATCATCACTACTCTCGACAGGTCTGACTTGGAATACGTCGACACCTACAAATACCTAGGTGTCTGGTTAGACTGTAAACTCAACTTCCAGACTCACATTGACCATCTCCGATCCAAGATTAGATCTAGAATCGGCTTCCTATTCCGCAATAGGGCTTCCTTCACTCATGCTGCCAAACATGCCCTTGTAAAACTGACTATCCTACCGATCCTTGACTTCGGCGATGTCATTTACAAAATAGCCTCCAACACTCTACTCAGCAAATTGGATGTAATCTATCACAGTGCCATCAGTTTGTTACCAAAGCCCCATATACTACCCACCACTGCGACCTGTATTCTCTTGTTGGCTGGCCATCATTACAAATTCGTCGCCAAACCGACTGGCTCCAGGTCATCTATAAGTCTTTACTAGGTAAATCCCCACCTTATCTCAACTCGCTGGTCACCATAGCAACACCCACCCGTAGCATGCGCTCCAGCAGGTATATTTCACTGGTCACCCCAAAGCCAACACCTCCTTTGGCCGCCATTCCTTCCAGTTCTCTGCTGCCAATGACTGGAACGAACTGCAAAAATCCTTGAAGCTAGAGGTTCCTATCTCCCTCACTAACTTTAAGCATCCCAAGCAAGGTGCGAAGGGAGACGCGTGGCTCTCTCTCTAGAGAACACTCCACGTTGATCTTCTTATTCTGGTGGAATGTTCCCCGTGAGGGTGCTCTCAGGGCTCTCAACCGATGTAGCCCCTACCGTAGGTGTAATACAAGTCCTCCAACATTTATCCGACCATCACAGAATCCTTTGTGCGCTCCAGCCGATGTTGGGGTTGTGCTGCTGGTGCCAAGGAAGTCCCAAGATGACCGGATGTATGGATGAAGAGATCACCAACAATTCCAGTCTCTCTCGATGGCAGCCGTGTATGGTGAGGGTGACAGGACGGGTCATGTGAGTGATGGAACCGGACCCCACCGGCCGACCATCCAGAGCGTGAACTGGCATAGAGGACCTCAACCGGCGCAACGGCAGTTGGAGAGCGTCAACCAGGGTCCGGTCAATGAAACTCCCCGCAGCTCCGGAGTCAATCAGGGCTGTGGACACATGATCGGGGAAGTTACCAGAGAGCACAACTGAGCAACAGAAAGGGCTAGCTATGCGTTCAGCACGCAAGACACCTACTGTGCCCACCTGAGCCCTCCGCTCCACCTACCCCTTTCCTGCGTCCAGTCGGGACAGAGGGACACGCCCTCCTGACATGCCCCCTCTCTCCGCAGTAGAGGCACATACCCTGACGACTCCGCCGTTCTCTTTCATCTGCGGGGAGTCTCGTGATTCCCACCTCCATCGGCTCATGTTCCGGCTCTGATCGAGGAAGGGGAAGATGCGCGTGGCGCGCCAGCTGGTCACGGTCCCGGAGCTGGCCGTCGATGGCAATGGCCCGGGCGATGTAGCCCGCAGACCCCTACGGAAGGCGGTCCGAAGAGCCGGCTCGTTCCACCCACTGGACGCCGCCGATGTCCGGAATGACAGCGCATACTCCGATGCCGTGCCCTTCCCCTGTTCAAGGCGCATAATCCGCTCGCCCGCATCTCTCCCCTCCGCGGGATGGTCAAACACAGCTCGGAACTGGGCGATGAACCTGGGAACCGACCTTAATTCCTCAGCTCCGCTCCCCCACAGTGCCGTTGCCCCGTGAGGAGCGTGATCATCGTGTGCACCTTCTCCGAATCCGACACAGGCTGATCACCTAAATACAGTTCGCATTGGAGAAGGAACCCACGACAACCCTCCGGATTGCCATCATACTTCTTTGGGACGGCTCTCCCGAGCTCTCCCCTCAGGACGTGACGAGACTCCAAACGATCGTGTGCTGGGGACGCAGTGGCTCCAGATGAACCCACCGGGTGTTCCCCACCCGATCGCGCAGCCATGAGGGACATCATATCCCCGAGTGCTGTAACCAACCCGGCGACCTGTTCCTCCATGGCTCTGAGTCTCTCCTCTAGCTCAGGCGCCCAACCGGGTAGCCTAGCTCCCTCTCCGCGCCCGTCCATGGAGACCTAGGGAATTGAGTGGGAAAGAAAGAGAGAGAGTTAGAACGGTGTAGACGAAGACAGATTGGTGAAAAAAATTAAAAGTGCCTCGGGTTGGTGGGTTATTCTGTGATATTGCGAGGGATGAAAGTGAGAGAAGAGGCGAAACAGACAGAGATTGAATGAAAGAAGGATCTAAACATTTAATGGAATAAACAGCAATACACATAAGACAATAACCCGCGAGGGGTGAACCAAACACACAGGGTTAAATAGTGACCCTGATAACCCACACCTGTTCCACATTGGTCATCAGGGTCACTATTTAACCCTGTGTGTTTGGTTCACCCCTCGCAGGTTATTGTCTTATGTGTGGATGATCGCTGGAGAGGAGGAGGGACCGCCGCTCTGCGCGGGGCATTCGTTACAGCTAGTTGGTGTCAGTTAACTATCACATCACACCATTGCGCATGATCGCAAGCAGTCTAATAAAAAAAACGTGTAATAATGCATTTTATAACAATTTATTATTTTTATATATGGGTTGATATGTCATCATATCAACCCATTTTCAGAAAAATGTCTGACACACTTAGTTATACTTTAACAACATTATATTGTTAAGGTCGCGTCAAATTCAAATCTGGTATGGAACAAAAGGATTACTACGCAGTTTAAATCATCTATGTATTTTATTCTAGCAAACCCTTAAATGGTAAGTATGAAGTTCGTATATACAGGCTCACTGTGACACCACGCAGGGCAAACAGAGACAGAGAGAGAGAGAGAGAGCGAGAGAGAGAGAGAGAGCGAGAGAGCGAGAGAGCGCAAGAGCGAGAGAGAGAGAGTCAGCAAACAGCCAGCAGCGCTAGAGAAGAGAGCTTAGAGAAGAGAGCTAGTCCTATCCTTTGTTCTTCCTTAAATACTCCGACAGAATCGTTCCCGCTCCTTGCTGACCTGTCGGAGTAGAGGCTGAGTGTGGTTTAAACTTACTCAGCCTATCGTTGGCGTGCAGGCTGGTCCCAGCCTCGTGACGCAATCCAGTTGCCGGAAGCAGTTGTAACTCTTGTTGCAGATTAACATATTAATTAGCTAAGCATGTATCAGCCCTTACAATATACATTTTTTTGAGGGGGCACAGCATTCCATTTGGGCGGGCATTGCCTGTCAATGCCCCCCCCTTGGAGCCGACCCTGCCCCAAATATACATCTCCACAAAGGGTTGGAGTAGAGTTAGCGTTAAAGTTGTGTTTTAGGATAAGAGAGTTTAAGGGTAAGGTTAGGACGGGATAGGGTTAAGGTTAGGGTGTGGTTAGATTTATGGTTAGGCACAACATGGCTCCCATATGGTAACAGCACAAGGCCTACTAAAACCATTATTGGGCACAGATATCACTACAAAGTGTAAGACAGTGGAGATCACAATACATTGTGGGATGCAAGACTTGAGAATGTAAGGTCACATACACCTATACACAAACAGAGAGAGACCCACACGTACACACACACCCATACATACATTAAGGTTAAGGTTTAGAGTTATCGTTATAGTGAGATTTTAGAGTAAGGGGGTTAAGGTTAATGTTAGGGTTAGGACATATACTGTACATACTCACACACAAACATCTCAACAAGAGGTATGAAGAAATGGAGATAAGGTTGAGGTTAGAAAGGGTGTAAAAAGGTACAAAGTCGGTAATAAGAGTTAGCCGTTCCCCAATGTAAAAGTGTGTATGTGTAGGTGTAGTATGGTTCTACCTGTGTTATGCTTGTCTTTGTCGTAGTCTCTTTTGTGTTCGTGGAAAGATGTGTTGTCTAGCTGTCCCTCTGTGAAGTTATGAGAAGAGTGGAGAGGTGTACCGCTACGCTAAAGCTTAGTGGGTGTGCCCAAAGTGGTGCGGGCCATTTCAGTTGGTCCGTTCTGTTGCTATGCCGTGCGGCAGAAAGAAGGTTTGAGGTGAGGGTGTTCAGGTAAAGGTAAGAAGTATACAGTTGAAGTCGGAAGTTTACATACACCTTAGCCAAATACATTTAAACTCAGTTTTTCACATTTCCTGACATTTAATCCTAGTAAAAATTCCCTGTCTTAGGTCAGTTAGGATCACAACTTTATTTTAAGAATGTGAAATGTCAGAATAATAGTAGAGAGAATGACTTATTTCAGCTTTTATTTCTTATATCACATTCCCAGTGGGTCAGAAGTTAACATACACTCAATTAGAATTTGGTAGCATTGCCTTTAAATTGTTTCGGGTAGCCTTCCACAAGCTTCCCACAATAAGTTGGGTGAATTTTGGCCTATTCCTCCTGACAGAACTGGTGTAACTGAGTCAGGTTTGTAGGCCTCCTTGCTCGCACATGCTTTTTCAGTTCTACCCACACATTTTCTATAGGATTGAGGTCAGGGCTTTGTGATGGCCACTCCAATACCTTGCCTTTGTTGTCCTTAAGCTATTTTGCCACAACTTTGGAAGTATGCTTGGGGTCATTGTCCATTTGGAAGACCCGTTTGCGACCAAGCTTTAACTTCCTGACTGAAGTCTTGAGATGTTGCTTCAATATATCCACATAATTTTCCTTCCTCATGATGCCATCTATTTTGTGAAGTGCACTAGTCCCTCCTGCAGCAAAGCACCCCCACAACATGATGCTGCCACCCCCGTGCTTCACGGTTGGGATGGTGTTCTTCAGCTTGCAAGCGTCCCCCTTTTTCCTCCAAACATAACGATGGTCATTATGGACAAAAAGTTATATTTTTGTTTCATCAGACCAGAGGACATCAGCGATCTTTGTCCCAATGTGCAGTTGCAAACCGAAGTCTGGCTTTTTTATGACGGTTTTGGAGCAGTGCCTTCTTCCTTGCTGAGTGGCCTTTCACGTTATGTCGATATAGGACTCGTTTTACTGTGGATATAGATACTTTTGTACCTGTTTCCTCCAGCATCTTCACAAGGTCCTTTGCTGTTTTTCTGGTATTGATTTTTGGTATTGATTTTCGCACCAAAGTACGTTTATCTCTGGGAGACAGAACGCATCTCCTTCCTGAGCGGTATGACGGCTGCGTGGTCCCATGGTGTTTATACTTGCGTACTATTGTTTGTACAGATGAATGTGTTAGCTTCAGGCGTTTGGAAATTGCTCCCAAGGATGAACCAGACTTGTGGAGGTCTATACATTTTTTAAATTTGTATTTGTAAATCGATATATTGCATTAGAATTGTTTTATAACTTCAGATATGCAGGTAATTTCCAAGGGCCTTAAGTAAAATGACTGCCATAAAGATTTGCACATATGCGCAAAAAGTTATCACGTGTAGAAAGCGATTTGTAGTCGTAGAAAAAAAGTTCTCACTTGTAGAAAGAAGTTCTCAGGCATAGAAAGAAGTTCTCACAATAGAAAGAAGTTCACACGTAGAAAGCAATTTGTAGTCGTAGACAAAAAGTTCTCAGGCATAGAAAGAAGTTCTAGTGTAGAAAGAAGTCCTCACGTGTAGAAAGTGATTTGTAGTCGTAGACAAAAAGTTATCACGCGTAGAAAGCGATTTGTAGTCGTAGAAAAAAAACAACAACAAATTGCTTTCTACACTTGAGTACTTGTATTTTTCTTGTCTTCAAATCCCTGCCAAAAGTCAGGTGACCTAAGCGCTTCCAAATATGGAGTTATAGAAAGCAATTTCTATAAATCGCTGGCAGCCTCTCATTCGATGCCTGCCTTTCAAAGCTGCAGAAATGATAGTATGGTAATCATAATATGTTAACCATATGTGTTACCATAGTATGTCCAACGTAAATAATCAAAACCCTAGCACTAGATTGCTCTATATTTGCAACACTATGGCGGTGTACACCCGTTCATCGCCCAAATAGTTGAATTAGATGGCCATTGTGAAAGCACCACTAAATGTGAAAGATGTGTCATTCATTGTAAGTGATTATAATCCATCCACTGTCTCATGTTGCACAGACGATGAGCATTAAGGAGACATAAGTATTCCTGAGGTCTTTAACTGTTTCCCCAGGAGAGGCATGCAAAAGGTAGAGGGAAGGTGTAGGATATGGGATCAGACCAACAACACAGCTGCCAACACTCCTCTGTCCCAACTGTGGAATTCTATTACCCTTATGTCCCTGTCCCCGTTGCAGAAGTCCTTAGTTGTAAGGTATCCTTTGATGGGATTTATTAGTTCCAAATCTTTATTAGTGCAAATCTTTATGGCTGTCATTTTACTTAAGGCCCTTGGAAATTACCTGCATATCTGAAGTTATAAAACAATTCTAATGCAATATATCGATTTACAAATACAAATCAAAAGGTGTTTGTGGATAGTGAATTGCATTTGAGGATAGTGAATTGCATTTGTGAATAGCGATTTACATTTGTGGAAAGTGATTTACATTTGTGGATTGGTGATTTACATTTGTAGAAAGTGATTTACATTTGTGAATACATTTGGCAGGATATACAGTGGGGAGAACAAGAATTTGATACACTGCCGATTTTGCAGGTTCAAATCTCTTCAACTGTGAGTGACGGAATCTAAAACAAAAATCCAGAAAATCACATTGTATGATTTTTAAATAATTAATTTGCATTTTATTGCATGACATAAGTATTTGACCTCTACATGCTTTGTAAGTAGGAAAACCTGCAAAATCGGCAGTGTATCAAATACTTGTTCTCCCCACTGTAAATCCCATACCAATATCTCTAAAAGAGAAAAAACACAACACCACATAAAGAGAGTAGGGTAGAGTTGAGGTTGGAGTGGGGTAAGGCTCGGCGGTATGACCAAAATCTCATATCCCGATATATGTCACTTCATATCCCGATAACGATACCTATCACGATATAGCAATGTTCTGTACATTCAATGAATAAATAGTGTATATAAAATTACCACATGTAAAGGCCTATTTCTTATTATATTTTGAATAAAAGGTACTTACTCATATTTGATTATTTCTCCTTTTATTTAGAACCTTAATTTTCAATTAAGCATGCAACAAAATATAAAATAATGTTTAAAATCTAAAAAGGTAAATAGAAAACACTTCAACTATAAAACGTGAATATGGTCAAAAATATTATAACCAAACATATAATGAATTGTAGCAGCAAATAAATGAATACATGCCTGATAAATATTGGTATATACAATACCAAATGTAAACATGGAAAACTTTCAAGTTTAAACTATAGCAGCAAAATAAGACTTGCAAATAAATATATAAAATATAACAAGTTAACAAAACACTCCTTCAAGTTTGAATTATACCATTATATGACAACAACCAAAGTGCCGCAAACGAAATAGATATTTGGCAACAATGCCCTGAGTCGGGGGTTTGTTTTGAGCACTCAACTGTACTTTTTTGTAGTCTCATGGTCTCGTCCATAGACTCTCTCCGTACTGTTTCACATGATTCTTGCGTAGGTGGTAAAAGAGGTTACTGGTGTTTGAGCCTGTTGTCGGGAACGGCCTGCGGCATATTTTGCAGATATTTTTCATACCCTCTTTTAGGTACGAGCTCCATGTCTCCGTGCACTGTGTCACGTTCACTCTCCTCCATGTTTGTTTGTGTTGCAAATTTCCTTCCAGACGTCCACAATGTGTCATCCAAATGACTAAAAATATTGCCTTAAAGAGTGTGATTTGCAACACAACAAAATAAACGGTAGATCATAATATGAAACGATAGATGTTTTTCTATCGTCACATTATATATATTGTCATATCGCCCAGCCCTAGAGTGGGGTAGGATCGAGGTTAGAGTTAGGGTTAAAAGGAATAAAGATTAGGGTCAAGTCAATCTTACCAGAGTGGGCAGTCCCCAAGAGGGGTTGGCTCCTGTTTGGGATAAAGTTATCCCTTTGTAGCACCCGTTGTTCCATACCAACCCACTGTAGTATTCTGCTCCATGATGTGAAGGTTTCTTCTCCTGTAGACTCCTGATTGAAGGTCTTGGTTTAGGTGGTGGATATCAGGATGTCGGTACTAGGGGTAAACCGTTCCCGACTTAGTGATAGGTGTGTATCAAAATATCGGTACTAGGGGTAAACCGTTCCTGACTTAGTGCTACAAGGGCTGGCTGTGTCCAGGCCCCAGGACGCACAAGTGTCTGGCGGGTTAGGTTTTGTGTTGATGAATCCTCAGGGTCGATCTGGTGCCTTCGAGCAAGAACAGAGACCAGGGGGGTGCACTCCACTTGCCGAGCAGGAGCGTCCGGGGGTCCGGGCACAACCGGCCCAGGAATAAAAGGTTTGTTTGTTGACCTCAATGGTGCCCGCGTCCGCCTTGTAGGTAATGGTGTGCGTTATAAGATGTTACCCTCTGTGTTAGGGTTTCCTTTTGTCACCTGAATTTCTATTCCAATGTTCTAAATGAACTTTTTAACTCTATCTGTATCCTGAAGGTTGTAAATTCTTCAGTTTGTTTTAAATAATACAGAGAGAGCTCCAGCTTTACAATGGTCAGGTTTTATTCAGAGAACGTTCTACAGAAAGAAATAACAAAAAGCTTTTATACCATCCAGTCACAGTCAAGCCCCCACCCTGTTTTGTGTCCTCAGGGTCTGCCTTCAAAGACACTGTCCTGTTATCTCAGGTCACTCCCCTCAAAGGCATCCCTCAGTTGCTAATGTTTACCCACCTCAGGGACAAGACCCCCACTCTGATAGATGAGGGTGGTCAACTTTTATGGCTAATCTCCTGCCAGCCTAAGCCTTCACAAATGCTCTCTCTCCCCCTTTGTTCATCTTAACCACATCCTGACTCATTTACCAAATGGTAACATTCTAACCTAGTCTGAACCTTGTCTATGTTTCCACATTCTTATAATCATAATCTTGTAATTTCTAATACATCTCACACATTACACAGTTTCAGGGTGAAACATCTTAGTCATTAACATTAAACATACACATTTCTTTATCACCTTTGTCAGTCAAGTATCGGTGGGAATAGGCGTTAGGGGGATGTGGTAGGTTTTGGGGTTAGGTTGAAGTGTTAGGTTAAGGTCAAGGTTAGGGCAAATCCTACATTTAGATGGAAGGATAATACTAGATCGACAATATCACGAATGAAGGATGTTTTATCAACAATGGCAGAGAATGGCGCGGACGTCAGATTAACTTAATTGGAAAATCACAAACGGCTCCGCGAATGGTTTGGGACAGTGCTGGCCCCTGTGTAACCGCACTTTTTGCTCCAGAGCCTAAGTCCACACTGGGTTACCAGGTGCCGGGGGATCTTTACTCTAATACTCTGGCCCCTGGCCCTTCTGCGTGTACCTGAACCCTGCACAGAGGGAAGGGAGAAGCGGAGGTACTGGGTACACTACCCTACCCAGTCCTCAGAGAGTCATAGATACTCCCGCCGTTTACCCACGCTTCATTGGTCTATTTCGCTTGAACGCCCTCCGATTGCACATGTTAGATGGCCCTCCGACCTGCAACCGTTTTTTTACGGTAATTTTTGAGTTCCCTTTCTTGTAGTGTCTTATCGCAGATTTTTACTATCATCCTGGGCTAGATTAGCCCCGCTGGTTAGTTTATTTTCCTCTGCTTAATAATATGCTTAAATTCAGCGGGTTGTCTCGTCTGATCTGAGGTCGTAGTCAAAGTGATTGGAGTGTGGCTGAGCGCCCGGGCTCACCTTCTCGAGGCGGGAAGGGAAAGGAAAGGCACACGGGGGAGGAGAGCAAGAGCCGAGGCCCCCTCTCAGCCTCCCACTGAGCCGTCCTGGTCTGCACTTAAGGGGACAAAGGCCGCACAGAGGCGGATACCCGGGGGTTCCGATCGATGGCAAAGCAACCCGCAAGGTGCGTTCAAAGTGTCAATGATCAATGTGTCCTGCAATTCACGCAGCTAGCTGTGTTCTTCATCGACGCATGAGCCGAGTGATCCACCGTTAAGAGTTGCACTCTTTTATTTTTATTTTCACGCAGAGGCTCAAGTGGCTAGACGAGGTTGGGTAGGTTGACCTCCTTTCCCCCACACACCCCCTGGCCAGAGCGAGAGGCAACAGTTCATGAAGCAAAAAAGTTAAAGGTTTTTACAAAAGCGTCCGGGCGCTCCACCGCCGTCGTCGTCGAAGCGACGGGAGGGGAGACAATAAACCCCGCCGGGGCGCAGAGCATTTTGCTAGGGAGAGGCAGGGGGCGCGATCCCCCTACCCTACCCTACCCAGCAGCTGAGATTTGTTTTTGGAGCACAGCCCCGTGCCGGCAGCTGGCAACCCGTTAATGATCCTTCCGCACAACTTTTATTCCTCTAGATAGTCCGATCGTCTTCTCGGCGATCCCGAGGACCTCACTAAACCATCCAATCAGTAGTAGCGGGTGGTAGTACAAAGGGCAGGGACTTAATCAATGCGAGCTTATGACCTGCGCTTACGGTGAATTCCTTGTTCATGGGTAATAATTGCAATCCCTAATCCTTATCACGAGTGGGGTTCAGCGGTTTACCTACGCTCTCGGCGAAGGGTAGACACACACTGATCCAGTCGGTGTGGCGCATGTGCAGCCCCAGACATCTAAGGGCATCACAGACCTGTTATTGCTCAAGAACGGCCATGAACCACCACCCACAGAATCGAGAAAGCGCTATCAATCTGTCAATCCTTTCCGTGTCAGTGCAGGGTGAGTTTTCCCGTGTTGAGTCAAATTAAGCCGCAGGCTCCACTCCTGGTGGTGCCCTAACATCAATTCCTACCATTTCAGCTTTGCAACCATACTCCCCCGGAACCCAAAGACTTTGGTTTCCCAGCCCCTGCCTGGCAGGTCCTGGGAATAATGCCACCAGATCGCTAGTTGGAATCGTTTATGGTCGGAACAACGACAGTATCTAATCACAATACGAATGCAGTAGTAAACGCTTCGGACCCCAACGGGACACTCAGTTAAGAGCATCGCGAGGCAGAGGCTGGGACAGGCGGTAGCTCGCCTCGCGGCAGACCGCCAGCTGTTTATGGGGGGGATGGCCAGGTGTGGGAGGGAAGAAGCCAGGTGTGCCTCTGTGTTAGGGGTGATGTACACAACGTCTAGATGGGAAGAGACAGGTTCTGCCTGTGTTAGGGGAGATGTCCACAACCTCCAAGTGGGAAGAGATGGGTTCTGCCTCTGTGTTAGGAGTGACGAACACAACCTCCAAGTGGAAAGAGACGGGTACTGCCTCTGTGTTAGGGGTGATGTCCACAACCTCCAGGTGGGTAGAAGCCCTATCTATCTCTTTGTTAGAGGTGATGTCTCTAGGTTGGAAGAAGCTGGGTCTGCCTCTGTGTTAGGGATGACAAATAAAATCCTGATGGGCTCTTCTACTACAAGGCACCAAGATGTCATGACAAAAGGCATCTGTCAGAATGCTCTCTATCAGTGCTACTCACCTGCTTGGATGTCAGCTGGTAGTGTGGCGGAGATGGCCACAACGAGGACAGGGGGGACTGGTAGGGTGTCTGCAGGGGGCTGGAAGCATCTCTGCACCTCGTCTGCCACAAAGGCACAGACATAGCCATAAAAAAAGGGGTCTTGAGGTCATCCAGGGAGAAGGACTGGTACATGGAACTCACATGTCAGCGATAGCTGGAGAGGTGGCGTGTATGGAGCGGCGGAGATTGCAGACAGCCTCGTGCTCTATGTCCATAATTTTTAGGCAGGTGTTTACTTCCCAGGCCTGCCATAGAAAAAAGGAAGTCCCATTAGTGTAATTGTATTGTTCTGTACTAACTAGTTGTTGAAAGGCTAGAAAAGTGCTCAGTTTCATAGTCTAAGTCTCTGACTCTCATTCTCTTACCAGCCGAGCGAGTTCGTTCCCCTCCTCCAGGGTTTCCTTCCACACCCTTCAAATAGAACACATAGCAAATTACACTTTCCTGGCTTCCTATTTTTCTGTTGTTTATTTTACCCACTCTGGAGCAGCAGATAGTGGACCATGAGCTTCTTCTGCAAGATAAGGTAAGGTGTGAGACCGTGCCACTAAAGACCATATAATGTGCTTTCATTTTACAACTGCTTATATGCATCACAATTTGCAAGTGATATTAAGAACTCTTATGACCATCTTCTCTAAACTGTCTTGAACTATCCAGGTGCATGTTGCATAGACCTACTAATCCAACCTTGGCTTACAAGTGAAATAAATTAAATGTGTATCTATGCCTCTACAAATATATTGACCACATCCATTTAAAGCAATGATTGTCAATTGAAAATGTGGTTGTTGTGTTATCCTGTTGTGAGTGTCAGGGGTCTTCTTAAGCACATTATTCCAATATTCCCGAGCTCTGAATTGACTCAGGGTACACTTTTGCAAAGCTGCTCAAATAAGAGTATGAATGACAAAAGTATGACTTGGATTGTATGTTTAATGGGTTCAAAAGTCACTAAAAATAGACACCCCTTTATAAAAAAAAATTAAAATAAAGATTTTTTGTATATATGTGGGTCACGGACCTGTTAATGGTGGGTCGCGACGTGTCAGATCAAATGTTTAATTATTGAATTAATTATTGTGACCGTCGCCTACCATTGAACGTCTGACTGACATGACATCATAGCAACGCCTTACTAACGTTTACGTGACGCCTGCGTTGCGTGTTAATGAAAGTCAGAATGTGCATAGTTTATATTTATATTAATTAAATCTCAACGATCAACGTTAGAAATTTAAAAAAAAATCCCCGTGCAAACAGACATTCGAATTTAGCCGCCTTGAACTATAATGCAGCCTATAGCTTGTGTATTTCCTGTTATCGCTAATGGCCCAGAAAAGATTATGTCCAATCTATAGGTAATCTGTCTTTCCCTCAACACTCCATGGCATGTTATTTTACGTTATGTTATCTTGCTGTATACAGATCTAAATGCTGTTAGCCAATCACAGACTGTGTTGTTACCAGTTCCCAGTAGCTTACATCAGACAACCAATAAGAGTTGTGTCCGTGGCTTTCAGTCGAATAGAGTTCATAGGCTTTCCCAGAGGGTCCGTGCTAAACGGTATCCTTGGGATGTCCCTACCTCAATCAAGTATACATGTAAAATGGTCAAGTTTAGTGTTAGTTAAGGGGATAGTTTAGGGTTTGTGGTAGGGACGTCCCAAGGAATCCATTCATAGCGTGAGAGACGGGCACGGTATTTGAGAGCTCGGCGGCAACACATACATTCTTTTTTTTTTTTTTTTTTACAAGCGGCAGACGCAATTTTCGAGAGTATCTGCTCCAGATAGTTTCCTTAGAGACGATTAAAATAATTAATAACTGAGGAGTAAGTAGTCTATATTATTTAAGTTGTGAAATCGTTTGAAAACATTTAGTCCTACTGTGTTGATAAGGCTCATTTGGTTTATTTGAAAATAATAACGAGTTGATAACGTATTGTCGAAAGCATATAGGCAATATTATTTACTGTATCGATAGAGGAGTAGGCTAGTGTACAATAATATCGTAATTTGTTGTGCTAGTATTATTTATTTAATGAATTTATTTAATTGAAAATTTAAATATACACACATGCTATAGGATATATACATATTTTACATTGTAATACACTATCCCTAAATGCCATTGTACTATAGGATATGTACATATTTTACATTGTAATACACTATCCCTTCATGCCATTGTACTATAGAATATATACATATTTTACATTGTAATACACTATCCCTACATGCCATTGTACTATATGATATATACATATTTTACATAGTAATACACAAACGTTACCCCTACATCCCATTGTGTGCTGGAGCTATGGGTTTATTTTTCTACTGTCACTAGGCCTACACATTCACACTCAAAATGAATTGAATGGGGGATGCATAACTACTTTTCACTGAAGAAAGGAACGAGGTACGACATACAACTTCGATTGAATACCTTAAAATCATGCCTGACAAGACCAATGAAATCATAACGGTATCCTAATATATTGTGGATACAGGAGTAGCCTATTCTACAATAATGTAACTGTGTGTGCTAGTATTATTTATTTAATTGATACATTCAATTGTAAATGTGGATGGGTAGGCTACTTCATTCTGTGAATAGTGAATGTATTGCTATCTCTGGGAGTATGTTAATGACGGCTTGTCAGCTGTTGAACTACGGCAATGTCAAACTAATTTCTAAATCTCTTTCTTTTAGTCAAGATGTGATGAGCCAGAGCAACCAATCAGCTTCACTGCAGGTAGGTACTGTTAAGATGCATGACTCCAGTGGTCATGACACCACCCTGGAAATTCTCTCACAAGTCATCTCTCTATCTTTTCCAGGGACCATCCCTTACCTCCCTCATCCACCCCACTGACATAAAAAATGACAGAGAGGTATTATTTATTTTCTGTCTGCCATTAACATTATTGCATGTCTAATCAGACATTTAAATTAAATCATTCAATAACTGTATTTGTAAATACCTGATAATCCTGTAACTTGTGTGTTTGCTTGTTTACGTCTGTCTCCTACCCTGTTCCCTTTACTCTTGTCGTGTCTCTGGCTATGATTAAAATGTGATGACATGCTATTTTATCAAATCGTTTACCTAACGTTTAATTGATGACGTGATTGCATTAAATCATGCAACAATTAACTCATTAATAACCGGGGGCACCACGGAAGTGTGTTTATAGAACTGCTGTCTTCCGAATAAACTCTTAAAGATCTGATGATCTTTATATCAATAGCAGTCAATTATTAATCGTTACCTTATTCAGTCTCATTCTGATGATGATAAGATCTAAAAAATATCTCAATAATCACACAGAATTACACACATATATATATATATATATACACACAGTATAGATCACACATTGATTACGTGATCATATCTTGAAAAGTCCCTAGTGGATTTTTCCGATATGACGGCTGGTTTCGCAAAGGAAAGTGGGTGGGGGAATGAAATGAGCAGGAAACGATCAAGACAAAGGAATGCGTCTCTATACGACCTGGGTGAAGCTATGCTAAAGTAAAAACAAGATCTTATGCCTTCTAATAACCGCCCATTCGGAAAAAGGTAATGCAATTATAGATATTTACGATTGAGCTTGGCTTCGATAGATGACGGAAGACTCTGGTCATTTGGAGAGTCTTTCTGGTTGTAGTGTCTGTTGAGCGGATACGTTGGAGTACCCTCAGTTCTTCTGAGATTGTCTGTTAGAGCGGATACATTGGAGTACCCGGTTCTATGCAGATTGTGTGTGTTCGTCCTAGGCTTCGTATGTTTACAGTTGCAGCTGAAAACCGCCACGACTAGGATTTAATCACTTCTTCTTTAGTGAATAACAGTTCAGAGTTCATATCAAGTTGCCATAATCAGCTCGTGCTATATTCTAGCTGGTCTAGTCGAAATGCACAATTGTAACATGTCGATCGTCACCTCCACGTTGAAATTTGCCCTTTTAAACGTACGGATACCAGTGCTTCCGTCATCGGGAACTATGGTTTGACTTCCGTCAACGGATTTTGTAATGGGGGAAGAAAAGGGCATTTCATAGTTCTCAACCAATGGCTGTTCACTTGGGTGTGACCACTGACTGATGTAAGTTTACTTATGAAACAGTTCTCTTATTTTAGGAGGCTAAAATTACATTTAATCTTTTCACAAATAGTTTCATATTTAAACACATACAGTGGGGAGAACAAGTATTTGATACACTGCCGATTTTGCAGGTTTTCCCACTTACAAAGCATGTAGAAGTCTGTAATTTTTATCATAGGTACTCTTCAACTGTGAGTGACGGAATCTAAAACAAAAATCCAGAAAATCACATTGTATGATTTTTAAGTAATTAATTTGCATTTTATTGCATGACATAAGTATTTGATACATCAGAAAAGCAGAACTTAATATTTGGTACAGAAACCTTTGTTTGCAATTACAGAGATCATACGTTTCCTGTAGTTCTTGACCAGGTTTGCACACACTGCAACAGGGATTTTGGCCCACTCCTAGATACAGATCCTTCAGGTTTCGGGGCTGTTGCTGGGCAATACGGACATTCAGCTCCCTCCAAAGATTTTCTATTGGGTTCAGGTCTGGAGACTGGCTAGGCCACTCCAGGACCTTGAGATGCTTCTTACAGAGCCACTCCTTAGTTGCCCTGGCTGTGTGTTTCGGGTCGTTATCATGCTGGAAGACCCAGCCACGACCCATCTTCAATGCTCTTACTGAGGGAAGGAGGTTGTTGGCCAAGATCTCGCGATACATGGCCCCATCCATCCTCCCCTCAATACGGTGCAGTCATCCTGTCCCCTTTGCAGAAAAGCATCCCCAAAGAATGATGTTTCCACCTCCATGCTTCACGGTTGGGATGGTGTTCTTGGGGTTGTACTCATCCTTCTTCTTCCTCCAAACACGGCGTGTGGAGTTTAGACCAAAAAGCTCTATTTTTGTCTCATCAGACCACATGACCTTCTCCCATTCCTCCTCTGGATCATCCAGATGGTCATTGGCAAACTTCAGACGGGCCTGGACATGCACTGGCTTGAGCAGGGGGACCTTGCGTGCGCTGCAGGATTTTAATCCATGACGGCGTAGTGTGTTACTAATGGTTTTCTTTGAGACTGTGGTCCCAGCTCTCTTCAGGTCATTGACCAGGTCCTGCCGTGTAGTTCTGGGCTGATCCCTCACCTTCCTCATGATCATTGATGCCCCACGAGGTGAGATCTTGCATGGTGCCCCAGACCGAGGGAGATTGACCGTCATCTTGAACTTCTTCCATTTTCTAATAATTGCGCCAACAGTTGTTGCCTTCTCACCAAGCTGCTTGCCTATTGTCCTGTAGCCCATCCCAGCCTTGTGCAGGTCTACAATTTTATCTCTGATGTCCTTACACAGCTCTCTGGTCTTGGCCATTGTGGAGAGGTTGGAGTCTGTTTGATTGAGTGTGTGGACAGGTGTCTTTTATACAGGTAACGAGTTCAAACAGGTGCAGTTAATACAGGCAATGAGTGGAGAACAGGAGGGCTTCTTAAAGAAAAACTAACAGGTCTGTGAGAGCCAGAATTCTTACTGGTTGGTAGGTGATCAAATACTTATGTCATGCAATAAAATGCAAATTAATTATTTAAAAATCATACAATGTGATTTTCTGGATTTTTATTTTAGATTCCGTCTCGCACAGTTGAAGTGTACCTATGATAAAAATTACAGACCTCTACATGCTTTGTAAGTAGGAAAACCTGCAAAATCGGCAGTGTATCAAATACTTGTTCTCCCCACTGTAGGTTTGTATGTTCCACACCGGGGATGTGGGTCGTTGTCGTATATTTCGCAAGTCACGGTGAAAAGAAGTGTGAGTATGTTTTGTGTTACGTCGCTGGTTTGTTTTTTGTAAACACTCGTAATTCTTTTGTTTGTATAGTTCGTTCATTGACATTGAATATTCAGTAAATAAATATGTCGAACTATAATCACTGCGCCGCGCCTTGGTCTCTCACCGTCCCGACTCGTGACAGAACGACCCACCAGTACGAGACCAAGCAGCGTAACTGGGGAGAGACGGAGAGAGAGGAAGTGCAGCATCGTGTACGACGCGCGAGACGGAGAAGAGCCCGCAAACAACCACAAGGTAATTTTGCGGGGGGGCTATGGGGGTGGTCTGGCTACAGGCAGGAAGAGCCAATACCACCCCTCCCGTGGAGCATGGAGATGACGAGGTACAAATGGGGGGCGCAGAGCAAGGAGCAGGAGGTGTATTTGGAGGAGCATTTTGGAGAGGTTCTGGAAGAACTGAGGGAGATAGAGGAAGAGGTCGAGAGGGAGATGGCGGAGTGGTCCAGTCCAGGTCCGGTCGTCTACTCCACCACCCTGCCAGAGCAGTCCGCTCCTCCGGTGCCCAGTCTGGGTCCGATCGTCTACTCCACCCCCATGCCAGAGCAGTCCGCTCTACCGGTGCCCAGTCCGGGTCCTGTTGTCTACTCCACCACCCTGCCAGAGCAGTCCGCTCCTCTGGTGCCCATTCTGGGTCCGATCGTCTACTCCACCCCCATGCCAGAGCAGTCCGCTCTACCGGTGCCCAGTCTGGGTCCGGTCGTCTACTCCACCACCCTGCCAGAGCAGTCCGCTCCTCCGGTGCCCAGTCTGGGTCCGATCGTCTACTCCACCCCCATGCCAGAGCAGTCCGCTCTACCGGTGCCCAGTCTGGGTCCGGTCGTCGTCTCCACTCCCATGCCAGAGCAATCCGCTTCACCGATGTCCAGTCCTGGTCCGGACCTCTGCTCCCCGCACCCGACCTCCAGTGCGTGTGCCCAGCCAGGTGCTTCCTGTACCAGCTCCATGCATCCGACATCCGGTGCGCCTCCCCAGTCCGGTACGTCCTGTGCCGGCCCTGCGTAGCCCGGAACCTCCAGCAAAGGTCCGCAGCCCTAAGCCTATAGCGAAGGTCCGCAGCCCGGAACCTCCAGCGAAGGTCCGCAGCCCGGAACCTCCAGCGAAGGTCAACAGCTCGGAACCTCCAGCAAAGGTCCACAGCCCGGAACCACCCGTCTGCTCCGCTCCTGAGCCAGAGCAGTCCGCTCCACCGGTGCACATTCCGGGTCCAGCCGTCTGCTCCGCTCCAGTGCCTGAGCAGTCCGCTCCACCGGTGCCCAGTCCGGGTCCAGCCGTCTGCTCCACTCCAGTGCCTGAGCAGTCCACTCCACCGGTGCCCAATCCGTGTCCAGCCGTCAGAGCAGAGCAGTCCGCTCCACCGGTGCCCAGTCCGGGTCCAGCCGTCTGCTCCGCTCCTGAGCCAGAGCAGTCCGCTCCACAGGTGCACATTCCGGGTCCAGCCGTCTGCTCCGCTCCAGTGCCTGAGCAGTCCGCTCCACCGGTGCCCAATACGACTCGTGACAGCCGACTAGGAAAAATCTGATGTGCCCTTTTAGCAAGGCACTTAACCCTAATTGCTCCTGTAAATTGCTCTGGATAAAATCATCTGCTAAATTACTAAAATGTAAGAATCAAATGTGGTTGCTTATGAATTGAGTGGAAATTAGCTGACTTTGTGATCTAAGGTAAGTAACATTCATGAGTGTGGGGAGGGTACATCAAAATGATATTGTTTTTGTTTTATCCCGATGCCTGTTTATTCATAAAAAGCAGATGATAGTAAATATCATTAATCGCAATGGTTAACCTACGCAAAATAATAGGAAAACATTGAAAGCTTATTAATATGGCTACATTTATCCTAATTGGAAACAAATATACCGTGGGGTAAAGTCAAAGGATCCTAGTCTATCTGTTGTTTGTAAATATAGGCCTTCATGTGTATCAAGTGTGGGCTATATCAATGACAAATATAGCTGAAATGTTCAGGCTGGGGTGTTTTTGGTTCTGGTTAGAGACTAAGGTTATGCGTAAGAACGCAACTGCATTGAAATGAATATCCTTATTCAATGCGATTCTCCTGATATCTGTTAGGTCTATGGATAGACCATACCGATTCTATCTTTTTGGTATTTTGCTGTAGGCATACCCTACCACTAATATTATAAATTGCGGAGCATTTAATAAAACAACCATATTTTCCTGTGATAGTGACGCTTTTCATTTAAAAGTGAATGTTTTCATAAGCCTATAATAGGTCTACCAAGAAACCATGTTGAGGCTGAGCAAGACCTTCGATAGGCTAGTTGTCAGGCTCTGGCCATAGAGAAGCAATAGGCTTCTCTATGTAGCTATGGTCAGAGTCTGACAGTGTCGTTCCTTTCTGTTTCTTTGTGGGTTTTGGGTGGATCTCTAATTAGAGGCAGCTGCTACCCGTTGTCTCTAATTAGGGATCCAATATATGTTGAGTCTGTCCTTCACTTGGTGTGGGTTGTTATCGATGTACAGTGGGGAGAACAAGTATTTGATACACTGCCGATTTTGCAGGTTTTCCCACTTACAAAGCATGTAGAGGTCTGTAATTTTTATCATAGGTACTCTTCAACTGTGAGTGACGGAATCTAAAACAAAAATCCAGAAAATCACATTGTATGTTTTTTAAGTAATTAATTTGCATTTTATTGCATGACATAAGTATTTGATACATCAGAAAAGCAGAACTTAATATCTGGTACAGAAACCTTTGTTTGCAATTACAGAGATCATACGTTTCCTGTAGTTCTTGAACAGGTTTGCACACACTGCAGCAGGTATTTTGGCCCAGTCCTCCATACAGATCCTTCAGGTTTCGGGGCTGTCGCTGGGCAATACAGACTTTCAGCTCCCTCCAAAGATTTTCTATTGGGTTCAGGTCTGGAGACTGGCTAGGCCACTCCAGGACCTTGAGATGCTTCTTACGGAGCCACTCCTTAGTTGCCCTGGCTGTGTTTCGGGTCGTTGTCATGCTGGAAGACCCAGCCACGACCCATCTTCAATGCTCTTACTGAGGGAAGGAGGTTGTTGGCCAAGATCTCGCGATACATGGCCCCATCCATCCTCCCCTCAATACGGTGCAGTCGTCCTGTCCCCTTTGCAGAAAAGCATCCCCAAAGAATGATGTTTCCACCTCCATGCTTCACGGTTGGGATGGTGTTCTTGGGGTTGTACTCATCCTTCTTCTTCCTCCAAACACGGCGAGTGGAGTTTAGACCAAAAAGCTTTATTTTTGTCTCATCAGACCACATGACCTTCTCCCATTCCTGCTCTGGATCATCCAGATGGTCATTGGCAAACTTCAGACGGGCCTGGACATGCGCTGGCTTGAGCAGGGGGACCTTGCGTGCGCTGCAGGATTTTAATCCATGACGGCGCAGTGTGTTACTAATGGTTTTCTTTGAGACTGTGGTCCCAGCTCTCTTCAGGTCATTGACCAGGTCCTGCCGTGTAGTTCTGGCCTGATCCCTCACCTCCCTCATGGTCATTGATGCCCCACGAGGTGAGATCTTGCATGGTGCCCCAGACCAAGGGAGATTGACCGTCATCTTGAACTTCTTCCATTTTCTAATAATTGCGCCAACAGTTGTTGCCTTCTCACCAAGCTGCTTGCCTATTGTCCTGTAGCCCATCCCAGCCTTGTGCAGGTCTACAATTTTATCCCGGATGTCCTTACACAGCTGTTTGATTGAGTGTGTGGAGTCTGTTTGATTAAGTGTGTGGACAGGTGTCTTTTATACAGGTAACGAGTTCAAACAGGTGCAGTTTATACAGGTAATGAGTGGAGAACAGGAGGGCTTCTTAAAGAAAAACTAACAGGTCTGTGAGAGCCGGAATTCTTACTGGTTGGTAGGTGATCAAATACTTATGTCATGCAATAAAATGCAAATTAATTATTTAAAAATCATACAATGTGATTTTCTGGATTTTTTTTTTAGATTCTGTCTCTCACAGTTGAAGTGTACCTATTACAGACTTCTACATGCTTTGTAAGTAGGAAAACCTGCAAAATCGACAGTGTATCAAATACTTGTTCTCCCCACTGTATGTTGCAGTCACGGTGAAGTAAGTGTGCCTTTTTTTACGTCCGTTCATGTCGTGTGTTTTTGTGAACGTGACGTTTAGTCGATTCGTGTTTTTTGTTGTATAGTTCGTTCATTTGCTATATTATTATACATAGTATTAAAATATAAATGTCGAACTACTATCCCTGCGCTGCGCCTTGGTCATTCCTACACCCACAACGTGACAGAACAACCCACCACTGCGAGACCAAGCAGCGTAACTGGGGAGAGAGGGAGAGAGAGGAGGTGCCGCCGCGTTATGCGCGACGCGCAAGAAGACGCTATACAGCCCGGAACCTCCAGCGAAGGTCAGCCGCCCTGAGCCTCCAGCCAAGGTCAGCCGCCCTGAGCCTCCAGCCCAGGTCAGCCGCCCTGAGCCTCCAGCCCAGGTCAGCCGCCCTGAGCCTCCAGCCCAGGTCAGCCGCCCTGAGCCTCCAGCCCAGGTCAGCCGCCCTGAGCCTCCAGCCAAGGTCCGCCGCCCTGAGTCTCCAGCCAAGGTCAGCCGCCCTGAGCCTCCAGCCAAGGTCAGCGCCCCTAAACCTCCTGCGAAGGTCAGCGCCCCTAAACCTCCTGCGAAGGTCAGCGCCCCTAAACCTCCTGCGAAGGTCAGCGCCCCTGAATCTCCTGCGAAGGTCAGCGCCCCTGAACCTCCAGCGAAGGTCAGCGCCCCTAAACCTCCAGCGAAGGTCAGCGCCCCTAAACCTCCAGCGAAGGTCAGCGCCCCTAAACCTCCTGCGAAGGTCAGCGCCCCTAAACCTCCTGCGAAGGACAGCGCCCCTAAACCTCCTGCGAAGGTCAGCGCCCCTGAACCTCCAGCGAAGGTCAGCGCCCCTAAACCTCCAGCGAAGGTCAGCGCCCCTAAACCTCCAGCGAAGGTCAGCGCCCCTAAACCTCCTGCGAAGGTCAGCGCCCCTAAACCTCCTGCGAAGGTCAGCGCCCCTAAACCTCCTGCGAAGGTCAGCGCCCCTGAATCTCCTGCGAAGGTCAGCGCCCCTGAACCTCCAGCGAAGGTCAGCGCCCCTAAACCTCCAGCGAAGGTCAGCGCCCCTAAACCTCCTGCGAAGGTCAGCGCCCCTGAACCTCCTGCGAAGGTCAGCGCCCCTGAACCTCCTGCGAAGGTCAGAGCCCCTGAACCTCCAGCGAAGGTCAGCGCCCCTAAACCTCCTGCGAAGGTCAGCGCCCCTAAACCTCCTGCGAAGGTCAGCGCCCCTGAACCTCCTGCGAAGGTCAGCGCCCCTGAACCTCCTGCGAAGGTCAGCGCCCCTGAACCTCCTGCGAAGGTCAGCGCCCCTGAACCTCCTGCGAAGGTCAGCGCCCCTGAACCTCCTGCGAAGGTCAGCGCCCCTGAACCTCCTGCGAAGGTCAGAGCCCCTGAACCTCCAGCGAAGGTCAGCGCCCCTGAACCTCCAGCGAGGGTCAGCGCCCCTGAACCTCCAGCGAGGGTCAGCGCCCCTGAACCTCCAGCGAAGGTCAGCGCCCCTAAACCTCCTGCGAAAGTCAGCGCCCCTAAACCTCCAGCGAAGGTCAGCGCCCCTGAACCTCCAGCGAAGGTCAGCGCCCCTAAGCCTCCAGCGAAGGTCAGCGCCCCTAAGCCTCCAGCGAAGGTCAGCGCCCCTAAGCCTCCAGCGAAGGTCAGCGCCCCTAAGCCTCCAGCGAAGGTCAGCGCCCCTAAACCTCCTGCGAAGGTCAGCGCCCCTAAACCTCCTGCGAAGGTCAGCGCCCCTAAACCTCCTGCGAAGGTCAGCGCCCCTAAACCTCCTGCGAAGGTCAGCGCCCCTAAACCTCCTGCGAAGGTCAGCGCCCCGCCACCTCCAGCGAAGGTCAGCAACCCGGAGCCTCCAGCCATTCCGGGTTCAGCCGTCTGCTCCGCCCCAGTGCCAGAGCAGTCCGCTCCACCGGTACCCAATCCGGGTCCAGCCGTCTGCTCCGCCCCAGTGCCAGAGCAGTCCTTTCCACCGGTACCCAATCCGGGTCCAGCCGTCTGCTCCGCCTCAGTGCCAGAGCAGTCCGCTCCACCGGTACCCAATCCGGGTCCAGCCATCTGCTCCGCCTCAGTGCCAGAGCAGTCCGCTCCACCGGTGCCCAGTCCGGGCTCGGGTGTATTTCCCACTCCATGGCCGGAGCCGGTTGCCCCACCGGTGCCCAGTCCGGGCCCGGTTGTTTTCCCCGTTCCATGGCCGGAGCCGTTTACCCCACCGGTGCCCAGTCCGGGCCCGGTCAAATCTCCCGCTCCTTGGCCGGAGCCGTTTGCCCCACCGGTACCCAGCCCGGGACCGGTGATAAGAAAAGGGCATGGGACAAAACTGTCCACGTCGCCGGAGCCAGAGCCGCCCCCAAAGGACTAGTTTTTCCCTCCCAAATTAACCCCCCCATGTTATTGTGTGCCTTTTTTTAAATATATATATAGGGATCCAATATATGTTGAGTCTGTCCTTCACTTGGTGTGGGTTGT
The DNA here is from genome assembly GCA_023634145.1 of Thymallus thymallus. Taxonomy (NCBI): domain Eukaryota; kingdom Metazoa; phylum Chordata; class Actinopteri; order Salmoniformes; family Salmonidae; genus Thymallus; species Thymallus thymallus. The sequence continues at coordinate 15,121,584 of CM042418.1, forward strand.
TATCGATGTATGTCGCAGTCACGGTGAAGTAAGTGTGCCTTTTTTTACATCCGTTCATGTCGTGTGTTTTTGTGAACGTGACGTTTAGTCGATTCGTGTTTTTTGTTGTATAGTTCGTTCATTTGCTATATTATTATACATAGTATTAAAATATAAATGTCGAACTACTATCCCTGCGCTGCGCCTTGGTCATTCCTACACCCACAACGTGACACTAGTTGACTATGCGGAAATAATCGTGGAGCTAATAATTTGTATAGCCTTGACCGCTTTGGACCGTAGTTTTTTCTTTCTTTATTTTACCTTTTATTTAACTAAGCAAGTCAGTTAAGAACAAATTCTTATTTATAATGACTGCCTACACTGGCCAAACCTGGACGACGCTGGGCCAATTGTGTGCCGCCCTATCAGACACCCTATCACGTCCAGTTGTGATACAGCCTAGAATCGATCCAGGGTCTGTAGTGACGCTACTACGGTTGATCCTGTCCTGGAACAGATACCCCGGGCCCAGATGATCTTGGGATAAATAAACCAAACCAAGTTTTGTTGCAGCAATACCCAAACCGTATGTACCAGGGTAAAACGCGGTAATTTGTAAGTGGATGGTATCAACCGAGATTGGTTGGAATACAGTGTCAAGGCAGACGCAGCTTACTGCTTTCTTTGCCGCCATTTCGGTAATACTGCACTGGGAACAGTAGACTCAGCTTTCCTGGTCCGGGGCTACAATGATTGGAAACATGCAGTTGAAAAGGATAAGGGTTTTCATAGCAACTGTCGATGCAGGAGATGCTAAAACACTGGCAGAATACTATAATAGCAGAACTAACCAAAACTGGCCTGAACACCTCCAAGATCTTAAGCCAAGTGTATGACGGAGCCTCACTCATGTCTGGAAGTCGTGGTGGAGTACAAAAACTCTTACAAGAAAAACTAGAGCGAGAAATACCGTATGTGCACTGTTTTAACCACCAGCTACATTTAGTTGTAAATGCGTGCCCCCTTGTGAAAAAAAAAAAGCCCACCCATTTAATTCATTCTGGAGCCGAGTCTGGGGTAGCATATGCTTTTTACCTGTCTCTATAACAAGGCTTTGGCATATATCCTCACATACCCCCTCAATTCGAGCCCTGCTTTTAACCATCTCCACAGAAATGTATAGCCTAAGGTTTGCATGGTGACCATGATTGTGTCTGTTAAACTGGGAGGTCAAATAATGACATCAGTGATTTTCAGGTCAGAGAAAGATACCGGAGTTTCTGAATTGGAATTCCGAGTTGGATGACCGTTCAAAATTATTTTTCCCAGAGTTTTTTTCTCTGCTTAGAAGCGGTTTGTGTGCTCAGTTTGGCAGCTGCGCGAGTGGGAGGGAGATGCCTGTGTGCTTTGCGGTTTTCTGCAGTTTTATTGAAGATCACTCCGTGACCCACACGCTACAGCGCCGTCTTTCAGCAGCAAATTATGCAATGTCAGCCATTCACTCGCCATCACTCACCGCTGTCAAATGGACTCAAGCTAGCCAAAAGTTCTGACTGAGCTCATACAGCGCAAATACCGCGATGAGTTTCTGTTTCTTGGTTTCATACAAACTTTGAGAAATAACGAGGAACGCCCGCAATGTCTTTTGTGCGGGAAGTGCTTAGTAATGAGTCTCTCAATACGAACAAATTAAAACGATACGTCCTGACCAAACAGTATGACGGTAAACCCAGGGAGTTATTTCAGAACAGGACACAATGCTTCAGGAAACAGTGCTTCGACAGGGGAAAAGTAAATCAGCTAGCAAGGCATTGTTGTCATTTTCTAATAAGGGAATAATATCCCTCATATTAGTAGATGTGTGTTTCTCCTACAAACAATCCCCTTGTACACAAGTAATAGCTAACTAACGTTATCCAAAGCAAGTTCGTTAGCTACTGTACTGATAGTGCAACCCTAAGTAACAGTACAGATTAAGACAATTATCAGGCCTACTGTACTACTTACCAGGGGGACAAAAGTTCAGTTGTACCTTTTCAACGTAGCCTCATTTTGCAACAGTAGGAGAATACATCTTGAATTTGAATTACTAAATGAATGGAAATGCAGGGGTTGATAAAGGTAAAACATACTCTTCACAGTATTTCAAAGCATCCAGGACACACTTCAGATGGCACTTCCACAAAGAGGTAATTTACTCATACGCACAGGGTAAGGCTAATGTCAAAGGTCAGGTGTGTGTGTGTGGGCTGCTGCAAATCAAACAGTAGAATTGAGTATCGAGTTTAGGTACCATTTGCTTTTCTCCGATTGTTTGTTTACACAAACATTAAGACACCTCACCCAAGTATCCACTGTTATAAAATGCTCAAAATAAACCAGGAAATCATCTTTGCACAAAGAGAAGTACAATAAACTTTATCCTCCTTTTTCACTTTTTTTTTTTCAATAGCAGACACAGCACAAACTTAAATACAAAAGCAAAATTGATCTGGCACTGTGAACAGTTGGCATTTGTCGAAACAAAACAAAAACAAAAACACTGGGAAAAAACATTTTAGTTGCGTCAGTCTTTCAAAAAAGAGGAGCCTCATTGGCAGTCACATGATCACACAGCAGTAGTAATATTAGTACCAATCGGTGCTTGGTTGAAGTTGTAGTAGCAGTAGCAGGTATAATAGTCCTAGTAACATTCTCCCAACGTATACACGATGTCCGGGAGAACCATTCCCAAGTCTGATTGTAACCAACCTATAAAGTGCTTTCTCAAAGAAAAAATATCATCATCCTCATCATGTTCATCTTTCACAATAATCAGTATATGAATTAGGATAACATTATGTATAACAAAGAAAGAAAACAAAACAAAAAAGAGGATCAGGGATAAAAAAAAGTCAGTTCAGGCGTTAGCCTTCTCTAATCCTCCTCTCCTCCGGAGTTTCACTTCTTGAAAGGCGTCAGTCTGCCGATGTTTTGCCAGAAGGTGGTTGCCTTGCGTTTGGGCTCAGCCAGCATGAAGACCTGCTGCTGTGGTACGGTGCTGGGCAGAGACGGGTGCTTCTGACGCAGCAGGAAGTCATAGTAGGGCCGGGTCACTGCTGGGAGAGAGTAGAACAGAGAGGGATTAGTAATCATAGCACCAAGAATCAAATTAGCTAAATGTTTTATATGTTAATGTTAAGGCTGTGATGACAGACTAGGGCTACATAAAAAAAAAGTACCTTTTTAATTCTGGTTTAGACGCCTGGGAAGCTAGCTACCTACTTCGATAAAGTTTTCGGTAAGATACGAATAAACGTATATGCCGGTATTTATATGTATTCACTAATTATCTATCTTTCAAGAAAATTGCTAGTTATCAAGCTAAGAGGAAGTTAGCTAGCTGCCGTTAACGTTGCTAGCTCAGCCAGTGTCCGTTTCGTTTCAGGTAAATGTAACAGTAATGTTAACGTTATGCTTTTAAGAACTTTTTGGTATTTAGATGGCCTTTCCAATATCTATCCAGTAATTGTTATCACTTGCATGAGCAACCCGTTCAGGCCCATGGTAACAAAGTAGCTAATGTTCAGCTAGTATTAGCCAGTTAACGTTAGCTATATATCGCCAGCCCCTAAGGACTACATTACCCAGACATACCTTTGGGCTTCCCAGCTGGATGTCTTTTGCAGGCGTTCAGCATGGCCTGTTTCTTCTGGACCTCAGTAATGGAGAATCCTGGAGGAGGAAACCACATAGGTCACAGGTCAATGTGGATACCACAGATTCCTTCTGCCAGTGCCACCCATCAATACCCAGCTTCTCAGAGGAAACAAAATAATACAAGGCCAGATTGTTGGATGAAACGTTTCCGTAATATCCCCATGCTCTGTTACAGCCTAAGTTACAGCCAGATGGAATGGCAGAAATCTCCACACACACACAGATCCCAGATAAAACCCAGAGACTATGGCAGAGAAGCGAAGGGACAGCTAAAATGAGGGATTAACAACATTTTGATCCAATAGCTGTTACCTATTACACATACCCTTCTCTTCCCTGATTCTCTGACCGGAGCCACTGCCAGAAACATTATCGCAAACTATTAATGCAGCAGTAGTCTTGTGCAGAGAGAGACGAGGACACAGCTCATGTTTTACTAATAGGAAAGGATGCAAAAGCAGTGGCTTTGTCCAGCTGACTAGTAATACTACAGGTCAGAAGTTCATTATAGTATCCTAGTATCATATAAGTGTTTTCTACTCATTCTGCATGGCTAAATTGCTTTAGCTTATCAAGCTAAGTAAGAATGGAAAATCTTTTTCAAACTGTGGCGCACAATTATGACATCAGACAGAGAGACAGATAACTGTTTCACCTGTTTGGAGGTCGTTCTGCACCTGCCTCCTCTCGTCCTGGAAGGCTCGGAGCCAGCGTTGTTTCTGCTCAGGCTTCTTGGCACACAGCAGGTGGACCTCGTCCCCCGCCAGCGAGCGCAGCTTCAGAGCGTTCTTCACCGACACGTTGAAGTCCTTCTCCTTCCCGTCCTCCACATCCACCACCTCCATCAGGTCCATGTCCATACGACCCTTATAGTACAGCATGTCCCTGCGCAGGAGGTCCTGAAAGAACCGTAGGGATACATGATAATACTGTTATATACTACTGTTACTAACCCTAACACTTATAGTACATCATGGTCCTATAAGGGGGGAGAGAACTGGTACTAACCCACTTCATAACCTTAACCCTAACCTTACACTCTATCTAGAACCTAAAAGGCTTCTTTGGCTGTCCCCATAGGAGAACTCTTTGAATAACCCTTTTTGGTTCCAGGTATAACCTTTTGAGGTTATCCTTAACACAGAGGGTTCTAAATTGAACCTAAAAGCGTTCTATCTAGAAACCAACCCTTTGTCCACATTCCGGTTCAATCACAACCGTAGCCTCGACCCTGAGCCTAACTGAAATTTCCCCTGGGGGATCAATAAAGTATCTATCTATCTATCTATCTATCTATCTATCTATCTATCTATCTATCTATCTATCTATCTATCTATCTATCTATCTATCTATCTATCTATCTATCTATCTATCTATCTATCTATCTATCTATCTATCTATCTATCTATCTATCTATCTATCTATCTATCTATCTATCTATGTCATACCCTAATTCTGTTCACCTGTTCTCCCTGGCTCCTCCTCTACCAGGTGTTTCCTATGTTCCCTTATTCCTTGTGTATTTAATCTGTATCTGTTCATTGGTCTGGTTGCCAGTTCGTCTTGTGTGTTTCACCAGGTCGTGCCCGCATTCCTAGTAATCCCTGCTGTCTGTTTAGTTCTCCTGTTACCGTACCCCTGCCTGTTTACACAACCTGATTCCTGCCTGCCGTCTCTGTACCTCTGAACGCCTGTGTACCAAATCCTTTGCCTGCCTACGACAACGAGATATAGCCTTCCGATTTTGTAAAGTAAAGAGCTCTCTTGCTGCAGGGATTATTCGCCCATCTTCATCCTCCGCTGGAGCAGGTTTCTTCTTTGTGGACAAGAAGGATAAATCCCTGCGTCCCTGCCTTGATTACAGAGGTCTGAACGACATCACCATAAAGAACCGTTACCCGCTTCCGCTCATCTCCTCCGCCTTCGAGGTTCTTCAGGGGGCAACCGTTTTCACGAAACTGGACCTGCGGAATGCCTATCATCTGGTTCGGATCTGGAAGGGGGATGAATGGAAGACTGCTTTCAACACCACGAGTGGCCATTATGAATACCTGGTGATGCCCTTCGGCCTGACCAACGCCCCTGCAGTGTTCCAGGCTCTGGTCAACGACGTGCTGCGTGACATGTTGAACCGGTGCGTCTTTGTCTACCTGGACGACATCCTGGTGTTTTCCCGGTCTGCCCAGGAGCATATAACCCACGTCCGCCAGGTGCTCCAGCGCCTCCTGGAGAACCAGCTTTTTGTCAAGGCAGAAAAGTGCGAATTCCACAAATCCACTATCTCGTTTCTGGGATACATCATTGCTGCTGGAAGCATCCAGATGGATCCCAACAAAGTGAGGGCTGTAGAGGAGTGGCCGCAACCCATTTCCCGGAGTCAGCTCCAGAGATTCCAGGGATTTGCTAATTTTTACCGCCGCTTCATCCGGGGTTATAGCACTCTGGCATCTCCCCTCACCGCTCTCCAAGATCCGCTTTGTCTGGTCTCCTGAGGCTGCCCGTGCGTTCACTGACCTTAAACGGCGTTTCACCTCGGCCCCGGTCCTAATCCAGCCTGACCCCTCTTGCCAGTTTGTAGTGGAAGTGGACTCCTCAGACGTAGGGGTGGGAGCAGTTCTGTCCCAGCGCTCGACCATAGATCAGAAGCTGCATCCCTGCGCTTTCCTCTCCCACCGGCTCAGTCCAGCAGAGAGGAACTATGATGTCGGCAACCGGGAGTTGTTGGCTGTCAAGATGGCATTGGAGGAATGGAGGCACTGGCTGGAGGGCTCAGAGCTCCCGTTTTTGGTCTGGACCGACCATAAGAACTTGGAGTACCTTCGCACCGCCAAGCGGCTCAACTCCAGACAGGCCAGGTGGGCTCTACTGTTCACACGGTTTAATTTCACCCTATCATACCGTCCCGGCTCTAAGAACGCTAAACCCGACGCCCTGTCTCGTGTTTTCAGCCCCGTTACTGCCTCCCTGGACCCAGAGCCCATCCTTCCCGCCTCCTGCCTTACTACATCTATCATCTGGGGAATAGAAACTGTGGTCCGCAACGCACAGCGGTCTCAACAGGGACCTGGGAATGTTCCAACAGGCTGCCTGTTTGTTCCGGATTCTGTCCGGTCCCAAGTTCTGAAGTGGGGCCATTCCTCTAACCTTACCTGTCATCCAGGGTCGCGTCGGACCCTTGCATTCATCCGTAGACGGTTCTGGTGGCCCACCATGGGGCAGGACGTGCCCTCCTTTGTCTCTGCGTGCACGGTGTGTGCCCAAAGCAAGACTCTGCGGCAAGCTCCGTCTGGCCTCCTCCAACCTCTGCCTGTTCCGCGCGGATCGTCACCGGACCCCTGCTCCACGTTACCGCATCGGGCAAAGAGTGTGGCTGTCCACTCGGGATCTGCCACTTCGAGTAGAGTCCCGGAAGCTGTCCTCCCGATTCATTGGGCCCTTTTCAATCTCCAGGGTACTCAGCCGCTCTGCTGTCCGTCTGATCCTCCCACGCACTCTTAGAGTACACCCCACCTTCCATGTCTCCCGTATTAAGCCTGTTTCCCATTGTCCTCTTGCCCCTGTTCAGAGACCTGCTCCATTGCCTCGTCTTGTTAATGGTGTTCCTGTCTTTACAGTTCGGCGCCTCCTGAGGGTCCGGCCTCGTGGCAGGGGTTTCCAGTACCTGGTTGACTGGGAGGGCTACGGTCCGGAGGAGCGCTGCTGGGTTCCTGCCAGGGACATCTTGGACCCATCCCTTATTACAGATTTTCGCCGTCGCCACCCCAGTCAACCAGGTACGGCACCAGGTAGGCCGCCAGGTGGCGTCCCTAGGGGGGGGTACTGTCATACCCTAATTCCATTCACCTGTTCTCCCTGGCTCCTCCTCTACCAGGTGTTTCCTATGTTCCCTTATTCCTTGTGTATTTAATCTGTATCTGTTCATTGGTCTGGTTGCCAGTTCGTCTTGTGTGTTTCACCAGGTCGTGCCCGCATTCCTAGTAATCCCTGCTGTCTGTTTAGTTCTCCTGTTACCGTACCCCTGCCTGTTTACACAACCTGATTCCTGCCTGCCGTCTCTGTACCTCTGAACGCCTGTGTACCAAATCCTTTGCCTGCCTACGACAACGAGATATAGCCTTCCGATTTTGTAAAGTAAATACTTACTTGACATTCTACCTGCCTCCTGCGTCTGCACTTGGGTCTCTGTCTGAGTTGTGATAATCTATCTATCTATCTATCTATCTATCTATCTATCTATCTATCTATCTATCTATCTATCTATCTATCTATCTATCTATCTATCTATCTATCTATCTATCTATCTATCTATCTATCTATCTATCTATCTATCTATCTATCTATCTATCTATCTATCTATCTTCATGTACACATTACAATAGTTTTTAACAGTGCTGCTCACCTTTTTGCAGTAGACCATCTGGTGGTCAAAGAGGAAGAACATGCGCTGCTGGCTCTTGGCCTGAGGCTGGGAGATCTTTGTCAGCTCTCCAGAGAAGATCAGATCTGAACTCATACTGAGGATGTCTTCTCCCTGAGGATGTTCAAACACACAATAAACATCTGTTAGAGCCTGCAGACATATGACAGACAGAGATTGTTCAGCCAAAAAAGTTGTATTGTATAGCTAGGGCCATGTGTTTGTCCTGGCATCAGGCGTTTTTTCCAGATCAAGTCACTTGTCATGTTCCATGACCCATGATGCACTGTTACTCACCTCCCAGTCCTCTATGGAGCTCTGCCATTGGGCGATCTTGTCGATGTTCTCCAGGCGCCGCTTCCGCTCGTTAATCAGCCTGGCCACGTTCTTCATGGCGTTCAAGGCAGCCTCCACGTCCTTATAGTCCCTGTGTGGCCCAGATAAGAACACATCAGGCCCTCTCTGTCTTACATTATTGTTATTGGTGAATGACTTGTAATAGCTTTTGACTTAAAAATACAACTAATATGTGATTAGTGTCATTCCAATTTTAAAAGACATTTCAGAAATTTCAGAGAGAGAAATGGGCAGATAAGAAGGAATATGTGCAACTCCTTGTGTGTGCATAGTACACGTGGGTGTGTGTGTGTGTGTGTGTATGTTTACCTATGCTGGGGATTAGTGTATTTCAGTAGCTCAGCCAGCTGCAGAGGGTACTTGCAGATCTTCTGGACGGGCGTGAGCAGGAACCCATCCAGCGAGATGTCAATCATCTTCTGGAGCAGACGACAGGCCTCAAAGAAGAACACATACTTGTTGGTCTTCATCAGTCTGGACAACTGCACACAGGCGTTGGGGTGGTTGTTACAGTACTCCGAGTAGATCTGGAAGTCCGTTTGCTGAGGAGGGCGAGGAGGAGACAGGAAAGGTTAACATGGCAGTTTGATATGGCGGTTTGAAATGGTGGTTTAAAATTGCAAAATGTATGGTTGCTGGAATGTTACATGAACGTTTGGGCTCTAGAGAGGTTGCTTGACTTGAATCCCCAACATAAAGTGTGTATAATAATACAGTAATGATCTATTAAGTAGACTTCATTTCCCCTGTTACGTCATGTTATGTCATGTTTATTATAGCATTATGTAGCGTTTTGCAGGCCATATGACAGGTGAAGAGTCACAGTGGGTTGTGTGTTTTACAATACTCACGTGTTCGAGGAAGCAGGATCCGATCTCGCTGAGGTGCGGCTGCTCCTTGTTGAACTTCTTCTCCAGACCTTTCAGTAACTTCTTCTGGAAGCGGTAGATGTCTTCGATGTTGCCGAATATACACCGCAGCTGCTCCTCTGTAAACATGTCTATTCTCTTACGGCACTGCTTGATGTAACCCTGAGAGAGTAACAGTAGATGCATGTTAAGAATTCCCAGAAATAACCAAGTTCAAACTAATAATATGTTTTGTCTTATTGGATAAGTGGTATTGTTCAGAAATACAATTTACTGTGTGCTGGTCTGCTCCTAACAAGTTATGATGGCACAAAGGCTGGTGTGATGCGTTTTGATGTTATTTAGAGACACTCCAAATGGGTTATAAGTCCTACAGTATAATGGCCTGTATCAAAGGAAAGGGTCTACAGACAGACAGTGTTGTTGTATGAAGGGAACCTTACAGACCTCACAGATGTCTTTGAGGTGTTTGATGTAGTCTCTCTCTGTGCTCATGATCTCATTGATAACGTTAGCCCTCATCTGGTCTTTACATGGCAGGCCTGGTCCAAGGATCAGCCCCACCCCTGGCCGGTCCTCTTCCCCAGCCCCAGCCTCCTCCAGCTGGGCTAGGTACTCCTCCATGGGCTCATCCTGGTTCACCCGCAACTACAGGGACCAAGGAGAATAGAATACCATTGTTATAGAATACCGTCACTAACAGATCACTAATGTTTAGATGCTAAAAACATTTCTTACACTGTCTTATTTTTCAGTTAACTAGCTGTGGATCAACTGAGAACATGTACAAACATTCATTTCACAAGTAAGGAACATAAGAAAGTCAGCATTAAAAAAATACAAAAATCTTTATCTTTTAAAATGTGCTGATGCCCCAAATTGCTGTCAACAGCTCTAGCTTCCCTTCCAACCCTATAGCAGCAATAATAGATATCAAAGATAAGCAAGAGAAAAAGTAGTTCATTTCTCTTGTCTTCAGTTTCCCCAAGAGATGGAGAGAGAAAAAGAGAGAGAGAGAGATGAGATATGGAGAGTTAGTTTCTTACCCGAACAAAGCTAGCTGGGAACCAGCCCTCACTGTCCAGGATGCGTCCCCACCACCACTCCTTGTTGGTGGCATCCACTACCTCAATGACGTCCCCCGCCTTGAAGCCCAGCTCCTGGTCGTCCATGGTGACATGGTCCCACAGGGCCTCGGCGTACACACAGCTGCCATCACTGATCAGCTGGGGAGGGGAAAAGGAGAGGCGACAGACAGGGGTCAACACAGGTCAGTATGGGAGGATTTCACATTGACATAATAAAAAATGGACGACATTTGTAATACAAGCTTGAAATACTTTATTAAGACCCACATTTGTATTCCTGACCAGGGAAAACTCACATTCTGGGCTAACTAGGGGCCTGGAGGTTTCCCTGGTCAGGTGGTACAGCAAAACTATGGCCGTTCTTCATTCAGCATGGATGACTTTGTAAAACAAGGTGAGGCCAGTTTATAAATAATATCACTGGAAGACAGAGTGGCTGATAAGAGAGTAGAGACATGCATGATTTATCAGGTAGCAGGGCTGTACAGTATCACTCAACTAGAACACGTCACTAAGACACGACACAAGCAAGCTATAGAATACCATTCGTCACACAATGGATGACTTTACATTTACAACACAAGGTGTACACAATGTTTTTTCAACCCAGAAATGATGACTTTGCAACAACAAAGTTTCTACTCTGTGAGCCACAGACACAACATAATAATATTGCTGCTACAGCCCTAGATAAGCTAAGTGAGTCATGTCCTAAAGCATTGATTGCACTGCTGAGCCAAGCCACTGAGTCTGAGAGGGGCTTGACAGAGATCAATGTGGAGATGAGAGAGAGAGAGAGAGAGCTAGAGAGAGCGAAAGAGAGCGAGAGAGAGATAGAAAGAGAGAGAGAGATAGATAGGGAGAGAGAGAGAAAAAGAGAGAGAGAGAGTGAGATATAGATAGATAGAGAGAGAAAAAGAGAGAGAGCACTAAAAAGCCTGCGTTACTTATAAATGTACTGCAGTGCTCGTATTTCACACTGCCACATACACACACACATTACTGCGTCAACATCATGTTGGCGTCAGAGGGGCATTTGTGTTGTTTATTCTTTCATAGTAGTAGTAAGACTTATCCAAGCCAGAATGGCCCATATTTCCTGTTTCTATAGCATGAGCAAGTACAACACTCTGGACAGGATGCTAGTCATAATTGTATTTTTGCTCAAAAAGCCACAAATAACTAACTATAATGTAACTCCTCAAGTGCAGGTTCCTATACTTATGCTAGGCCTTCATAATGTAAAGCTTAGGCTAAATGATACCAGAATACGATCTATGTGTCTATTTCGATGTCGGTTCTATATGGGCTAGGGTAATCTATGTTTCTATTTATGTCTATTCTGTTGGTTAGGGTGATCTACTAAGTGTCTATTTCTATGTCTGTCCTGCCATCGATCCATCGTCATGGCGAGGAGGTCTTTGGGCCTGTTGCTAGGCGACACACCCACTCTATCTCGCCTCTTCTCTCCTCTCCTCTCCTCTGCTTTTCTCTCCTTTACTGATCCTGCCATCATTATACAACTAAACACCAGAATATCTCATTTCACAGAGAGTAGAAACCAGGTTGAAGACATAAATATTGTAGTATTAGCTGTACTGGGACATCAATATGAGTTTTTTATAGGGGGGGAACATAGAGGGAGAATATAAACATAAAAACACACTGTAATGTGCCAGGCGGTGGATGTAAACAGTGCACTTCTCTCTGAGCTTCCTGATCAGTAGCTCTAGGCCATGTTACTGCCTCTCTCATCACACCCCAGCCTCAAACCAGCCTCTCTGGGTCCTGAGCTGCTTTATCACACACACACACACACACACACACACACACACACACACACACACACACACACACACACACACACACACACACACACACACACACACACACACACACACACAGCTAACCAGGGCACACATTATCCCCTTCCCTAAGAAACACACACACAGCTGATCCCCCTCGCTCTGTGCAGCTGAACCCTAGCGAGAGCAGCCGAGCCGTGAACACATACATCTGACCCAAACACATGGATCATCAACATGCTTACTTACACTATATGACGATGATATATCGGTTAAACATTGTAACCTACATATATCTCATAGAGCCCTGCTGTTGCAACACAGCTGGTGCTAAACAGTAGCCTATACAAACCATTCTGACCAATTATCATTCAAGCATGTTCTAAACATACAACACCATATTGTTAAGAATAGACTTAACAACAGAGAAATGTATTATGTTCATACACATAAATAACACAAACATACACAAGTAACAAACAAACCCTGTTCTTCCTCTCACACATTCACAACACAGGTGTAGAAAAACACTGCGGACTAAAAATGTACTAGACAGAATATTTGCTACCGTCAACAGTTTGTCAACAACCCCCATGGTGCAAGCTAGCTAACCCGTCCCACACACTCTCTGGGCTAAGCAGCAGCATAGTGGTCCTATCCTCTACCCAGTCTAGCTCATCCATCGCTCAGCTTTACCTGTGGTCTCGTCCTCTTATCCTGGACTCCCATCCACAGCTGTACCCCCAATGCTCCACCAGGGAATCCTCCCTCTCTTCTCCTCTCCTCCTCCTCTCTCCTCCTTCCTCCTCTCTGTCTTCCTTGATTGACGATATGCGGCGTGTGTGTGTGTGTGTGTGTGTGTGTGTGTGTGTCTCTCTACTAGAAGGCCAAGAGGAACATGAGCACAACGTTGATGATGACGAGCAGCATCATGATCATGAAGACCACCACCTTCTGAGTCTCCGGGTGGAGGTTGCAGCGCAGCAAGGTATTGAGGTAGCCCAAACGCTGCCGGGCGCGGTGAGCGCCACCGCCGCGAGCCATCACGTAGGCCCCGGCAGGGCCCTCACCCCTCCCCCCCTGTCCGTCTTGCTCCCCCTCTTCTTCTCCTCCTTCACTACCCAGCCGGCCTGTCCTCCGCCTGTCTCTTCCTCTTCTCTCCGCCAGACTCCCCTCGTTCGTCTTCACTGCGACGCCTTGCCGCCTGTGTCTGAGCACTTCCCTCTTCTCTCTCCCTCCCTGTTTTCCGCGTGCTCTCTCTTCCTCACTCTCCCTGCCTCTCTCCGTCTTCACTGTTTCGTCGTCTTGTCAGGATGTGAGGTAGCGATGAGGCTGCATCTTTCTTAAAATGGTCCTCATTTTCCCTCCACCTACTTTAGTTTTTCTTGCCCTCCGTCCTCTTCTGTCGTTCCTCGTCCCGTATATGAGTTATGTCCACACAGCTATTTGTGCTCCTCTAACATGGCTGCTCTTTTCCCTTTATCTCCCTCCCTCTCTTGCGATCCCTTTCTCTCTCCCTCCCTCTCTTGCGCTCCCTTTTAAGTGTACTCTGAAGCTAAAATGGTGCTGGGGTCTGCGTGGAGCTGCACTAGCACGACCATCCATCCAACTCCCTGGATCGCAGTTTTTTTTCTTCCTTCCCTTTTTTTTTTACCTTCCTACCGCGAGCAGCCAATCAGGTGGCTGAGTGTGTCTCCGTATCCTGGATACCAGAGTGGATGAGGAGGACTTTAGCAACCCCAGGGAGGGTGGGGGATGGGGAGAGGGAAGAGGGGAAGGCGAGAGCAGGAGGATGCAGAATAATAGACTGTGTGTGAAGGAAGGGAGGGGGTATGTGGGCTGCGTGTGTGTGTGTGTGTGTGAGCTGCCTAGAATTTATTAGCCTCATCAGCTGATGGCTGGCCCGTCACTTACAGACTTAATCTGTCTGATTAAAACAGGATTAATGCATCGGATTATTATACAGGATTATCATTCTGCTATTTTAGCACACAATCAATTAACACACAATCACTGACCTGATTAAATTATTGGATTCTCCACCTCTCTCTCTCGCTCTCCCTCTCTCCCCTCCCCCTTTCTCTTTATGCTCTCTCTATCTTGTCCCTCTCTTTTTCTTCTCTCTCTCTCTCTCTAGCTCTCTCTCTGACCTGTATACCCAGGTGTAGCCAAACAGACCTACAGTATTTACTGCAGCCGCCGGTATCCACTCAACCAAACAGAATATGATGAGCAAGGCCACTTCACTCCCACTAATTTAGACAGTCTAATACAAGAAAGGCCTTTTATTTTTATTTACTTTTGGAACTCAGTTGGGGTCTCAACTTACTGTTGCAAGTTATTAGAATAGTAGAATACACAAGATGCAATTTCTAGTGCATCAGCAGTTTTTCACTTGTTATGTCAGTCACTGACATAGGCATCCCTACCGTCAGGACCTGACAGTACCCACCGCCCAAGGCGTGGGCTCCCGACCGAAAGACCAGGACCACCCAAGGGGGGGAGGGAAGGGCGGAGCACCAGAGTCGGTGGAGGCCGGACAGGACGCCGGAGCAGGGAGAGGCTCCACCCCCGGATCAGAACAGGGCACCCGAGCACGGAGAGGCTCCGCCCCCAGAGCAGGACTGAGTACCGGGTCAGGAGGCTCCGCCCCCAGAGCAGGACTGGACACCGGAGCAGGGAGAGGCTCCACCCCCAAAGCAGGACTGGGCACCGGGTCAGGAGGCTCCGCCCCCGCCGAGCTGGGGACCGGCACTGGAGGTACCGGGCAGGGGATCGGCACTGGAGGTACCTGGCTGGGGATGGACACCGGGACGAGGTGTCGGCACTGGAGGGAGCGGGCTGGGGACCGGTTCCGGGAGCTCCGGCCTGGGAGCTGACAGAAGCTCTGCCCACATCTTCCTGCGGCAGTCAAACGACACCTCGTCCTCCCTCTGGCTGGTTCTTGCTCCCTGGTTGGGCGGTCTCAGCTCCAGCCAAGCCCTCCACATCGCCTGTTCCTCCAGGTGATGGTTGTAAAACCCTTCGGAGGCAGCCGACTCTGTGGGGTCTCGTCCCCACGAGTTGGGAGACAGGAGCAACTCACCGGACTCCCACTCCCATGGCTGTATGAGCTGTTCGACGAACCCCCACGAGTGTTGCGGCAGGGGCTGTTCGTCCCGCCCCTCCGACAGACCCCATAGCCCCCCCCCAAAAAACTGCCTGGGGGGGTCCTCTGGGCTGGTCGCTGGGCCTGCCCTGGATTTTGCGGTGGTTCCAAGGGTAGATAGTGGAGGTACCCCTCCTCGGAGACAAGCTCCTTACCTCCAAGGAGTCCCTCCACTGTCCAGCTCTGCGCGGTCCTGTGGTATTGGATCTTTCTGTCATGGTTCTTAGATAGGACCCGATTCGCTGAGCAGTAGTATGCATACATTCCTTTTATTTGTAATGAAAATAACAAAGGAGAGAACGAAACCACGAACTGATGTGCCTAAAGCAACAAACAAAGGCAAAATCATGCACTTAAATGTGATCCCCAATTAGAGACGTATGGCAGTTTCCTCTAATTGGGGACCAACAAAACTCAAACGTAAAGTTATCCAGACAACCCTACCGTCAGGCCCCAACAGTTAAACCAAACCAAACATAGAGATGCCTCTAGGCATCCCTACCATCAGGACCAGACAGCAAAAACATTTTTGATTGCTAAATTAGTTTAGCGGGCATTAGTGCTAAGCGATTAGTGCTTTTTGAAGTCGGTTCGGTTCCGGTTTATTATTTTGATTATTTCTTTATTTTTTACATTAAATGCAATATGTGTTTTTTTTTATTACATTTGTATTTAACTAGGCAAGTCAGTTAAGAACAAATTCTTATTTACAATGACAGCCTACCTACAGGGTCAGCCATAGTAGTACCCCTGGAGCAAATTAGGGTTAAGTGCCTTGCTCAAGGACACCTTGCCGGCTCGGGTATTCGAACCAGCGACCTTTCGGTTATTGGCCCAACGCTCTAAGCGCTAGACTACCTGCTGTCCCATATGCTGAATTGAATGCTGTAACAACATAGAATAAAACAATGAATAAAAGGCCAATGATGGTAGTGACTGCCCATTACTGCTTATCACTTATTAACCGTAATTTATTCACATCACTTTAATAAAATATTTCAGTTGTTGGGTATATTATATTTGTTTTATTTGATTACTTTATTATTTCATTCTAAGTCATCATCTCATCTCTAGAGCTGCTGCCTATGCTTTCTGACAAAATCACTATTTTGTATTTCTTCAAAGTAAATAAGGCATACTTTTATGACTGCTGAATACCAACTATCAATCACTTAGATCATGTATTTTCTGGAAGAGAGACCTTGCGAAGAAACAGCTGCTCTCTATCACCTCACGATAGCGCATTCTTCTCTCTTCCATTGAAGGCGTAAAAGAATCAGACCACACAAGTAGATGCTCAATGGATTATGGTCATTGTAGTTAATTTCCATGTATTATGCGCTAAACTATGTAGAATATTGGCTGAACCTCCTTACTAAACCGCAGAGTTCAGGCTGGTTCTGATTTATCTCTAGAAACTGTGCAATGTGCGCATTAAGCTGACCAAAAATATATAAATAAATGGAATTCAAATAATTAAACCGATTTCGGGCCCCCCCCCCCAAAAAAAAAGACATTCAGGTTAATCGCTCAGTACTAGCGGCCAGCTATCTAAACTTGTTATCATGGGCGAATTACCGGCTGGGGGGCCCCCATTGATTTTGTTAGTCGGTGGAATCCTATTACACCGGCTCCGATGCTCGTCGTATGTGGCCGGGCTTGCAGACGATAACGGATTACAAAGGGAAACCCAGCTGTGAGTTGCCCAGCATTGCAGAACTCCCAAACAAACTAAATACCTTTCATGCTCGCTTGTAACAATGTGCCTTGCGTGAAAGCCCATTTTTTTCAGATGAACGTGTGATCTCGATCTCTGTGGCCGATGTGAGCAAAACGTTTAAACAGGTTAACAATCACAAAACTGATCAGGCCAGACGGAATACCAGGGCGCGTTCATAAAGCATATGCGCAGACCTGCTGGCAGGTGTCTTCACAGACATTTTCAATTTATCATTGTTCTAGTCTGTAATCCCAACATATTTCAAACTGACCAAATGACTATTGCCCTCTAGCACTCACATCTGTAATTATAAAGTGCTTTGAAAGGCTGGTCATGACCAGCAACACCATCATCCCAAACACCCTAGACCCACCCTAATTTAGGATACCACCCCAACAGATCCACAGGTCCATTTTGGAATGGGTCCAACTTCAGAAAGTAGAGAATCCCCTTGATTTATTCCATATTTTGATGTGTTACAGCCTGGATTCAAAAAATATATATTTCACCCATCTACACACAATACCCCATAATAACAAAGTGAAAACATGTTTTAGAAATCTTTGAAAATTAATTGAAATGAAAGAAATATCTAATTTACATAAGTATTCACAGCCCTGAGTCAATACTTTGTAGAAGCACCTTTGGCAACGATTACAGCTGTGAGTCTTTCTGGGTAAGTCTCGAAGGCCTTTCCACACCTGGAGGTTCAATGTTTGCACATTATTCTTATCAAAATTCTTCAAGCTCTGTCAAATTGGTTGTTGATCATTGCTAAACAACCATTTCCAGGTTTTGCCATAGATATTCAAGTAGATTTAAGTCAAAACTGTAACTAAGCCACTCAGGAACATTCACTGTCTTCTTGGTAAGCAACTCCAGTGTAGATTGAGTCTTGTGTTTTAGGTTATTGTCCTGCTGAAAGGTGAATTCATCTCCCAGTGTCAGGTGTCTGGTGGAAAGCGGACTGAACCAGGTTTTCCTCTAGGATTTTGCCTGTGCTTAGCTCCATTCCGTTTATTTTTAATTTAAACTCCCCAGTCCTTAACTATTTCAAACATACCCATAACATGATGCAGCCACCACTATGCTTGAAAATATGGAGAGTGGATTTGCCCCAAACATAACACTTTGTACTCAGGACATAAAGTAAATTACTTTGCCAACTGTTTTGCAGTATTACTTTAGTGCCTTGTTGCCAACAGGATGCCTGTTTTGGAATATTTTTTATTCTGTACAGGTTAGTATCGGGGAGTAACTACAATGTTGTTGATCCTGTAAGGGCTGGGTTGTGGTTAGGCCGCTGACTCCCACCAGGGGAAGTGGAGGAGCCACAATCCAGTCCTCACATCAGTTATTAGGGGAAGTTAATGATCCCCAATCAGAGACAGCTGTCTAGTGTTGTCTCTGATTGGGGATAGTATTTAAGCTCCACACACATCCACCTGTGTGTGGATCATTGTTTGTTTGACTGCACTGGCAGTACGCAGCATAAGTCACCCTGCTTTGTTATACTCTCCTTTTATTTTATGCTTTGTGAGAACAACTCATTAAATAAGAAGGATGACACTTCACCAGAGCTCCGTCTATCGTCCCTTGACTACTCCGCATCGTGACAGATCCATCCTCAGTTTTCTCTGTAACTGTTTTAAGGTCACCATTGGCCTCATGGTGAAATCCCTGAGTGGTTTCCTTCCTCTCCGGCAACTGAGTTAGGAAGGACACCTGTATCTTTGTAGTGACTGGGTGTATTGATACACCATCCAAAGTGTAATTAATAACTTCACCATGCTCAAAGGGATATTCAATGTCTGCTTTTATTTTCTTTACCCATCTACCAATATGTGCCCTTTTTTGCGAGGCATTGGAAAACCTCTCTGGTCTTTGTGGTTTAATCTGTGTTTGGAATTCACTGCTAGATTTACAGATACTTGTGTGTGTGTGTGGTACAGATGAGGTAGTCATTTAAAAATCATGTTAAACACTATTATTGCACACAGAGTGAGTCCATGCAACTTATTATTTGACTTGTTAAGGAAATGTTTACTCCTGAACTTATTTAGACTTGCCATAACAAACTGTATCCAGACTGTATCACAACCGGCTGTGATTGGGAGTCACATAGGGCGGCGCACAATTGGCCCAGCGCCGTCCGAGTTTGGCCGGTGTAGGCCGTCATTGTAAATAAGAATTTGTTCTTAACTGACTTGCCTAGTTAAATAAAGGTTAAATAAAAAATAAATAAAATAAAAACAAAGGGATTGAATACTTATTGACTCAATACATTTCAGCTTTACATTTTTTATTAATTTGAACATTTCTAAAAACATATTTCCACTTTGACATTATGGGGTATTGTGTGTAGGCCAGTGAAAACCCTGCCTTCATGCACATACAGTATCTACTTCAAATACCTTGTACCTCTGCACATTAATCTGGTACTGGTACACCCTGTATATAGCTCCATTATTATGCATGCTATTTTATTCTTCTTGTGTTCCTATTACATTTTTTATGTTGGGATTGTTGGGAAGAGCTCGTACAATGGCTTGCGAAAGTATTCACACCCCTTGGCATTTTTCCTATTTTGTTGCCTTACAACCTGGAATTAAAATATATTTTGGGGGGGGTTTGTATCATTTGATTTACACAACATGCCTACCACTTTGAAGATGCAAAATATTTTTTGGGGTGAAACAAAAAAGAAATAAGACACAAAAACTGACAACTTGAGCGTGCATAACTATAACCAAAGTCAATACATTGTAGAGCCACCTTTTGCAGCAATTACAGCTGCAAGTCTTTTGGGGTCTGTCTCTATAAGCTTGGCACATCTAGCCACTGGGATCTTTGCCCATTCTTCAAGGCAAAACTGCTCCAGCTCCTTCAAGTTTGATGGGTTCCACTGGTGTACAGCAATCTTTAAGTCATACCACAGATTCTCAATTGGATTGAGGTCTGGGCTTTGACTAGGCCATTCCAAGACATACATTTTTTTTTTGTTAAACCACTCAAGTGTTGCTTTAGCAGTATGCTTAGGGTCATTGTCCTGCTGGAAGGTGAACCTCCGTCCAAGTCTCAAATCTCTGGAAGACTGAAACAGGTTTCCCTCAAGAATTTCGCTGTATTTAGCGCCATCCATTTCCCAGTCCCTGCCGATGGAAAAACATCCCAGGAATGGTGTTCTCGGGGTGATGAGAGGTGTTGGGTTTGCGCCAGACATAGTGTTTTCCTTGATGGCCAAAAAGCTACATTTTAGTCTCATCTGACCAGAGTACCTTCTTCCATATGTTTGGGGAGTCTCCCACATGCCTTTTGGCGAACACCAAATGTTTTCTTATTTTTTTCATTAAGCAATGGCTTTCTTCCGTAAAGCCCAGCTCTGTGGAGTGTACAGCTTAAAGTGATCCAATGGACAGATACTCCAATCTCCGCTGTGGAGCTTTGCAGCTCCTTTAGGGTTATCTTTGGTTTCTTTGTTGCATCTCTGATTAATGCCCTCCTTGCCTGGTCCGTGAGTTTTGGTGGGCGGCCCTCTCTTGGCAGGTTTGTTGTGGTGCCATATTCTTTAAAAAATGTTATAATGGATTTAATGGTGCTCCGTGGGATGTTCAAAGTTTCGGTTATTTTTTTATAACCCAACCCTGATCTGTACTTCTCCACAACTTTGTCCCTGACCTGTTTGGAGAGCTCCTTGGTCTTCATGGTGCCCCTTGCTTAGTGGTGTTGCAGACTCTGGGGCCTTTCAGAACAGGTATATACAGTGGGGAGAACAAGTATTTGATACACTGCCGATTTTGCAGGTTTTCCCACTTACAAAGCATGTAGAGGTCTGTAATTTTTATCATAGGTACACTCCAACTGTGAGAGACGGAATCTAAAACAAAAATCCAGAAAATCACATTGTATGATTTTTAAATAATTAATTTGCATTTTATTGCATGACATAAGTATTTGATCACCTACCAACCAGTAAGAATTCCGGCTCTCACAGACCTGTTAGTTTTTCTTTAAGAAGCCCTCCTGTTCTCCACTCATTACCTGTATTAACTGCACCTGTTTGAACTCGTTACCTGTATAAAAGACACTTGTCCACACACTCAATCAAATAGACTCCAACCTCTCCACAATGGCCAAGATCAGAGAGCTGTGTAAGGACATCAGGGATAAAATTGTAGACCTGCACAAGGCTGGGATGGGCTACAGGACAATAGGCAAGCAGCTTGGTGAGAAGGCAACAACTGTTGGCGCAAATATTAGAAAATGGAAGAAGTTCAAGATGACGGTCAATCTCCCTCGGTCTGGGGCACCATGCAAGATCTCACCTCGTGGGGCATCAATGATCATGAGGAAGGTGAGGGATCAGCCCAGAACTACACGGCAGGACCTGGTCAATGACCTGAAGAGAGCTGGGACCACAGTCTCAAAGAAAACCATTAGTAGCACACTACACCGTCATGGATTAAAATCCTGCAGCGCACGCAAGGTCCCCCTGCTCAAGCCAGCGCATGTCCAGGCCCGTCTGAAGTTTGCCAATGACCATCTGGATGATCCAGAGGAGGAATGGGAGAAGGTCATGTGGTCTGATGAGACAAAAATTGAGCTTTTTGGTCTAAACTCCACTCTCCGTGTTTGGAGGAAGAAGAAGGATGAGTACAACCCCAAGAACACCATCCCAACCGTGAAGCATGGAGGTGGAAACATCATTCTTTGGGGATGCTTTTCTGCAAAGGGGACAGGACGACTGCACCGTATTGAGGGGAGGATGGATGGGGCCATGTATCGCGAGATCTTGGCCAACAACCTCCTTCCCTCAGTAAGAGCATTGAAGATGGGTCGTGGCTGGGTCTTCCAGCATGGCAACGACCCGAAACACACAGCCAGGGCAACTAAGGAGTGGCTCCGTAAGAAGCATCTCAAGGTCCTGGAGTGGCCTAGCCAGTCTCCAGACCTGAACCCAATAGAAAATCTTTGGAGGGAGCTGAATGTCCGTATTGCCTTGCGACAGCCCCGAAACCTGACGGATCTGTATGGAGGAGTGGGCCAAAATCCCTGCTGCAGTGTGTGAAAACCTGGTCAAGAACTACAGGAAACGTATGATCTCTGTAATTGCAAACAAATGTTTCTGTACCAAATATTAAGTTATGCTTTTCTGATGTATCAAATACTTATGTCATGCAATAAATTGCAAATTAATTACTTAAAAATCATACAATGTGATTTTCTGGATTTTTGTTTTAGATTCCGTCACTCACAATTGAAGAGTACCTATGATAAAAATTACAGACTTCTACATGCTTTGTAAGTGGGAAAACCTGCAAAAAAAAAATCGGCAGTGTATCAAATACTTGTTCTCCCCACTGTATATACTGAGATCATGTGACAGATCATGTGACACAGATTGCACACAGGTGGACTTTATTTAACTAATTATGTGACTTCTGAAGGTAATTGGTTGCACCAGATATTATTTAGGGGCTTCATAGCAAAGGGGGTGAATACATACAGCGGGTGAAATAAGTATTGAACACGTCACCATTTTTCTCAGTAAATATATTTCCAAAGGTGCTATTGACATGAAATTCACCAGATGTTGGTAACAACCCAAGTAATCCATACATACAAAGAAACCAAAACAAATAAGTTCAGAAATTAAGTTATGTGTAATAATGTGAAATGACACAGGGAAAAAGTATTGAACACACTTACTGATATTTATTTAATACTTTGTACAAAAGCCTTTGTTGGTAATGACAGCTTCAAGACGCCTCCTGTATGGAGAAACTAGTCGCATGCATTGCTCTGGTGTGATTTTGGCCCATTCTTCCACACAAACAGTCTTCAAATCTTGAAGGTTCCGTGGGCCTCTTCTATGAATCTTGATCTTCAGTTCTTTCCATAGATTTTCAATGGGATTTAAGTCAGGTGATTGGCTGGGCCATTCTAGCAGCTTTATTTTCTTTCTTTGAAACCAATTGAGAGTTTCCTTGGCTGTATGTTTGGGATCATTGTCTTGCTGAAATGTCCACCCTCGTTTCATCTTCATCATCCTGGTAGATTGCAGCAGATTTTTGTCAAGAATGTCTCTGTAAATTTGCCCATTCATCCTTCCTTCAATTATGTGAAGTTTCCCAGTACCATTTGCTGAAAAGCAGCCCCACACCATGATGTTCCCACCTCCAAACTTCACTGTTGGTATGGTGTTTTTAGGGGGATGTGCAGTGCCATTTCTCCTCCAAACATGGTGTGTATTATGACATCCAAACAGTTCAATTTTGCTCTCATCTGACCACACTATATTCTCCCAGTATTTCACTGGCTTTTCCAAATGTTGTGCAGCAAACTTTAAACAAGCTTCAACATGCTTTTTTTTCAGCAATGGAGTCTTGCGTGGTGAGTGTGCATACAGGCCATGGCGGTGGAGTGCATTACTTACTGCTTTCTTTGAGACAACAGTACCTGCTAATTGCAGGTCTTTTTGAAGCTCTCCACAAGTGGTCCTTGGCTCTTGGACAAATCTTCTGATTATTCTTTTCACTCCTCTGTCAGAAATCTTGCGAGGAGCACCTGGTCGAGGCAAATTTATGGTGAAATGATTGTCTTTCCACTTCCGTATTATGGCCCCAACAATGCTCACTGGAACATTCAGAAGCTTAGAAATGCGCCTATAACCAATGCCATCATTATGTTTTACAACAATTAGGCTGCGAAGGTCTTGAGACAGCTCTTTGCTTTTACCCATCATGAGATGTGCCTTGTGTGACACCTTGGCAATGAGACCTTTTTGTAGGCCATCAGTTGGGACTGAACCAGCTGATATTAATTTGCACTGACAGGGGGCTGGATTGCTTTTTAATTACTGATAGTTTTCAGCTGTTGTCTTGGCTTTCCATGCCTTTTTGCACCTCCCTTTCTTCATGTGTTCAATACTTTTTGCCTGTGTCATTTCACATTATTACACATAACTTAATTTCTGAACTTATTTGTTTTGGTTTCTTTGTATGTATGGATTGTTACCAACATCTGGTGAAAATTTCATGTCAATAGCACCTTTGGAAATATATTTACTGAGAAAAATGGTGACGTGTTCAATACTTATTTCACCCGCTGTATGCACGCACCACTTTTCCATTTGGACTATTTTGTGTATGTCCATTACATGAAATCCAAATAAAAATCAATTTAAATTACAGGTTGTAATGCAACAAAATAGGAAAAACGCCAAGGAGGATGGATACTTTTATAAGGCACTGTATGCAAGCATTTCACGGTCAAGTTTAAACCAGTTGTATTCGGCGCATGGAACAAATGCAATTTGATTTGATTTTGACCACTCAGATACAATATAAAAAAAACTGCAAACATTTCTCTCCACCCTATGGCAAAATGTGTACAACTGCACACAATTAATGTTTAGTCTCAATTAAGTCTCTCACTTTCGAAATAAGTCTCTCACTGTTGCTGCCTGTTACAGACCCCCCTCAGCCCCCAGCTGTGCCCTGGACACCATATGTGAATTGATTGCCCCCCATCTATCTTCAGAGTTTGTACTGTTAGGTGATTTCAACTGGGATATGCTTAACGCCCCGGATGTTCTTCAATCTAAGATAGATGCCCTCAATCTCACACAAATTATCAAGGAACCCACCAGGTACAACCCAAAATCCGTAAACATGGGTACCATCATTGATATCATCCTGACTAACTTGCCCTCCAAATACACCTCCTCTGTTTTCAACCAGGATCTCAGCGATCACTGCCTCATTGCCTGCGTTCGTAATGGGTCCGCGGTCAAACGACCACCCCTTATCACTGTCAAACGCTCCCTAAAACACTTCTACGAGCAGGCCTTTCTAATCGATCTGGCCCGGGTATCCTGGAAGGATATTGACCTCATCCCGTCAGTAGACGATGCCTGGTTGTTCTTTAAAAGTGCTTTCCTCACCATTCTAAATAAGCATGCCCCTTTCAAAAAACTTAGAACTAAGAACAGATATAGCCCTTGGTTCACCCCAGACTTGACTGCACTAGACCAACACAAAAACATCCTGTGGCGTACTGCATTAGCATCGAATAGCCCCCGCGATATGCAACTATTCAGTCAGTTAGAAAAGCAAAGGCTAGCTTTTTCAAACAGAAATTTGCATCCTGTAGTACCAATTCCAAAAAGTTCTGGGACACTGTAAAGTCCATGGAGAATAAGAGCACCTCCTCCCAGTTGCCCACTGCATTGAGGCTAGGAAACACTGTCATCACCGATAAATCCACGATTATCGAACATTTCTTAGTTCTAAGTTTTTTGAAAGGGGCATGCTTATTTAGGATGGTGAGGAAAGCACTTTTAAAGAACAACCAGGCGTCCTCTACTGACGGGATGAGGTCAATATCCTTCCAGGATACCTGGGCCAGGTCGATTAGAAAGGCCTGCTCGCAAAAGTGTTTTAGGGAGCGTTTGACAGTGATAAGGGGTGGTCGTTTGACCGCTGACCCATTACGAACACAGGCAATGAGGCAGTGATCGGGGAGATCCTGGTTGAAAACAGAGGAGGTGTATTTGGAGGGCAAGTTAGTCAGGATGATATCTATGATGGTACCCATGTTTACGGATTTAAGGTTGTACCTGGTGGGTTCCTTGATAATTTGTGTGAGATTGAGGGCATCTACCTTAGATTGAAGGACATCCGGGGTGTTAAGCATATCCCAGTTTAAGTCACCTAACAGTATAAACTTTGAAGATAGATGGGGGGTAATCAATTCACATATGGAGTCCAGGGCACAGCTGGGGGCTGAGGGGGGTCTGTAACAGGCGGCAACAGTGAGATAATTATTTCTGGAAAGGTGGATTTTTAAGAGTAGAAGCTCAAACTGTTTGGGCACAGACCTGGACAGTATGACAGAACTCTGCAGGTTATCTCTGCAGTAGATTGCAACTCCGCCACCTTTGGCAGTTCTATCTTGACGGGAAATATTGTAGTAGGGGATGGAAATGTCCAAATTTTTGGTGGCCTTCCTGAGCCAGGATTCAGACACAGCTAGGACATCTGGGTTGGCGGAGTGTGCTAAAGCAGTGAATAAATCAAACTTAGGGAGGAGGCTTCTAATGTTAACATGCATGAAACCAAGGTTTTTACGGTTACAGAAGTCAACAAATGAGAGCGCCTGGGGAATAGGTGTAGGTCTGGGGGCTACAGGACCTGGGTTTACCTCTACATCACCAGAGGAACAGAGGAGGAGTAGGATTAGGGCACGGCTGAAGGCATTAAGAACTGGTCGTCTAGTGCGTTGGGTACAGAGAATAAAAGGAGCAGATTTCTGGGCGTGGTGGAATAGATTCAGGGCATAATGTACAGACAAGGGTATAGTAGGATGTGAGTTCAGTGGAGGTAAACCTAGGCGTTGGGTAATGAAGAGAGAGTTGCATCTCTGGAGGCACCAGTTAAGCCAGGTGAGGTCTCCGCGTGTGTGGGGGGAGGGACAAAGGAGCTATCTGAGGCATGTTGAGCGGTACTGGGGGCTCTACAGTGGAATAAAACAATTATAGTTAACCTAAACAGCAACAGACAAGGCATATTGAAGCATGCCCCTTTCAAAAAACGTAGAACTAAGAATAGATATAGCCCTTGGTTCACCCCAGACTTGACTGCCCTTGACCAACACAAAAACATCCTGTGGCGCACTGCATTAGCATCGAATAGCCCCCGCGATATGCAACTTTTCAGGGAAACCAGGAACAAATATACACAGTCAGTCAGAAAAGCAAAGGCCAGCTTTTTCAAACAGAAATTTGCATCCTGTAGTACTAATTCCAAAAAGTTCTGGGACACTGTAAAGTCTATGGAGAATAAGAGCATCTCCTCCCAGTTGCCCACTGCATTGAGGCTAGGAAATCGAAAATTTCAACAAGCCTTTTGCTACGGCTGGCCATGCTTTCCACCTGGCTACCTCTACCCCGGCCAACAGCTCTGTACCCCCCGCAGCAACCTGCCCAAGCCGCCGCCCCCCCCCGCTTCTCCTTCACCCAAATCCAGACAGCTGATGTTCTGAAAGAGCTGCTAAATCTGGACCCGTACACATCTGCTAGGCTAGACAATCTGGACCCTTTCTTCCTAAAATTATCAGCCAAAATTGTTGCAACCCCTATACCAGCCTGTTCAACCTCTCTTTCGTATCGTCTGAGATCCCTAGAGATTGGAAAGCTGCCGCGGTCATCCCCCTCTTCAAAGGGGGAGACACTCTAGACCCAAACTGTTATAGATCTATATCCATCCTGCCCTGCCTTTCTAAAGTCTTCGAAAGCCAAGTTAATAAACAGATCACTGACTTCTTCGAATCCCACAATACCTTCTCTGCTATGCAATCTGGTTTCCGAGCTGGTCATGGGTGCACCTCAGCTACGCTCAAGGTACTTAACGATACAGCCTTGGTTTCTTAAGTGACTGCCTCGCCTGGTTCTCCAACTACTTCTCAGACAGAGTTCAGTGTGTAAAAAAGTGTGTGGGGGTGCCACAGGGTTCAATTCTTGGGCCAACCCTATTCTCTATATACATCAACGATGTCGCTCTCGCTGCTGGTGACTCTCTGATCCATCTCTACGCAGACGACACCATTCTGGCCCCTCTTTGGACACTGTGTTAACTAACCTTCAAACAAGCTTCAATGCCATACAACACTCCTTCCGTGGCCTCCAACTGCTCTTAAATGCTAGTAAGACTAAATGCATGCTTTTTAATAGAACGTTGCCCGCACCCGCCCACCGGACTATCATCACTACTCTCGACGGGTCTGACTTAGAATATGTGGACACCTACAAATACCTAGGTGTCTGGTTAGACTGTAAACTCAACTTCCAGACTCACATTAACCATCTCCAATCCAAAATTCAATCTAGAATCGGCTTCCTATTTCGCAACAAAGCCTCCTTCACTCATGCTGCCAAACATGCCCTTGTAAAACTTACCATCCTACCGATCCTTGACTTCGGCGATGTCATTTACAAAATAGCCTCCAACACTCTACTCAGCAAATTGGATGTAGTCTATCACAGTGCCATCCGTTTTGTTACCAAAGCCCCATATACTACCCACCACTGCGACATGTATTCTTTCATTAGCTGGCCCTCACTACATATTCGTCGCCAAACCCACTGGCTCCAGGTCATCTATAAGTCTTTATTAGGTAAATCCCTGCCTTATCTCAGCTCACTGGTCACCATAGCAACACCCACCCATAGTATGCGCTCCAGCAGGTATATTTCACTGGCCACCCCCAAAGCCAACACCTCCTTTGGCCGCCATTCCTTCCAGTTCTCTGCTGCCAATGACTGGAACGAATTGCAAAAATCCTTGAAGCTAGAGGTTCCTATCTCCCTCACTAACTTTAAGCATCAGCTGTCAAAGCTGCTTATCGATCACTGCACCTGTATATAGCCCTTCTGTAAATAGCCCACCCTACTACCTCATCCCCATATTTATTTTTTTACTTCCGCTCATTTTGCACTCCAGTATCTCTATTTGCACATCATCATTTGCACATCCATCATTCCAGTGTTAATGCTAATCTGGCCTATTTATTGTCCTACCTTCCTAACCTTACTGCATTTTGCACTACATTTTCTATTGTGTTATTGACTGTACGTTTGTTTATTTCCCATGTGTAACTGTGTTGTTTTTTGTCGCACTGCTTTGCTTTGTCTTGGCCAGGTCGCAGTTGTAAATGAGAACTTGTTTTCAACTGACCTACATGGTTAAATAAAGATACAAAAAAATAAATGTGGGTGGAGGGGTGGATGTGGGTACGCAAACCCGCAAACCCAACTGCGGCCCCTCATGATGAGTTCAGATTTGTGGCCCCAAACCCCATCAAAGTTGCCCATCCCTGGTCTATACCACTGACATAGTTCTCCATCTAACCCGAAAATGTGTGGAGTAGACCTTCCAACATGATGATAAATTATTCATTAACGTGCACATATATCTGAACATTATACTATAGGGTGGTTTCCCGGACACAGATTAATTTTAATCCTGGACTCTCCATTGACCATACCTTTTAGTCCAGCACTAGGCTTAATCTGTGAGTGGGAAACCGGCCCTTATACTGAACTGTTCTAGAGATCGGATTTCTATGGTGTCATACATCACAGCCCTGAATGGGTAACCACAGCAACAAGGCACTAACCCAGCATTCCCTGCTCTCTCCTATGTTACAGCCCCTCTCTCCTCTCTCTCCTGCCACAGAGGCCATTTTCATCACTGTGTTAAGACTGGGTCTCAACCCTCGTCATACCTTTCTACCGCCTTCCATGTTGACTACTGAATTAATGTTTCTAACACATTGTGTAATACCTGTGGGGTGTGTGTGTGTGTGCACATCCGTGTGCGTGCGTGTCTGTGTGTTTATCTGTGTGTGCATGTGCTTGTATGAATGTGTGTGTGTGTGTGTGCGTGTACTATATTCCATCTCCCAGGTTCATTCGTATTCTGCTCCTGTCAGCCAGTAGAAAAGCATGGAGGAATTCACAGTGTTTTAGTCACAACAATAAATCAATTCAGCTTTGTCCCTCAAGGAGCCAATTTGAACCTTTTCTGCCCCCGTGCCCTGCGGAGCCAGCCTCTAAACGTTAAGGTAATTATCAAAGCTGAGGTAATTGTTTCCAGGTGTGTCCTAATCAGTCACACTAATTCTGCGTGACAACCAGGAAGAGGGGCTTGGAGGGAGCACCTGACCAATCAGACACCCAAAATCGTATTCTTAAAGATAGAATCCTTAATTAAAACAATAACAAAGCGGTAGCCCCACCTTTTTGGCGGTAAAAAACGAAGTGACGGTCCTTAGGAAATGTAACCACTCTCAAATTCATAGACAGACCTATGGATGCAAGCACTGACCATCCATGATATCACAATTATAGTTTTAACCATGGTTTGAGGCTACACAGTGTTTGTTTATATTCTTTACAAACATCGGAGTAAAACAACCTTGTATCTTCGGTTCTGATGGGGTACGACAGTTGAATTAAGCTCATGGGGCATTTATAAGTCATATTCTTCAAGAATCAGTGGATATACAGTGGGGAGAACAAGTATTTGATACACTGCCGATTTTGCAGGTTTTCCTACTTACAAAGCATGTAGAGGTCTGTAATTGTTATCATAGGTACTCTTCAACTGTGAGTGACGGCATCTAAAACAAAAATCCAGAAAATCACATTGTATGATTTTTAAATAATTAATTTGCATTTTATTGCATGACATAAGTATTTGATCACCTACCAACCAGTAAGAATTCCGTCTCTCACAGACCTGTTAGTTTTTCTTTAAGAAGCCCTCCTGTTCTCCACTCATTACCTGTATTAACTGCACCTGTTTGAACTCGTTACCTGTATAAAAGACACCTGTCCAACTCGTGGGGCATCAATGATCATGAGGAAGGTGAGGGATCAGCCCAGAACTACACGGCAGGACCTGGTCAATGACCTGGTCAATGACCTGAAGAGAGCTGGGACCACAGTCTCAAAGAAAACCATTAGTAACACACTACGCCGTCATTAATTAAAATCCTGCAGCGCACGCAAGGTACCCCGGATCAAGCCAGCGCATGTCCAGGCCCGTCTAAAGTTTGCCAATGACCATCTGGATGATCCAGAGGAGGAATGGGAGAAGGTCATGTGGTCTGACAAAAATATAGCTTTTTGGTCTAAACTCCACTGGCCGTGTTTGGAGGAAGAAGAAGGATGAGTACAACCCCAAGAACACCATCCCAACCGTGAAGCATGGAGGTGGAAACATCATTCTTTGGGTATGCTTTTCTGCAAAGGGGACAGGACGACTGCACCGTATTGAGGGGAGGATGGATGGGGCCATGTATCGCGAGATCTTGGCCAACAACCTCCTTCCCTCAGTAAGAGCATTGAAGATGGGTCGTGGCTGGGTCTTCCAGCATGACAACGACCCGAAACACACAGCCAGGGCAACTAAGGAGTGGCTCCGTAAGAAGCATCTCAAGGTCCTGGAGTGGCCTAGCCAGTCTCCAGACCTAAACCCAATAGAAAATCTTTGGAGGGAGCTGAAAGTCCATATTGCCCAGCGACAGCCCCGAAACCTGAAGGATCTGTATGGAGGAGTGGGCCAAAATCCCTGCTGCAGTGTGTGCAAACCTGGTCAAGACCTACAGGAAACGTATGATCTCTGTAATTGCTAACAAAGGTTTCTGTACCAAATATTATGTTCTGCTTTTCTGATGTATCAAATACTTATGTCATGCAATAAAATGCAAATGAATTACTTAAAAATCATACAATGTGATTTTCTGGATTTTTGTTTTAGATTCCGTCACTCACAGTTGAAGAGTACCTATGATAAAAATTACAGACTTCTACATGCTTTGTAAGTGGGAAAACCTGCAAAATCGGCAGTGTATCAAATACTTGTTCTCCCCACTGTACGTATATCATTAATTAATTAAAGTCCAAAAATGGATGTAACAACTAAGAATTCCAGCTTTAAACCTTACACAGCACTAGCACCAATGCTAGCACCAACACTAGCACCAATACTAGTACCAACACTTGTACCACTACTAGTACTAACACTAGCACCAACACAAGCACCAACACCAAAACTAGCACCAACACAAGCACCAACACCAAAACTATCACCAACACTAGCACCAACACTAGTACCAACACTAGTACCAACACTAGTACCAACACTAGTACCAACACTAGCACAACTGTAAACCATGGATACAACTGAATTTCAGCAAATTACTCTCTTAAACACACTCATGCATAAACACACACACATTGAGTAAGTACTGCAGTGCTGCAGGTGATGTTTTTAGTCAATGCAGCAAGTCAGAGAGAGAGAGAGACAGAGAGAGAGAGAGAGAGATTGATTCAGAGAGAGAGAGAGAGAAAGAGAGATTGATTCAGAGAGAGAGAGAGAGAGAGAGAGAGAAAGAGAGATTGAATCAGAGAGAGAGAGAGAGAGAGAGAGATTGAGTCAGAGAGAGAGATTGATTCAGAGAGAGAGAGAGAGAGAGATTGATTCAGAGAGTCAGAGAGAGAGAGATTGATTCAGAGAGAGAGAGAGAGAGAGAGATTGATTCAGAGAGTCAGAGAGAGAAAGATTGATTCAGAGAGTCAGAGAGAGAGAGATTGATTCAGAGAGTCAGAGAGAGAGAGATTGATTCAGAGAGTCAGAGAGAGAGAGATTGATTCAGAGAGTCAGAGAGAGAGAGATTGATTCAGAGAGTCAGACAAAACAAAAGGCTACCTCATTTATGGCCAGTTGTTCTCCACCTCCACCTGGGTGTCCAAAGCGATGTCCGGAGCTGCGGAACTCTTCATACAGGTCTTCGTCACTGCCTAGATCATCACCCGGACCCACACCGGCCTTCTCTCCACCTCCGTCTGGTACTATCACCGCTGAGGGAGAGAGAGAAAAAGAGAGGAAGAAGAGAAAGCGCGCGCGAGAGAGAGAATATAAATCAGATGTGCTGTCTTGTCCTTCTGGGGATGAGCATTTTAGCACATTAACGAAGAACCTACTTTACTGCAAATACAATGATTTAGTCGAAAAAAACAAAAAAATGGTTACCACATAATCAAGAGGTCTGATAAAAGGGTGTGCTATTTCATGTGGTTGAGTTACAGCTGAGCTGCAGCTGAGTTCCAATCATCATTACTCACGGCCTAGCTGGGAAATGCACCCAAAGACCTCTCACTGAGACACATTGGCATGACAGAGAGGAGAAAACCCCAGTGGCAGCATGTTAGTGACCAGCGGCCTTTGGCCCTCACCCTACCCTCACCCCAACCTCACCAAAACCCTTACGCCAACTCTTCCCCGGTCACAGTCTCTGTCTCTGTACCTTAGCCTCTGATGGAATTCCGCTCTAGGTTCCTGCTCCAGTTTGTGAACTGAGTAGAAACATTTTTTAACAAAGAAAGATTACTAAGAGATGGCCATGGGAATAAACTATAATCACCCATTATCTTAATGGCTGATTTTTACATTTTCATAGTGAGAATCAGTATGGGGTGAGAGTAAGTTCATACATTTACACAGAGACTTAATATATGGTTGGGACATTATGAAATTATGAAGGTATACTTGCTGTTACACAAACAGACACACACAGACACACACACACACACACACGCACACAAACACACAAACACTCCTTGCCTTCCGAGTGGCATCATTACAGCTCTCTTCCTGACTGTAGGTACCTACTATGCAGATGCAGCTATAAATATTCTGCTGTCTGTCTGTTGAACCTCATCAACACATCCCTGCTCTACAAACAGCTGTTGCCAAGCTGAGAGTCTCCGTAGTGACAAATCACCCTGGAGACAGGGAGCCAGGCATAATGAGAGAACACAGAGCGTTCAGACCCCCTCAGGCGATCAGGAGGAACAGATTCGGCACATCACTCGGCTATTAAAAATATACATATTCAACACATAGAGCTGAGTAGTATTTTAGGACTATATTCTACTGTTTTCTACACTTCTAGGGTTCTGATGCTGTTTAGGAATCTCTTTATCTGTCTGGAACCATATGTAAAATATATATACACAATCTGCCTTTTCTTTTCTGAGCCTAAAGGGTAACCACGGAAACTCACACAGCCATATATTGTCTTAGAACATACACACCAATTATAGTTTATCTATAGTGTTTTAATTTAACGTCATAAACTACAATTTTATTATCATAATTTACATCCAGATGCTTTAATAAGTGGTTTAACTTTAGCCATCACAACAAGTGAATGAAATTGAATGTCAAGATATAATGTCAATAACAATGCATATAGGAGCAGCTATCCCCTAAGACAGGGTTCTCCAACTGGTTGCCCGCGGGTGGTTTTATTTAGCCTCACAAGTTTTCTGAGCAAAACATTTGCATTCTCATTATTGGACAAAAAAGACTGTAAAAACAAAAGGAAATCAACTCCAAGTGACTTTAGAGAAATGTGTGATCGTATAAAAATGTAAACAAGTCTATGTTTTAGTCTAATATTATATCAATTTGCAGTCTACAAATGATTTGTTATTATGTTCCGGCCCCCAGACCATCTGTTCAAGAACAAATTGGCCCACGGCTGAATCTAGTTGATGATCCCTGAACTATGACGTCTCTATTATGATAATGCTGTACCAGCCTTGTCCTCTGGGGGTCAGTGTAACCCACAGTGACTGACTGAACTACTATCTGCCTGCCTGCTGTATACTCAGACAGTCCATGGCAGGCTGGCACAACTCCAGATATCGAGTGGCCTTTATTTATGTGAGCCTGTAAAATGCTTGGCCAGATTGCTCTTCGCGTCCCGTTTATAAAAGGATGGAGGAGGCAGGCGGCATATGAAAGATCCCACAAGATGTTAGTCAAATTGGCATCTGGGGGCAGATAGGAAATAACTAATCCTAGAATATCAATGATAATATAGAAGTACCTTCTTGTTTTCAGACTTACAGTGCTTTTTGAATAAGTGGTAACCATTGAGGTATATTGCAGAGAATTATAGTATTTCTGGTACAACTTCTGTGATCATGGGACAGTAAATGGAGGTAGTTTATATGGGACAGAACTAGGCCTCTGCCAAGATGTTGTTTGATACTGAATGATAAGACATCCAGACAGGCCTTCTCTTCCTCTAGTCTCTGCTGCACTTAGCCAATCCTTGTCTGCTCAGTGACAGTGATTGCTTTTGCTGTATTAGCCATTGCTAGAATCCCCCTGAGATTAGAACAAATATATCCTTTCAAAGGTTTCAGATTGTCTCTTCACCTGTCAATCACAATGGTTAACTCTCTCTGTGTGAGAGCCCTGTTTACCTTGAAGGACACTCTCCTCCCACTCTGTATCTACACGAGAACACTTGAAAAGATTTAGTTTGTCCTTGAAACAATTGTGTGTGTGTATGTGAGGCCAGAAAAGAGAGAAAGCGGGCTAGTTGTGAGCTGTACGTTTTCCCTGCATAGATAATCATCCTGATCTCTTGTATGTGGGTTAGCATCATTACCGAATCAGATTTGCCAGCATAGAGTACACTCAATACTTACTGGCCGCTGGAGAGGGAGAGCATGTGTGTGTGTGTGTGTGTGTGTGTGTGTGTGTGTGTGTGTGTGTGTGTGTATGTATGTGTGTGTAGGGGCTACAATTTAACTTGTGTCTTGTGTGTGGCTGGCAGTAGCATTGCACGTGTATGTCTGGGTCTGCGTGACCGGGGGAGAGCCTGGCTCACATAGCTGACTGACCAACTTGGCCTGCTAACCGGGAGAGAGTGAGAGAGTGACAGAAATAGAGAGAGAGAGAGAGAGAGAGAGCGAGGGTGCCCTCAGGGCAGCGCAGCACGAGGGCACGAGGTTCCACATCGAACTACTTTAATGAAAAATACTCCCTCCACCTCCCTCTTCAGCGATGAACGCATAGCTAACCCTGACTGATGCTTCACTGAGAGAGAGGAATATATGGAGAGAGAGAGAGGGAAATAGCAGTGCAAATATTCAGAAGAGATTATCACAGTTTACGTTTACCCTACCGAGCAGCTCAGGGTGTGTGTGTGTGTGTGTGTGCGCGCAGACAGACAGTGGTAGAGCGAGTTCCTGTGTGTTTGGCCCTAGAGGCAGTCCTACACTAACTCCCTCTCCCATGGGTCTCAGCTGTAGATGAACACTGGGACAAACAGAGCAGAAGTACCACCCTGACTACCCTGAGTTCACTCACTCTGTTCTTCCTCCCTCACTCTTTCTATCTCTCCCTCCTTTCCTTACTTCTCTACTGTCCATATCCCTGTCTCGTCCTCTCTCTCTTCCTATCACTGCATTTCCTCTCTCACACCATTCCTACCTTTTTCTCTTACTCTCACCTCTCTCTGTCTCTCTTTCCCTTACTCTCACCTCTCTCTCTGTCTCTCTTTCCCTCTCTCTCACACACATACCTCTCTCTCAATCTCTCTCTCACCTCTTACCTCTCCATCTCACATCTCTCCCCCACCACCACAGATGCCCCCCAGAGAGTTGCAGGACAGGATGGATGGTTGCCATGAGAAGCACCATCCCTCTCAGCCCTAAATGATATCCTATCCCTGCTGTCTGTCTCAACCAAACTGCATGACATGAATATTCATCCATGAGTCAATGGATGTGAGCATGCAGCCTTGCAGCTACTGTAGAGCATTTACCCTGCAATCCATACTGTGTATTAATAAGCATCACAGACAGTGAACTCCACAGCGCAGCTGTTCGGAAAACTGTTCGGAAAACTGCTAAACTAGTCGATTAAAGATAGTGTACTGTATTAACACGAATCAGTTGTACAGCAATTAAACAGTGTATTGATTTGGAATTATAATAACATTGCTGCCACCATTATGTGTTGAAACCAAGAACTTCTGTAAGGTTTAGCAGGCCATGCTGGGTAACTTTGCCCTTGTACCTCCCTGTCCTGTCAGTGTGGTACACCAGGGTAATGGGTAGGTGTGTAATGGCCCGACCTGGGGCACTATGTGGTATGGTGTGTGTGTGGCATGACTTTGCTCCATGTTTCCCTTATAGGGCGTGGCTAAATGGAGTCGGCACTTTGCCATCACTCCCCCGCTCTCCCAAGGTGACAAAGCCTTCGCTGTGTGAAACCGCATCTGTCACATCCTTTTCTCTCTCTACATGCACTAATGCATGCATGCATGCACACACACAAACACACACTCTCAAACACACACACACTATTTGAAGAGAGTGCGTGAGGACTCCCTCTTTGATAGCTGAGGATAATGGCTAGAGAACAGAGCTCCTCCAGGTCTATGGGTCATGGGTTCTAGTCCCTGTTGGGACTTTGTCATGCCCTAAACCCCCTAAACCCCACCACCAATTATAGTAAAGGCTTCCCCTAGTCAGGACTGTAAAATTGCAAGTGTCATGGAGTCAGTTGCCACTGGCAAGAGAACCTGCTTAGTTAGCAAATAAAATGGTCTGAAATGTGATGCAGACATGACAGAAACACACACTTTCGCCCCTAGGGACTGTCTGGGGACTGGTGTCACCCAGGTGACAGGGTGATTTAATTGAAGTGGCGACATCCGTCACTAGGAAGTCAAGGAGATTGGATGGGAATGACAAAGCCGTGTCAATCGTGGAGACTGATTGTGTGTGTGTGAGAGAGAGACAGAGAGAGAGAGAGAGAGAGAGAGAGAGAGAATGAGAGAGAGAGAGAGAATAAGACAGAGCGAATAAGAGCTGTTTGCCACTTCTCTCTGTGTCTCTCTTCTCTCTCTGTCCTCTGGTATCCACAGACATGTCTGAAACACACGTCATGCCCATAGATTTTTCCAGTAAAAAATAAATAAAATCATCCCGCGCCTTGGAGAACATCAATCCACTATTAAACGTCAAGATATCACTTCGCCATTTGCGAGACACTTTATAGAACAAAATCATTCTATTAATGAATTGCGTTGCGTCGGGATGGAAAAAGTTAATCCACCACGCAGAGGAGTTGACTATGAGAACAAATTACTGTCTCCACACGGTTTAAACAAAGAATTAGATTTCACCTCCTTCCTCTAGGCCAAATTTAGACTGTTATAGAAGAACACTGTCGATTTCAGATTTTGCATATCGTTTATGAACGGCTGATACTGATGTCCTTTGTGGTAAGCTATCTCATGAATTGAATATCATGTATCCAAGTGAGCAGACACCTAAGGCAATTGATTCATGAACTGCCCTTCGTGCCCGCTCCCATACCCTATAATTTTGTATTTGTTTTTGACTAACTTGTATACAGGTAGACCAGAAAAGTCACATTCCTGATTGGCAGATGAGTGGCAACCCTGATTAGGAGCATCTGCTGCTCATCGGTTGTTCCCTACAAATGCGGTTTTCAATTAAAAGAAAATTAGACCTGAAGAAGGCTGTAAAGTCTGTGTATGCTATCCCTGAAGCAGTGAAAATAAAAAAACTATAATAATGAAGTAAGATTTATGTGACATCTTTTTGAGTGCAAACACATTACACCTTTTTGTTAGTCTGAATTCGCAGATTTTTACGCACCAGCCAAGCTTCTGGGAGAGCACCATGGTTTTAAGCACCAGCCAAGCTTCTGGGAGAGCACCATGGGTTTTACACACCAGCCAAGCTTCTGGGAGAGCACCTTGGGTTTTACACACCAGCCAAGCTTCTGGGAGAGTGCGATGGTTCCATTTTTATTAGTAAAATAATATATATACGCTGAACAAAAATATAAACGTAACATGCAACACTTTCAAATATTTTACTGAGTTACAGTTCATATAAGGAAATCAGTCAATTGAAATATATTAACTAGGCCCTCATCTTTGGATTTCACATGACTGGGATTACAGATATCCATTAGTGGGTCAAAGATACCTTTAAAAAAAGTAGGGGCATGGATCAGAAAACCAGTCAGTATCTGGTGACCACCATTTGCCTCATACAGCGTGACACATCTCCTTCGCATAGAGTTGATCAGGCTGTTGATTGTGGCCTGTGGAATGTTGTCCCACTCCTCTTCAATGGCTGTGCAAAGTTGCTGGATATTGGCAGAAACTGGAACATGCTATTGTACACATCGATCCAGAGCATCCCAAACATGCTCGATGGGTCTGGTGAGTATGCAGGCCATGGAAGAACTGGTTCCAGAAATTGTGTACAGATCCTTGCAATAAGGGGCCGTGCATTATCATGCTGAAACGTGAGGTGATGGCGGCGGAAGAATGGCACGACAATGGGCCTAAAGATCTCATCACGGTATCTCTGTGCATTTAGTAAATCAATAAAATGCAATTGTGTTTGTTGTCCGTAGCTTATGCCTGCCCATACCATAAACCCACTGCCACCATGGGGAACTCTGTTCACAACGTTGGCATCAGCAAACCACTCGCCCACATGACGCCATACACGCTGTCTGCCATCTGCCTGGTACAGTTGAAACCGGGATTCATCTGTCAACTGGTAGACTTTGTGCCCCCTCAGATTTATGGGCTGCATGTATCCTGGTATATCCTGTGGTACCATTAGAAAATGTAAATATAATTCACATTCTATCAGCTAAAACATGGCATCAATCGATGGTGGGCACAACACAAACACCTCAGATGATGTAAAATAGGTTCTAAGTTAAAACATTTCTGAACATAAAAAAAAAAAATCTACAGTCTATCTTTTTAGGGTGTGGTGTGCAAAATGGATCTACTTTAAGTACCTCTATCTCCTGAATGTTTTGGCATTCAGGTAAAACAAGTCTGACCACTTTTTCTACCACCGACAAACATATACAGTTGAAGTCGGAAGGTCCATACACCTTAGCCAAATACATTTAAACTCAGTTTTTCAAAATTCCTGACATTTAATCCTAGTAAAAATTCCCTGTCTTAGGTCAGTTAGGATCACCACTTTATTTGAAGAGTGCGAAATTATTTATTTCAGCTTTTATTTCTTTCATCACATTCCCAGTGGGTCAGAAGTTTACATACACAATTAGTATTTGGTAGCATTGCCTTTAAATTGTTTAACTTGGGTCAAATTTTTTTGGGTAGCCTTCCACAAGCTTCCCACAATAAGTTGGGTGAATTTTGGCCCATTCCTCCTGACAGAACTGATGTAACTGATTCAGGTTTGTAGGCCTCCTTGCTCGCACACGCTATTTTCAGTTCTGCCCACAAAAGTTCTATAGGATTGAGGTCAGGGCTTTGTGATGGCAACTCTAATACCTTGACTTTGTTGTCCTTAAGCCATTTTGCCACAGTCGTGGCTAAAAGTTTTGAGAATGACACAAGTATTGGTCTCCACAAAGTATGCTGCTTCAGTGTTCTTAGATCTTTATGTCAGTAGTTACTATGGTACACTGAAGTATAATTACAAGTATTCCATAAGTGTCAAAGGCTTTCATTGACAATGACATTCAGTTTATGCAAAGAGTCAATATTTGCAGTCCACCCTGGCATGCTGTCAATTAACTTCTGGGCCACATCCTGACTGATGGCAGGCCATTCTTGCATAATCAATGCTTGGAGTTTGTCAGAAGTTGTGGGTTTTTGTTTGTCCACCCGCCTCTTGAGGATCGACCACAAGTTCTCAATGGGATTAAGGTCTGGGGAGTTTCCTGGCCATGGACCCAAAATGTCAATGTTTTGTTCCCCGAGCCACTTAGTTGTCACTTATGTCTTATGGCAAGGTGCTCCATCATGCTGGAAAAAGCAATGGTCGTCACCAAACTGTTCTTGGATGGTTGGGAGAAGTTGCTCTTGGAGGATGTGTTGGTACCATTCTTTATTCATGGCTCATGGCTGTGTTCTTAAGCAAAATTGTGAGTGAGCCCACTCCCTTGGCTGAGAAGCAACCCCACACATGAATGGTCTGAGGATGCTTTACTGTTGACATGACACAGGACTGATGGTAGCGCTCACCTTGTCTTCTCCGGACAAGGTGTTTTCCGGATGGCCCAAACAATCGGAAAGGGGATTCATCAGAGAAGATGACTCTACCCCAGTCCTCAGCAGTCCAATCCCAGTACCTTTTGCAGAATATCAGTCTGTCCCTGATGTTTTTCCTGGAGAGAAGAGGCTTCTTTGCTGCCCTTCTTGCCATCCTCCAAAAGTCTTCACGTGCAGATGCACTCACACCTGCCTGCTGCCATTCCTGAGCAAGCTCTGCACAGGTGGTGCCCCGATCCCGCAGCTGAATCAACTTTAGGAGACGGTCCTGGCGCTTGCTGGACTTTCTTGGGCGCCCTGACGCCTTCTTCACAACAATTTAACCTTTCTCCTTGAAGTTCTTGAATCTTACCAGCAGCAATATACTTGCCTGTGAAGCCCTTTTTGTGCAAAGCAATGATGAAGTCACGTGTTTCCTTGCAGGTAACCAATCAAAATCAAAATTTATTTATAAAGCGCTTTTTACATCAGCCGATGTCACAAAGTGCTATACAGAAACCCAGCCTAAAACCCCAAACAGCAAGCAATGCAGATGTAGAAGCACGGTGGCTAGGAAAAACTCCCTAGAAAGGCAAAACCTAGGAAGAAACCTAGAGAGGAACCAGGCTCTGAGGGGTGGCCAGTCCTCTTCTGGCTGTGCCGGGTGGAGATTAAAACAATTTATGGCCATTAAGGCCAGTTCTTTCTCCAAGATGTTCAAATGTTCATAGATGACCAGCAGGGTCAAATAATAATAAAAGTAGTTGTGGAGGTTGCAACAGGTAAATACATCAGCAGTGTCACTTGGTTTTTCAGTGCAATAGGGCGAGAGCGAGGTGAAAACAGCAGGTCTGGGACAGGGTGGCACGTCCAATGAACAGGTCAGGGTTCCATAACCGCAGGCAGAGGAGTTGAAACCGGTGCAGCAGCACGACCAGGTGGACTGGGGACAGCTAGGAGTCATCAGGACAGGTGGTCCTGAAGCATGGTCCTCCGGGTAGGCTCAGGTCCTCCGGGAGAGGAGGTAGAGTGGGAGAGAGAGTGAATTAGAGGGAGCATACTTAAATTCACACAAGACACTGGATAATAACATCAGATTTAACAAACTGACCCTAGCCCCCTGGCACATAGACTATTGCAGCATAGATACTGGAGGCTGAGACAGGGGGGTCAGGAGA
The DNA here is from genome assembly GCA_023634145.1 of Thymallus thymallus. NCBI lineage: Eukaryota > Metazoa > Chordata > Actinopteri > Salmoniformes > Salmonidae > Thymallus > Thymallus thymallus. Next base: position 15,163,289 of record CM042418.1, read on the forward strand.
CACTGTGGCCCCCTCCGACAATACCCAGACAATACCCCCGGACAGGGCCAAACCAGACAGGATATAACCTCACCCACTCTGCCAAGCACAGCCCCTACACCAATAGGGGGATATCAACAACCACCAACTTACTACCCTGAGACAAGGCTGAGTATAGTCCACGAAAAGATCCCCTCCACTGCACAAGCCAGAGGGGGCGACAAACCGGACAGGAAGTGACGCACCCCTCCTAGGAATGGCATGGAAAGCACCAGTAAGCCAGTGACTCAGCCCCCGTAATAGGGTCAGAGGCAGAGAATCCCAATGGAGAGACGGGAACCGGCCAGGCAGAGACAGCAAGGGTGGTTCGTCGCTCCAGAGCCTTGCCGTTCACCCTTGCACCCCTGGGCCAGACTACACTCAATCATAGGACATACTGAAGAGGTGAGTCTTCAGTAAAGACTTAAAGATTGAGACGGAGTCTGCGTCTCTCACATGGATAGGCAGACCATTCCATAAAAATGGAGCTCTATAGGAGAAAGCCCTTCCTCCACCTGTTTGCTTAGAGATTCTAGGGACAATAAGGAGGCCTGCGTCTTGTGACCGGAGCGTACGTGTAGGTATGTACGGCAGGACCAAATCTGAGAGATAAATAGGAGCAAGCCCATGTAATGCTTTGTAGGTTAGCAGTAAAACCTTGAAATCAGCCCTAGCCTTAACAGGAAGCCAGTGTAGAGAGGCTAGCACAGGAGTAATATGATCAAATCTTTTGGTTCTAGTCAGGATTCTAGCAGCCGTGTTTAGCACTAATTGAAGTTTATTTAGTGCTTTATCCGGGTAGCCGGAGAGTAGAGCATTGCAGTAATCTAATCTAGAAGTGACAAAAGCATGGATTAGCTTTTCCGCATCATTTTTGGACAAAACATGTCTGATTTTTGCAATGTTACGAAGATGGAAAAAAGCTATCCTTGAAATATTCATCTCTGTTTTGTCAGAATTTAAAAGTAAAACATTTGCCGCCATCCACTTCCTTATGTCTAAAACACAGGCTTCCAGGGCAGGCAATTTTGGTGCATCACCATGTTTCATCGAAATGTACAGCTGTGTGTCGTCCGCATAGCAATGGAAGTTAACATTATGTTTCCGAATGACATCACCAAGGGGTAAAATATATAGTGAAAACAAAAGTGGCCCCAAAACGGAACCTTGAGGAACACCGAAACTTACAATTGATTTGTCAGAGGACAAACCATCCACGGAGACAAACTGATATCTCTCCGACAAATAAGATCTAAACCAGGCAAGAACTTGTCCGTGTAGACCAATTAAGGTTTCCAATCTCTCCAAAAGAATATGATGGTCGATGGTGTCAAAAGCAGCACTAAGGTCTAAGAGCACGAGGACAGATGCAGAGCCCTGGTCTGACGCCATAAAAAGGTTGTTTACCACTTTCACAAGTGCAGTCTCAGTGCTATGATAGGGTCTAAAACCAGACTGAAGTGTTTCGTATACATTATTTGTCTTCAGGAAGGCAGTGAGTTGCTGCGCAACAGCTTTTTCTAAGATTTTTGAGAGAAATGGGAGATTCGATATAGGCCGATAGTTTTTTACATTTTCTGGGTCAAGGCTTGGCTTTTTCAAGAGCGGCTTTATTACTGCCACTTTTAGAGAGTTTGGTACACATCCGGTGGAGAGGGAGCCATTTATTATGTTCAGCATAGGAGGGCCGAGCACAGGAAGTAGCTCTTTCAGTAGTTTAGTTGGAATAGGGTCCAGTATGCAGGTTGAAGGTTTAGAGGCCATGACAATTTTCATGAATGTGTCAAGAGATATAGGATTAAAACACTTGAGTGTCTCCATTGATCCCAGGTCCTGGCAGTTCTGTGCAGACTCAGGACAGCTGAGCTTTGGGGAAATATGCAGATTCAAAAAGGAGTCTGTAATTTGCTTTCTAATGATAAAGATCTTTTCGTTGAAGAAGTTCATGAATTCATCGCTGCTGAAGTGAAAGGCATCCTCTCTTGGGGAATGCTGCTTTTTAGTTAGCTTTGCAACAGTATCAAATAGAAATTTAGGATTATTCTTATTCTCCTCAATTAGGTTGGAAAAATAGGATGATCGAGCAGCAATGAGGACTTTTCGATATTGCACTGTACAACCATGGTTGACAGAGGAAGAACAATGATTTCAAGCACCACCCTCCTTTTAAAGCTTCCAGTCTGTTATTCTGACTCAATCAGCATGACAGAGTCATCTCCAGCCTTGTCCTCGTCAACACTCTCACCTGTGTTAACGAGACAATCACTGACATGATGGCAGCTGGTCCTTTTTTGGCAGGGCTGAAATGCAGTGGAAATGTTTTTGGGGGATTACGTTCATTTTCATGGCAAAGAGGGACTTTGCAATTAATTGCAATTCATCTGATCACTCTTCATGACATTCTGGAGTATATGCAAATTGCCATCATCAACACTGAGGCAGAAAACTTTGTGGAGACCAATACTTGTGTCATTCTCAAAACTTTTGGCCACGACTGTATGCTTGGGGTCATTGTCCATTTGGAAGACCCATTTGCGACCAAGCTTTAACTTCCTGACTGATGTCTTGAGATGTTGCTTCAATATATCCACATCATTTTCCTTCCTCATGATGCCATCTATTTTGTGAAGTGCACCTATCCCTACCCCCACCACATGATGCTGCCACCCTCGTGTTCTTCGGCTTGCAAGCCTCCCCCTTTTTCCTCCAAACATTACGATGGTCATTATGGCCAAACAGTTCTATTTTTGTTTCATCAGACCAGAGGACATTTCTCCAAAAAGTTTGCAGTTGCAAACCGTAGTCTGGCTTTGGAGCAGTGGCTTCTTCCTTGCTGAGCGGCCTTTCAGGTTATATAGGACTCGTTTTACTGTCGATATAGATACTTTTGTACCGATTTCCTCCAGCATCTTCACAAGGCCCTTTGCTGTTGTTCTGGGATTGATTTGCACTTTTCGCACCAAACTGCGTTCATCTCTAGGAGACAGAACGCGTCTCCTTCCTGAGCGGTATGAAGGTTGCGTGGTCCCATGGTGTTTATTCTTTCGTACTATTGTTTGTACAGATGAATGTGGTACCTTCAGTGTCACGTTGCATAGTTAGGGAACGAGGCGCAGAGCGAGAGGTGCGTGCAAACATGTTTATTAACGATACCAAAATAACAAAAGCACGAAACTGAGACAGCACCGTGAACTGGTGTCAAGCGAAACACAAGCACACACAGACACAGACAATGATCCACACGCAGGTGGACGCACTGTGAACATAAAATAGAATCCCCAATTAGAGACAACTCAAGACAGCTGCCTCTAATTGGGGATTGGCCAAACTCAAAAAAGACTCCCTGAATACTATTGTCAGGTCCTGACTGTGGCCATACGACTCCCAATAGAGGGAGCCAGAGATCTGTCCTCAGTCAGGCCCTGACATTCAGGCGTTTGGAAATTGCTCCCAAGTATGAACCAGATTTGTGGAGGTCTTGGCTGATTTCTTTTGATTTCCCCATGATGTCGAGCAAAGAGGCACTGAGTTTGAAGGTAGGCCTTGAAATACATCCACAGGTACACCTCCAATTGACTCAAATTATGTCAATTAGCCTATCAGAAGCTTCTAAAGCCATGACATCATTTTCTGAAATTTTCCAAGCTGTTTAAAGGCACAGTCATCTTAGTGTATGTAAACTTCTGACACTCTGGAATTGTGATATAGTGAATTATAAGTGAAATAATCTGTCTGTAAACCATTGTTGGAAGAATTACTTGTGTCATGCACAAAGTAGATGTCCTAACCGACTTGCCAAAACAATTTTTTGTTAACATGAAATCTGTGGAGTGGTTGAAAAATGAGTTTTAATGACTTCAACCTAAGTGTATGTAAACTTCCGACTTCAACTGTATGGAAGGTTTAGTTCAAATCCAAAGGGGTGCAGTCAGAAAGTGATTGAAATCATATGGAACTACCCTGAAGCCAAATATGACCAGACCATAGACTGACAGAGTGATGAGGGAGAAAATTATAATGATGTGGAGAAAGAAACACAGTGAACTTCTAAAATCCATATCCTATGATAACACCACATCGCCACCCACCTCTGCCCCAACCAATCCCCTAACTCCCATGGCACTAATTCCAGAGATTTTGGATTTCACACATGTTCCAGAATATTCTGCAACCTGGATGGATTGATAGTAATAATAACTACAAGTGGAGGAATGTTGAATAAATGATGAGACATATAACACAGCTCAACATCTGTAGGACATAAACCACCTCTAAAGCAGACCACAAACACACACACACACACACCCCGGCTGTGTTGACCCAGGTGATATACAACCTTCCATTGATCTCTGTCTGATTACAGTGCGTTGAGGGGCGAAGTTACGGAGGTCAAATACACCTTATTGGACAATTAGAGCAGCAAGCGGAGCCTGATGAGCACTGGGGGAGCCAAAATGGCTGCCTAGTGTAGCCCTCCCTCTCCCTGGGGAAGGGGAAGGCATGTATGTCTGAGGTTATAACTGCGACTGTGAGCACTAGCACAGATTAAACCCCCTCTAAGATGAATGTCTCCTCACCCTGAACCTGTTGGGTCGCACAAATACTATACACTGCTGCAATTTGTCACTGCGGTGGGTCTGTGTTCTCTGTGACAACTGCATACAGCCAGAGCTCTCAGAGGTCTATGGGAGGCAGCTTTATTTTATGTGTGGCTTGCAGGGTGAATGGATAGAAATAGTGAGTTAGGGTTTAATAGGGCTTGGGATGTGGTTGAGGCCCTTATACATCAAACTAGACTAGCTCTGTATCTGTGGGTGGACCGATGGCCAACCCACTAGTTTCTCTGTATATTGATTTGGACCAGAATGATGGGTGAATGTACATGTGACTATTATACAATCTGAATTTTTGAATCTGAATCTCTGAATCTGAATCTCTGAATCTGAATTTTTGAAACTGAATCTGAAAATAATGTAGGCTACAATGTCCAGGTCAGCCACATGGACAGCTGTTTGGTCTCAGTATCACTGTCTGTACACATACATTCACAGTACAAGACCAAACCGTTAATAACTCAGTAACGACCCCTTTCAGCTATAATAAAAAGGCTGTATCACATCCGGCCGTGATTGGGAGTCCCATAGGGCGGCGCACAATTGGCCCAGCGTCGTCCGGGTTTGGCCGGTGTAGGCCGTCATTGTAAATAAGAATATGTTGCCTAGTTAAATAAAGGTTAAATAAAAACAAAATAACCCCACTATTGAAACAGCTTTGTTTTTTGCTGATACAGTTGCAGGCAAAATGAGAATGGAGTGACTAGACTATTGTGGCCGCAGTTCTGCAAACATATGGTGCATTTAAAAAGGCGGGCAGAGCAGAGTGGAGGCTTCCCTGCCCGCCTGCCTGCTATCCGCATTGAGATTCCAGGCAGACTTTGAACAAATGGTGCTCTAAAACATAACATGCTGTTAAAGCCTACAGGGGGACTGGAGAGAGGAGTGGCGTGTGAGAGAGAGAGAGAGAGAGAGAGAGAGAGAGAGAGAGAGAGAGAGAGAGAGAGAGAGAGAGAGAAAAGAGCGATAGAGAGGGAGAGGGAGAGGGAGAGAGTGTGTGTGTGTGTGTGTGTGATGGTCTACGTGAGCAGAAGACACATCACATACACTAGACTAGAAATAAAGCCTAACCATACACACACTGCTCCCCTCCATCAAAGCCCTATTAAAAAGAACAGGAATACATCAATGTCCCTTCTCCGTCTCAACCCAATGCACCTCGTTCTAGACGGCCATACTGTATTACAGTGGGGGAGTAAACAACACCATAGAAATAGGATGACAATCTGTTCTACCATTGTGTGATAAACAGTAGCAGTGGAGGAAGAACGTCCCTTGTGGCCAACTACTGTATGCCACAGAGCCACAGGATATAGCAGGGAGAGTGCCTGCTATATGTGAAAAAATAAGAGAGAAAGAAAGAGAGGAGAGAGAAAAGAGCGCGGGAGGAGAGAGAGGGAGATAGAAGAAGAGAGAGAGAGAGAAGGAGAGAGAGAGAGAGAGAGGGAGAGAGAATGAAAGAGAGAGTGAGGAGAGAGATGTGAAAGAGGGTCCTCTTATTCCCCCTCAGTTAGTTGTGACAGAGTGCACACAGAGCGTTTTTAAAATACCATTTTATTCTAAACAGTGCTGCAGAAATATCACCATGCAACTAAACATCAACAGGAGTGAGGGTCAATGAACATAGACAGTATGGGATACAGACAGACAAGCAGACAGAGAAACAAACAGACGGTCATGTCAACCACACAGACAGACACATTAGATATGATAGCCCTACTCCAGGCCCAATTTAGAAAGCATCTAATTTTTCCTGAACCCAATCAAACTGCTGGAGTCAGTCTGCCCTTTAATAACAGTCTGCCAGAGAACACACTGTACAATAGGGAGGATTTCAAAACAACATGGGAATGTGGACAGATATACTGTGTACAAAACCCCCCTAGTACAAATGATGTCCTGACATTCAAACAGAAACATGCTATTGGACAGTGGGTTTCACTAATTATCTAATGACAGAAAACCAAACAGGATTTGGGGTCAGAATTCCATGGCAATTATTGATAACAACTGAACGCACAAATTGATGCTTGTTCAACCTTGTCTAAAATAGGAACGATATTGACCTAAAACTTGGGACTATAACACAGGAAGTCGCATGTCCTCTCTTCAGGCACTGTCAAGTCAAGCCTGAGTCAGGCTCCATCCCAGTGAGAAGAAGCATGGCTGCCTGTAAGGCTGTGTGAAGAAGCATGGCTGCCTGTAAGCCTGTGTGAAGAAGCATGGCTGCCTGTAAGCCTGTGTGAAGAAGCATGGCTGCCTGTAAGCCTGTGTGAAGAAGCATGGCTGCCTGTAAGGCTGTGTGAAGAAGCATGGCTGCCTTTAGAGATTAGATTAGAGAGTTTAATAGTCACATGTACAATGTTGCAGATATAATTACATGGTATAGTGAAATGCTTAAGGGGGGGGGGGTGTCCATAGGGGTAGCAGGTAGCTGACTAGTGGTGGCTATTCAGCATGATAAATGTCCATTGGGGTGTGGGCAGGGTAAAAAGTCTGGGGGGGGATCTAGGATGGGGAGCAGGTAGCTCACTAGTGGTGGCTATTCAGCAGCCTGATGGTCTGGGAGAAGAAGCTTTTAGCCAGTCTTACAGTTGTTGCCATAATGCTCCTATACTGCCCGCGTCTGAGTGATGGAAACGGGGAGAACAGGTCATGGCTCGGGTGGCTGGGGTCCCTGATGATCTTCTTGGCATTCTTGCGACACCTGGAGGGCAGGCAGTGTGCACCCTATGGTGTGTTCGGCTGAGTGCACCACCCTCTGTAACGCCTTGCAGTTCGCGACAGTGGAGTTGCCGTACCAGGCTGACAGCATGCTCTCGATGGTGCTCCTGTAGAACACTGTGAGGCACTCTGGGACAGGCCACATTATTATTATTTTCTCAGCATCCTGAGGTGGAAGAGTCATTGACGTGCTTTCCTCACAATAGTGTAAGTGTGGTTTGATCATTTCAGCTTCTTAGAGATGTGCACGCAGAGGAACTTGATGTTTTGGACAGTTTCCATGGTGGCCCCATTGATGACGATGGGGGCGTGCCCAGCCTGGTTCCTCCAGAAGACCACAATCAGCTGTTTTCTTTTGCTGACGTTGTTGGAGAGGTTGTTTATCTGGCACCATGCCTACCTGCTCCCTGTAGGCATCGTTTTTGGTAATCAGGCCTACTCCACCCTCAGCAAACTTGAGGGGAGGGAGGGAGCAGCGGTGAGGCTGCTTCTCACCCGACTCACCGTCCCGCCACTCTCCCTCCCTCCGCTGACAAAAGGGGACACAGTCTTCCAGCTGATGGCGAAACTCAAGTAGCACTGCATTATTTCTGCCTCTTGCACCAATTCATGTTGTTTCTCCTATGACCAGAGAAAGTGAAATACTCCTTGATATTAAAAAAGAAAAAAGTAGTCACAAAAACCAACAAGTGCTATGATGAAACTGGCTCTCATGAGGGCCGCCACAGGAAAGGAAGACCTAGAGTTACCTCTGCTGCAGAGGATAAGTTCATTAGAGTTACCAGCATCAGAAATTGCAGCTCAAATAAATGCTTCACAGAGTTCAAGTAACAGACACATCTCAACATCAACTGTTCAGAGGAGGCTGTGAATCAGGCCTTCATGGTCGAAATGCTGCAAAGAAACCACTACTAAAGGACACCAATAATTAGAAGAGACTTGCTTGGGCCAAGAAACACGAGCGATGGACATTAGACCAGTGGAAATCTGTCCTTTGGTCTGATGAGTCCAAATTTGAGATTTTTGGTTCCAACCCCTATGTCTTTGTGAGACGCAGAGTAGGTGAACGGATGATCTCTGCATGTATGGTTCACACCGTGAAGCAAGGAGAAGGAGGTGTGATGGTGCTTTGCTGGTGACAATGTCTGTGATTTATATAGAATTCAAGGCACACTTAACCAGCATGGTTACCACAGCCTTCTGCAGCCATATGCCATCCCATCTGGTTTACACTTAGTGGTACTATCATTTGTTTCAACAATGACCCAACACATCTCCAGGCTGTGTTAGAGCTATTTGACCAAGAAGGAGAGTGATGGAGTGCTGCATCAGATGACCTGGCCTCCACAATCACCTGACCTCAAACCAATTGAGATGGTTTGGGTTGAGTTGGAGCACAGAGTGAAGGAAAAGCAGCCAACAAGTGCTCAGCATATGTGGGAACTCCTTCAAGACTGTTGGAAAAGCATTTCTCATGAAGCTGGTTGAGAGAATGCCATGAGTGTGCAAAGCTGTCATCAAGGCAAAGGGTGGCTACTTTCAAGAATCTAAAGTGTAAAGTATATTTTGATTTGTTTAACACTTTGGTTACTACATGATTCCATATGTGTTTTTTCATAGTTTTGATGTCTTCACTATTATTCTATAATGTAGAAATAAAGAAAAACCCTTGAATTGGTAGGTGTGTCCAAACTTTTTACTGTACGTGCACTTGATTTGCTCTCTGGGCCTGTCAGGTAGGCAGAGTTATATCTTCAGACAGATGAAATGGTTCATAATGGGAACACTTCGTCTTCCCTGCGCTAGGGCTGAATCAAGTGCACCTACCACCAACAGCACAAAACAAATACAAAAAATAGGAACGCATGGCTTTATCGTTGGATTTTTTAAATAAATGTTTGGTGATCGACTAGGAATGCCTTGGAGATGGACCAGTCGATCGCAATCGAACAGTTGGTGACCACTGACATAGATCCTTACTTCTGGGAATTATTTGTGACTACTGTTAAGGTACGCACAGTGGGTGAACCATTGTCTGAATGGTAGAATTCTTTATCACTGTGCTGTGTGTGGTTTTCATCCCTCAAACGAGACAGTCACAGAGCTTCTGTATATTAAACAAAACAAAGGAGTTTACTTTACTCACTGTAACTTTGTCTGTCTGTTATTAGATGATACTGTATATACAGCGGGTGAAATAAGTATTGAACACGTCACCATTTTTCTCAGTAAATATATTTCCAAAGGTGCTATTGACATGAAATTTTCACCAGATGTTGGTAACAATCCATACATACAAAGAAACCAAAACAAATAAGTTCAGAAATTAAGTTATGTGTAATAATGTGAAATGACACAGGGAAAAAGTATTGAACACATGAAGAAAGGGAGGTTCAAAAAGGCATGGAAAGCCAAGACAACAGCTGAAAACTATCAGTAATTAAAAAGCAATCCAGCCCCCTGTCAGTGCAAATTAATATCAGCTGGTTCAGTCCCAACTGATGGCCTACAAAAAGGTCTCATTGCCAAGGTGTCACACAAGACACATCTCATGACGGGTAAAAGCAAAGAGCTGTCTCAAGACATTCGCAACCTAATTGTTGCAAAACATAATGATGGCATTGGTTATAGGCGCATTTCTATGCTTCTGAATGTTCCAGTGAGCACTGTTGGGGCCATAATACGGAAGTGGAAAGACAATCACTTCACCATAATTTTGCCTCGACCAGGTGCTCCTCGTAAATTTGCCCATTCATCCTTCCTTCAATTATGTGAAGTTTGCCAGTACCATTTGCTGAAAAGCAGCCCCACACCATGATGTTCCCACCTCCAAACTTCACTGTTGGTATGGTGTTTTTAGGGTGATGTGCAGTGCCATTTCTCCTCCAAACAGTTCAATTTTGCTCTCATCTGACCACACTATATTCTCCCAGTATTTCACTGGCTTTTCCAAATGTTGTGCAGCAAACTTTAAACGAGCTTCAACATGCTTTTTTTTCAGCAATGGAGTCTTGCGTGGTGAGCGTGCATACAGGCCATGGCGGTGGAGTGCATTACTTAATGTTTTCTTTGAGACAACAGTACCTGCTAATTGCAGGTCTTTTTGAAGCTCTCCACAAGTGGTCCTTGGCTCTTGGACAACTCTTCTGATTATTCTTTTCACTCCTCTGTCAGAAATCTTGCGAGGAGCACCTGGTCGAGGCAAATTCAAATCATTTCACATTATTACACATAACTTAATTTCTGAACTTATTTGTTTTGGTTTCTTTGTATGTATGGATTACTTGTTGTTACCAACATCTGGTGAAACTTTCATGTCAATAGCACCTTTGGAAATATATTTACTGAGAAAAATGGTGACGTGTTCAATACTTATTTCACCCGCTGTATCATCAGTACCATGTATACAGTATATTGGTTTAGAATGACTTACAATTCAAGTTGGCTTAAGTTAATTTGTCTCTGTGAGGTTTTTAACAGTTTGTGTTTTTCTTTCCATAATGTAATTTTCTTGTATCCTCGGGGTCAGAACGCAGCCTAGCCTTTAGTCCCCAGAGGCTTCTCTACCGGACCATCATGCATTGCAATGCTCTACGCATCTGCAAAAGGTTAGATCGTAATGGAGGGATGGAAAAAGAAAGATAATGTCTCAATGCATCCCTCCCTGGAGGAAGAGAGGAATTAGGAGGAAAGCACAACCCCCGGAGGAGAGGAGACAGGAGAGAGGAAAGGAGCAGAATGTAGAAACTGCTGACACCACCCTTGCTTCTGCTGCTATTCTACCAGAGGTGGCCTGGTTTAAAAACATATCTGACAGAATGACAAATGATGGATACAGTGTTGTAAACATCAGCATTTCAGTCTGATTAGCATTCCGCTAAACTGAGCTACTGTACTCCCTGATGGCCACGTTCACTGGTAGTCAAGCTATGAAACCACAACAAGCCACAGAAATAGGAATAACTTTTGGGGAGGGAGGAATTGTGAAATATGTAAACAAGTATAATTCTGTACTTTCCACGAATAAAACTCTATGAAAAAGAGAAATGAGTGAATCTGAGTGAGATTCAGCGCTCAATAACAAACTGTCAGAAAGAATACAAACACTCCCTTCTTTGTTCACACCTCCTCTTCTCCCTCCGTCTCAGTAGCCACATACCCGCTAGGCCTGTATGTTGGTTTAACTGGGAATCATAAGGTGTTTTCCTGACATCAGATACCTTGAAAGAGAAAGGATGGGTCTAGACAGCTGATGCCTGTAAAAGGCCTCCTCTATCAGACAGATGGAGCTAGTAGCTACTGATAATCCTCTGTATCTGGTTCACATTGAGGTGTTACTGATGTTATTACTTTCTGTCGTCAGACTGCTCTCCTCTCAACACTCTCTAGCTACCTTTCTTCCTCCTACTCTCCACTCTCATTCTTGAGTGAAACACAACGCGTCAAGAGTAGTCATTCCCTTACATGAAGAGACTTACACTGAGTATACAAAACAAGGACACCAGCTCTTTCCATGAAATAGAATGATCCCTTATTGATGTCACCTGTTAAATCCACTTCAGTCAGTGTAGATGAAGGGGAGGAGACAGGTTAAAGAAGGATTTTTAAGCCTTGAGACAATTGAGACATGAATTGTTTATGTGTGCCATTCAGAGGGTGAATGGGCAAGAATAGGTATGGTATTAGGTGTCAGGCACACCAATTTGTGTCAAGAACTGCAACGCTGCTATGTTTTTCACGCTCAACAGTTTCCTGTGTGTATCAAGAATGGTTCACCACCCAAAAGACATCTAGCCAACTTGGCACAACTTTGGGAAGCATTGGAGTCAACATGGGCCAGCATCCCTGTGGAAAGTTTACAACACCTTGTAGAGTCCATGCCCCAACGAATTGAGGCTGTTCTGAGGGCAAAAGGGGGGGGTGTAACTCAATATTAGGAAGATGTTCTTAATGCTACCTCTGGGCGGGCACAGACAGGCAGAGGGATGGAAGGGGGAAGAGAGAGGCACAGACACCCACACAGGCACACACACACACACACTACTGGTACAGTGGTATGTGTCTGTCTTCAGGTAGAGAAACTGTGAAGCAATGTCCAATGCATACTGAAATGATAAGCCTGACAAGTGACTGATAATGTTTCCCCCCACACACTGACAGCCTGAAAGAAACCCAGATGTGCCCTTCCCTTCCACAGCTGACTGTACTGGGAACCAGTGTGATCCAGTCAGTATGTGGTATATTAGGGTTTATAATTAGAGCAGGACATGCTGTCCTCTATCCTCCAGGACACTACCACCCCCTGGGTCTCCTACTGGTAGGGGTCTTATCTGCTTCCTTTACTGGGGGTTCTCCTTCCATCCCTCCATTGTTCAGAGGGAATGTTCACAACCATGGAACCTCTGGAGACGGATAATTCTTCCAGAGTCAATCCCTCTGGAATGTTGAGGTCAATTCTTTAATCTAGCGTCCCAAGTATATATATATATTTTTTGCTCAAGGACACATCGACAGGTTTGTCGGCTCGGGTATTCGAACCAGCGACCTTTCGGTTACTGGCCCAATGCTCTAACCGTCAGACAGGGTTGGAAAACACAATGGGGAGTTTTGAGAGAGCCTCCAAAGATTTATCACTTCTATTTTGAAATGTCTCTGTAATCTAATGCAGGATTATGTTGTGTGTCTATTATTATTATTTGTCGGATGGATGGAAGGATGAGCAGATCACGTATGTTTCTGAGTGCAGCCTTTAAACCTGGTGGCTAATGCCCTGGTTATCACAGTAGAAAGGATCTCTCTCTCTCTCCCTCTCTCCCTCCCTGAGTATTGTAGCTGACCTTGTACATCCCTTCATGACCACAGTGTACCCATCTTCTAATGGTTACTTCCAGCAGGATAACTCAATCCAATAGAGCACCTTTGGGATGTGGTGGAACGGGAGATTTGGACCAAAATCTCTGAGGAATGTTTCCAGGGGGGTGAAGAGAGAGAGGTGAAGAGAGGGGTGGGGATCTTCAGATCCTGTGTAGGAGTGTTCTGTGAGGCTGACATTCAAAGAGAACATATATGACTGCAGAATCCCATCTCCACTGGCATTTCACTTCAGACCCAACTACCTATGCCACGAAGAATTAAGGGAGTTCTGAAGGCAAAAGTGGGTCCAACCCGGTACTAGCAAGGTGTACCTAATGAAGTGGTGTATCAATCAATGTATCAATCTATCACTGTATCAATGCATCAATCAATGTATCTATGTATCTATCAATCAATGTATCTATCAATGTATGTATGTATGTATGTATGTATGTATGTATGTATGTATGTATGTATGTATGTATGTATGTATGTATGTATGTATGTATGTATGTATGTATGTATGTATGTATGTATGTATGTATGTATGTATCTATGTATCTATCTATCTATATACAGTGGGGAGAACAAGTATTTGATACAGTGCCGATTTTGCAGGTTTTCCTACTTACAAAGCATGTAGAGGTCTATAATTTTTATCATAGGTACACGTCAACTGTGAGAGACGGAATCTAAAACAAAAATCCAGAAAATCACATTGAATGATTTTTAAATAATTAATTTTCATTTTATTGCATGACATAAGTATTTGATCACCTACCAACCAGTAAGAATTCCGGCTCTCACAGACCTGTTAGTTTTTCTTTAAGAAGCCCTCCTGTTCTCCACTCATTACCTGTATTAACTGCACCTGTTTGAACTCGTTACCTGTATAAAAGACACCTGTCCACACACTCAATCAAACAGACTCCAACCTCTCCACAATGGCCAAGACCAGAGAGCTGTGTAAGGACATCAGGGATAAAATTGTAGACCTGCACAAGGCTGGGATGGGCTACAGGACAATAGGCAAGCAGCTTGGTGAGAAGGCAACAACTATTGGCGCAATTATTAGAAAATGGAAGAAGTTCAAGATGACGGTCAATCTCCCTCGGTCTGGGGCACCATGCAAGATCTCACCTCGTGGGGCATCAGTGATCATGAGGAAGGTGAGGGATCATCCCAGAACTACACGGCAGGACCTGGTCAATGACCTGAAGAGAGCTGGGACCACAGTCTCAAAGAAAACCATTAGTAACACACTACGTCGTCATGGATTAAAATCCTGCAGCGCACGCAAGGTCCCCCTGCTAAAGCCAGCGCATGTCCAGGCCCGTCTGAAGTTTGCCAATGACCATCTGGATGATCCAGAGGAGGAATGGGAGAAGGTCATGTGGTCTGATGAGACAAAAATAGAGCTTTTTGGTCTAAACTCCACTCGCCGTGTTTGGAGGAAGAAGAAGGATGAGTACAACCCCAAGAACACCATCCCAACCGTGAAGCATGGAGGTGGAAACATCATTCTTTGGGGATGCTTTTCTGCAAAGGGGACAGGACGACTGCACCGTATTGAGGGGAGGATGGATGGGGCCATGTATCGCGAGATCTTGGCCAACAACCTCCTTCCCTCAGTAAGAGCATTGAAGATGGGTCGTGGCTGGGTCTTCCAGCATGACAACGACCCAAAACACACAGCCAGGGCAACTAAGGAGTGGCTCCGTAAGAAGCATCTCAAGGTCCTGGAGTGGCCTAGCCAGTCTCCAGACCTGAACCCAATAGAAAATCTTTGGAGGGAGCTGAAAGTCCGTATTGCCCAGCGACAGCCGCGAAACCTGAAGGATCTGGATGGAGGAGTGGGCCAAAATCCCTGCTGCAGTGTGTGCAAACCTGGTCAAGAACTACAGGAAATGTATGATCTCTAATTGCAAACAAATGTTTCTGTACCAAATCTGCTTTTCTGATGTATCAAATACTTATGTCATGCAATAAAATGCAAATTAATTACTTAAAAATCATACAATGTGATTTTCTGGATTTTTGTTTTAGATTCCGTCACTCACAGTTGAAGAGTACCTATGATAAAAATTACAGACTTCTACATGCTTTGTAAGTGGGAAAACCTGCAAAATTGGCAGTGTATCAAATACTTGTTCTCCCCACTGTATCTATCTACTATATGCATGTATCTATGTATCAACCTATGTATCTATGTATCAATCTATGTATCAATCTATGTATCTATGTATCAATCAATGTATCAATCAATGTATCAATCAATGTATCAATCAATCAATGTATCTATCAATCAATGTATCTATCTATCTATCTATCTATCTATCTATCTATCTATCTATCTATCTATCTATCTATCTATCTATCTATCTATCTATCTATCTATCTATCTATCTATCTATCTATCTATCTATCTATCTATCTATCTATCTATTCTGATATATGACAGACAGTGTTTAGCCCGTCTCTAGCATCTCTTTAGCCTGGGCCTCTCATTGGAGGAGACACAGAATGGCTCAGCTCTGACCAGCGGCTACTCTACTGTCACTCTCATCCTAACCGCTTCAGACTGCCTGTCTCTGACACACACACACACAAACACATGAATGGGACCAACATTTCCGGGAAGTTTTCAAAGCGGGCACATATCTCTGAACCCAGCAGGGCGATTGATTCATACGCTGGGAATGTGACTTCTCTGATTCTGATGAGTATTCCATTTCCTTCTCTTCCAGGAACTTTAAATGAGGAAATGAGAGAGAGAGAGATTGATAGAGAGAGAGAGAGAAAGAGAGAGAGAAAAAGAGAGAGAGAGAGAGAGAGAGAGAGAGAGAGAGAGAGAGAGAGAGAGAGAGAGAGAGAGTCAGGGTATCGCCATCCCTGCTAATGTAGGCTTTAATATTGGGAGGTGTGTACGTAGTCCTGCAGTACATGCATGCAGGTATGTAGGAATACACACACAGACAGACAGACATAGATCCGTGGGCATAGTAGCACCTGCACACATAAACACTATGCATTTCAGACAATGTCTTTCACTCAGTCCCCTCGTTCTACTGCTGTAATGAGGCTTGACCCACAGGTGCACACACACAGGGACAAGAGAGAGGGAATCAGAGAGAGAAAGAGAAAGAAGGGAATATAGTGGGAGAGAGAGAAAGGGAGAGAGAGGAAGAGAAAGGGGTAAAGTGAGAGTGGTGAAGAGAGGGAGAGGGGTGAAGAGAGGGAGAGAATGGGGGAAGAGAGAGAGGTGAAGAGAGGGGTGGGGAGAGAAGGATTGATTCCTCCATCTTCAGATCCAGTGTAAGGGTGTTCTGTGAGGCTGACATTCAAAGAGAACATATATGACTGCAGAATCCCATCTCCACTGGCATTTCACTTCAGACCCAGCTCCCTCTCTCATCTTTCATCTCCCATCTTCTCACCTCCCTCCCTCTCTCTCTCTCTCTCTCACACACACTCCTCCTTTTTCTCCCTCTGTGGCCCTATCTTTCACTCCCTCTTCTAACTGTACTGTATGTCTCTCTCTGATCTCTTACTCATCTCTTTCTATTCTCTATACCACCTTCCTTCCCTCTCTTCCTCCTTCCTTACCTCCCTCCCTCTCTCTCTCTGTGTGTTGTGTACCATGGGTAAATCTGTGGCACCATGTGCGTCCCTCTCAGAGATCTGTAAATGTCAGGTTCAGTGTGTAGACATATCAGTCTCTCTTCCTCCACACTGATAAACCAAGCTGGCCTTCACAACCAGACACACTCACAAAGGAACGCCTACACATAGATGCACCAATCCCACACAAATAAACACACCGATGCAGACGCACACAGGTGGACGCACACACATGCACACAAACACAAAAACACAGACATAGCAAGACTCACATAATGACATCTGCTGAAAATAAATAAACCCCCCAAATAATACATTACTGAGATGGCTAATAACATCCCCTTCTTCAGCCCAACGTTAAAATGACTCACAGCTCGATCTCCTTCCCCTCCTTCAGCACCTCCTTCTGTGCCTCCTATCTCCTGTCCCGGGGGTCAGCTCTGAGGTGTGATCCTTTAGTCTGACATGACCATAGTCTTATCACAAATGCCACACATTCATATAGCCTTACAGCTGCTTCAGGGTGCTGAAGGGATGGCCACTTATGGTGAAAGAATGCAGATAACTCCAGGTCAGGTTGGCTGATATGAGTGGATCGAGAGGGATCATTTCAGATCAGGGCATTCCTAAAATGTCCAACCAAATCCAAGAACAATGGAAAAGTTTTTTAATCTTCTGGTGTATTAAATCAAGAACTGTAAAGACAAATGGTAACTCTCAAGAGGTTAGTGGTTGCGCTGACGCTAGTTAGTATTGGCTCCCAAAACACCCTCCAACTTCCTTCATACGTGACACAGAGACATAAAAATGGTATCCAAGGATCGAATGTAACGCACCAGTAGCACATACACTGAGTGTAAAAAACATTAAGAACACCTTCCTAATATTGAGTTGCACCCCCCCCTTTTGCCCTCAGAACAGCCCCAAATCGTCAGGGCATGGACTCTACAAGGTGTTGACAGCTTTCAACATAATTAAGGGATCATAGCTTTAACCTGGTCAGTCTATGCCATGGAAAGAGCAGGTGTTCTTAATGTTTGTACACTCAGTGTATATGTACTGCTGTGACAAATATGACATCAGTTGAATCTGATAGATTACATATCTCCACGACCTTCACTTCCCAATATGCCTTTAGGAAATGCTCTTTAACTGCAGGTTGCTAATGGCAACACATATCCACCCTCCTTCTCGAACCCCCACCCTCCCCCACCTCCACTGAGACCTGAATGTGAAAATATGTTTTACACCAATTACAGGGGTGTAAAGGGGGTCAGTTGCACCTGCCTGTTACACCCTAACTAACACATGGGAGGATGCCGGGCAGTGGGGTATTCTCACATGTGCCAACACCACACACACACCAGGATACCAAAAGGGATTAATCAAGATGCAAACATTGCTCAACTTTATGCACGTAACACCAAGTAAGTATTCAAGCTTCTACAAATAGGCTAACCGTTTATCCAAACATAGATTTTCATCTTATATTTTAGAAAGTAATCTTGTTTGGAAAAATTCAACTTGAGTTTACACTGAAATTGTTTTAATAATTAAATTAGCTTGTACGGAGCATGACTAACACACAACGAAACAAAGCAAACACTGTACTGTACTAACTCTAGTCCACAGAGACTAATGAAATGTCCCCAGTTCAGTTCCAACTCAGTGCTTATGAATGCAGGCCGACCGCTGAGTCCTGTCTCGTGAGAACCTCGAGAGAGGGAGAGAGAGAGAGAGCGAGAGAGCGAGAGAGCGAGAGAGCGAGAGAGCGAGAGAGCGAGAGAGAGAGGGAGAGGGAGATTGAGAGAGAGAGAGAGACACAGGGGGACAAACACCTGCCTTGAGGTGACAGCATTCCCTCCCCCATATATCCCCCTAGGCACAACTATGACAACATAACCAACAAAAATGGGTCACAACTCCTGCAGCTCTGTCGCACGCTGGGTATGTACATAGTCAATGGTAGGATTCAAGGGGACTCCTATGGTAGGTACACCTATAGCTCATCTCTTGGCAGTAGTACTGTAGACTACTTTATCACTGACCTCAAACCAGAGTCTCTCAGAGCATTCACTGTCAGCCCACTGACACCCCTATGAGATCACAGCAAAATCACAGTCTATTTGAACAGAGCAATACTCAATCATGAGGCATCAAAGCCAAAGGAACTGAGTAATATTAAGAAATGCTATAGATGGAAGGAATGTAGTGTGGAAGCCTACCAAAAAAACAATTAGGCAACAACCAATTCAATCCCTTTTAGTCAACTTCCTTGACAAAAAGTTCCACTGTAATAGTTAAGGTGTAAACTTGGTAGTAGAAAATCTAAACAGTATATTTGACCTCTCAGCTTCCCTATAAAATCAAAAAATTTCTAACAGAAAACCGAAGAAAATTAACAACAATGACAAATGGTTTGATGAAGAATGCAAAAACCTAAGAAAGAAATTGAGAAACCGGTCCAACCAAAAACAGAGACCCAGAAAAACCTGAGTCTACGCCTTCACTATAGTGAATCACTAAAACAATACAGAAATACACCACGGAAAAAGAAGGAACAGCAAGTCAGAAATCAGCTCAATATAATCGAAGAATCCATAGACTCTAACCACTTCCCTGACAGTAAATCTCAGTAAAACCAAAATAATGGTGTCCCAAAAAAGGTCCAGTTGCCAGGACCACAAATACAAATTCCATCTAGACACCATTGCCCTAGAGCACACAAAAAACTATACATACCTTGGCCTAAACATCAGCGCAAGGACATCTACTTTGTGCAATGCACAAGTAATTATTACAACAATTATTTAAAGACAGATTATTTCACTTATAATTCACTATATCACAATTCCAGTGGGTCAGAAGTTTACATACATTAAGTTGACTGTGCATTTAAACAGCTTGGAACATTCCAGAAAATTATGTCATGGCTTTAGAAGCTTCTGATAGGCTAATTGACATAATTTGAGTCAATTGGAGGTGTTACCTGTGGATGTATTTCAAGGCCTACCTTCAAACTCAGTGTCTGTTTGCTCGACATCATGGGAAAATCAAAAGAAATCAACCAAGACCTCAGGAAAAAAATTGTAGACCTCCACAAGTTTGGTTCATCCTTGATTCATTCCAAACGCCTGAAGGTACCACGTTCATCTGTACAAAGAATAGTACGCAAGTATAAACACCAGCCGCAGCCGCCATACCGCTCAGGAAGGAGACGCGTTCTGTCTCCTAGAGATGAACGTACTTTGGTGCGAAAAGTGCAAATTAATCCCAGAACAGCAGCAAAGGACCTTGTAAAGATGCTGGAGGAAACAGGTACAAAAGTATCTACAGTGGGGAGAACAAGTATTTGATACACTGCCGATTTTGCAGGTTTTCCTACTTACAAAGCATGTAGAGGTCTGTAATTTTTATCATAGGTACACTTCAACTGTGAGAGGCGAAATCTAAAACAAAAATCCAGAAAATCACATTGTATGATTTTTAAATAATTAATTTGCATTTTATTGCATGACATAAGTATTTGATCACCTACCAACCAGTAAGAATTCCAGCTCTCACAGACCTGTTAGTTTTTCTTTAAGAAGCCCTCCTGTTCTCCACTCATTACCTGTATTAACTGCACCTGTTTGAACTCGTTACCTGTATAAAAGACACCTGTCCACACACTCAATCAAACAGACTCCAACCTCTCCACAATGGCCAAGACCAGAGAGCTGTGTAAGGACATCAGGGAAGAAGTTCAAGATGACGGTCAATCTCCCTCGGTCTGGGGCACCATGCAAGATCTCACCTCGTGGGGCATCAATGATCATGAGGAAGGTGAGGGATCAGTCAAGAACTACACAGCAGGACCTGGTCAATGACCTGAAGAGAGCTGGGACCACAGTCTCAAAGAAAACCATTAGTAACACACTACGCCGTCATGGATTAAAATCCTGCAGCGCATGCAAGGTCCCCATGCTCAAGCCAGCGCATGTCCAGGCTCGTCTGAAGTTTGCCAATGACCATCTGGATGATCCAGAGAAGGAATGGGAGAAGGTCATGTGGTCTGATGAGACAAAAATAGAGCTTTTTGGTCTAAACTCCACTCGCCGTGTTTGGAGGAAGAAGAAGGATGAGTACAACCCCAAGAACACCATCCCAACCGTGAAGCATGGGGGTGGAAACATCATTCTTTGGGGATGCTTTTCTGCAAAGGGGACAGGACGACTGCACCGTATTGAGGGGAGGATGGATGGGGCCATGTATCGCGAGATCTTGGCCAACAACCTCCTTCCCTCAGTAAGAGCATTGAAGATGGCAGGTCGCAGTTGCAAATGAGAACTTGTTCTCAACTGACCTACCTGGTTAAATAAAGGTGAAATAAAAAAATAAAAATGGGTCGTGGCTGGGTCTTCCAGCATGACAACGACCCGAAACACACAGCCAGGGCAACTAAGGAGTGGCTCCGTAAGAAGCATCTCAAGGTCCTGGAGTGGCCTAGCCAGTCTCCAGATCTGAACCCAATAGAAAATCTTTGGAGGGAGCTGAAAGTCTGTATTGCCCAGCGAGAGCCCCGAAACCTGAAGGATCTGGAGAAGGTCTGTATGGCGGAGTGGGCCAAAATCCCTGCTGCAGTGTGTGCAAACCTGGTCAAGAACTACAGGAAACGTATGATCTTTGTAATTGCAAACAAAGGTTTCTGTACCAAATATTAAGTTCTGCTTTTCTGATGTATCAAATACTTATGTCATGCAATAAAATGCAAATTAATTACTTAAAAATCATACAATGTGATTTTCTGGATTTTTGTTTTAGATTCCGTCACTCACAGTTGAAGTGTACCTATGATAAAAATTACAGACTTCTACATGCTTTGTAAGTGGGAAAACCTGCAAAATCGGCAGTGTATCAAATACTTGTCCTCCCCACTGTATATCTACTGTAAAACGAGTCCTATACCGCTCAGCAAGGAAGAAGCCACTTCTACCACAGACTATGGTTTTCAACTGCACATGGGGACAAAGATCGTACTTTTTGGAGAAATGCCCTCTGGTCTGATGAAACAAAAATAGAACTGTTTGGCCATAATGACCATCGTTATGTTTGGAGGAAAAAGGGCTTACAAGCCGAAGAACACCATCCAAACCGTGAAGAACGGGGGTGGCAGCATCATGTTGTGGGGGTGCTTTTCTGCAGGAGGGACTGGTGCACTTCACAAAATAGATGGCATCATGAGGAAGGAAAATGATGTGGATATATTGAAGCAACATCTTAAGACATCAGTCAGGAAGTTAAAGCTTGGTCGCAAATGGGTCTTCCTAATGGACAATGACCCCAAGCATACTTCCAAAGTTGTGGCAAAATGGCTTAAGGACAACAAAGTCAAGGTATTGGAGTGGCCATCACAAAGCCCTGACCTCAATTCTATATACGTTTGTGGGCAAAACTGAAAAAGTGTGTGCGAGCAAGGAGGCCTAGAAACCTGACTCAGTTATACCAGTTCTGTCAGGAGGAATGGGCCAAAATTCACCCAACTTATTGTGGGAAGCTTGTGGAAGGCTACCCGAAAGGTTTGATCCAAGTTAAACAATTTAATGGCAATGCTACCAAATACTAATTGAAATAAATAATTCTCTCTACTATTATTCTGACATTTCACACTCTCAAAATAAAGTAGTGATCCTAACTGACCTAAAACAGGGAATTATTACTAGGAGTAAATGTCAGGAATTGTGAAAAACTGAGTTAAAATGCATTTGGCTAAGGTGTATGTAAACTTCCGACTTCAAATGTATGTTTATTTATTTTCCCTTTTATACTTTAACCATTTGCACATCGTTACAATACTGTATATATACATAATATGACACTTGAAATGTCTTTATTCTTTTGGAACTTCTGTGAGTGCAATGTTTACTGTTATTTTGTATTGTTTATTATCTACTCCACTTGCTTTGGCAATTGGCAATGTTAACATATGTTTCCCATGCCAATAAAGCCACTTGAATTTAATTGAATTGAGAAGGAGAGAGAGAGAGAGAGAGAGAGAGAGGGGAGAGATAGAGAGGGGAGAGAGAGAGAGAGAGAGGGGAGAGAGAGCGAGAGAGAGAGAGAGAGAGAGAGAGAGAGAGCGAGAGAGAGAGAGAGAGAGTGATCCACCTGCAGGGGCTGGGAGGGAGGTAGCATCAAAGAGACTATATATAGAGCAAGAGAACTCAAACTAATGATTGTAAATGCACCAGAGGGAGGGATCTGTGAGTCGTCAACATGACACACTGAGGGCCATGGCTGACCACACAGCCACCCCACTGATCACTGTGACAAGCCCGAGAGGAGAGACCTTTTGTCCAGCCTCAGAACTGGAGGAGCTTCACACGCTCTACACTCCGATATGTGTTTAACCTGGTCAACTAGTGTGGAGGTCAAAGAGGAACATGGGTCAGAGAGAGGTGGAGAGAAAGAGAGAGAGGGTGTAACCACATACATTGCCAAAGCAAACAAATAGAAACATATAGAAACATATGAAATCAATGATGATGGAAATAAATAATAAGAAAATCAAAACTCAATGAGTATCTATCTCTCTCTCCAACCCCCCTCTTCCATAGCAGGTAAGGACATATTTGAGGGATGAAGGGCGCAATGAAAAAGAAGAACAAGGCAAGTCACTTGTGTCAACCTATAATTACCCACTGACATAGAGCAACTCCCTTCCCCCTGGTGTGCAAGTCTGCCTCTCTGCCTACCTATCTGTCAGCCTGCTTCTCTATCTGCCTCTCTGTCTGCCTGCCTGTCTATCTGCCTCTCTGCCTGCCTCTGACTGCTTTTCTGCATGCCTGCACCTCTGTCAAGCTCCCTCTCTGCCTGCCTCTCTGTCAGCCTGCTTTTCTATCTGCCTCTCTGCCAGCCTAACTCTCAGCCTCTCTGTCAGCCTGCCACTCTGTCAGCCTGCCTTTCTGCCAACCAGCTTGTCAGCTTGTCATGTGAGAGTGACAGTGTGAACACTGTAGTCATACATCCTGCTTCCTATATGACCACCGGTCACAAGCCACCACCTAACCACCTGTCAAACACCGTTACCCCACTCTTCTACTGTTCCTGCGTGGCAGGAAAGACGGATGAGAATGACAGAAGAAGAGAGGAGAGGAGGAGTGGGGTTAGAGCATTCCTGGTTTGGAACGGAACAGAGAGGAGAAGCGAAGGCGAGGAGGATGGGGCGATGATGTCTATTTAAGGAGAAAGAATCCCAGCTACTCCAGCCAATGAGAGAACAAACATAGGATTTTTTTCCCCCTTCATTCCCAAAGACGACAAAGGGAAATCATTTGAGCTTTCTACATAGTTGGGCCGCTGCCATCCCTGCCAGGGAGGTAGTCTATTACGCATCGTCTGTGAAATTAAACCTCCTAATGCAGCATAGACTGTCTTCAGTAGATTTATACGCTCCCACAGCATGTACACAATCCTGTAGATTCTACACCAGATACGCCTGAGGGGTGTGGCCACAGTACAGTACGACAGGGGTAATAATGTTAGGGATGTTGAAATAATACGTTGACGATGATTTCTCTCAGCTAACTGCATTCTAATGGGGGACAATTAACCTACTGATGTAGAGTGAATTATAAACCAATACAAATATGGCTAATTACCTAAATAATTACTACAGGCAGATGGCTACTACTGGGTACAGATGTGGAGTAATGACATATTATGACCTGCTCTGTACAGATCTGGAGGCAGAGTACGTTGAAAAAGAAAAGGACGTTGTCAGAGAGGGGGAGTTTCTGTGTCAAATATTATGGATTTTAATCATCACATTTAAATTGAATGTATAGCAAAGAAAAACATTGCATTGTCACTGGAAGAATAATGTTGACCAAATAAAATCACCACACTCTGACAGTGATGAAAGACAATATTATCAGTAAGGTTTATCTGGTAATCAATCATAATTGCGACAGAACATTGAGAGATGTTGATCCACTTCCTGTAGTTAGATGCATGACATCATGTGAGAAGGTTCCCCAAACAACCACCCTGGTAGTATTAAATCTGTTTTATGGCATGTCCTGTGCGCCATGCAGTGACCTAATGCAGTGCCTTGGGTCCTATAGGCCTATGTAACACCATTAGCTAGTTAATTGCCTCCCAGCACCCTAACACTCTATCCCTGTAACACTTATTCTACCCAACACACCAGAGAACCGTCCATAGATCACTTATATCAGTTATCTCACTCAACAGTACAACATAACAATATCACTTCCATTTTTACTTTAACAATTTTAGTAATTTAGTAGACGCTCTCATTCAGAGCGACTTTCAGGAGCAATTGGGGATAAGTGCCTTGCTCAAGGACACGTTGACAGATTTTTCACCTAGTCAGCTTGGGTATTCGAACCAGCTACCGTTCGGTTACTGGCCCAACGCTCTTAACTGCTAGGCTACCTGCCACCCTACTTACACTGTACATAACACAGAATGGTGAGACAAGACACCACAACAAGTGTCACAGATGACATGACAACTGTTTGTATTCAGCGTTAAAAGTACAATCAACTGAGACCAGAAATATGTTAGCACATATTCATGCCTCTGCAGTGACAACCTTCACCCATTGGTCAAAATGACTGGAGAAACAGGAAATGACATAGGTTATGACTACGTAACAAGGCCTTCAAAAATAAGAAGACATTGCTTCTTTCTAGAAAATCGTCACAGCAAATAGGCATGTAGAAGTGGTTAGAAGTGATTTGAGTTGAGATGACAGTAGTGTGATGAAGCGAAGATCTTTCTTCACTCTCTGCCCAATACACACAGAGAGGAGCAGCGACACTGCAGTACATAGGGGCTGTGTGTACTGGTGTAAAAGCAACCCACATCCCTCCTTTTTGGATGGATGCTTTCAGACATCTCTGCCTTGTTTCCTCCTCCTCCTCCTCCTCCTCCTCTTCCTCCAGAGAGGGTGGAGGTGGAAGGGTTAGTGTGAGGTCACTGGACCCTGACCAACTGGCCTTGCTTCACTTCAGTGGCCATCACACACACATACACACGTGCATGCACAGTGCACACACTCTGGCATTTTACGGAATATGGCTATTTTTACTGTTGGATCAAGAACAAGCTTTTATTTCAGTATCAACTGACAGAAAGTTTGAGAATGGACAATGGCACGGCCGTGTCTTGAGTAATCCTACACTCAGAGTGTGACAAAGCTGTGATGTCTGCTGTGTGTAAGTGCCTGCCTGCCTGCCTGCCTGCCTGCCTGAGGAACCACATCAAAGCCTTCTTCAGTAGCTAGCAGCTACAGCTATAGCATGGACTGAGTGTCATGTTATCATGGCATCTGAATGGGGGTGAATCACAAATCCTGAGAAGAGCAGCGAGGGGGAGGGGGGAAAGGCGGAATTGCCTGTCACTAGGGCTCTGTGTTTCAGGAGGGACACTAGACCCCCCCCCCCTGCCGTTCTCCTCTGTCCCCATGTCAACTCTGGAGCACTCACAGTCACCTCGCCTCCCAAAACAACTAGCCGGAATACAATTACACTTCTCTTTGAATCAATGTCTGGCTGTTTCCTACTTCTTCCTCATCTTCTTCCATCTCCTTCTCTTTCTCACAAACTCACCCAATATCCTCCTTCTCAAGGTCAAACCTGATGCACATCACTCCTTTTTTTATCTGTTTGTTTCTGGTTTCCTGGTCGTGTTACTTCAAGCCAAATCCGCAACCTTTCATCTTCACCCTCTCAGAGGTTAATGTAGCTTAAATCAATGCTGCTATGAAATTCCATTACCAGCCACCTGGCTATCTTCAACAAACACACCTGTGTCTTAGGAAGGGCTGCCTTTTGACTGAGGCATATAGCAGCTTGCTAGCCAGGCAGGAAAGGTTCATACAACATAACAAGCCCATAAAAGATTCCCGAGGTCCAGTTTATAGTTGGTGAGGGGAAAACTGTCTGTGTGACTGTACTAGACTCTGGGGAGTGTCTGTTATAACTGTTATGGTGAGAGCAGCCAGGGTTTCTAAATGGACGAGGTGTTTGAGTCTCAAATGTATTGCTCTCACTTTTCACTACCTCTCTTCCCTCCAACCCCTCTTTCTCTTATTGGTCTTTCTCTTACAGACGTAGGATCTTAATTAATCCTGCAGCAACAGGATGTTTAGTCCATAATGTTGCTTGATCCGTGGTTAGGCTATTAGCTGGCCAAAAGTAGGCTACATGAAAATTGTTAATATAACCGTGTGTTAGTGTGGGTTTTCAGTCAATTCATGTAAATCATGAAGCTCATTGCATTCCCTGCGGCGCAGGAACATTCCAGCAACAAAAGAGTGGTCAAATTAAGCTCCTACATCTGTACCATCTCCTCTCACTCTATCTTCCTCTCTTGATGCTCTCTTTCTCTCTCTATCTCTCTCTTTCCATCTTTCTCCTCTCTCTGTCTTCTCTCTCTCCTCTGTCTGTCAGTTCATCAGTGGCAGTGCGACAGCCTCAATGAAGACTGAGTGGCTCATTAACTTTTAATGTTTACCATGGATCAGGTTTCACCAGGAGTGAGAGGGAGAGGAAGAGAGGAAGAGAGGGAGGAGAGAGAGAGAGAGAGAGAGAGAGAGAGAGAGAGAGAGAGAGAGAGAGAGAGAGAGAGAGAGAGAGAGAGAGAGAGAGAGAGAGAGAGAGAGAGAGAATTTAATTGAATTGAGAGAGAGACAGAGAAAGACAGAGAGAGAGCACAATGTGTGGGTGGGTGTGTGTGAGAGAGAGAGGGAGAGACAACGCCAGTCTAGATTCTGACCAGGGCCATTCTGAAAACCATAGCTTTCTCCAATAACATTCAGTGTGTGTGTGTGTGTGTGTGTGTGTGCGTATGTGTGTGTCTGTGAGTGGCTGCATTTGAGTTTGAGAGGGCACTGCATTTGAGAGGGCAATTAACAAACACCAAGGATTCTCTCCTACTGTACCCCCCCCCTCATATAACATACTGACGTACAGTCAGTTCATCAGCTGAAACTGACTGACAGTGCAGTGAAGATTAAGATTAACCATGTATACATAGCAAACATCCACACCACACTCAGATCACTGTTACCATGACTCTGCTGATTGGCACCTGTTTGATAAGAGATGTGACAAACAGTAGCTAGCCTATTAATGTCTCTTCTCTTCCATTGCCTTTAATAACAGCTGTGGCCTGACATTTTAGCCTGTAGCTAATGGGGCTGCCGTCACATACACACACACACACACACACACGCACTGGCATTTTAGCCTGTAGCTAATAGAACTGCCGTCTCCCCTCTCCCGAATCATTACACTCCAAGCCTGGCTGCACCCGTTCAGATGACAACAGCAGAAATAGCAAACAGGTACTGATAGAGTGTGGAAATTCACACACTCACACATGCTAACACACGCACACACACACACACGCACACACACACACACACGCACGCACGACACACACAAACACACACGGCCCTCTGCCATAATGACAAAATGACACAATCCTACGACTGCTGTGTATGACCAATACACCATAATATCACACCGCTATTCCAGTTGAGGCCAACACCCTCAATATCTTCCACCATTTAAAAACGACCTCATAAACTCTACCTAGAGACCTTTATGTTATATAAACCCTAACCTGATGCATCTCATTATGTGAGCAGTATCATCTGACACAGCTCATCCTCTGTCATCAGTCTTCCTACAGAGGAAACATGCCGAAGATCTTAGCGGCAAAACAACACAGGCATGTGTCTAAGGTAAGGCAAGAGGGCTCAATGCTAACTCAATGCATCTTTCATTTGAGTCAATAGGAGATTAACTCGTATCATATCATAGACTGAAGCATGTTTACTAATGCCAAGACAACAATAACACGGCCAGTGCCTTTAAGCCATGATTGACAACTCATAAACAGGTCTAGACAAAACAGACAGACTCCAGCGCAACAAAACCATGGCAACCATCACACTCTGAATGACTGACAGCTAACACCCCTCCCTTCTAAACCCGCCAGCCCAAAAACACAAACCCTTTTACCCTACTCACACTGAGGAGTGTGTGTGTGTGTGTGTGTGTGTGTGTGTGTGTGCGTGAGTTAGGTACCCTCTTACCAGTGGTGGAGTGGAGGCTCTCCAGGCTCCAATAGTGGGAGAGGACCCCCCTGAGAGTACCTCCTAGGCTCCCCATCCCCCCTCCTCCTCCTGCCCCCCATCTTTCCCCAAGTCCCCCTCCTCCTCCTCCTCCTCCTCCTCCTCCTCCTCCACCTCCCCCTCCTCCTCCCCTGGTGGGAGTCCCACTGTCTGAGTCCGAACCAGGAGATCCAGGGGAGAGTCCAGAGCTGGTGCTGCCGCTGCTGCCACAGCTGCCCCCGGGCAGGGGCACGGGCCCTTCAGAGCCCTGCTGGGTCCGCATCAGGACAGGAGGGTCCCCGAACACAGACCTGGAGCTTGGCACTGGAGCCTGGTAGTAGTGGTGGTCAGGTAGGTGGTTTCTCCCAGAGACAAGTATGTAACGCTGGTTATGCAGGTAGGCAGGTAGGTAGGTAGGTAGGTAGGTAGGTAGGTAGGTAGGTAGGTAGGTAGGTAGGTAGGTAGGTAGGTAGGTAGGTAGGTAGATAACAGTGCAGTAGCCTCTACCTGGCCTCTCTAGCTAGGTAGGTAGGCTGTGTGTGTGATAGTCGGCTCCACAGTCAGTCAGTGAGTGCTTCAGTCTCTGCTGTTGCTCCTCTCTCTGGCTCTGCTCTGCTCTCGTTGGCTGCTGCGCATCCCCTCTCTCTCTCTCTCGCTCTCTCTCTCGCTAACTCACATAGCCGAGTGGTCGCACACACACAGGCTACAGCCACACAGCTACAGACAGACATTAGTGGGGCTCCTCTAGGGGGGCTCGGTCGCTCTGCAGTGTCGTTTGCCTGGGAGCTGCCTGGCTGCAGCTGATGGCTGATGACTCTCTAATGTAATGGTGCAGCGCCATTAAGGTGGGTCTGAAAAATATCCCCCCTCCTGCCCCCCATCTCCCCCACCTACTGTTTCTAAAGCACTGTGGGAGGGAGATTGAGAAAGGAATAGACAGAGAGAGAGAGGAAGTGAGGGAAATACATAGAGAGAGGGGGGCTAACCTGATCCACTGTTATATATAACTAAACTAGTTTAATCCTACTGAGTTAAATCATATTCAATGATCCAACAGTGCTCTGTCATAACTTTGCAAAAATACAAAACAAGTGTTATTT
This sequence comes from Thymallus thymallus, assembly GCA_023634145.1. Taxonomy (NCBI): domain Eukaryota; kingdom Metazoa; phylum Chordata; class Actinopteri; order Salmoniformes; family Salmonidae; genus Thymallus; species Thymallus thymallus. The sequence goes on from CM042418.1 coordinate 15,193,348, forward strand.
CAGGTTCTGCTCTAGGCTTCCATACACAAGTTACATACACACATGAAGTTAAAAGGCTGTCTGGCTAGACAGCACATGTAGAAACTCTTAAAAGTAAAACAGATACATGATTTGTTTCCACTGGAATGTGATTTCTCTGTACTTCCTCTCTGATAGAGGACATATTACACACAGAATACAGGGAACTACACATGAGGGAGAAGGTTCCATTCCCACTACACTGACCCTCATTAGTAATGGCTTAGGGAGTCACACATACACATACAGAGAAAGAGAGAGAGAGAGAGATAGAGAGAGGGAGAAGGAGAGAGAGAGAGCAAGAAGGAGGAAGAGGAGGGCCCAAGGGCAGAACAGCCCCCTGCCAGAACTAACAAGAGTTCAGCACTAGAAAAATACTGCAATGGCATTCTCATAAATAGTCAGCAAATCTCTCTCTCTCACACACACACACACACACACACACACACACACACACACACACACTCCTTCACAATGACTGATGAGAGCTCTTAGAGAATGAGATGGAGAGAGCAAGCTATTCAACACCAGCCAGTACAGTACAACTATATTTGTTGTTTCTATCCGAGTTAAATAAGATGAACAGACTGACTGTATAGAAAACCCCATAATATTGATTCACCACTCACCGCACCTACAATGATCTAATAGAATATTATGGATGTTTAGTACTTAAAGGAATCCTATAAACTTACCTCCTACATCTTAATCTTTGAATAGCTTATGTCACAAACACTAGTGCCAATGATTGTTATTGAAGAAGTATTGACCTCAGCAGAGCATTTACATAAACCCCAGTAGTAAACGTGAAGCGCATTAAATACACCAACATTATCAGCTGCTGTGATGAAGAGAAACATTGAGACTGTGATAGCCTGGTGAGACTAATCAGAGATGCACTGTAGCGCTGCTGTCTCTGTCTGTCTCATACAACAACACAGGGAAATGGTTGGTCCTACTGTGTCCTGTGAAGGCTAAAATGCCAGAGAGCCACCTGGTGAAAATAAGACTGGTAGTCCTGATGAGGATAAACACAGGCAGAGACACACACACACACACACACACACACACACACACACACACACACACACACACACACACACACACACACACAGAGCCACTGAGCTGTGACCTTGGAGCCTTCAAACACAAAGCCAGTAAAGTTCAGATAAGAAGGAAAATCTCTCTCCCTCCCCCTCCCTCCCTCTCCCTCCCTCCCTCCCTCTCTTTCTCTCTTTCTCTCTTTCTCTCTTTATGTCTGTCTCTCTCTCTGTGTGTCTCTCACTCTCTTAGGTATACTGGATAGAAAAAGACTACAGACCAACGGATACGGAGGCTTAAGTTATAAGCTATGAATAAAACAATAACTAACAGTCTGTAAACTACTTATAAACCCTTTAGTGTGTTGCCGACTTTTAATGTCAGTTTGCAATCATCCTTGCATGGGCTATAATGAATGCCTCTGCTATATGGAATAGGAATGTAGATTAGTATAGAAGGTGGAAAGTGACTTACCTCACTGCACTGTGTATACCAGAGAAATATAATTACATCATCAGCATATTGACTTAAATGAGAATTCCCATTCTAGTAATTCTATTTCTATGGTCCACAGCCCTGTGAGTCAGTCAGCTAAAGAGGTTGCCATTACACTTGTCTTTTGATTCATCTTTCAATTCAATTAACTCAAATGAATCGAATTACACAGAAGGCATCTGGTGCAAGAGCACTGACCTCACTTTGAGTGTCATGCAATCTGCTGCCTCTGCATGTGTGTGTGTGTGTGTGTGTGTGTGTGTGTGTGTGTGTTTAGTGTGACTACAGCAGCTTGACCACCCAGATACATTGAGTCAGGGTAATATCATTTCAGCACTAGCCTGATGTCCACCCATCACCAGTCACCACTTTCATACCCTAGAGATATCAAACTGGTTCAGTGACCCCAACTTTTCAGTCAGTAGTAGGCTAGGCTACCCTAGTCACTCTCACAATCAGACCTAACTCATAGTCAGACCTAACCCTCTTTTATCAAATGACCTTGAAAGAAAGCTTAAAATGAGTAGATAATGAATCACTGATATTTGTCCTAAACCATTCACTCCCACAATAGTCCACCTCCTACATGCCTCTCAGACAGAGAGAAGAGCCTGACACACACACACACACACACACACACACACAAACACATTCCAGGAGCACTCTGTGTTCCCACTAAGTGATGGCTGGTTTAAGAAAAGGACTGATAAGATAATGAAAAAGAATACCTGTCTGGAGACACCAGCTCCTGACCAAGCATACCTTACAGAGAGACTAATCACAGTGGAAAACACAGTGTTTCTATATTGTTCCCAGAGAACCTCAATGCTCGGGATTTAGAACGCATGACGACACTGGATCTCATCCAGAGGGACTGTCAATACAAATGGATAAAGTGGGTCTGTCAATGCAAATAGTACAATGCTTTTACAAGCGCCAACAAACTGTGGGACCACTGATGTGTAGAGGACGTGTTGCCCCCTGCTGGTGATATGCAGAACTACATGGGCTTGGAGCCCATGCCGAAGCCCATAGTAATTGGCTCAGAGACTAGTCTGAGACCTAGCTCCAAAATAAAGTTGCTGTTTCACAACAGATGTTGCCTGGCATGATATCACTGGGCTAATCCTGGATTTGGTGAGGACGTGATTTTAAACATGGAACTCAAATAACACGCGCCGCATACAACAAGTGTAGACTTTACCTTGAAATTATTACTTACGAGCCCTTTCTCAACAATGCAGAGTTGAAAAGTAAGAATTTGCTACAAAAAAATAAATAATAGAAACACTAAAAATAACAATAAAGGGGCTATATACAAGGAGTACCGGTACTGAGTCAATGTGCAGGGTACGAGGTAGTTGAGGTAATATCATGTACAGTCGTGGCCAAAAGTTTTGAGAAGTATTGGTCTCCGCAAAGTTTGCTGCTTCAGTGTTCTTAGATCTTTATGTCAGTAGTTACTATGGTACACTGAAGTATAATTACAAGTATTCCATAAGTGTCAAAGGCCTTCATTGAAAATGACATTCAGTTTATGCAAAGAGTCAATATTTGCAGTGTTGACCCTCCTTTTTCAAGACCTCTGCAATCCGCCCTGGCATGCTGTCAATTAACTTCTGGGCCACATCCTGACTGATGGCAGGCCATTCTTGCATAATCAATGCTTGGAGTCTGTCAGAAGTTGTGGGTTTTTGTTTGTCCACCCGCCTCTTGAGGATCGACCACAAGTTCTCAATGGGATTAAGGTCTGGAGAGTTTCCTGGCCATGGACCCAAAATGTCGATGTTTTGTTCCCTGATCCACTTAGTTATCACTTTTGCCTTATGGCAAGGTGCTCCATCATGCTGGAAAAGGCATTGGTCGTCACCAAACTGTTCTTGGATGGTTGGGAGAAGTTGCTCTTGGAGGATGTGTTGGTACCATTCTTTATTCATGGCTCATGGCTGTGTTCTTAAGCAAAATTGTGAGTGAGCCCACTCCCTTGGCTGAGAAGCAACCCCACACATGAATGGTCTGAGGATGCTTTACTGTTGGCATGGCACAGGACTGATGGTAGCGCTCACCTTCTCTTCTCCGGACAAGGTGTTTTCCGGATGGCCCAAACAATCGGAAAGGGGATTCATCAGAGAAAATGACTCTACCCCAGTCCTCAGCAGTCCAATCCCAGTACCTTTTGCAGAATATCAGTCTGTCCCTGATGTTTTTCCTGGAGAGAAGTGGCTTCTTTGCTGCCCTTCATGACACCAGGCCATCCTCCAAAAGTCTTCGCCTCACTGTGCGTGCAGATGCACTCACACTTGCCTGCTGCCATTCCTGAGCAAGCTCTGCACTGGTTGTGCCCCGATCCCGCAGCTGTATCAACTTTAGGAGACAGTCCTGGCGCTTGCTGGACTTTCTTGGGCGCCCTGACGCCTTCTTCACAACAATTGAACCTCTCTCCTTAAAGTTCTTGATGATCCGATAAATGGTTGATTTTACCAGCAGCAATATACTTGCCTGTGAAGCCTTTTTTGTGCAAAGCAATGATGACGGCACGTGTTTCCTTGCAGGTAACCATGGTTGACAGAGGAAGAACAATGATTTCAAGCACCACCCTCCTTTTAAAGCTTCCAGTCTGTTATTCTGACTCAATCAGCATGACAGAGTGATCTCCAGCCTTGTCCTCGTCAACACTCTCACCTGTGTTAACGAAACAATTACTGACATGATGGCAGCTGGTCCTTTTGTGGCAGGGCTGAAATGCAGTGGAAATGCATTTTTTTCATGACAAAGAGGGACTTTGCAATTAATTGCAATTCATCTGATCACTCTTCATGATATTCTGGAGTATATGCAAATTGCCATCATAAACACTGAGGCAGCAAACTTTGTGGAGACCAATACTTGTGTCATTCTCAAAACCTTTGGCCACGACTGTACATGTAGGTAGGGGTAAAAGTGACTAGGCAATGAGGATAGATAATAAACAGAGTAGCAGCACTAAAACTCAGAGCCTTGCTACGGCCGTGGGAATGACATTATGCTTGGAGTTGGAGTCTGAGATCGATGTGGGGGCCAAGTCCACACAGACTTAGATTCAAGTTACTACAGTTCCTTTAGAAAGTAATTACACACCTAGACTTTTTCCACATTTTGTTGCATTACAAACCTGAATTTAAAATTGATTAAATTGTGATGTTTTGTCACTGACCCCATAATGTCAAAGTGGAATTGTTTTTCGATTTTCTTCTACAAATTAATTAAAAGTGAAAAGCTGAAATGTCTTGAGTCAATACATATTCAACCCTAAATAAGCTCAGGAGTAAAAATGTGCTTAACAAGTCATATAATAAGTTGCATGGACTGACTCTGTGTGCAATAATTGTGTTGAACATGATTGTTGAATGACTACCTCATATCTGTACCCCACACATACAATTATCTGTAAGGTCCCTCAGTCAAACAGATTCAACCACAAAGACCAGGGAGGTTTTCCAATGCCTCACAAAGAAGGGCACCTCTTGGTAGATGGGTAAAACAAAATAAACCAGACAGTGAATATCCCTTTGAGCATGGTGCCCTTCTTATTAATTACACAAAAATAGAGGTGTTCTTCCTAACTCAATTGCCAGAGAGGAAGGAAACCGCCTAGGAGGCAGGAGGCCAATGGTGACTTTAACACAGTTACAGAGTTTAATGGCTGTGATATGAGATAATTGAGGATGGATCAACAACATTGTAGTTACTCCACAATACTAACCTAATTGACAGAGTGAAAAGAAGGAAACCTGTACAGAATAAAAATATTCCACAACATGCATTCGGTCACTAAAGTAATACTGCAATAAATGTGGCAAAGCAATTAACTTTTTGTCCTGAATACAAAGTGTTATGCTTGGGGCAAATCCAATACAACACATTACTGAGTACCACTCTCTATATTTCCAAGCATAGCGGGTGTTATGGGTATGCTTGTAATCGTTAAGGACCGGGGACTTTTTCAGGCACAGGCAGAATCCTAGAGGAAAACCTGGTTCAGTTTGCTTTCCACCAGACACTGGGAGATGAATTCACCTTTCAGCAGGACAATAGCCTAAAACACAAGGCAATATTTGAAAATGGTTGTCTAGCAATGATCAACACCGAATTGGACAGAGCTTGGAAAATGTTGAAAAGAATAATGGGCAAATATTGCCAAAACTACCAAAGGTGATTCTAACATGTATTGACTCAGGGCTGTGAATACTTATGTAAATGATATACTGTATTTCTGTATTTCATTTTCAATAAATTTGCTAAAGAAGTGGTTATCATGAGGAAAGGAAGCCATTTTAGAATATTGGAACCAACCCAGGCATAGAGAGTGAGAGAGCCAGTGATATGCAGTAGTATGCAGAGAGAGGTAGGAGTTACTCCCAGGGGTAGGAGGATGTAGAGGGAGGTAGGAGCTACTCCCAGGGGTAGGAGGATGTAAAGGGAGGTAGGAGGTACTCCCAGGGGTAGGAGGATGTAGAGGGAGGTAGGAGCTACTCACAGGGGTAGGAGATCCGCTGTCTCCAGCCCAGACAGTCCAGTCCGATAGGGGTGCTCTGCGAGAAGCAGTGGGCCTTCAGTGGCATCCCGGAGAATGCCTCCATGGTCGACAAGGACACTCGAGCCCGTGCCTGTGGAGAGGAGGAAAAATCAAGACTGGGGATCCAACAAGGCCTAGGCCTCTTAGAAATCTATAGGTGTAATTAGTATACTGCTCACTTGTTATGTTAAGACCCTGCCTTTCTTTTGTTGAAATAATGAACATACAGTGTGTATTATATGTAATAATACTATAGCAATAGTAATAATATGTTTGTCCGGAACAGATTGACCTGAAGGTGCATGCCGGTTTAGGCTAACAGTAGGAGCTGAGAGAGACTGGCACAGAAACAGGAGCGAGCTAGAAAGACATCCAAAAAAGACAAAATGGAAACGGAAGAGAAAAACATTTAACAAAGGAGAGATGCCAAGACTCCAGGGAGAAAACAGCTGGCGAAGGATAGAAGAGATGGAGAAGAACACTTCCTTGAGACAGTACGTAGATGAAGAGGAGCAAGAAGGAGAAGGAGGAGAAGAAGAGAGAGACAGGTTCCATCTCTGCTAGGCTCTAAGTTGTTTTGCAGCGGTAAGCATGGTGGAGTCTTACTTTCTCCAGATCTTCAGGACAGTGTGTGTTGAGTTGTCCGAGGCTGCCCCTCACGACTCGGGCCAGCTTCCGCTTCCGTCTCTTCTCCGCTTCGATCCACAGGTCATCTGAGGAGCAATGGTGGCGTCTCGGACCCTTGTCCCTCTCCCTGTTCGGCCTGTGACCTGGTGGTGGTCTGAGGGCTGAGGCAGTAGTGACCAGTCCAGACCCAGGAGACTTCAGCTCTGTTAGCCTCTTCCCTCCTCCTGCCTGGCTTGTGGGTCTACAGCCACCCTGAGACTTTAGGTGCATAGTCAACTGGTTAATGGAACTGGCAATGTCACTTTCACTCCAGACTATAGTGCCGGGCCTCTATGGAAGTAATATATCTGTGTACATGACAGCATATCATTCTTACTGGTACATGATTGTAAACAGTTGTTATGGAGGGTTGATAACTATGATGTAGGTGAATGAAATTGTCCTATTGGTGTGCTTGATGTAACTGATGCACCTTGACAGGGAGTTAAACTGATTAGAATAGCTCCTTCTATTTCCCTTGTGCATAAATACTGAGCTAAGTCACATAACTCATGCTGTAGTTTAGCTTCTGTGTCCCTGATTGGCTGCCTGCTCCACTAGGGGGTGCTAGAACACACAGTCCCCCTCCCAGCTGCCTGCTGTGTAAGGCTGGGTTGGCTGGGCTGTTTCAGAGCTGTCAGGCGGGACTGAACGGGTACAGACTACTAACTCACAAAAAGGAAATGCACCACGCCACACCAGTGACAGCAGAGCACAGCGGAGGAAAAAAAGAGCTGACTGCTGTTTCACTCCTTCTTTCAGGAGAGGAGGAGATAAAGAGGGGCTTGTTCTGCATTTCATCTGAACGAACACGCACACACAAACACACACAAACACACACGCATAAACACACAATCTTTCACAGGCACGCACGCAGACACACAGACACACACATACCCAGCGAGATGGATACATTCAGCCCGATGCTGGGCCAGTGAAAGACAGAGTCAACACTTTATTCCATGGTGCACCCTGCCTGGCCTCCCCTCTACGTCTTGATAGAGTGGTAAACAAGGCTGCTTTATCATGGTGTTAAACAGACAAACAGTCAGGCCATTATATCACAACGGGGACAAAACGTTGGAACAGCAGACCCCAGTGAAGACTGTTCTGTCACACAACCTACTCATGTCAATCAAAGATGGATCGGCCCTTGGTTAGCGTCATCACCTACAGTCTAGCTGAGAATACATTGTTTATTTTTGTTCAATAGATTACATTTTTTGGGGCTGTTTAACACATGGAATTCTTCAGACGAATGATAACAATGAGGCATTATTAGCTTTGTTATCATATAGCTGTGTCTTACCTCAAACTGGTTGATGGACATAGGTGTGAGCAGGCTGATCTGTGATTGGCTGTCCACTCCACTGTCCTCCAATGGACTGAGGGAGGAGGAGCCTAGTGGCCCTGCTCTGGGCTTCAGGGTCTTGGGCTTCTCTGGTGGGTCAGACAAGCCCTCTACACTGGCTGACTGGGCCATGAGGAGCAGGGACAGGGCTGAGGCCCGGTTTGAGGCAGAGTGGGGGTAGCGGAAGGACCTGCGCTGGGCAGCCGGTCTGGGGCTGTGGGGCTTGGGGCTCATGGGTCTCACTGGGGTGTCTGGTGTAGCTGCCATGCTAGATGCTGTGCTCTCATAAGCTCCTCCTGGGGACCTGGAGCTGGACCAAGACAGCTGATTGGCTAGGGCGGCCAGGGAGGCGGGGCTCATGGGCGACAGGGGGCTGGAATCGTTTGTGGGTAGGGCTTCAGATTCGTCCGAAGAGTGCGGTCCGGAGTCGGAGAAGTTGATTGACAAGCCGTTGGGCGGGACTTTCCCTTTCCTCCTCTGGCCCTCTGACTTGCAGCCCAGTGGGGTGTTCTCCCCGGCCACGCTGTGACTGTCCTGGAAGCCCCTCTTGATGAGGGGGTCGGTGAGACACAGGGCCCTGAGAGAGGAGGGGGACCCATGGACACTGAGCACTGAGGCAGAGGCAGAGCGGGACGCATAGTCACTGTGGATCTGTCTGGGCGTCCTCACACCCCCATCCCCACCATCCCCTCCCTCACCCCCGCCCCCGACCGGGACAGACAGGGTCCTCCTCAGCAGCTCTGCCTCCTTGGCCCTCTCTCTCTTTAGCCTCCTCCAGGACTGTTTGGCTCGCCCCACCTCCCCTTCACTACCCGTCTCAACGCTCCCTTGCTCCTCCTCGTTCTCCTTGTCCATGGAGCGAGACTCAAACAGGCTGGTGAGGGACTTGTGGGCCTGGGCGAAGCGCATGCGGAGGTTGAGGCTGTCGGAGCTCTTGCTCCTCTTGTAGCCGTGCAGGCCCTCGGGGGCCCTGGTCTGGTTGTGTCTGAGACCTCCGGGCTGGGATGTCAGGGGGGTGTCTGGGCTGCTGGGCCCGTCGGGGGCGTCCCCAGTCCCCTCCCTGAAGAGCAGGCGGACGTGGCGGGTGCGAGGCGTGGAGGGGAAGAAGCCGTAGTCCTCCTCCTCTGTCTCGTAGCGACCCTCCAGACCGGAGAAGGACTGCTGAACCGTCGGGTTCAGGATGTCCCCCTTCAAGAAAACACTGTCATCGTCTGAGGTGTCTCCTCCCTGTCCCACCTGTCCACCCCCCAGATCCCTGCTCAGGCCCAGGTCAGGTGAGTCCCGGGGCGAGCCCTTCCCCTTGGCATTCTTCAGACTCTTCCCCTTCCTGAAAGAAGGCATCTTGGCAAAGACAGAGAACTTGGAGCTCTTGGACCTCCCTGCCTGGCCACCTTTAGACTTGCTCTTCATGGATTTGTGGAGGTTGGCATTCCCCCCCGAGACAGGCAAGATGGACTCTTCCGTCTCCTCACTGTTAGTGCTTGTGGTGTCAAAGTCGTAGGACACAGAGGTGGGGGTCGGACTGGAGCGTCTCTCGCTGCTTGCATGGTCCCTGTCGTGTGGTAAGGTCATGACCCTGGGGTCATCGGGGTCAAAGGTCAACGAGTCCAGCTGGTGCTCTGATGACTCGATACTGGATGAGTCCTCGGGGCGACACGACGACGGGCTCTTAGGGCTGGAGGTGGAGTTGGACAGGATGATGTCACCAGACAGGGGCCTCATCTCAGTGGGCCTCATCCTAACACTCTGTCTTCGCTCCTCCTCCTCTTCTTCCTCCTCCTCCTCTACTCTACTCTCATCCTCCACAATCCAAGAGTTGTCCAGGGAGCGGTCGGGGTCGGCCTCTAGGATGGGCTCGAGGTTGTTGAGGGAGAGCAGGTTGAGACTGACGTCGGAGTAGGGGTACCTCACAATCCTCACCCCACGATCCTGCTGCAGGAGGGCAGGGTGAGAGCTGTTCTGGAGGTAGGAGCTGTACGAGCTGTACGAGCTGTCCTCCTCAGCAAACAAAATGTCCTCTAATCCTAAAGCCTCAGGTGATTTGCTACAGTCCTGTATGTCTCCCTCTGAGGGAGGGTTAGGGGATTGGTGGGGGCTGGACTGCTGCACCTTCTCTTTCTCTGCGCTGTCCAATAGCAGCCCTCTGGTCTCCAGGTAGGAAGCTAAGGTTTCAGAGAGGTCTGAAGGACTGTTAGCGGCACAATTAGAATTAACTATCTCCTCTACAGCATCCCCACAACCTGTAGTGTCTGTATGGTTAGAGATATCTCTCCTACAGCCTGTAGTTTCAGTATGGTTCTGATAAGGGACGTCCCCGTAGCCCTCTCCCTGGAGCCTCTCTAGCTCCTCCACCTCAGCCAAGCTGAAGTGACACTCGTCCCCCAACCAGGATACTGAGTCCTCACTGCTCCAGTAGGGCTTATAGTCCAGGTAGGACAGGAACTCCTCAGAGTCCTCAGGGGGGTATTCTAGGGGGCTGTCTGGGGTCTCTGTGGTCTCCCCTAGGAGGTCAGAGGTAAACGTGGTGGGCTCGGTCAGGGAAGGGGACTCATCATCGGTTTTATCCCCACCCTCCTCTGAGCTGCTCTGGGGGGCTAGCTCTATCTTGGAGGACCACTGCTCTGGCCCCTGACCCCTTGTACAGAGGGACACCGACCCTTCACTGGCCTTGGTGTTGTTGTTGGAGTCAGAGAGGCAGGACAGAGACAGGATGGAGGGTGGCACAGTGCAGGAAGAGGGTTCAGGCCCAGAGATGCTATGATGGATCTCTAGCTCATTCAGGTGGCTCTGGACCTGTTCTTTACACACAGTAGAGTCTGTTCCCACGGTAATCTCTATCCTCATCAGTGGCGTGGCTTCCTGATCTAAGGCAGGGAGTTCTGTGCCGTCTCCCTGTAGAGATTCAGTCTCTCTAGGTTGGGTTGACCCCTGGCCTATGTCACTAGACACACCCTGTGAGCTGAGGTCAACAAGCAGATCACTGGTGATCTCTATGAAGACTCCTGTAGGGCTGAAGAGGACTATAGCATCTTCCTTCCCCTCTGTGCTTGGCAGCCCAATATGGTCAGATTCAGAGAGTTCTGTTATAACAGAGTCTGTATGGTCAGAGAGCTCTGCTATAACAGAGTCTGTATGGCCAGAGAGCTCTGCTATAACAATGTCTGTATGGCCAGAGAGCTCTGGAATAACAGTGTCTGTATGGCCAGAGAGCTCTGCTATAAAAGTGTCTGTATGGTCAGAGAGCTCTGCTAAAACAATGTCTGTATGGCCAGAGAGCTCTGCTGCTGTAACAGTGTTTGACTGTGCTAAATAAGGACAGGATGTGCTTTCTACTGCCTTCTTCTGCTGACTGTAAACATGACTATCTTCCTCTTCCTCGTCTTTCTCTTTCTCCTCTCCCTCTCCCTCCTCCTCTTTCTCCACAGACAGGAAATGGGTTGATCCTGTCCTGTACTCTCTGTCTGAGGTCTTCAGCTGGGAGAGTTCCAAGTCTTCTGACCTTAAGCTGTCAGAGCAAAGCGGCTTGTCAATGTGGGGGAGGGAGTAGGGGTGGGGGGGTAGGCATTCCTCAATGCCCCCCTCAGTGTTAGACTGGGGATGAGAAGAACCAGGCTGAATCTCTACGGAGGTGGAGCCTTCCCTCAGCCGGGCCACATCCCTCTTATTCTCCCCCGGTGAGTTCTCACTGTCTCTGGGTGTCTCTATGCTAGAGCCCCTCTGGTCCTGGAGCTCAGGGATTAGGCCATGGGATTGAACGGCATCCTTTTCCTGGGGTCGTGAACTGGAGCTCTGTGTTTGTTGTTGTTGTCGTTGTTGTGTCTCTGTAATTCCTCCACTTTCTAGTCCAGTAGGTAGGAGAGGTGCGACTACCTGGGATTCTGATTGGTTGATCCCCTTCCTGTCTTGCGACGGTGAGAGAGACTGGTCAGGAACAGGTATAGGCACAAAGGCGTCTAGCGAGGGAGGAAGTCCTGCCTCTTCAGGAAGTCCCACCTCTACAGTAATTCCCGTCTCTAAAGGAAGTCCAGCCTCCACAGACGATTTGATTGGACAGATCCCGTTCACTGTCTCTGACGGTTCAGTCGGCTCTGCTGAGTTCCTGGTGGTGACACACACCTCGTGTTCTTCCTGCCAGCGGACACCAGATACGCATGCCTCAACGTGGGGCTTTGTAGCACCGAGGTAGGCCTGAGGCTGGGTCTTTGTAACAGGTCCGTTGGAGATACCCACACATGGACTGGCTGAATGGACGTTCCCTGTGGTTTCTAAACTGTGTGGTACTGGGCTGTTTGTCTCTGTATTGGGTGGGCTACTCCTCTCTGTCTCTGTGAGTTGTGTGTCCGTACAGATTGTCTCTGTGGTGTGTGTTTCTGTACCGTGCGTGTTTGTTGTGGGATGCTCCGGGAAAAGTTCACTTTGTGTGTCAGATAAGTGTATGTCTGAGCTGTGATTGTTGTGCGTGAGCCTACAGTGCGTCTCTGCTTTGAGTGTGTTGGGTATATCTGTGCAAAGTGTCACATGTGTGCCAGATACGTCCGAACACTGTGTGTCTGTTGTGTTGTGTGTGTCTATGCAGTGTGTCTCCTCTCTATATCCACTAGATGTATTCTGTCTGGCAAGGCTTACCTGCTCTAGATGACTGATGTGTATTTGTGAATTCTGTTTCTCTACACTGTGTAGAGTGGACAGCAGATCTATACTTTGTATATCTATGTTAGGTTGTTTACATATCCCTGTGCATTTAGTGCCAGTGCTCTGTTTCTCTGTTCTAGCCGTGTTTTCTAACCCTGTGCTCCGTGTATCTGTTCTAGCTGTGTTTTCTAACCCTGTGAGCTGTTTCTCTGTGCTGCTCTGCGTTTGTGTCTCTCTATTAGTACCCTCTGTGCTGTTTCTCTGTGTAAATGTTTCTGTGCTGTTGTGTCTGTTGGGACAATTCGGTTTGTGTGACTCTGTGTGGAGTACTAACGTTAGTGCATTCTGATTACCTGTGATTTCAGAGATATGAAACTCTGTGCTGACTTTCCCTGGGTTGTGCTGGGTTCTTACTTCTGTCTTATGTATCTCTGTGTTGGGCTGGTTCTGTATCTCTGTACAGTGTATCTCTGTGCTGAGCTGATTGTGCAAATCTGTGCTGGGCTGTGTTTCTGTCCTGTAAATGTGTTGCTTCTTCTCTGTGTTGCAAGGCTGACTCTGTGCTGTCTCTGTGCTGGGCTGGTTGTGTTTCTCTGTGCTTGGTCTGCGTACGTCAGTCTCTGTGTTCTCTGTGCGGTGGCTGTGCTGGCTCCTCTCTGCTGTGCGTCTGGCTCTACAGTCCCCAGCGGTGTGGTAGCTGCTGTTCTCCAGTCTCCATCCCGTGTGTAATTTCTCTGCTCCCTGTAGGGCAGACAGAGAGTCCTCACTGCTGTCCGGGCTCAGGTCCGACAGCGTGTCACTCTGCCACGACAGCGAGTCAAAGTACTCCTCCGACGAGGTAATGTTACCCCCACCACCCCCCGTCCTCCCCCCGTCCTCGCTCCTGTCCTGGGGGTCACTGGCACCCAAATCCCCGTCCTCCACCTCTAATCCTAATCCCTCTGGGTCCTGGAGACCCTCTGAGTCTTCAAGAGCTTCCTGGGTCTGTCCAGAGAGAAAAAAAGAGAGAAAGGACCAGTGAATGAGATATAAAGCAATGAGAGAACGGGAGAGAATGGGAGATTAACTGAATACTGCTAAGTAGAGTCTGACAGGTTTACAATTATCTTGAAGCTCTGATAACTCTTCCTACATACCACACAGTTCAGTCAGTAAATCAGAGAAAGATGCAGGGTCAGGCCCCAGGAAGGAATAGTTGACTAGAAGCCCTGGCATAAAAAGGAGGAACACATGTTTATCTGTAAACAGTTGAGGTTAGCTAATTGCTGAACTTACCCACTTGGAAATATCTATGTCACAGAGGATAAATAATAGATACATAACTATTTCCACTCAAAACGCTACACATATCTCTCTCTCTTCAAAAATACACTCTCTGCTTATCTTTTTGTTTCAAACCAGCTCTCATTCAATGTACATTTTGCAAACATGCTGTGTAAACACACTGTAAGTTCAAAAATGTTTGCAATAATGACAGTCCAGGAATCCCTCTCTCAGTATAAAGCTCCAAAAGTAAAGAGCACAATAGGCCTACCCTATTCCTGTCTCATGGCTCACCTCAGGAGTACCAGGGAAAACACACACACACACACACGCACGCACGCACACACACACACACAGTAAAGATAAGGCAGAAGTTCACACTCTGATTGACAGACAGCAGATATGCATCCACTCATCAGTGACTGACCACCAGGGGGAGAAACCAGGGTTAATCCCAGTTCAGCCATTGGCTGAGGGAGTTACTGCCGTCCCATCCATTCACACTGTTCAGTCCGGTTGGTCTGATTTCTTCTCCTAATTAATGAGAGTTGAGTGTCTAAGAAGGCTTAAGGGTTTACTGCTCCGGCCCAGCTTTCTCTTCATGCCACAGAGAGTGAAGAAATAGACGGCGTCTAAGGATATCAGACAGTCCTCAGCCATTTATACACAACACAGTCTGAAAGAGCTGAGATACACCAGAGCCATAGACATACTGCAATGCAATGCATATCCTACAGCACAATAGCACAGAGTCCAAGCAATTAACTCCACTTTCTCCTTGCTCTCCTATATCTATTTCATTAAAGGGATAGTAGAATGGGTCCATATATTTGGTAGAAGGTGAGTGTACAGTTATGAGTATTAGGCAAACTATCCCTTTAACCCTAAACGTTCGCTCCACAGGGGTTTTGTATCATGTTGTGCTGTATGTCAAGTTGACCTTAGTGATACCAAATTCTTACCATCTAAGTGAATGAAATGGACAAACATACAACAAGAGCTGGTGGAATACTCATAACACACGAAGGCCAATTATGTCAAGCAACCTGTAACCCACTCATTCTGTGACCTGTAGCTCTGTATGTGAGCTCTGTGTGTGTCAGGAGAAAGAGGGAGAGAAATGGGAGGGATGGAGAGAGAGAGGGAGGGAGAGAGGCCTGGAGAGGGAGGGGGAGGGAGAGAGGCCTGGAGAGGGAGGGGGAGAGACCTGAAGAGGGAGAGAGAGAGGCCTGGAGAGGGAGGGGCAGGGAGGCCTGGAGAGGGAGGGAGAGAGGCCTGGAGAGAGAGGGGGAGGGAGAGAGGCCTGGAGAGAGAGGGGGAGAGGCCTAGAGAGGGAGTCTGTAGGGCTGAGAGCCCCATAATGAGCTGCTTGGCATCGGTAGAGCAGTAGAGGATTGAACTCTACAGGCCTGCGTGTCAACAGAGCAGTCAGTCAACACAGCGTAATCCTCCGGGCCCAGAAAGTGTGAGAGAGGGAGGTCCCAGACCACACGGGTCAATCTCCTCTGTCACCTCACACCAGCCCTAGCACTGACCTGAGAGACCACCGGGGGCTTTAAGCACAGATCTGAAATCAGATTAACTACACACCAGTCATGCTCTTAACCATTATAATGTTTCAATTTACCTAAGATCAGTGCATAGCACTGCCGAGAGAGAAAGAGACACAGAGAGAGTCGTGAGAATCCTAACCTCATCACCTCACTCACGGCTCCCAATGGCCCTGACCCAAGGTCATGACCCAAGTGCTGTTGTGTACTGAGGGGTTAAGAAGCGGCGTCAAAGAGGACACCAGATGTCCACGGGACAGACACTCCATCTACTGGAAAAGGATGAAGAATCAAGGCTACCTAACTGCAGAATGTGAATAACTAGATTATATAATGTATCAAGACTTGTCAATCTAGTTCACTTTTGATGCAAATTACACAACTTTAAAGCAAATTACATAGCTCTAATGTTGCAGTCAAACACAACAGTGCACCTTAGGACAAAAGCACTCATGTCATGAGGGTTCTTCTAGTTCCATGATCATCAGACTTTAATATGAAAATGGGAGGGGAAAAACATCTGCCTGTATGTTGTAATGGCTGAGTGGGAGGGCATAGGATCTTCCATTGGAAAGTAGATAGTTATGTTAACCAGGTGTGGTGCTGGGTCTATGCCAACAATAGGAGAGCTGTTGAGACATGCAGAAAAAGATGCACTGACACACACAGACCGACAACCACACGCATGGGGACGGACAGACAGACATACAGACAGACAGACAGACAGAGAGCTGCATTCAGGTGTGCCTTCCTAACTCTACCAGCTCCACAGCAAAACCAAGCCAAGGCACGAACTGCACTGCAGCCCTGAAAACAAAGGCATCTGTTGTTCTTAGCACTAAGTCTAGGGATGGCACCAAGATCCCATCTCGGCCCAACACAGTACCGCTTCACTGGGTTCTGGGAGGGGAACAGATCTGTACCCTTTCAGTTCTTATAGGCGGGGTCTGGGTTAGTGAGGAGGGGGGTAGTGATAGAATCTATGATATATACTGCAGCTGTCTGTCTGGCTGTGCATGGTTGAATTTGAACAGAACATCTTAATTGGCACGAGAGACTTAAAGAGAAAGATATTCCTGTAGAACAGGCTTGCTTGGGGCCTCAGAAATCACCCTGGGATTTTTTTGTTGCAGAATTAACTCTATTTTGGTGGCCTCTGTTATATTAGAATGCCTTGATTCCATCCAAATTACACAGCTAAATTATTCAATACTTTAACAAATGTATCTCCCAGATTGGTAAAAGTAGTTGTGGTATTGAGTAGAAAGACATGACTTTACAATTAAAATGACAAAAAATGTATTAATTCAGTGTGTTGTTTTGGATATCGTCTAGGTTTAGATCTACATGGCAAATTCCACCTACAGTGATTAATTGACAGGTCTGAAACCCTACCAACTCTGACTCTGACTCAGTGATTGATTGACAGGCCAAACTGTTAAAGGAATAGTTCACCCAAATTACAAATTATGAACTGGGTGGGTCTAGCTCTGAATGTTGATTGTCAGACAGGGATGTTCTTATGGATACAGCCCTTAGCCGTGGTATATTGGCCATATACCACAAACCCCAGAGATGCCTTATTGCTACAGTATTGTAAACTGGTTACCAACGTAATTAGAGCAGTAAAAATAAATGTTGTGTCATACCCATGGTATATGGTCTGATATACCACGGCTGTCTGACAATCAGCATTCAGGGCTAGACCCACCCAGTTCATAATTTGTCATTTGGGTAAACTATTCCTTTAACAGTTTGGCCTGTCAATCAATCACTGAGGGTGGGATTGTCAGGGGAGAGGGCAGGATGTGAGTCAGAGTTGGTAGGGTTTCAGACCTGTCAATTAATCACTGTAGGTGGAATTTTGGGGAAGGCAGTAGTTTAGTAATCTAGTCAGAAAAACGAATCTAGTCTAATCTTTCAATGTAGTTTATTGTGGCAAAAACCTAAGAAACAAGGTTGTGTTCTGTCAAGTAAACCTGGATTCCGTGTTGACAAACAATACAGAAATGCAGGAAAATGGTTATACAAATGTTTATGTTTTCATTATGCATCTGCAGATAATCACCAAAAAGCAGTAAATGCCTACCAGTATACAAATTAGGGAGTCAAATGAACGGCACTCTCACCTATGAGATTCGGTTCCGTTCACCTAAAAGATCCGTTCAAAAAGAACCGTTCGTTCGCGCACAACCCGTTACTACTAGGCTACCTACGCTGACGAGTTACTATTCTGGTTACTAGGAATTCTCAACATGGGCTTCGAATCCTAGGAAAATCCAAACAAGATATTTGGTTTAATTGTCCGGACGCGATACCATGGACATATAACTACGTTGTATGATTTATGAATAGGAAAGGGATATAGGAGATTTACTTTATTTAGTCAGTTCGACATTTTTGACTAGTTTTATAATTTTGTCAACACTTGCTGTTCGGTCGTCAATCAAAGCACAGTAAATAGCCTATCCACCCCGACTCCATTGCTGGCTATAGCATATAGCCCTATGAAACACGCAAAATAAAGTAGTCTAAATGAATGTACCTCAAAATAATCATTAAGTAGATTTCATAAATTAACTCACAGGAGATGATGAAGTAGCATCCGTGAAAATAAATGTGATTGCAGCCAACCACAGAGCACAAAAATAACACAGGTACCGAGAGGCGGGGCAGAGAGCAGACTGACAAACCAGCAGTCTTTCCCTGTCATCGCTCGCTTTGTAACTGACAGGCGCCTGTCCTATCAATAGATCACTAGAATATGCATATCGTTCATTCTAGCGGGAGAAGGCTATACAGACTTTTTAACTAGACTAGTTAATTTATAACGTAGAAAAAGTACCCGACTGACAATTAGTCTTTTATCGACTTATGGAAAACAATCTCACTCACACAAGTCTCATGTTACTGACATACATGCATGAATGAATGCACGCAAGCACACACAGAGCAAAGACACGCAGACACGAGTGGAATAGAAGCTGTGATTGGAGTAATAACTGCTCATGTTTGTGGCTGGGGCAACGGTTGCTATGGAGACGCAGCAGGCAGGTGTGAAATTCATCAGCTCATGACTCAGTGGCTTTACACAGTGTACACACACACACAGTATATTATATATATATATATATATATATATATATATATATATATATATATATATATATATAATATATATTATCCTTCCTAATAATGAGTTGCACCCTTTTGCCCTCAGAACAGCCTCAATTCGTTAGGGCATGGACTCTACAAGGTGTGAAAACCATTTCACAGGGATGCTGGTCCATGTTGATTCCAATGCTTCCCACAGTTGTATCAAGTTGGCTGGATGTCTCTTGGCTGGTGAACCATTCTTGATACACACGGGAAACTGATGAGGGTGAAAACCCAAGCAGTGTTGAAGTTCTTGACACACTCAAACCGGTGCACCTGGCACCTACCATACCCTGTTCAAAGGCACTTAAATATTTTGTCTTGCCCATTCACCCTCTAAATGGGACACATACACAATCCATGTCTCAATTGTTCAAGGCTTAAAAACCATTCTTTAAACGGTCTCCTTCCCTTCATCTAGACTGACTAAAGTGGACTTAAAAGGTCACATCAATAAGGGATCATATATTTCACCTGGATTCACCTGGTCAGTCTATGTCATGGAAAGAGCAGGTATTCCTAATGTTTTGTACACTCAGTGCTAATGAGTGCCTTCAGAAAGTATTCACACCCCTCTACTTTTTCCACATTTTGTTTTGTTACAGCCTGAATTTGAAATTTATTAAATTGAGATTTGTCGTCACTGCCTACACACAATACCCCAACGTGGAATAATCCTTTTCTAAATGTTTACAAATTAATAAAAAATGAAAAGCTGAAATGTCTTGAGTCCATAAGTGCTCAACCCCTTTACTATGGCAAGCCTAAATACGTTCAGATAGATAGATAGGTACTTTATTGATCCCCGAGGGGGAAATTTCTTTGTCAAGCAGCTACAACAACAAAACACAGGGCAGGTGCAAAATGCCACAACGAAAGTACACAAAAGACAGATACACGGTACATGATACATAGAGCGGCAGTATGAAAAAGTATAGAAATACAAGATATCTGGAGTGCAAAAAAAGCAATAAAAAGACATTGCATAGTATGGGTGGTTGGCTGAATATGTACACTATACATTGGTGGATGTTGGATGGTTAACTATACTATACAGGTCGATGGCAGAGAAATACTTCAGTAGCTAAAAATGCATATGATATGAGCGAGGGTAATAATAGGAGTAGAAGTAAGTTGCATGGACTCACTCTGTGTGCAATAATAGTGTTTAACATGATTTTTTGAATGACTACCTCATCTCTGTACCCCACACATTGTCACGGCAAGGTGCAGAGAGAGACCAAGGCGCAGCGCAGGTATAGTTCGACATTCTTTATTTTACTATGTAATACGTTTTCTTTTAGATGTAATAAAGAAACACAAATGACGAACTACAAAACGAAACCAAAACACGAATTTACAACGTTACGTTAAAACAACACACGATAGTTTCAACGTAACCAAAAGCACACTTACTTCACCCGTGACTGCGAAATGCATTAACATGTAACGACAACAACCCACACCCGCGTGAGGGACAGACTCAACATATATTGGATCCCTAATTAGAGACAACGGGTAGCAGCTGCCTCTAATTAGAGATCCACCCAAAACCCACAAAGAAACAGAAAAGAACGACACTGTCAGACTCTGACCATAGCTACATAGAGAAGCCTATTGCTTCTCTATGGCCAGAGCCTGACAGTACCCCCCCCCCCCCCCAAGGCGCGGACTCCCGGACGCCTAAACAAAACCCACACACAAAACACGGGGGGGTAAATGGGGGGGAAAACTAGTCCATCGGGGGCGGCTCCGGCGATGTGGACAGTTTTGTCCCGTGCCCCTTCCTTATCACCGGTCCCGGGCTGTGGACCGGTGGGGCAAAAGGCTCCGGCCATGGAGCGGGGAAAACAACCGGGCCCGGACTGGGCACCGGTGGGGTAAACGGCTCCGGCCATGGAGCGGGGAAAACAACCGGGCCCAGACTGGGCACCGGTGGGGCAAACGGCTCCGGCCATGGAGCGGGGAAAACAACCGGGCCCGGACTGGGCACCGGTGGGGCAAACGGCTCCGGCCCTGGAGCGGGGAAAACAACCGGGCCCGGACTGGGCACCGGTGGGGCAAACGGCTCCGGCCATGGAGCGGGGAAAACCACCGGGCCCGGACTGGGCACCGGTGGGGCAAACGGCTCCGGCCATGGAGCGGGGAAATAAACCGGGCCCGGACTGGGCACCGGTGGGGTAAACTGCTCCGGCCATGGAGCTGGGAAAACAACCGGGCCCGGATTGGGTACCGGTGGAGCGGACTGCTCTGGCACAGAGGCGGAGCAGGCGGCTGGACCCGGAACGGGCACCGGTGGAGCGGACTGCTCTGGCACAGAGGCGGAGCAAGCGGCTGGACCCGGAACGGGCACCGGTGGAGCGGACTGCTCTGGCACTGAGGCGGAGCAGGCGGCTGGACCCGGAACGGGCAACGGTGGAGCGGACTGCTCTGGCACTGAGGCGGAGCAGGCGGCTGGACCCGGAACGGGCACCGGTGGAGAGGACTGCTCTGGCACTGAGGCGGAGCAGGCGGCTGGACCCGGAACGGGCACCGGTGGAGCGGACTGCTCTGGCACTGAGGCGGAGCAGGCGGCTGGACCCGGAACGGGCACCGGGGGAGCGGACTGCTCTGGCACTGAGGCGGAGCAGGCGGCTGGACCCGGAACGGGCACCGGTGGAGCGGACTGCTCTGGCACTGAGGCGGAGCAGGCGGCTGGACCCGGAACGGGCACCGGCGGAGCGGACTGCTCTGGCACTGAGGCGGAGCAGACGGCTGGACCCGGATTGGGCACCGGTGGAGCGGACTGCTCTGGCGCTGAGGCGGAGCAGACGGCTGAGCCCGGAATGGCTGGAGGCTCCGGGACGCTAACCCTCGCTGGAGGTTTAGAGGCGCTGACCTTCGCAGGAGGTTTAGAGGCGCTGACCTTCGCAGGAGGTTTAGAGGCGCTGACCTTCGCAGGAGGTTTAGAGGCGCTGACCTTCGCAGGAGGTTTAGAGGCGCTGACCTTCGCAGGAGGTTTAGAGGCGCTGACCTTCGCAGGAGGTTTAGAGGCGCTGACCTTCGCTGGAGGTTTAGAGGCGCTGACCTTCGCTGGAGGTTTAGAGGCGCTGACCTTCGCAGGAGGTTTAGAGGCGCTGACCTTCGCAGGAGGTTTAGAGGCGCTGACCCTCGCAGGAGGTTTAGAGGCGCTGACCTTCGCAGGAGGTTTAGAGGCGCTGACCTTCGCAGGAGGTTTAGAGGCGCTGACCTTAGCAGGAGGTTTAGAGGCGCTGACCCTCGCTGGAGGTTCAGGGGCGCTGACCTTCGCTGGAGGTTCAGGGGCGCTGACCCTCGCTGGAGGTTCAGGGGCGCTGACCCTCGCTGGAGGTTCAGGGGCGCTGACCCTCGCTGGAGGTTCAGGGGCGCTGACCCTCGCTGGAGGTTCAGGGGCGCTGACCCTCGCTGGAGGTTCAGGGGCGCTGACCTTCGCTGGAGGTTCAGGGCTGGGGAGGCGCACCGGATGTCGGGTGCGTGGAGCTGGCACAGGAAGCACCTGGTTAGGCGCACGTACTGGAGGTCCGGTGCGGGGAGCCGGCACGGGTCGTACCGGACTGAGGAGGCGCACTGGAGGTCGTGTGCGTGGAGCAGGCACAGGAAGCACCTGGCTAGGCACACGCACTGGAGCTCGGGTGCTGGGAGTAGAGCAGAGGTCCGGACCCGGACTGGACATCGGAGAAGCGGATTGCTCTGGCATGGAGGTGGAGTAGACGATCGGACCCAGACTGGGCACCGGAGGAGCGAATTGCTCTGGCAGGGAGGTGGAGTAGACAACCGGACCCAGACTGGACACCGGTGAAGCGGACTGCTCCGGCCTGGGAGTGGAGTAGACGACCGGATCCGGGCTGGACCACTCCGCCATCTCCCTCTCGACCTCCCTTTCTATCTCCACCAATTCTTCCAACGCACCTCCATAATACTCCTCCAAATATTCCTCCTGCTCCTTGCTCTGAGCGCCCCATTGGTACCTCGGTCTCCCTATGGTCCACATGGGGAGTGGTGTTGGCTCCTCCTCCCTATAGCCAGACCACCCCCATAGCCTCCCCCCAAGATTACATTGGGGTTGTTTGCGGGAGTTGCCTCTTCTTGCGCGTCGCGCATAACGCGGTGGCACCTCCTCTCTCTCCCTCTCTCCCCAGTTGCGCTGCTTGGTCTCGCAGTGGTGGGTTGTTCTGTCACGGCAAGGTGCAGAGAGAGACCAAGGCGCAGCGCAGGTATAGTTCGACATTCTTTATTTTACTATGTAATACGTTTTCTTTTAGATGTAATAAAGAAACACAAATGACGAACTACAAAACGAAACCAAAACACGAATTTACAACGTTACGTTAATAGTTTTAGGTACTAAAACTATCGGGCTGGCCCAATCACTGTTGGATTCTTCTACTACTCCCATCTCGAGCATTGCCTCTAATTCAGTCTGAACCACTTTTTTCTTGTGCTCAGGTAACCTATATGGCCGGCTGCGCACCACCACGCCCGGCTCGGTCTCAATATGGTGCTGAATGAGATTTGTTCGACCGGGTAGGGGCGAGAACACGTCTGCAAATTCTGCTTGCAACCTGGCTACCTCAGTGATCTGGGATGGTGACAGATGATCTTCCCCTGGAGCCTGAGCGAGAGAGTGATTTTTTTGTTTATTCACTTCTGGCCCGAGATCTTCTACCGTACCAATTACCGTCGCCAGAATCACTGACTCCGCCTCACACCATTTTTGGTGTGGTGATAAATTTGGTTGAGGTGATAAATTTGACGTGCCCCGTTCCTATCCGTTCGAATTACCTCATAATTGAGATCCCCGACTCGCTGTGTGACCTCAAAGGGCCCTTGCCACTTTGCAAGTAACTTGGAACTCGATGTAGGGAGCAATACAAGGACTTTATCTCCCAGTGAAAATTCTCTCAGTTTGGTTCCCCTGTTTTATACCCGGGCCTGTCTGTCCTGGGCCTGCAACAAATTCTCGCTCGAGAGCCGCCCCAATGTGTGGAGTTTTGTTCTCAGGTCCATGACATACTGAATTTCATTTAGACTTTCCGAAGGTCCCTCCTCCCAAGTTTCCTTCAGGACGTCTAGCACTCCGCGGGGCTGACGTCCATAAAGTAGCTCAAAGGGGGAAAACCCTGTGGAGGCTTGTGGAACCTCGCGTACCGCAAACAAGAGGGGTTCCAGCCACTTATCCCAATTTTTGGCGTCTTCGTGAACAAACTTACGAATCATGGTCTTTAACGTGCGATTAAATCGTTCGACCAGGCCATCTGTTTGTGGGTGATAAACGCTGGTTCGAATCGATTTAATGCCCAATAATTCATACAGTTCGCATAACGTACGTGACATAAACGCCGTGCCTTAATCAGTGAGAATCTCTTCTTTCGGGATCCCCACTCGGGAGATCAAACGGAGATGCTGCGGAGCGCCACCGCTTCTGGGTATCGCGTTGCATAGTCCACTATCACTAATGCAAAGCGGATTTACCAGCTGACATTCACGACAAGCCGCGCACCATCCGCGTACGTTCTCGTGAATGTCCGGCCAAAAAAACCGAGCCATGAGACGGTTTAATGTTGTTGTTTGTCCTAAGTGTCCCGCCATGGGATTACAATGAGCCGCCTGGAAAAGCATTTCCCGACGGCTTTTTGGCACTAATAACTGGGTGGTATCTTGTTTAGTCTGAGCGTCTTGTGTCACTCGATACAACCGATCTTTTAGAATAGAAAAATACGGATAAGAGAGTGGACGGGCAGGTTGGAGGGGTTGACCATCGATAGAACGGACCTGTTCAAATGCATGTTTTAATGACTCATCCTGCGACTGCTCCAGAGGGAAGTCATCACGCTCTGAGAGGAGCAGCCTCTCTATGGCGTTCGGTTCCCCTGAATCAGACGGCAGTTGTCCCGGCTCCGCCTCTCCGAGCTGTACCGCCACGCTCCTTTCCTGCTTTTTATCCCCACAAGAGCCATCCGCACATAAATACCCCATTACTTCACTAAAAGCAGGCCAGTTTGTACCCAAAATTAGCGGATGTCGGAGGTGCTGGTTAACTGCCACTTCTACATTATGCTTTTGCCCCCTAAAATGGATTACAGCAGTCACTATGGGATATTTCACCACATCCCCGTGCACACACCGTACCTGAACCATGCGACTCATATCCAATGTCTCGGGCTGAATCAGGCTCTGATGGATCGAGGTTTGGTTACATCCTGAATCCACCAGAACCGGATAGGTACCCCCCTTAATACTCACAGGTATTTGGTACCCGCCAGCCTGACCGGGGGCAGCCTGCAGGACATCCGGGACCCGGATCATTGTCCCTACTTCCATCACCGGACATCTATCCATGAAATGCCCCGGGTCCCCGCAACGCCAACAGGCCGGACCAGACCTAATCTCCACTCTAGTGGCAGGAAGTGGCTCAAGTGATTGGCGTGAAGAGAGCGGTGGAGTTGAAGCGGCATTGGACCCGGCGGTGGTCAGCCCCGCCCCCCTGGGCAGAGCTCGCAGCCCACCCGCGTTGTCCAGGCCGGACCCACCCCGTCCTCGGGGTGGAACTCTCTGCGGGCCTGGAGGACGAGACCTGGGGAGAGGAACGGGTCAAGGGGTAGCAGGAGAAAAAGAAGGAGAGAGAGAGACGGCTGGGAGGGGTTCGCCGACCCCTGGGCACACCACCATGTGGTCCTCCGCCAGCTGGATGGCTGAGTCCAGCGACGTCGGTCGGTGGCACTGGACCCACTCTGCGGTCTTCCTGGGCAGGTGAGTTATGAATTGCTCCAGTACCACACGGTCGATGATTCGCTCGATGTCGCTTCCCTCCGCCATGAGCCATTTGCGGCAGGAGTCCCGGAGCTGTTGGGCCATCACGAAGGGTCGGCCGCTTTCGCCCAGATCCAGGGAACGGAAACGTTGGCGATGTTGCTCTGGGCTCCGGCGGACCCGCTGTAAGATGGCCCGTTTCAGGTCGTCGAAGACCAGGAGGTTCCGGACGGGCAGTTGTTGGGCAGCTATTTGCGCCTCGCCAGACAGAAGGGGGATGAGGCGCACCGGCCACTGGTCCCGTGGCCACCCCCCTGCCTCTGCCGTCTTCTCAAATAAGTCTAAAAAGACCTCGGGCTCATCCTGAGCCCCCATTTTATTCAACGGCAGGTGGGCGGGAGCAACCTGGCGCGCTGTGGCCTCAGTCCGAACCTCCCGGTCGATCCAGCTCCGGAACCTCTCGCGGTCCTCCTGTTGGGCCTGGATGATGGCCTGGAACCGACGTTCCTGATCGGTCCTCAGATCCAGTAAGGCTTGATGTTGTTCTTGATGGAGGACCGTGAGGGATGAGATGACCTCCGCAAGAGGCGTCCCTGACGGAGATTGCATGGCGGCGGCTGCTTCTTCCTATATCCCGGGTTTCGGCACCACTGTAGTAAGGTCTGTTCAATAGGTGAAGGAAGCAGACGGGGTCGGCTGGTTTGAGACTCAGGATTTTTATTGTCCAACAAAGTAGATCACAAAAATAAGATAAATCCGCACTGCGGGCGCTTCTCAACACCAATCAAAAATAACTCTTTCCACCAGCACTCTTTAGAGCATAAAACAGCCCCACTTAGTCCCCTGGCTTTTTCCCACAAGTCTCAGGCAGTCCTTCTCCTCCCGGCCACCTTTCCCAGGTGGCTTTTATCCAGTCTCTTCACGCCAATTACTGAAATGAGGCACAGGTGTTTGTCATTTGCCCTTCCCCCACTTACACACCGCTCGTCTCCCTTCTCTCTCTCTCGTCACAGACCTCGCTGAACCACGCCCCCTTGCCACACAGACATTGAATACCCCTTTGAGCTATTAATTACACATTGGATGCTGTATCAATACAACCAGTCGCTACAAAGATATAGGCGTCCTTCATAACTCAGTTGCCGGAGAGGAAGGACATTTCACCATTAGGCCAATGATGACTTTAAAACAGTTAAAACGTTTACAAATATTCAAAAACATGCATCCTGCTTGCAACAAGGCACTAAAGTAATACTGCAAAAAATGTGGCAAAGAGATTACATTTTTGTCCTGAATACAAAGTGTTATGTTTGGGGCAAATCCAATACACCACATTACTGAGTACAACTTTCCATATTTTCAAACACAGTGGTGGCTGCATCATGTTTTGGGTATGCTTGGACTGGTAAGTTTTTCAGGATAAAAAAGAATCATAATGGAGCTAAGCACAGGTAAAATCCTAGTAAAAAACCTGCTTTCCACCAGACACAGAGGTAGGATTTCACATTTTTGCAGGACAATAACCCAATACACAAGGCCAAATCTACACTGGAGATGCTTACCAAGAAACCAGTGAATGTTCCTGAGTGGTCGAGTTACAGTTTTGACTTAAATCTAATTGAAAAACCTGAAAATGGTTGTCTAGCATTGATCAACAATTTTTGAAGGCAATGTAAGTACTGATGTAGGATATCTTTTGTTGCTGAAAATGTTCCTGGAAGGAATGTAGTGTATTTGAGATTTAAAGAGGGTTCTAAAGTTTGTAATTTCCACTTTAAAATGTCAGGCTTGATTTGCCCTAATGAAAAATGTATCAACCCCTACAAAAATGTCTATTAATTATAATCCACATAATTATTTACATTTCCTGTAACTTCAAGAGACGTTCAGCCATGTACAACAACAGACTGGGACTGACTACCCCACAACTACCCTGACTACCCCACAACTACCCTGACTACCCCACTACCCCACTACCACACACACACACACACACACACACACACAGTATAGAAACACATTCAAAGTGTTTAGTCTGTCAGTTTGTGTAAAACTAACTTCTTCCTTTGCAGCATAGCTGTAGGGAAACACAAATCCTCACTATACCAGGGAGTGTCCACTTATTATGTCCCATTACCTCTTAAACACTTTCATTTCCTTCTCTTGTTTCCATTTTTACATTAAGAGTTCACATTTAGGTCCTTTAAATTTAGGTCATTTTATCCATATCAATGGTCATAGCGGAAACTACAGTATGTTAGACTATTGGAACACTGCTGTAGAATTCTCTATTTACCTGGTGTCATCCGTGGGCAAATCACCTGTAAATAGGGCAAACTTAAACACTACGGCCAACCAACTTCAACAATACGGCCAAAACAGATAACCTCAACCAATCTATGAGTGTGATAGTGTCACCTACACACATTGTGTACATGCATGCACTTTGGGGTCCCAAGTGGCGCAGTGGTCTAAGACACTGCATCTCAGTGCTAGACGCGTCACTACAGACAACCTGGTTTGAATCCAGAATGTATCGCAACTAGATGTGATTGGGAGTCCCACAGGGCGGCGCACAAATAAAATAAAATGCACTCACTCATACATACCTTATCATCAGTGTCTAAATCCCATTGTACTGATCTTATCTCAGAGCTTAATTAACAGAGAGCCTAGTACATCAAGAGGAAATGCTAAACACTGTATGAGTGCATGCGTGCGTGTGTGTGTGTGTGTGTGTGTGTGTGTTGAGTGTGGAAACAGACCTGGTACAGCGGCTAATGATCCCAGAGCCCTCCTGCCTGCCCACTCACCACCTTCACCAGGCTGTCTAAATATCCAAACTGAGCATATCTTACAAGGCAACATCCAAAATACCATATATAAACATTAGCATCACTTGTGTTGTGGAAACCAGCAACAGTCATCAATAATGATGACTAAAACTACCGTTTCAACTGTCTATCTTTCTTTCACTCTCTCTCACAAACACACATACAGAAATTGGCAGATCCTCTACACATTCTTCCCCACATACCTGTCCTTAGACTGGGTGAGTAGTAACTTCCCTGACTTCTCCTCCTCTTCTTTCTTTCTCTTTCTTTCTTTCTTTCTTTCTTTCTTTCTTTCTTTCTTTCTTTCTTTCTTTCTTTCTTTCTTTCTTTCTTTCTTTCTTTCTTCGCTCACTCCCTCTCTCTCTCCTCCAGCAACAGTGCAGACTCTGCAGCTCCATTACCAGGCTCATTGTGCAACGTTTCCATTGAAGACTCCACCTACACCTTCTCTTTTCTTCCCAGTGCTGTGTAAGCATGAAGGGAATGCTGGTGGGTGACGCTCCGCTCGCTAGCTCACTGAGGGCACTGACTATGAGACAGACCCATTGTGCTGCCCAAGCTGTCCTGGCTAGAACGAAAGGGCTCACACACACACACACACACACACAAGCTAAAATGAGTTGTGACATCCCCAACTCAGCACCTCGAGGTGGGGTCCGGCCCGGACCTATTTCTCACCTCAAGAGTACCATGGAAAACACACACACCTGCAGGAGAACCGCCGGGGGAAAACATACACACTGAGTCATCTTTCAGTGTAATTGAGAAACAAATGAGCTGTACAACACACCTTAATACAGGTACAGTACTGTAGAGCTCTGTTCACAGAGAACACACAGCCATGGCAGAAATAGCAGAAATAGAGCTCTACTCATTTTAAAAACACATTCAGCTGAATCTGTACAGATTCAGATCTGTAATAATGACACCTCCTAAAGCCACTGTTAACAATAAAATCGTATATGGAACATTTACTCAAACCAATACTAGTTTCTAAAACAACACAGCCAACAGCTTACAATATTTCGAGATTAATACACATGCAACAATGGTAATTAGTGAATAAGTGTTGTTTTACAAACAGAAGCACGTTAAAAAACTAAAGTAAGATATAACATACGTACTACTACAATATTCCTTTGTACATCAGTCTTCATGCGCCTGACCGGACAGACAGAAAGACAGCAGAACAGACACTACACACTGTCCTACTGTAGGAGGGACATCTGGCTAGTATCAATTATTAACATAGATAGACTAGTCTACCATCGAACCAATATCTCTCTGATCACTTCTTTCCTTGTTTGGAATAGTGGAAATAGCCACGAGCAGTGGAAAATACACAATGTGTTAGCTCACCTGTAGTGATGACAAACCAGGAGTGGTTCCTAGGAGTGGCTCGGGTTAGCTAGCAGAGGATGAAGAGGCAGGCTGGATGCAGTTGGCACTCTCTCTCTCTCTCTCTCTCCCCCCCCCATCCCCCCCCCCCCCCCCCCTCCCTCCAGTGATGCTGAGGTCACCCCCTCTTCTTTTTCTGCTCTTCAGAGACTGAAAGATGGAGATTGTAACCTGATCTGCACTCTGAGGGGGGGCTAGGGTTGGGTGTCTGATGTGATACAGTATACACACATACACTGAGTGTCAAAACCATGACATAGACTGACCAGGTGAATCCAGGAGAAAGCTATGATCCCTTTCTATACCAAAATGTGGGTTGGGCCCCTCTGTCTGTGAGGCGAGAAAAACATGCTCTTCTGTTTATTTATAAAGCACTCCTTTTAAAACACCCGCCATATATTTCAGCATTAATTTCCACTAGACATACTAATTGTAATACCAGATCACAGTCATGGATTACATTAGAGACGCCTGCAGTCTACACAGATTTTGCAACTTTTCTGTGGAACAAATTACAGACCCACCTCAAGCTAGACACTTTGGTGCCCCTTGGCCATTTCAAAAATATTATGGAGGATGAATATGATGTTGTCTGTGTTTGTCTCTGTTGAACTCTATGTTTTTCTTTAAATGTTTCTCTGTTTTTGTATGTCTAAACTGTCTAAATTGTACATGTTAACATGTTTACACAGGGCACAGCCGTAAAAGAGATCTAGGTCTCAGTCTGTTTTCCCTGTCAAAATAAAGTTTAAATTAAAAAAATATGCACTTAAATCAGTGTAGATGAAGGGAAGGAGACAGGTTAAAGAAGGATTTCTAAGCCTTGAGACAATTGAGACATGGATTGTGTATCTGTGCCATTCAGAGGGTGAATGGGCAAGACAAAAGATGTAAATGTCTTTGAACAGGGTATGGTAGTAGGTGCCAGGTGCACCGGTATGTGTCAAGAACTGCAACGCTTCTGGGTTATTCACGCTCAACAGTTCCCCGTGTGTATCAAGAATGGTCAACCACCCAAAGGACATCCAGCCAACTGTGGAAAGCATTGGAATCAATATGGGCCAGCATCCCTGTGGAACATTTTCAACACCTTGTAGAGTCCATGTCCCTACGAATTGAGGCTGTTCTGAGGGCAAGTTAAAAGCTAGGGGAGGGGTTTTGGGGATTATTTATCAGACACAAGCCGGCTGGTGTGGTGGAGCGTAACACTAAAGGGTGACGGTGGGGATGGAGGGGTGGCTGGTGAGGGGAGGAGGCTAAAGCTCCTTTGTGTACTGTAGTTCACCTACGCAGGGACTGTAACAGCAGACCATTGAGAGGAGCTCTGTGACTTCAAGAGACGCTCAGTCATGTACAACAGACTGGGACTGACTGCCTGATATCCCACAACCATCCTGACCCCATACACACAGACACATATACACACACTAAATGGGGGAACAATGGCTGCTTTCTGATCAGTAAGGGACAATGTAGAGTGACTTGCTGCTAGTTCCTGTCTCTCTCTTTGGGTTTGTGTTAGCTATATCTCCAATATCATGGTCCGTTGTAGAGAGAGAGAGTGGATGGATACTAGGCTTGGGCGGTATCCAGATTTTCATACCGTCCTTCTCATCCCGGTATTACCGATATAACACACAAGGGGGTAATAAAACGCAAGAGAATAACATTGGGACTCTATTACTAGAATGCTAACAGGATTAGCACAAACTAATAGCGAAATCACATAGATGCTGTTAGCTAAATGCTAACAAGCTAAAATTAACATAAACTAATTGCAAATCCAGCGCCTAAAGTTATACAAGTATAGCTAGTAGCTACCAAATGTCATTTTTGGTGAGTGTAGACATTTAAAGCTAAAGTGAATGAGAGAAATGGTGCAAATGAACAAATTTGTGATGAATGCTTTTCTGAAGGAAGAGCAGCATGTGTACACGGAGCAGAGGGGAGAAGAATGGAGAAGTTAGAGCAGCATGTGAGCTCAGACGGTAGAGCATGCCAGGATTGTGGGTTTGATTCCCACCGGGGACCAGTACGAAAAAAAATAATAAGTATGAACATGTATGCTCACTAACTGTAAGTCGCTCTGGATAAGAGTGTCTGCTAAATGACTAAAATGTAAATGTACACAGAGCAGAGGGGAGAAGAACAGAGGAGGAAGAGCAGCATGTGTAAAAGCAGCAGAGGTGACAAGAACAGAGAAGGAAAAAAACGCTAGTAGGAAGCACAGGGACAAAATGGCCTGTCCAGATCACTCATCCAGAGATCTTTGACTTCTGTCAAATCAAATCTTAATTGTCACATGCTTTGTAGACTAACAGTAAAATGCTTACTTGTGGTGAGGCAGAAAGCCATTATAAGATATCTGATGGCAAACATTTAGTAGTGAACTGCATACACGTGTAACTTTAACACCTCATGTGAGCCGCACAACAGAGACTCGCCGATAGATATAGAACGCTATGGACTCAGTTGTGATATTTATAAACAAACATGTGACTGGCTCAACTGTTCTGGGGAACTACAGTAAGCTTCATAACATAAAATACTGTGACAGGTGAAACGAAGAACAAAATCTGCTCCTAACGTATTGCACAAGTCGACTGCAGGTATTAACCTAAAAAGTAGCTACAATTATTCAAATTAATAGAAAAACTAAAGAGTTTTTACAGTTTTGATGGTATTGAAAAACCATTCCGTGGCTTTTTCCAAATACCCTGGTATACGGTATACAGCTCAAGCCTAATGGATACAGTCACAGACATGAACTGTGTCATCACGGAATAATAGTAGTGTGAGATGGTGTAAGGAAAGAACGTATGCAGTTACAAAGGCCAGCTCCATTTCCAGCCCTCAGTAAATTATTCATATGGTGTCTATCATGATGAACAGAGAGCAAATGACAGAGCGCCAATGACCAGAGCAGTCCCGCACGCACTTACGCACGCACGCACGCACACACACACACACACACACGTATCATATACTGTCACATATATATATTTCCTCAATCCCAACGTCCCTCTATTTAACGATCAATTCTTACATCCTGATCCACATGCTATGTACTATACAGCACTGCACTGCTGTATCACACTATAGGCTCAGTATGTGGCATTTCAATTAGCCTTTCCCTTAGCACAGTAAACCAGCATTTTGAGTTAATCCCTGCTAATTATTACTAATTGGATTGGATCAGATTACTGAGAATTGCAGGCCAATCAGGACAGCCGCAGCTTGCTTGTAAACCTCTAAGGGCTAATGTCATAATTAGGAGAAATGTATCTGCGTCAACTCTCACTGAACTATAGCATTAGCCTATTATAGCTATTCTATTCTTACAGTAGGAAATAGTACTATGGTAAAATATACCAAGGAATGAGGGGAAAGCACTGTGTTGAACCTGTGTAACCAGTGTGTTATCAGTTTCTCCATCACCCCTACGGTCTGCTTTGATGCTGGGCCAAGTCTGAGTGTGTGACACCATTTGACAGAGCGTGTGAATTTAACCAGGCAGGGACAGGGGCACCCGCTGAGAAAGGAGTAGCCCACTTCCTTTGTCTGGTCTAGTCCAGTCTGGTCTTTTTATTTTATTTTTTATTTTACCTTTATTTTACTATGCAAGTCAGTTAAGAACAAATTCTTATTTTCAATGACGGCCTAGGAACAGTGGGTTAACTGCCTTGTTCAGGGGCAGAACCTTGTCAGCTCAGGGATTCGATCCAGCAACCTTTCGGTTACGGGCCCAACACTCTAACCACTGGGCTACCTGCTGCCCCATTGGTCTGGTCCAGTCTGGTCTGGTAGTCCCCATGGCTGGAATTAGACAGATTTCAGAACTCAGAGGATGCGTCCCAAATGACACCCTTTTTCCTGTATGTAGGAAATGGTGTGCCATTTGGATGCAGCTACAGTCTGGTAGGAAGTTCACAGTGAGATTTTAACATTGTAAAAAATAATTTGTTCTTAACTGACTTGTCTAGTTTAATATTTATTAAAAATAATAATAAATATGGAGTCCCACATGGAGAAGACGAGAGATGGAACTGAAATAACTGTATTGTGCGTTACCTGTATATTACTGTGTCAGAGTAGAGGGACAAAGGGATGGTAGGAATGGGATTGGTGTATACAGTAAACACTGAATTGTTGAACTGTCCACACAAATGCAGTAGCCTACACACACACACACACACACACACACACACACACACACACAAATGAATAAAGTCATTTATTTGAATGATAAACTGCTGGTTCCATTGTTTGCATGCCCAGTGTTTCCTCCCTCACTGTTGTTCCACTGGTAAGCCAGCTAACACCTCGATCCCCATGCACTCACAGTTTCTATGTCCAAATGGAGTGGGAGGTTACTGGCATTGCAATGGAAACCCAAAATGTCTCCCCCTACACCAACGGAGGTTAGCGACAATGCTAACAAGTTTACAGCTGTGTCTTGTCCTCACACACCACCTCCAACAGGCCCTGAACAATAGAGGCAGTAAGGACAGTTCTGATTGGCCCGTGGGCGGGCGTGATGTCAGTCAACGCGCCAGTGTTACTCAGAGGACTCAGTGTCAGTGCAAAAGGTCAACATTTAGCATTTAATCCACCCCAGTTCACATGCTAAGCTAACTTTCCACAGATCCCAATGGAAACATAGTTAGCTGCTTTGCCAGCTGTCCATAGAGAGGCTAACAGTGGAAATAGAGCTAGTAGCTAACAAAGGCAGTCCTTCATTCCCCCGTAGAACACTGCCTGGGAAGCTAGCCAAAACGGCTAACAAAGCAAATGAGTTTTTCCCTCAGAGGAACCAACTCACAGTAAATATGATTACAGTCAGAAGATGGCCCATGTGTGATACCCTATCTGAGCTGTAATACCATGATAATTGACTGATTCCTTCAGCTCAACGTCTCCATGGAGAATACTGGCTTTTTAATTTGGGTTTCAGTTGGATCCTGATAAGCTAATTGGTCAGAGCCCCAGAGCCAACCTCTGTTTATTGGCTCATGTTTACATCACTTAACTGTACGACAGAACGCACACTGTTAGAAATGTGTCTCATTGCAGCATCTCTCTCCACTGTCCTCATTTCAGTAATGCTCTTTCTAGATTGAGGGAGAGAGGATTAGAAAGCATGATAGATGACTGCATGATAGATGACTGTATGACAGTAACAGGAGACAAGTCTATCTCCAGTTTTCATATAAGTTTCCACATAATACAACCTAAACCTGTGATCTAGTCTAGTAGAACAGAGCAGAGAACTCTGGGAAAGAGCGTGTCAGGTTCTAAAGGTCATGTTTAGTAATGGCACCAACCAACCCCTTAAAGTGTGAATAATGAGAGAAGTTAATAAAGGTTACATAGCAACGCTGCCTTTGATTGTGCTGTTGTCCTCTGAATTACATGAAAAGAACAAGTACAAGAGCACAGTGCTTTTAAAGGAATACCCTTATCACACATGGGACAGAGTGAAATCATTCACTGGCCTTTTGTGTCCTGAACAACCAGCAGGCTCAGGTCAATGGCACCGACGGAGAACAGAGGCCATTCGATAGCGACACCCAAACCCAGGGATAGATCACGGTAGTCCCAGGGGTGCCATGTGGGTTCCCAGGCTGACAGCAGCTCAAGAGGAGCTCCAGAGGATGAGGCAGGGCTGGTTATGTAATTAGCCCCGCATGGAGAGGCCTAGGCTAGGTACCCTGTCCTCCCGGTGCCTCTCCTGGAGCCTCGTACCACCCAGACACCCAGAGGAGATGAAGAGTAAAACAGGGTGATAGAGAGGTCACAGAGGGCTGGATTGAATAAGGGCACATTCCACTGTGTCAACATGTGAATGGAATGAATGCATACAGATTGTACACACAGGTAAATGTGCATGACACAACAATGACACACACACAGATACATGCATATGCACATGGCACCAACCCCCCACCACCATCCACACTCGGTTATTTATGTAAAACCAACTGTTCTCCCCTACAGTTGGGAATACCATGGTAACGCAGCAAAAAGACAGGAAATAAAACGGTTCACAGAGAGCCTGGCTCAGAATACTAATCGCCATTCCGTTGTGTGGAAAAAGGAACCCGGGAATAATGACATAGTGATTCCCTGTAGACTTCATTATCTGTGTTTCCTTGTAAGACCACTTTAGGAAGATCCAAAGAGGAGTTATCCATTTCCCACATCACATGAGACGGTTCAACAGAACAAGCCAGAAACATCCCCCGGGCTCCGGGCCCCAGCACCACAACAATGCTTAGATTCCTCTTCCTAATTACAAATCAGTTGAATGTTTGGGAGACATCAACTGGAGCCAAACTTCAGGACACAGAACGTCCTTTGAATCCCTGTCCCTGAGGATGTAGTGAAGTAAAGAAGTGTATGACCCATACACCTCAGTCAGTAAGATCCAGTTAGAGTTCAGTTCAGCTCAGGCATGGGCACCAGCACAGAAGGTGCTGTATCAGTGTCTGTTTTTTAGGCATTTTCCTCAGAGACAGACCGAGAAGGGGAGGGAGACATCTGGTGCCCGTCTCAGATACCAAAAACACATTCCTCCTTCTGCCCAATCAATAACATAGGAAGTTCTACATCAGAAAACTCAAATGAACCCTTCCTAGTTATGGCTGGGGTCAACACGTCCGATACTCTCTCTCATAACTAAATGTAAATGTTCATGTTTGCAATTAGGAACTATTAAGCACAGTCACAGTCATTGTCACAGCTAATAGGTCACAAACATAGCTGACATTTCCAACATGAGTGTTGTTTTGATTGTGTGTGCCACATCTAGGCTATGCCCCCATATCAGTACCATGTGTATGTGAGCCAAGAACACGCCATTCAGATGACCTGAAAATGCAGGCACAGAGACGGAGCGCTGGTGAAGTGTCATCCTTTTTATTTTGGCGATGGTCTCACGAGGCACAAAATAATAAAGGAGAGTTTAAACAAAACACAGTGACTTACTTGCTGTGAGCAGACAAGCAGGAACAATGATCCACACACAGGTGGATGTGTGTGGAGCTTAAATACTATCCCCAATCAGAGACAACACTAGACAGCTGTCTCTGATTGGGGATCATTTACTTCCCCTAATAACTGATGTGATGCCTGATTGTGGCTCTCCCACTCCCTCTAGTGGGAGTCTGAGGCCAAGCCTCAACCAGGCCATCACACATAGCCCCGTAGCTTCAAACCCTTAGAGATATTCTGGAGGATTAAAAAATATCTTGTTATTTTAAAACCTCCCGTTTTGGACTTGACGTGTCAATGTATGGCTCATACATGCATAATAAAAGATCTACAGTCCTCTCCCAGCGGAAAAAGGCCTTGAATCCTTACATTCGAACCTGCCATCTTTCAGTGCATGAGTGCTCGTTCCTGTCACATGATGAATGTGTGCTCTGAAGCAAGTGGGATGAAAGGCTGCATGCGCTTATGATTAGTTATTTTGATTATAGAGAAAATACATTGAATACATCAATCAAATCCATGCATCAGAAGTTAGAAAGCATCTGAAATTAGAAGTTAGTTCTTTAAGACCTTGGTAGTAGGGTCATTTCTCTCTTTCAATGCATTTCTCAGCAAACCAGAAAATGTTGTGCGCTAAAGATGGCATTGTAGCCACACAAATACATTTATAACATAATTGTCAAGCCGATCAGAAACACTGTTCTGACAACCTTTAGCTTCTAAATGGTGTCACTGGGGAATTTTGAAATATATTGCACAATCATAGGCTATAAGGTTTTTACTAGGCACGCGTCCATCCATTTGTCCCGTTCGCAATCACAACACAACACGCATATTGATGAGCTCAAGAAATGCATACTGAAGCAAACTTTCACCTACTTTTTAGACAAGAAAATATTGGCCTACCTTTCTATTGTGTCAACCATCTAAATAAAATAATTCCATGTGTCTACCTTGTGTCCTTACTTAATTTTTATTTATTTTATTTAACCTTTATTTAACTAGGCAAGTCAGTTAAGAACAAATTCTTATTTACAATGACGGTCTAGGAACAGTGGGTTAACTGCCTTGTTCAGGGGCAGAACGACAGATTTTTACCTTGTCAGCTCAGGGATTCGATCCAGCAACCTGGATAAACGTTGACACAGGTATTCCATGATAAGGGGTAATAATAATAATTATGAAATTTCCCCCCCGGGGGATCAATAAAGTACCTATCTATCTATCTATCTATCTATCTATCTATCTATCTATCTATCTATCTATCTATCTATCTATCTATCTATCTATCTATCTATCTATCTATCTATCTATCTATCTATCTATCTATCTATCTATCTATCTATCTATCTATCTATCTATCTATCTATCTATAATCCAACACTGCAGTTGATTGCCAGTGATCATCATTCATCACGTAGGCGAATGCTATATAGTCAATAGACGACATTCAAGGAGTAGGACATTTGATGCAAACATATAACTATAACTTTTCCATTGTATAAAATGACATTATCACAATCGCTTGCTCGTTTGCCATAGTAGTCTGATGAGAACATGAATGCAACCACGGGAAGTAGGGAACTGGCCTGCAACAACCAAAGGTGATGGACAATGTTGATTGGCAGGTGGAATGATGTCCAATGAGGTTGCAAGGTTAAAGTAGGTGGCGGGACCAGGTCGGCATAGTATTGCCCAATGAGGTTGCTGGTCGGTATAGTATTACCCAACATCCACACCCAACATGCACACCACAGAGGTTTTTTTTACTCTCTTTGGGCACATGCTACAGAGGATCGAGAACAATGATGTGACGACGTTGTACAACATTTTTTGGTTCTTGAGCCCTACCTTCTAAACTACTGGCTAAATTGTACAGAACTTCCGGAAAATCTCTTTAATTCTCCCTAGAGGGCTAAAACCAACCTACTTACTCTCTATGCCTGCAACCCTGCACTGTAAATAACACTTCTGTCCAGAGACCACACAATAAACCCCTACTCGAACTACATCTCCAGCTCCTGAAAGCACTGTTGGTCCATTAGGAGCAACGAGGAGAGGATGTGTACTTACTTTAAAGTAAACAGATAAAGAAACTGTGAAACACTAGATGAAAAGCTACATATGTTCAGATTAGATATGCTAGTTTATGGTGTCTCAGAAGTACAGAGTTGTGGAGTAGTATTCATTGCCTCCAGCCAGCTAGGCCCAAGCCACTGGCCTTTGGGACGATGTAGGTAGATACAAAGTGTGTGTCAGAAATTGCACCCTATTCCCTATGTAGTGAACTACTTTTGACCAGAGCAATATGGCCCCTGGTTAAAAGTAGTGCACTACTGTATATAGGGAATAGGGTGCCATTTGAGACAGAGCCATAATATCTCTATGGGTAGACATCCCAGACCCAGAATCCCACAGGTTCCAGAACAGCATCCAAGCGTAGAGAGGTCACCCAGGTCAGATCCATGGAGGGGGTCACATGGAGACACACTGCCTGGGGCCAGGGGAGATTCTCTCACACCACAGCCATCTTAATTAGCTTTCTCTTGGTTAACAATAGAGGTTTAAACATGTTGGTTTGAAGTCACAAAGGCCCAGAGTAGACCTAGACTCCATAGCCTGTTTCTTTAATAATAACACAACCTTGACAAATAAGGAAGGAACTTCCTAATTTAATAAAGCTGCATAGCATTGTGTCATTGAGTGACATGCTGTGTTGAATGGACACCATGACAATCAAGATGTCTATCAGGCCAGTGTCTGGGGGAGCCCTGCCCTGTAGCCCTGGACTGGTTTAATGCACTCACACACACGCACGCACGCACGCACGCACACACACACAAGCACACACACACAAACACACACAAGCACACGCACACGCACACGCACACGCACACACACACACACACACACACACACACACACACACACACACACACACACACACACACACACACACACACACACACACACACTCAAAGTGTTTAGTCTGTCAGTTCGTGTAATACTAACTTCCTCCTTTGCAGCATAGCTGTAGGGAAACACAAATCCTCACTATAGCAGGGAGTGTCCACTTATTATGTCCCATTACCTCTTAAACGTTTTCATTTCCTTCTCTTGTTTCCATTTTTACATTAAGAGCCCTGCCGTCTAGCTCTGCATGGACTCATGGCTTTCTGATTTCTTTTTCAAAGCAATTTCTCACACATAGACACAGACAGACACAGCCTGTACCTAGACATACCACACCACTGAGACAAGACAAACACTGAGATATTCTCTCTAGGCCGAGGGCTATGCTCATGACAATGGCTCAGGATCACACACTCACATGCCAGGTTCAATTCTTTATATTTACTCCAGTGCAATTTGGGTTGACTAAAGAGTGTTCTGATTGTCAAAATAATTCCCAGCATTCTTTCAATAGTGTATGGAGGTTAGGGTCAGGTTCCAAAGGTCAGGGGTCAAAGGTTATAAGGTCATATCCAAATGTTAAATGGTCCTCCTACAGACAGACCAGAGGAAGCACGACTCCCTAAAGAGCGTGACTTTTGGTTGAGGAGGAGGAGTGGTGTGAGAATGAGAGTGGACAGTCCTAATCCATTATCTGGGTGTGATGTGAGGAGGGAGGACAGTGCCAACAGTAATGCCAGGTTCAGTCAGCTTCAAACCTGGCCAGTCACAGTGCCACACCTTTAGCTGCCAGTCAGCATGCCCAGTGCAGCATCCAGTGCCCATGTCACACCTATATGCCATTCTCAACACACACATCCCTCTCACTCTCTTATCACACACACAAACGCACACAGACACAGACACACCGGTGTTGTATCTAGATCAATACCCCACCACTCTCTGTGACCAGACAGGGGTTCATAATTTACTGCTACGCAGACAGAGTAAACACCCAGTCAGTACACAGTGTGCTCCATAGGACAACACTGGCAGGACCAGTGGGTCCCAAGCTAAGTCAATGTTATATCAATAGTATATAATGTATAGAGGGCAGTGAAGAAGCACAAAGTGTCCCTGTTTCAGGAACAGCCTGAGACTCCTTAAAACAGCTGCAGAAGTGACATATCCTGCTGAACTTATTGCTGTCTTATACAGGGTTATACAGGGTTCCTCATCAAGAACCTGCAGTACCCAATCCTGGTGTCTGATTCAATGTTCACAGAGGGGCTGATGAAAACAACATTCTTCCTAGCAGCTAGAAAAAACATCTTACGCAATAATTGGTCAAGTTTCCCTTTGGTTGGCAATGTCTGTAGACACAGCGTATTACGACCAAAATGAATCCAAATGCATTATCTCACACATCAACTATTCTAGTTGCAACACAAGAATCACACTCTTGTTTCTTCACTCTAGAAACGTCTGTATTTTTAGTAGCAGCAGTATAAGCAACAACTAGACCAGCAGCAGTAGTAGTAGCAGTATGTATGAGGGTACAGAGTCAATGTGCGGCGGCACCGGTTAGTCGGGCTAACACACAATGCAAATTGTTCGGGTAGCCATTTGATTACCTGTTCAGGAGTCTTATGGCTAAGGGGTAAAAGCTGTTGAGAAGCCTTTTGGACCTAGACTTGGTGCTCCGGTACCGCTTACCATGCGGTAGCAGAGAGAACAGTCTATGTTCTCTCTGCATTGTGTGTTAGCCCGACTAACCGGAGTCTTGGACAATTTTTAGGGCCTCCTCTGACACCGCCTGGTATAGAGGTCCTGGATGGCAGGAAGCTTTGCCCCAGTGATGTACTGGAACTTTAGGCTACTTTGGTGAATATGCGAGTCATGCAAGACATGACATTGCGAGATTCAGATTACCAAGACATATGCGCACCACGGTACTATTCCAATAGTGTGCAACTGCAGCCCGCAGAAAAACGTGTTATGTTTTAGGATATTGATTAGCGATTGTCAAGGATGCACAGAAATTCCAAAATAGAGTTTTTAGTTCAGATTCTTTGTTTGCAATATGTGATCTATAGGCTAAGAGAGCTTCATCAGCTGTTTACTTTAGTCATTTAGCCAACTGAGCCACACAGGACTAAGATGATCAAAGTGAGCCACCCTTGCCACTCAACCAATTAGACGAACTTCAAGTTCCTGCTTCCTGCATAAGGACCTGCCCCTGTTCATTGCCATGGCAACAGGTGCATCCAAGACACAGCAGCCCAGTTCAGTGTCTCCATGGAGGAGATAGAATAGAACAAATGTTGTAATCAGCAACGGGTGAAATCGGGCCGCGTCGTGCCAGCCGGCCGGCCTTAAAGCCTCCTGGTAAAGCTGATAATACCCTGGTCTTTACATGCTGTGGACTCCTCTTCCTGACTCTACCGCCAACCTCATGCAGAGGCCTGAGCTACTGGAGGAACATCGATCTCTCTCTCTCTCCCTCACCTTCTTTCTTTCCCTGTGCTTGTTTTCACTTCTGAATAAAGCAGGATACCCCCCTGCCAGTGTTCTTGTGTGTGTGTGTGTGTGTGTGTGTGTGTGTGTGTGTGTGTGTGTGCGTGCGTGCGTGCGTCTGTCTGTCTGAATAGGGACTGGATCCAACAGGCATCATGCTCCGGTGCCTCACCTCATCAAGACATGACTATCAATAAGAACTTTTTCACACAGAAGAGGCAACGTTTACTATGCTGGGAATTGAGCATACAGTGTAGTTCAACCTTGGCAATGACCCTGTGAACTGACACTCCAAACAACCAAACACACAGAGGACAACTGACATCTTGTTCTGGCTTACTAACAGTAAACAGTAGAGGTAAGGGTTTCTGTCTGCCGTTGAGTTCTGCATGAGCGAGAACCACCTCATGACAACAAACGTGAAATTAGCACTCAGTAAATCTAGCTAGTCCACACCTTCTCTCTCCCAGTGTGGGAACAAACTAAAAGAGACAAACATAGAAGCTCCTGTAAGAGAAAAAACAGGGAGAGAGATAGAGAAAGGAATAGAGAGAGAGAGAGAGAAAGAGAAGGAAAACAGTACTCCCTTTACCTCAGAGAGTGAAAGAAAGAAACTGAAGATCCCTTACCTTGAAGAAAGAGCGGAGGAAGAACATAACACTCAGCATTTTGAGAGAGACCCTCTGTCTCTCCCCCTCTCTCTTCCTCTACTCTCCCCCTCTTCTTCCTCTACTCCCAGGCCATGCTCCGGCGCAGGGTTTGTAGTACTGGCAGCTCTCCTACCCTCATGCTCACTCAACCTGTTGCTATTTTAAACAGACTTAGCGCCGGATAGGGAGGCAGCAGAGAGAAGGAGAGAGAGAGAGAAAAAAAGACAGGGAAGGAGGGGAAGAAGGGAGGGAGCCATACCAGAAGCTTATGCTGCTAAGGAGTTGCATAACAATGAGAGCTTATCACCACAGGGCAACATAGGAGGCCTTGTCCCTGCAATAAGCAATAAGCAGCACAGCCTCCAGTCTAGTTCCTCACTGTAGTGTTACTCTAGGAGTGTTTAACAGCAGCCTGTAGTCCACACTCTAATGTCCACACTTTAGTGTTACTTACAAGTGTGTAAGAGAAAACTGTATACCTCCCCCACATTCACTAAATGTTTCCGTACATGGATCGTTCACCCCAAAGAGAGAGAAATCGTTTCAGGC
The DNA here is from genome assembly GCA_023634145.1 of Thymallus thymallus. Taxonomy (NCBI): domain Eukaryota; kingdom Metazoa; phylum Chordata; class Actinopteri; order Salmoniformes; family Salmonidae; genus Thymallus; species Thymallus thymallus. The sequence continues at coordinate 15,236,676 of CM042418.1, forward strand.
AAGACGTTTTTAAGTATTTTCTGAGAGCCCACGAAAGTGTCCAAGTGTACTTTACGAGTGTTACAAGTGATTTACATTAGAGGAGGAGCTCAGCACTTGAAGGATCTACTGTAACTCTAAGAGTTCTAGGAGGTCTGGTTCTAACACAGGTGTCATGAACTGCTTCAGCATCAGATCCAGCTGTACAAATGGACAGCAAAGGTGAACAGTTTCACAACTGGTACAGTAAATCAACAGATGAATGATATCTTTAACATTACTCATAGCTTAATCAACCACATACAACTCCCTCACTTTTTCAGCATGATTAAGGAAGACAAAGTTGGTCAGAACACTATTTTAACGCGCTTTATTTACACATCTAACATGTAATCTTTACACAGTCCCAGCTGTGGCGAGACATGCACTCTGAACAGGGATAGGGGATACCAGACATAGTGCAGAGACTTGGCATGTAAACACTGTATATCAACAGAAAGGAATGGAACAGGCATGTGCAGAACGGAACGGAACTAGCCAAAACAGCACAGGGGGAAATGCTGTTATTAAGATGAGTGAAAGAGGAGAGTGATACAAACTTGGGAGAATCTTTTAAATGTATTTGTGTTATAACAAGTCATGTTGTAGGTATACTTTGGGAGTGTGGTGAACAGCAAATCTAAATGATGGCTTTGATTTTCATGACAGACTTCATACTGTCCCTACATTGGCTTCATTTGTACTCAATGCAGCCTGACCTGTAAAATAGTACCTGTGTTATTGTTGCTAATCTCAATGGCCGCAAAAATTACAGGATATAGATACACATCGCCCTCTGCTGTGTCAACATGTCATTACACCATGTCAATACATCTTCTCTCTCTCTCTCTCTCTCTCTCTCTCTCTCTCTCTCTCTCTCTCTCTCTCTCTCTCTCTCTCTCTCTCTCTCTCTCTCTCTCTCTCTCTCTCTCTCTCTCTCTCTCTCTCTCTCTCTCTCTCTCTCTCTCTCTCTCTCTCTCTCTCTCTCACTCACTCACTCACTCACTCACTCACTCACTCACTCCCTATCACCCTCCATCTGTCCCTCCTTCCCTCCCCCTCCACACCTCATGTGTCTCTGCACATTCTGAATTGAACCTATCATCCGTGTCAAATAAAAGCATATTTAATGGGTTCTGGAGCCGTGCTACTCTGCTCTGAGAGCCAGCAGTAACAGAAGAAAACAGTACATTTCCTCCCGGAGCTGGAGCTGTAGGCCATGATGACTCAGCCTTTTCTATCAGGCAGCTCTGGCTCTGGCCTGCTCCTCTTCCCAGAAGGACTGAAATAAAATGGACATGTTCTGGCTACACAGCTTCCCTGGCTACACAGCTCACCCCTTAGAACTGAGGGAATGGGCTGAGCCTTTTTCTAAGCTGCTGTGGGTTTTAACTTCTAGCCAATTGACTGATCTGGATGGATGGATCACAACTCCATGATGACACATCAAAGAGGTAGAAATAACAGGAAGTGATTCTCACTGGTTGGTTAAACAGTTGCCCTGTTATAGTGAAATATAAAAGGTCACACTGTGTCATGACTGTAACCGATCACGGGTTGGGACAAGAACACCATATGGCCAAGTCCTTAATGTGGTCACTTCACTTGACCACACAGAATAGGACCAACCAGAAAACCAGAATTGGTTCTGTGAATGTTCCAGAACATTCATTAGGTTGCCACCAAAAAACTGTCCAGTTGTGCTGATGATTATAAAATATTTGTATAAAACATTCAACTGATATTGCAAGAACGTTCACAGAACACATTTTGTTATTACATTACCTGGAAACCTGATAAGAATATTGTATGAATGTTCTGTGGTGGTTGTTACAGATGGTGTGCACAAAAAGAAAAAGCTTTTAAATGTTTTTGGGATGTAATCATCCTAATGTAAGATAAAAACCGAATTAGTATTAGTATTTGTATTTTTTATTTTATTAGAATCCCCATTAGCTACAGCCAAAGCTTCAGCTACTCGTCCTGGGGTCCACTTTGAACACAAAACATTACATAATACATAACATTAATATACAATTACAGAACAACGCACATTTTAAATAAGAATACACACTTTCATATTATTATGCATTAGCAATCCATGCAACATGTACTCATAATAACAGCTACACTGCAGTCATCTATTTTCTTACAGTTGCTTACTGTTGCAGGTCCGGATCTTAATCTCTCAGAACCAATTGTTCTGTAAACACTAGCGAGAATCTCACAACATGAGGAACCACCCGTGTCCTTGGTTCTCCCTTCTGAAGTCAATACTATTCATAATAATAATGTGATTCATAGATGCTACCGAACACAAGTGCAAAGAAAACAACCATGGAAATGCAACAATTCCTCCAGCAAAGGCTTGGACCACAGTTTTCACCCTAGCAACTGTGCTCATAAAAGAGCTACAGATGGAGTTTCCCCTCCCCGCTAAAGTTTCAATTTAATCCTTCACTTCAGTAGATATGTAGTGACACAGTTAGCACTGTGATGCAGAGCCTTAGACCGCTGCACCACTTGGGAGGCCCCCGCCTTCATCATTCTTAAATGGAAGATGTTTGGAACCACCAAGACTCTTCCTAGAGGTGGCCGCCCAGACAAACTGAGCAATCGGGGGAGAAGGTCCTTGGTCAGGGAGGTGACCAAGAACACGATGGTCACTCTGACAGAGCTCTAGAGTTCCTCTGTGGAGATGCGAGCACCTTCCAGAAGGACAACCATCTCTGCAGCACTCCACCAATCAGGCCTTTATGGTAGAGTAGCCAGACGGAAGCCACTCCCCAGTGAAAGTGACATTACAGCCGCTTCGAGTTTGCCAAAAGGCACCTAAAGGACTCTGAACGTGAGAAACAAGATTCTCTTGTCTGATGAAACCAAGATTGAACTCTTTGGCCTGAATGCCAAGCGTCACGTCTGGAGGAAACCTGGCACCATCCCTACGGTGAAGCATGGTGGTGGCAGCATCATGCTGTGGGGATGTTTTTCAGTCACAGGGACTGGGAGACTAGTCAGGATCGAGGGAAAGATGAATTGAGCAAAGTACAGAGAGATCCTTGATGAAAACCTGCTCCAGAGCGCTCAGGACCTCTGACTGGGGCAAGGGTTCACCTTCCAACAGGATAATGACCCTAAGCACACAGCCAAGACAACGCAGGAGTGACTTCGGGACAAGTCTCTGAATGTCCTTGAGTGGCCCAGCCAGAGCCCGGACTTGAAACCGATCTAACATCTCTGGAGAGACCTGAAAATAGCTGTGCAGCGATGCTCCCAAAAGAACCTGTAGGAGCTTGAGAGGATCTGCAGAGAAGTATCGGAGAAACTCCCCAAATGCAGGCGTGCCAAGCGTTATACCCAAGAAGACTCAAGGCTGTAATCGCTACCAAAGGTGTGTCAACAAAGTACTGTGTAAAGGGTCTGACTACTTATGTAAATGTGATATTTCCGGGTTTTTTTTTTTATACATTTACAGTTTCCTCTGGTTTTTTTATGGTGCTTCCTCTTGTTCTTTTACAGTGTTTCCTCTGGTTCTCTTATGGCGTTTTCTCCAGTTCTCTTATGGCGTTTCTGCCCGTTCTCTAATGGAGTTTCCTCCGGTTCTCATAAACTTGTTTTACATTTCAATGTTCATTCCCCACATTACACTCACACCCAGCAGCATCCACCAGTTACACAGAAAATAAGAATCCATTTTCATACACTTCAATAAAACTTTGCTAACCTCAGTAAGCTGATCAGACTATCATATCATATGGTGCAGTACATCCTTACTCTACTGAGGCTTTGCTTACAATTGCTTTCTCTGAGCAGGCCATGATATCCTTATGCCAAGGGCACAGCTTATCTTTAACTTTAACCCAAACACCAGATGTGCTCAGAGGGAGATGCTACAGCTATTTAGTTGTTAACTAATGTTAACTAATGTCCTGGGAATGTTCCTGGTTTGCTGGGTAGTCAGTCAGAGGCAGAAACAAACCATACAAACTGCTTATAGATAGTCTTAAGTAAGGCCCTAAGCATTTTTGTACTTAGCTTGTGTCAGGAGATTTCCCTGACGATGTGACCAGTCTAGGGAAACTCTGGGCCCTTGTTAAAAGCTATAACTTTACTTCGAAATCTCCTTAAGCCTACAGAAATTATTAGGAATACAAAAATAACTAGAGAAAATACCTGAGACATGTATTCACATCAAACCAATTAGAGCAATTACAGTTTTTCCATTAACTGTGCAGACAACAGCTGTAAATGTTGGCTGATATCGGAAAAATCCCCCGAAATACCCTTTGGCTCTGGTTCAATAGCAGTTGTTGAACAGTTTTACTCGTTGAATCATCAGTGGTCCATTTATAGAGGGGATGACACCAAGGCCATGTGTGTGTGTCCCTAGCAGGGGGCTTCCAGTCTATTCTGAGTAGAGCAGATGGGGTCCAGTTAGCAGTATGTCCATCTACACAGGATCCACTCCACTATCCCACATAGACATCCATGTCTGTCCCTGTCCAGCCATCAGATATCAACCTACAGTGCATCCGGAAAGTATTAAGACCCCTTGACTTTTTCCACATTTTGTTACATTACAGCCTTATTCTAAAATTGATTAAATAAATGTTTTTCCTCATCAATCTACACACAATATTCCATAATGACAAAGCGAAAACCGGAGTCAACACAGGAAGAAGTAATGGATGGATAGTTAATTTATTTCCAAAGCTGCAATCATGGGACACACACAGTATGGATGAATGATCAGTAGTCAATGGGATATAAATAGCACTCCCACAGCAATTATCCATAAATCTGCTGTGCAATAAACTAACAAAAGAACAATTGAAATGTCTATCAAAGTCATTAATCGTATAGTGGATTCAACAATTTCTAATAGTTCCTAATTTACTATAATAAAAAAGATTGTTTCCATGTGTAATCTCATATTTACAACATCAGAATAAACTGATCATCCATTTTAGTATTCAAAATATATCAAATTAACCTGAAATTACTCAATGTCACACTCTTGTGGCGAAGAAATATAATACACCTAGAATGTACTTCAAAGAGGGAACTTTAGCTAGCATAAAACCCACATGACAAACTGAGATTCGGCAAATAATATATAAAGAGTGTCTTACTTGACGCCAAACCAACAACAGTAGTTACTAATAACATAATTTGCTAATGTACGATGTAAAAGGTGGATTTTATGATGTAATGTCAACTTTTTACATTTCTATCACGGGACTATTCAATTTTCAACTCACCCAGAGCAATTCCCATAAATATGCTTTGGATTACCCAGAATCACATACCTTTATCACTGAGTGTATTAGACAACGTAAACACACTAATCCACCAGGTGGCATAATACCCATTTTATGCAGGAATTTAATTACACCGTTACATACACCCCCCTTAAATTCTTCTAAATTGGGGAAGCACATCACTAAGTCCTCAGACCATAGAGAGAATAGAAAAAAAAGAAAAATAATATAAACTCTGTGTATCTCATAGAGCACTATTGTAAATTTTTTGGGAGGTCTAATAGATCTACCAAGTCTTGTTTTGGCTGAAGCAGGCCGAATGCAAACTACAGGCCCTGGTTTGTCAATGGATGCTTCTGAGTGGTCATTATCTTGGGCAGGCTCAGATGTGATAGTCATTCATTCTGTCCACAGAAGAGTGGGTGACGTCACTACTGGGGTCATCACTATCTTGGTAAATCACTACATCACTGAGGTGGCTGGCCAGTTCTTCATCTGGATGAGGAGTATTCTCAACTGCCTCAGTTGTCATCAGGTTAGTCTCATTCATCGCTTTCAGCGGTTTGCATGAGCCAGTTCACTGTCCGTGTATCACAGTCCTCTTCTTCATCAGGTATCTCAGGTACACTTCCACAGATGGCTTCATTGTCCTTAGTGTTTTCGTCCATTCCCCTGTCCAGTGGAAGGAACGTTAGAGAGAGGAGGAGATTCCTTTGAACAACTTTCTCTTTGGCTGTCTGTGCAAAGCTCTCATCAAGGCAAAGGGTGGCTACTTTGAAGAATCTCAAATATAAAATATATTTTGATTTGTTTAAAGGTTTTTTGGTTACTACGTGATTCCATATGTGTTATGTCATAGTTTTGATGTCTTCACT